>CATOUR010000163.1:0-1228279 GCA_951848785.1 Callosobruchus maculatus | reverse complement strand
TTTTCGATGAGCCCATTGCTGCACGCTCGATGACTGGCGAGTGAAAAATTACTGTGCAATTAACAGAACGAATGGAACGCCAACTCGGACGGACGACGCGAAGCTAAGAGATTAAAGCTCAACTTCAAGTTAAATTGTGCGCGTCTAAGATCTTTCAAGAAGTGCACAGCTACAGTACGGTGTGACTCATGGCACGACAAAACTATACATTGACTGGCGAGAAACCTTTGTTTTTATCAACTCCCAATGAGCTATACAGCGATTACCAATCTACTTTTGAACAGGTCATAATATCAATAGACAAACAGCGTGAATTATTTTTCATAACACACCTTCTAGCCATGGGTTATGAATAACGCCTACTAGATCCCAGTACTGGTCTCTTGAATATGAGCAAATGATTGAACAGTTCCTCAACGGTTGTCAGAGCGATCCGGTAGACATTTACTCTCAGTTACGGCCGCTTCGGTTGATCGGTCTGCCAGGTCAGATTACCTAGAGACCAAACAAAGTCATGGACAAGTAAGGAAAGAAAAGGAAAGGAAGAAGGGGGTATAGAGCAAAGAGGAGGAAGTGCGTTGGCTGGAAGGTATAGACATAGTCAATTAAACTTCGCAAATTTTCGGATTTAGCCCAAAGGGTTAATTTTGAGATTCCTTTGTTGGTTTCAAAATTGCACGATTTGATTCTGTTCACAATGCGAATCGCGGCCTTGTGTGATTGCGAACTTGCTCGACTGTACATCTCCGTCAATCCACAAGTACGCAGACAGCTGTCTCACGCTTACTAGTGATCATCAGTGCGCCATAGGTCGATCGACGGAGATAGAGAGCATCAGAATTTTCATGTCTACCAGACATGTGAAGCATGTGAGAGTAGGCGACAGAAAAGATCTGCCTGTGCGCCATCTGGTACCCGAAGGTAACGGCAAACCAAAGAAAATCGCTGCTAAACCACAGCAGACTCACTGGTGGAACGCCACGGCGCGTTCGTTTGGCCTACCAGAAGAACGCGCTTCTATGCCAACTGCATATGAGCGATATACGAGCGTTGCTCTATTGAAAATTCTGATGCTCTCTATCTCCGTCAATCGACCAATGGTGCACTGATGATCGCTAATAAGCGTGAAACAGCTGTCTGCGTACTGATGGATTGATAGAAATATAGAGCAACTCTCGTATATCAACTCCCATATGCAGTTAGCATAGAAGCGCGCTCTTATGGTAGGCCAAGCGAACGCGACGTGGTGTTTCACCAGGAAGTCTGCTGCTGTTTAGCAGCGATTTTCTTTGGTTTGCCGTTACCTTCGGGTACCAGATGGCGCACAGGCAGATCTTTTCTGTCGCCTACTCTCACTTGCTCGACTGTGTTGTCCACTGACTCATGCAACAAAGGGATGCTCTGCAATTCCGCTTGTCTATAACGTTGTTGTGCCTACTATTTAATGTAATCCAAATCAGGGATCAAAGTTTCTGTAAAAAGTTTCGTTTAAGACATACCACGGGGCGTTAGGGATTGTGCGCAATGTCCTCTTCTGGAGAACCTGCAGGTTTCGCATATGCGTTTTGACGAGGAAACTCCAGGCCGCACATGCGTAGGTAGTTGCTGATCTAATAATCATCTTGTAGTCGAATTTTATTCACCAAACTCAATTTTGAAATTCTACATTACATAGGATAGAGTTGATGAAACTTAATTTCGAATTTTAGTACTAACGCTTTAGTGTGCTTTTGCCAAGTGATGCCTCTGTCGAGGGTAAATCCTAAGTACTTGGCAATTGCCGTATCGCCAGCGTAGAGATTTACTTCACAGTTGCAGGGGCAAGGGACATTGTGTATAAATAGCGAATAAAGGATTGGTTCAAGGACCGAACCCTGAGCAAAACATTCGATAGGCATATAGTCGTTTTAGTGACACAACTGTGGTTAAGCTGTCAAAAGTCTGTAATTTAAATCGCAGTATTTCATTGCTATGTCCGTAGATGATAAGCGTATCTTTCAATAATGAGTTGTAATGACAGTAATACCACTTGAAGTTTTTAGCGCAGGTGAAACAATCTTCACACAATTTAATGCGATTATTTTATCCGAAGCTAATTTCACTGAATCACCTTAATAATAAATAAGATTTTAGACCATTGTTCATACCCCTTCTTGGTCAGATCAAATGGTACTATAAAGCAATATAATTATAATGGACGTGATTGATATAAATTTTCAATATCTTGCAGCGGCCTCGAAATTGAGTTCAGTGTGACTAAATTGTGCAGGTAAGTCCCTTCTAGCGAAAATGAAGAAAATAATATAAAGCTTAGAAGAAGATAGAATTAATAAGTCATTTAAAAGTACTGAATTAATATATCTGTATCTACTTGTGCTCTTTCACGAACTTATTTTTTTGACAGTACAGGTATTCATTTTTGAAGTTTTTGCTACTAGCGAGAATATGTGGGAAGCGATGTCATTTGTTGTAAATTTTTTTCGTGAAAGAGACATTGCCATAATCCTTTCTAGTTTTAAAATATCTATTTTCTAAACTTCTATGCAACCTCTAATGAAACCTGCTTGTTGATCCCCAAAAGCTTAGATTATAAGTTGATAAACTATCGGGAGAGAAACAGTTGAATCTCACGGTGGAAATCGGTATTCTCCACAATCCTAACCTGATCCGGGTCTGTAAGCTTGTAGCTGATTTATGAGACTGCTCGCATTTGGAACTAAAATTTAGATTGATGGGTTTGACCGTTGAAATTTGGTTCTGGAGGGAAGGGTCATGACAGAAGGGGATACAGGTGGGAGCGCTTATCTTATCTACGTTCGTTGACAAGTCCCTGGCATTTTGCAGTAACTGTACTGGGTGTAAAGATAAACATCAACAACAGAAGTTTATGTTTTAGCAGAAACCGTATGCCAAACACTCGAACAAACACTCGAACACACTATAATGGAGAGGACCTCTAACGGGTCGGCAAATTTAAGGATTTGGGCAACATGATAAACGAAAGGTGGGATCCAGATCAGGAGATAAGATGCATAATTGAACAGGATAATTTTCCTGAAACTTGGAAAATTTCTTACCAACAAAAAGCTTCAGTCTCAGATACAGGATAATGAAATGTTATGTCTGGTCTACTTCGTTATAGGTAATGTAAAATAAAGATTATATCTGAAATACACAGTGCCTGCCAAAAAAAAATCTCAGCTTGAATTTATTTTGATATTAGTGGACTCTTACAACTAATGTAAGAAGTAGAAGACGATAACGGAAACTTGTATTCCAGGTTATTATCTCATGCTTCCAGTATTAATATCCTTGTAACGGATAAATTGTAATTATGATTAATTTGCTAATCTGGTATTTTACAAATCGCTTCTAAGACTTTTGGATTGTTTCAATGCAATTTTACTGGCTTAGGATTGACTATTGGTCGTTTGAAAGCAATTTATCAATTACAGGTGCTTTCATAAAATAATTTTGAAAATCTTTCAATTGTTACTGTCTACTAGAGTCTGCATTATACATGTTCATACCGTTTCTAAAAAGTAAATAAAATTTCTGCCTAGATCTATTATACCTTATGTTCGTTTTATAAAATTAATCCTAATTTTCTGTAAAAGTTTTGAGGTCGACATATTCACTTATGATGTGATGATCCTTTTTCCAATATCATTGAATGAGGTTTACATATTCGAAACACTGGCGCCATCACAAATGAAAATCTAACATATTTTTCAATAGCACATGCAGCTTTACAAAGCACAGGAAACCATGTATTTTCTCTTGCAAACAAAAGTACAGTATTGTAGTGTATCGGCGTTAAAGTAGAGACCATTCCAAGAAAACTGATATTAAGTTACAAGAAAATCTGAGTCGTGTATAGCTTGTGTATAGCTGCAACGGAATTGAAAAGAAAATATCTATGCGCATTATATACCCGACACACGCTCTGTTTCAGATAGGAGGGATCTATGATAAACGATACGAGAGCCTCTGGATTTTGTTTCGGAACACAACCTTTGGGCGACCAATAGCACTAAAACAAAACTTCAAATAGTATGTAGTCATTTGATTCTATGTGCATTTTTTATACATGTTGGATGTCCGAAAATAAAGTTCTCAAATTACGAAATTTGATTCTAAGCCTTAGAATATTAAGTTACATTTTCTACATTGCGTCACTTAGGGTCCCGGGGAAAAAGGAAAAAATAACTTTGGTTGTGGTTCCAGGTCATAGCGAAATAAAAAGCCATGGCCTGACAGCAAGAGCAGGAACCGAATCTGTGTTCATAGGACCAGAACCAATCGCGGACATTGCAAAGAGCACCGCTAAGAGAATCATCTTAGTTGGCCAGAGAGTACAGCACTTCGAGATACCAGGGCTACTACACTCGAAGGTGTTCGTGCCATACCTCTCTAGTCAGGCCCCCCGAGGATCACAGAATAGAACAGGGATGATGTCCGTAGTCTGGTTAGTCTGCTGACGGGACATTGTCGTCTGAGGAACCACTTGCGGAACTTAGGTCTAGAACAAACGACAGACCGTCGTTTTTGCTACGTGGAGGACGCGCAGCGGAGCACATTTTGTGCCCCTGTCTAGTACTGGAAGGAACTAGGTTTCACACTTTCGGATGCACCCAACTGGAGCTTACTGACTTCAAGCAAGTTTGACCCATCACGACCATCAGTCTCGTCAAGCAGTGTGGATTGTATGGTGAACTCTGCAACGACGAGGTGAGAAAGGGGACAGAGCAGAAGGTATACATCTGCTCTAAAAGTCAAGCGGCTCTGAAAGCCATCTGCGGGCCCAGAACTAGGGCACTCCTGGTTCAAGAGTGCGTGGAGAGACTGAAAGAGCTAGCAAGACTGAAGGATGTTACCTTGATGCTGGTACCGGGTCATACGGGTGTTCTTGGTAATGAGGAAGCCAATAGAATGGCCAGACATGGCACCGGGAGACTGTTTGTTCGTCCGGAGCCCGCTATACGATTAAGTACGGAGGCGTAAACTACTAGATGTACATATGGTACTTAGACCAACATCTTATGTATATTCACGTATGAATATACATAGTATATTACAATAATGTATATCATTTTTCATATGTACATTCAACGTTCTATCAATATTCAAAATACACATGTTCAAACTGGAATATCTAATGTACATTCTGTAGATGTACATATCCATAATTATAGTGTATACATCCATAGAATGTACATTAGATATCCCAGTATGAACATAAATATTTTGAATATTCATAGGACGTAAAATGTATATGTGAAAAATGATATACACTAGTGTGATATACTATGTATTTTCACGTAGGTATATCCATATGTGAATATACATAAGATGTTGGTCTATGTATCATATATACATCTAGTAGCTTACGCCTGTACAAGTACAACTAGTGCCGCCATTGCTGATTTCTAGTCGTTCCGTCGTTCGCGTCCTTCGCGTGTGTTCTGGTGCTGGTTGTTTCTGATTACCTGATCGAGTGAAATATTGTGCAGTGTTACTTATCTTCTCACTACTGATAACACTCACATCCAGCGTTTGACGGTAAGTCTTAAGCGGAACAAACCACCTACAAAATTTTATACCCTTGATTTCTTTGTGATTTTAGACATGCCATTTAACAGAAAAGAGATGACAATCACAGTAATCGATTTTGCCAAGTATTATTATTTTAATTAGAAATTGAATTAATAACAATACATAATGAAAGCATAAAGTTTGTTTATCTTACTGCCTCTACATTGAACTTTCGTACACTATGCACGTGCATTAAAAGTACATGAATGTACATTTAATGGATATACCGTGCATGTGTAAATTCGCGTCAAACGTATATAAAATGTAATTTTTTTATGTCTATTTTACATCCATCAGACATTCATGCTCCATTTGTGGACATCCATATCCACCGTATATAAAATGTATATACTATGCATGTACATTAGACGTCCATATGTACATTCTATAGATATGCCATGGATGTGAAAGTTCGCGACAAACGTACATGCAATGTATATTTTTTTGATGTCTATTTGACATCCATTGGCCATTCTTGCTCCATTTGTGGATATACATATCCATTGATTTGATATCCATTGTATGTACATTGTATATACTTTTGTTATGTGGGATATGTTTTTGTTCACTTTTGAGGCAGCTTCTATGAAGCTTGTCAAGAAGAGGACTTGATCACTACGGCCTCAATTCTATTGTTATTAGTGTATAACGTTATTAGGCAGCAGCGTATAAGCTCCGCTGTCGTAGCGAATCTCCATTTTTGATTTTTCCTGGCTGTCGATACCAGTACATATTCGGTATTTATTATTATGCACATTTTTTTTGTTGTTTTTTGCGTACGCTGCAGGCAGTAGCAGGCTGCGAGGATGCAGCGTTAGTAGCTGCTGTTGCTCCAGTTTAATCAGCCTTCCGAGTATGCTATTCGGTTTTATTGATGCGCCAGATTCATCGCGGATCCTAGCTGTCTTCCTGTTTACGCGGATGTACATATATATGCCAACCAGTGCCGCCGCAGCTATTCCTCAGCCAGCTAAACTACAGTCGCAAAGCAAGGGTGGGGTTCCACGAAACTCGACTTATCCACTTTTTAGGAAAAATGAGATTGCGATGTTTATATCAGTCACATATGTGATGATCCACTCTAAACACGTCAAAAGTTTCCGTATCCTATGTCTTGAAAATATGCAAAAATTGCTGCATAATTCCATAACTTGCCTTAAGGCGGGTTCTCACGATTCAGTTTCGCTGAATCAGTTTGACTAATTAAGTGATACTGAATAGATGATGAACGTGAGAACACCTTTTCATTAAAACGGATCAGTGGCTTTGTACCACAGCAAGTAAACAAGCAGCAGAATATCTCTGAGGATTTCCTATATAAAAATGGTTCTCACAAAATTTGAACTTGGGATGATTTTACGGCTGTGAAGTCTGGGTAGAGATGGGAGAATAAAAATATCGATATCGGCACCAGTTCGATATTTTTTAGCCAAGTATAGACATAGGCCATGGAGGCGCGTTTGGTTCGTAATTATTTTCGGTAACAATACCGCTACAAAAGTAGCGATACCAGCTTGGAATCGCTCAGAAAGTATCTAAGATAAAAATACTCGATATTAGTGCAGAATTACCGATACATTCCAAGTATCGAAGTATCGTTAGCATCCCTACAAATAATCATCCAAGAGGGAGGATGCGCGTGTAATTGCCGCCAACCTGAGACGTTGTGCTGATTGTTTACTATGCTGTGTTTGTACTTTCAGTCAAAGTGAAAGCCAGTCCTACTTTTCAGTCATTTTGATTGAATCAGTATTGAAAAATGAATACAAACGTCAAACTGACGTGCGAAAATATTTTCTGTCATAAGGAGAGTCATCAGTTTGTAACAATAAAAACGCTGCTTGGGGATGAACCACCAACCAACATATTGCTCATACCAACCAGCAGTTCAATTGGATTGCAGGAAACAAGGGCATGTGGGTGCGCGCGTGTGTGCGTGAGTCTAGCTAGCCGCCAAGAAATGAAAACAGGACACCAATGGTTTAATAAAGATCTATTTCATGTATATGAATGCAGTACATTTGTGTTCTATCTATTTAAAAAAAACAAGAGCTTAGCTTCGGAGGGAAGTCCAGGGAGTAGTTCTCGTGGTGCCTTTTCGAAGAGAAGGTGGTGCTCCAAAGAAGGTGTTACATGCTGCTGGTGGCACCCCAAAGAAGGGTGATGCCCCAGAGAAGTGGTACTGTTCACATGGTGGCACCCCAAAGAAGGCTGGCTTCCTTCAAAAGGAGTCCTGGTGGTGTCACCCCAAAGAAGTGTTCATGGAAGCCCAAAGAAGTGCAGAGCCCCTCCAAAGAAGTGTTCATGGAACCCCAAAGAAGTGCAGAGCCCCTCCAAAGAAGGATGGTTTCCTCGGTTAAAACATATTGCACACACACAAAAGATTGTCTTAGAGAGACATAACTATAAGTATTAACTGTCAAAGATTAAAAAGGGCGAGTGATGTATCGCCACCCATTTTTATAGAAGTTAATATGTCAGTAGTGAGAGAGGGGGCATAGTCTCCACTCATTAGGTATGCGCAAATTATGTAATATAATAATATTTCCAGCTGAAAGAAATAGAGATGGGAAAAGGCAGAGGTGAGAAGTAAAACAGTTATAAAAATGTGACTAGTATAATGAGGAAGTAGGAAGTAGTTGCCAAAAATTGAAGTTGTAAACTATTTGTATATGGTAGTCAAGTAAATAATATAAAAATAATTTTGAAAACGGGTGAACCGTTACAAGTTTTTGCACAATGATTCATGAAAACTAAACAGTGAGAGCAAACATCAGTCAAACCGATTCAGTGAAACTGAACGGTCAGAACCCGCTTTTATCCATCGCCTATACATTCCGAAACTTGCTTTATCCGGTCAATCAATAGAAATTCTGCACTTGTGTGGCGTGATTGTGTACTTTTATTAAGCATTAAGCGACCAGATTCAGAGCTATTTGACTTGCTGTTGAGTAAAGGTACGTAGTATTATTGCGGCAGTGTTTTCAGAAAAAAAAAAACATTTTTTTGGCCACAACATGGACAACAAATCTTTTTGTTTACCTGTCGAATAAGGAAAAGGATGAGATTCAAAAGATTTTCAATTAAATTAATATAAATATGTATTACTCTTATGACACATTTTACCATTCCATAACTTGTTTTATCCAAGCTAACATGTCAAAACTCGCCTTATCCGTTTTATTATTGTAAATATCTCTGACATGAAGAAAACAAGACTTGAATCAGTGCTGAAATAACACCCCCATTATGTAAATGCTTCCACTTGTCATATTTCACTACTCCCATTAAAAGGCTTTTCGCGCTCTGTAGAAAATTATGTCAAGTGGACAAGATGAGTTTTGGAATGGAACCCCTCAAGAGTTATCTCAAAATTACTAAAATAGACTGGTTTAGTGCATAGAGACGGGCTACACAACAGTAAGAAAGCAGTTTCGGTGGAGCGCATTGATGTCTCACTCAAAGCGGGTGTCGCATGTTAGGTTTTAGGGGACAGTTGGCTAATACAGGATAGCTAACGTTACTTAACTCAAAACTCTCTAGCCATGCTACTGACACCTACATTTTGTTTAACTGTTACTTCTTCGTTTACTTGTTTCCAAATTTAAATGTAGTTGTTTTTGAGTAGTTGGAGGACAACATAGAAAAAATGCATATTTGTAAGCAAATGTAAAGTATCTTTTTTTGCCTACCTGGTCAGATAAAATGGCATAGTGTTTGCATATCAATGAAAAAATGCTAAAGTAAAATATACTTAGCGAACTTGATAACAAAAAACATTATGCGAATCATATTTATAATAACAACATATTTATATGGACAAAAATCGTACAAGCACGGCTGACCCATCATTTTCGACACCAACGGATGCTTCATGAGCTCAAAGTCGATAGTCCTGGAACGTCATCCAACCGTCGCTCGTCATATATGCAGCTCGTTGTTGTTTTGACGCCTGAGAACCTTTTCCACGGCCTATCGCATACTTTCCTCATTATATTCTCCGCGGGATAGTATCTGGCTCTATCCGACCGCTTAGTGTCCCATTTTATCCGACTACACATTTTCAACTGTTTTTCAAAATTTTCACGAAAAGAAATTGATGCCGTATCCCCAGATAACACAGAACAGTGAATTATTTACAAAAGCTTAAAAAACATTCAACTTTATTTAAGTTGCTTGTTTTAAACAAAAATTGCATAACTAACTATCCACAAAACTAAATAACATAAACTTCCTTTTTGAAATTATCACTTGTGACTCACCACAGATTAACAATTAGTAAGAATAACCACCTGCTACATCTGAACGTACTTTATTTACGTCAATTATAACCAGAAGTTGTCCGATTGGGCTCCTTATCTAGAAATAATTGCCGGTATCCCGTTTTACCAGACTATTCTGTTTTGGCTAACCTTCTCTTAAGTATGCTTGAAGCCAGCTTCAGGCATGAAGATCTCCAAAAGTCGCAAATCTGTGGCATGCATTGATGAAAATCGCCAGAAATGGTTGTGAACGTCTATGATTAGCCTGTGGTCAAGGTCATATTTATCGTAGAAACTAAGGGCTATTGTGATCCTCTCGGAAATTACTACGTGAGAAATATAAAAATACAGGGCCGGATCTCAAAATTTTCAGGTTTTATAAAGGAAACTTAAAATGCCATTTAACCATAATGTGTTATACATCATTGTATCAAGAATAAAAAGGAATCTCAGATTCCGATATCAGAAAGTCTCAACATTACTTTAAAAAAAAAGAAAGTTCATGATGGCCACTCGAAGACGAAACATCGGATCGAAAATCTATTAACGCCGTTATATTAAACAAAAAAAGTTGCCATGTAAATGTGCAAATTATTTTAATTAATACTCGTTGCCAAATAAAGCGAGAAGAAACAATAAAACGATGTTTGAAATTTCTGTTTTTTCGGATACCTCTTGAACTACTCAGAACTTTAAAACTTTATAAACGGCATATTGGTGGGCACGACGTGAGAACGCAACTTTACTTCCATTTAACCGACCTCGTATCTCCTACAGCTTCCGAGATTCCTGTACTGGCCCTCCTTATCTCTATACCAGGCATATACCCAAGTTTATTTACCAACCCGTCGGGTATTTACTCACCGTCACTGATTAAAGCTTATATCTGTAACTTAGTAGATTATCACCGTGGAGATATTCTATTTTAACCCGCCTCCCTTGTGGGGGGCGGGTTAGAACATCTCCCATCGTATATCCTGCATGTCGTAAAATGCGACTAAAAGGAACAGAACTACTGTCGGTATAAACAGTAACCTCTTCTCAACCAACAGCTTTTGGTGGAGGAGTTGAGAAGAGTCAGGACACCTTCTTGTCCTTGGGGTGAGAAATTGTCCCTAAAGGCATGAGGGCGCAGAAAGCATATGGGAAACTACTGCATTAAAGATCTTAAAGATATCCCAAGAGGAACTCGTAAAATGAGTACATTTTACGAGTTCACACAACATGTCTGTTAAGACATTGTGACTATGATGATATACATTATAACGGTGAATGGCGTATCTGATCTTCCTTTGATGTCGAAGGCGCTGTTCTTTTATGACCTTGAGTGGTCTCGTTTGCAGTTGAAGCAACATATTATGGTGCTGACATTTTGTAGTACGGGGGCTTGACATGACACAAATACTGACTGAATGAGAGATCAACTAATATTTTCGGCTGACACTGGACTATAAGCGTCTGTTTGTAAAGCAGTATATTTTATGCTGTCCGAGTGATACTTTAAAAATATGGTGAAGGTCTTGACACTTGAATATCAATAATGCAAAGAATGGTGGATGCGGCATACTTTGGGCTAACATCGTATCAATTAAAAAAATGGCGAGAGTATAATGCTAGTATCCGCCTCCACACAAACCACCTTTCTGCGTTCATTTCATTCTAAATTTTTTCAATATATCATTCTACAGCTTAATTCTTACCGCAAAATAACACGAAATGCGATTTGGCTCTGTTGCTGAACAGTGCAGTTTCTGCCGTGTTGTCCCACCTATGGTAGGAATGTGAAATGGAATGCAACGCTTTTTACTGGAATTTTTGGTACAAGCATTATCGGACAGCATGTACGAGATGCTGAGCACCCTTTTGCGTTACATAGATATATTTGATAGAGTTCCTGATAACAGGTAGGATTCTCAGCAACTTTTACATAGTTTGCACTGTTTTGGTACGAAGGCTCATCTCTAGGATTACATTTCCTATGAATTTATTTACTTTTTGTATCCTGGCTCTTTTTATCCAATATTTAGTAGTAAATTCCTGAAATAACAAATCCAGAATAACAAATGTTAAGAATGCGATCACATATTTGTCAAACGAAATGTCACAGTTTCGCTACAATTAAGTACGAAGTTTCCAAGATACACGTTACAGGATTATAATATGTATCAAATTATTCCGCACATATAAAATTCAAGGACAACATTTGAATAGGTCTTAAAAGCACATGATATCACGAAAATCAATTTTTCAGCGCATTGTAGAGTATTTTACGAATACCACAGAATTATCAGTTTTACTACCCCCTACCTCCCAACCACCCCAATTTCACCCCACTCAAAAAAGTAGAAAATGATCAGGAACCCCTAAAATGTTCGGATGAAGTTAAAAAAGTGTGTTATATTACTAAATATCTCATTCTCAGGTCAATGGGAAGCCTATTATGAATACAACAAATTTTTCAGTTTTACAACCCCCACCCCCAAACACATCAATTTCAGCCCTATCCTAAAAAAGTAGAATATGATCAAGAACTCCTAAACCGTCTAAAAACGAAATTTGAGGCATATTTGAAATTTTCTGTTTTTTGCTAATTACTCCGCCGCCCATGGGCCAATTTCCAAAATTATAGAGGCGTTACCTACTAACACTCCACAACGTACCGTTGCCTAAATTTTACGGTAATTTATGCTGCGGTTACTGAGATTACGAAGGTAGAACAACCCCAACAGACAGGCAGTCCGACAGACAGACAATCCGACCGACGGAAATGAGTGACGGATTTTCGTTATGTAGATATCATAAAACGCCCAAAAAAAGGATTATCTCAAAATAGGAAATGTTCGCGATCACAATACTCCCCTCACCTATCGGTGTGGGAAGTAAAAGGTTTCAGCATTAACTCTCCGTCTATCTGCTAGGAATTAAAACAACTTCCCAGTGAGATCAGTTTATTTTTAAACTTATAAGGGTCATTTGCCAATTGAGAATCAACTCCTGCTTTTTAAATAATCGTTGTTTTGAGACGGGTGGCGTTTTTCGAGCACCAGAAATATCGAATTTTGTAGCTATCGTTATGTTGAGCGTGCGCAGTGCAGTAATAAGTAATAGGTAAATGATGCCCAATGGCCATAACGAAGGTCGACCAATTTTACTTGTATGCTCTCTCCTTGAAGAATCACCATGGTCAAAGTGTCAATCGTAAAACGACTGACAATATTGACGCCATTAAGCGTCCTGGCGTCCTGGCTAGTCCTTATTTTTGAGGGGAAAACCAATCAAATGGAGGTTAGAAATAGCCAAAAGTCGCCACTTAGGACCGGTTGCACTGCCACCGTACTACCTCTCCTTCAGTATTAAGCAAAGCTTAGATAGCGTTTAGTCTAAGCTGGAGAACTGTCGGGCTTAAGGTAAGTTTAGCGGATTTCCTAACCTACATTTGACAGTTTTGTTATGAATTTTGTAGTATTACAAGCACCGATATAAGGTTGTCTCTGCATTATTGCTTCATTGTTAGTAATTATTTTGTGATGCTTTATATACGAGTTTCTGTGTTATGGTTATTTTCCGGGATATAGAGGAGCTTAGACACGACCAATGTCTTTTTATATGGAGTATTAAGGCATATCTGCGAGAGAGCAGAATATTTTCCTAGTTTTGACGACCTGACTTTTATCCAATGTACACAAATTTACAAACTATTCACAATAAGAACTCCAAAACATAATTATGCAGAGTGCGATGAGTTTCAGTGGTTATCGGTCACAGAGAACACAAACATCTATCAGAGCACGGTGAAATTTTTACAGAACTTGACACAACTTTGTACAAGACCAAAAGTTACTAGCAAAGTTACTATTTTGGCGATGTTGCCAAGATAAACCATAACTTCTCAGGAAAGGGAGAGTCGTGCAACGCTAACATAATTTAAGGTGTACCTCAAAGATAAGTGAGGCGGTGCAACCGGCCCTTACTGTGCGATTTACGTCACTAAAAGTCGCCGATCGGTCAGATACCGCTTTTGGTTGCTAACTCGGGTTTGAAATCGCCACTTTGGCGGAAAATCGGCACACTTGGCAACTTCGTGGAATGCGAGTTCTAAAGAATGGGTGGTAGGTAAGGGATATTGTGTTCTCTCTTCAACCTATTAAAGGCTATTGGCTATCTGCGTATGATGCGTTTATTTAGGCATTATAGGTCATAGCTTGCCAATCGAGTATCTATACAGGGTTATTCACGTCATTCGACACGGAGCATTATAGCTAAAGTATTTGATAAAAAAGAAAATAATAATTTCGGCTGGATAGAGACCCATAAAGGCTACATTTTAAAAATATTTTCATGTTATACAGGGTGTCCTAAAAACACGAAACGTATCAAAGTTATGTTTTTTTAAATGGAATACCCCATATATTATTACATATTCAGATTCCTTGGTGAATTCTAGTGTGACTTTATGTATCATACATGGGACCTAAAGCGAACCGTTTAGGTGTAAATCACCATTTTCGGCATAAGTAGATATCAGGAAAAAATTGAATATCGCAGAAATTATAAAATATGGAAGGCTGTGACTTTGCCGTATTACTAAGCATAAAACGCGTCAGCTTTGGTGAGATTGTTAAATTTAAATTACGTTGATGCTTGGAGAAATCGGTCTATGAATTAAGGAAACTTCGATCAGCGATAACTTGATTTTTTCAAATGGGAATGTCCAATTTTTTTTATACGGTTAAACGTAGAGTTTGATAACCTTTCTTATGATATAAGGTTGTGAATATCAATCTCTGGTAGTTTTCATTTAATTTTAAATTTTCAAACAAATCGGCGATTTTCAATTTTCCTACCTATAAGCAACGTAGCAGGCCATGAAATATAAACAAAAACCTGTTTAGGTAGAAGAAAACAACTAACTTAGCTAAAAAATACACACTAACTAGACTATGAAGGGACAAGATTATAAAAATTCCTTACAACAAATCAACTCTCCCAGAAACAACTGCGATAACACCTCTAAGGTCAAAGAGAAACTGGAGTATGGCAGTAATAGATATTTTTTACAGTCTACTGGCTACCGCAATTTACTAGAGGTTAAAAATTTCCAAGACAATTAAAAACCCTGATATGAAACAAAAACAACCAGCGACTGTTGCTCCAGCACGCAAATATCAATCATATGTAATGGTGTAAAAAAGTACTAATTTGTGTCGAAGTCGATACCTCTGACTGGAGCCCTTCTATTTTTCAATATCTATTACCAATATTGCAAAAAAGGAATACTGACAAATCAGATTTAAGTTTTCTGCCAGTTATATGTTATGTTTTATAATTTGAACAAATTTTAATTCATTCTTCATTTTCTGCGATCTTGCTAATAGGTACTGAAGAATTTTCAGAACTCCAGTCAGAGGTACTTTTGACTTGGGTTTTGATAGAATTGCATACTTTTTTATATCATTAAATGTGAAATTTTATTATGAAAATAATAAACTGCTTACAACGTTCTCTAGTAGTTTTTATTTTTTTTCAAAAATTTTAATGGTTTTGGAAATTACCAATCTCTAGTACATTGCAGTAGCTAGTAGGCCGTGAAAAAATTAATTTCTGCCATACTCCAGCTTCTCTTTGACCAAAGATATGTTACCGCCGTTGTTTCTGGTTAGACTTTGTTTGTTGTTAGTAATTTTTATAATCTTGTCCCTTTATAGTCTAGTTCGTGTGCATTTTTCAGCTAAGTTAGTTGTTTTCTTCTACCTGAACAGGTTTTTGTTTATAGTTCATGGCCTGCTACGTTGCTTATAGATAGGAAAATTTAAAAACGCGGATTTGTTTGAAAATTTTAAATTAAATGAAAACTACCAGAGATTGATATTCGCAATCTTATATCATTAGAAAGGTTATCAAATTCTACGTTTTATCGTATAAAAAAAATTAGGCGTTCCCATTTGAAAAAATCAAGTTATCGCTGATAGAAGTTTCCTTAATTAATCGACCGACTTCTCCAAACATAAACGTAATTTAAGTTTGACAGTCTCATCAAAGCTGACGCATTTTATGCTTAGTAACGCGGCAAAGTCACAGCCTTCCATATTTTATAATCTCTGCGATATTCAATTTTTTCCTGATATCTACTTATACCGAAAATGGTGATTTACACCTAAACGGTTAGCTTTAAGTCCCACGTATGATACATAAAATCACACTAGAATTCACCAAGGAATCTGAATGTGCAATAATATACGGGGTGTTCCGTTTAAAAAAACATAACTTTGATACATTTCGTGTTTTTGGGACACCCTGTATAACATGAAAATATTTTTAAAATGTAGCCTTAATGGGTCTCTATCCATCCGAAATTATAATTTTCTTTTTTATCGAACACTTTAGCCATAATGCTCCGTGTCGAATAACGTGAATAACCCTGTATATAATGCTACATTAGCTTCAAAATAGAATTTAATATTTAAATTTATTAGAATTTAAAATTTGTGCTTCTTTTCTTTGTGTGTAGCATTCGAACAATATTCCTGATAAACTAGCTCCATAATCCGACCCACCTTGCATCCCAAATCGACCAGGAAGTAGAAACCACGTTTCGATGTGCAATAATACCACCACCATCATCGGAGGTGGTGCGGATCAGAATTAAGCGGGTATCGTGTTTCCGGCATAATACCGTGAAAATTCATGCTTCGTTTGTAATTCAAATATCCCCAATCTTTGCACAAAGGCCAGATGGAGAATATGCCTCGTTAATGCTCGCCTCCTGCGGGGATTTATCGGGAATGTGGAGACGCGAATTACGGACGACTTGCGATCGCTGACAATCGCGGTAAATTCGCGAAAGGAGCATCGCGGCAGGCTGTCGGGCGGTGTTGCCAGCTCGAAAAAAAAGGATGAAATATAACTTGTTCCAGCCAACGATGATCAAAAAATATAAGACCTTTGCGGAAACATAAGTCTAACCCTTAAACACAGATCGTAGAAACACTTATCAGTGTTTAGATATGAAACTGAATATAGTTAGAGTAGGCGGCAGAAAAAATCTGCCTGTGCGCCATCTGGTGCCCCAAGGTAACGGCAAACCAAAGGAAGTCGCTGCTAAAAAGAAGCGAACTTCTTGGCGGAGCGCATAGGCGCATTCGCTTCACCTAACCAGATAGGCGCTCTTCTATGCCAACTGCATATGAAAGTCGATATACGAGGGTTGCTCTATATCTCCGTTAATCCATGCAGCCAGCTGTTTTACGCTTATAAGCGATCATCAGTGTGCCATAGGTCGACTGACGGAAATAAAGAGCACCAGAATTTTCATGTCTATCAGACTAGGTAGGCGGCAGAAAAGATCTGCCTGTGCCTATCTTCTGATCTGCCACCTACTCTCACATGTTTTACTGGTCTGACAGACATGAAAATCAAATAAGTCACTTTATCTGCTTTGGACTGAAAAACTATATCTGGTCTATTGGCTGGGCTGGTTTTGTCTGTATGTATTTCAGTGTCCCAGTATATTTGAATTGATTGTTTTCGAGTACTGAGGTCGGTGTACACACAATTGTAGTATGGGTCTGCGTTTTCAGCTAGTTTGTTTGTTGTGGCCAGGCTTGATGTATGACTTTGACTGTAGAGTTATGTCTGGCCGTGTAGTCAGTCCCAGCGAGAGTTTTGCATCCTCTTGTTATGTGTTCTAATGTCCCTTCTGTTGGTGGCATTTTCTGCAACTATCGTCGGTGATAGGTGATCTTTAATTACATACTTCTTATTATTTCGTGTCGCAACGACTTGGTCCTGGATAGCAAGCATGTTTTATTATTATTATTTATTATTGTTAATGCACTATAGCTATAGAGGTGGTAAAAGAATACCCATATTTTTCACTCGGCTGCCACGGGATATATTAGAAACCTATTAAGGGTTTTTGTACTTGCTAGACTAGTAATCTGCTGTGAAAGTTTCCGAGCTATAGAAGTGCCAAATATTATCATAGGGCAAAAAAACTGATGGATATGAGTGACATAGTTTTCCGCGTGATAAGAGACATCTCAAGTTCGAAAATTTTCGTTTTCTGATAACTGTATTATATATATCAGAAAAAGTTGCACTTAAACTCAAGAAATTAGACCGTAATATAGCCTTCAGATGCAAAGAGACACTAGGCAACTTAATTAAAAACAATAAAATGAAATCAACTAAAAACGAAAAGTCTGGTGTTTACAAATTAGAATGTGTAGATAGCCCTAACGAACATTAAAAGTTATTTATAAACGAACTCTGTAATTCTAATTACGCCAATCATTTGATCTCCGAAAGCCATCATTTCAACGAAGATTTTAAAATATCACACATGGAACAGAAGGGACGCAAATTAAATTTTTTAGAAGCATGAGAAATCAACAAGCTCAAATTCTCAGGTAACCTCCTTAATGACCAAACAGATTTAAATAATTCACCCTTACTAAATCTGTCCGATGGTTTTAGGCGAACAAACGATTAGCCATAATAGTTACCTCATTAGTGTGTATATTTTTTATAAATAGCGTAGTACTTTAAGTTTAAAATCATTGTCTGATAAAGACACTGTGTGGCCAACGGCCAACACCATCGACAATTTGGATTTCGTTGTATCTTGTCACTGTCAAGCATCAGCAGCCACTACGACTCCTTCGTTCCCAAACGAGAAGAAAACTCCATTTAATCCTTGTTTACTGTTGGTACGCTGTACGCTGCTCGTCCATCTCGACAATTAGCCGGCCATTGTTGCGCTGCATAATTCAATGTGTATCTTAGTAATCAAGTTTTTCTCTATAGGCTGCTAATTATCAAATGCAACTGCCGTCGCACTGGAGCGAACTAATTGCTTTATAAACATGCAATTTGAGTACTATTATTTTTGACGGTTGGTTTTAGTTGAATTAGAACTGGGCAACGAAGGGAATGCGTAGCGACAACACAGCTCTTGTACAGCTTTGGCTATAGTATGGTAATTCGACATGCTGCTCGGTCACATACCGTGCTATTTATTTGTTTTATTTATAAATTGGAGTATTGAATTAAGAAGAAAATATACTTGTGTGATAAATCGAAATGTCAAATACAGGGTGATCCATTTATACTCCGAAGTTTGATACCTCCGTTGTTATGGAAGCTACAAATAACTTGCCAATAAAATTTGTGGGAAAAGCTAAGGTCTACATTTGAAAATTATTTTCTAATATACAGGATTATTGATAAGGTCACGGCATATTAAAGTTTTGTTATTTCAAATGAAACATCCTATATATTATTCCAAATTTGAATTGTCCTCATTTTTCCTATTCCGGAGGTATAGGGTCTTATCAGGTTATACAGGGTATTTTCACAGATATGACCACTTTTATGTGAAAATCTTAATGGATTCATCACCCTAAATCTTAAAAAAATGGAGTCAAGTTGATTGACTCAGTACTTCTCACACATAATCATGATACCATTTTACTATTTTCCCACTGCATGATGCTATAGTTTGAAATCCCTTGCAACCAAATCATCGCCCACCCGCCCGCAAAAAAACATCCAACACAAAAACTCTCGTAAATAGTTTCTTGCGGCTCTCTCCTTAGAAGCTAGGACGCCACTTTTTTTCTGCATGCTTCAACTAAACGATGCGAAATGGTCAGGAGCCTCCAAACCATCTAGAAACGAAGTTTAAGCTGCTTTTATATTTTTAGTTTTTCTACTATTGTTACGCCGCCACTGACGATTTTAAAAGACAGACGAGTTTTCCATTCTCGCCTAAATTCGGCGCCAGATTTTCATTAAAATCAATTCAATAATTTTCGCTTTACGCAAAATACATAGAACGAAATAAAGCAGAACTCGTATGTATACATCACAAAATTGGTTTCTGTAATAGGCAAGCCAACATTCAGATGGACCTAAAAAAGTGTAATATACCGCTAGGTATTTCTTCCACAAATCGATGGACAAACTATTATGAATACAACAACCCTCACCCAAAAAAGTAGAAAATGATCAGGAACCCCTAAAACGCCTAAAAACAAAGTTTGAGATGAGCGGACGACAGAAAGTTTTGCCGGTGCGCCATCTGGTACCCGAAGGTAACGGCAACCAGAGAAAATCGCTGCTAACAGCAGCAGACTTTTTGGGGACGACACGGGTCATCCGCTTTAGCCACCAGAGAGCGCGGGTTCTATTTGCTACGCATAGTAAAGTATACAGTCGATATAGAGTAACACTCGTAAAGTTTGAGATGTTTTTATATTTTTAGTTTTTTTATTATTGCTGCGCCGCCACTGACATGTTTTTTTCCAAAACATACGCGTTTTATATCCTCGTCGCGGTAGTAATACTCGTATGTATACACCATAAGTCCGTTGGTTTCTATAATAAGTAAGAAACGTTCAAATGGACCTAAAAAGTGTATTATGCCGCTAGGTTTTTTATTCCCAGGTCAAAGGATAGCCCGTTATAAATACAACAACCTTTTCAGTTTTACAAGCCGTCACACCCTCAAGAATACAAGCAGCTTGAGAATTGTAAGTATCACCGAGAATATACATATTAATCTATAATAATCTTGTTCATGCACATTTACAGATCTCCACGGGCCTTACAATTTTACTTGAGTAAGTAAATCATAATTTTACGTATATGTTTGCTGTCATGTTATAATGCTCATAATATAAAAGGATTGATGTGCGGTTGTGGTTGTGACCTCAGATAGATGTTAGCGTATACCAAGAATGTGATATGCAATATACAGGGTGTCCCACTATGATTAAGACAAGTAATATGCCGGAACTGGACAGCAGTAGCGAATTATAATTTTGGGGGTGTAAATTAGAGCAACTGTAGTATCTGTTCCTATTATTGTGTCACTCAATGAGGTATTTGTTTTTGATCACGTGACGTCCGATTCAAAAATTTTAATGGAACACCCTGTATATTTATGATATTTTGTATTCCTCCCGATATAACAATTCCAACAAACTAGCACACTTGGGGTCTAAAGTGATTAATTCAAGAGTTACAGGTACTTACAGGATGGTACCACTACCATTGATTATAACAGTAAATTATTTTGGTAGTGTTTCATAATGGTAGTGGCACAGTCCTTTAAGCACCTGTAGCTCTTGAGTTAATAACTTTAGAACCCAAGTGTGTAGTTTTTTGGAACTGTTTTATCGGGAGGAATACAAAAAGTCACAAATATACAGGGTGTCCCATTAAAAATTTTGAATCGGACGTCACGTGACCAAAAACAAATACCTCATTGGGTGACACAATAACAGGAAAAAATACTATATTTGCTCTTATTTATACCCCCAAAATCCCAAAATTATAATTCGCTACTGCTACCCAGTTCCGATATAATGCTTGTTTTAATCGTCGTGGGACACCCTGTATTTAAGTAAGCATAGTTGTGAATGGAATGGCACAGCTATGGCCGTAACATATTCTTCTAGGTCAAAAGTACAGGTACATATTATTCTTTATATTCTGTGATGATCTGCATTTTTGAACATGAATTTGGTAAAATACTATACAGGGTGGCCAATCGCGTGACGTTATTAGTTTTGTTTATATAGCCCGTAATGAGGCCTATCCAAAACATCTCCATGTATGTGTAGCGATTATTGATAGTTTTCGAGTTATGATTTATTTTTGGAAAATTTAGAGATCTTCCAGTGTTTTCAAAAAATCGCCAAAAACAAAAACAAAAATGCTTTTTGGCTTTTATTTTTTCTGCATTATACTCAGTATTAAGCCTAATTTAATATACAATAAAGAAAACCTGTACATCCGACCAATAACTAGGTACATTTTGGACCCAAAATTTGAAATCACTGTTTTTAGTCAGGAGACCAAAACATTTAAAACAATATTAAAAATACGTATTTCTAGTTCTCGAGCTCCAAGCTAATCTTAAAAACTTTGCAAGACATTACACTTTCGAAATAATAAAGGAAAAGTAGCACTTATGGGGGCCGTACGTGACTGCTAAACGTAAAAAGGTGATAATTCACCAATTTCCAAAATGATTTAAAAAACTATTATTTTACTTTATTATGACAAATTAAAGAAAAAACAAAAACTCGTAACAATCAATAAATCCAATAATGATTGATGTTTTGATGACTTTTCATAAAAAAAACTAATACCCAAATTGTGATTTTTGACGTGTTTTAGCTATGCATTATAGAACTTCTGCTAAATTGAGTTGTATGGAATGTTAACAAAGGAAAGGAGTTATAAAACAGTACTCTGACTTTCAGTTCCATGGCAGAATTACCTGGGAAGCAGAGTCGTAGCATACGCCATCTCTTTCTATCAGAGTAACCTTTTGCGAGCTTATGTTACGAAGGGTTAGAGAAGATTTCTTCAACAAAATCTTGCGGACCGAATTACATGGGAGACGTATGCTACGACTCTGCTTCCCAGGTAATTCTGCCATGGAACTGAAAGTCAGATTATTGTTTTATTATTCCTTTCCTTTGATAACTTTCCATACAACTTAATTTAGCAAAAGTTCAATAGCACATAACAAAAACACGTCAAAAATCACAAATATATGGGTATTAGTTTTTTTAATTAAAAGTCATTAAAACATCAATGATTATCGGGCTTATTAGTTGCTATGAGTTGCTTTCCTTTAATATGTCAGAATACAGTGGAACAATAGTTTTTTAAACCATTTTGATTCTTTCATTCGTGAATTATCACCATTTTACCTTTAACAGTCTCGTACGGCGCAAAACGTCTCCATAAGTGCTATTTTTTTCATTATCATCAAGGTTGTTTTGGAGCTCGAGAACCAGGCAAACGTATTTTTAATTTTATTTTGAATGTTTGGTCTCCTGACTTAAAACATTGAATTCAAACTCTGGGCCCAAAATGTGCTTAATTATTGTTGGTCAGATATACAGGTTTTCTTCATTGCATATCAAAACGAGATTAATACTGAGCATAATTACAGAAAAAATAAAAGCCAAGAAGCATTTTTGTTTTTGCTTTTGACGATTTTTTGAAAACACTGAAAAATCTCTAGCCTTTCCAAAAATAAATCATAACTCGATCACTATCAATAATCGCTACACATACATGGGGGTGTTTTGAATAGGTCTCGGTACGCGCTATCTAAAAAAGAATTAATCACGTCACCCGATTGGCCACCCTGTATAACGTAAAATTGCTGAATGCTTATAAAGATGCCCTAAATGTTTGTTGCAAGAAGACCAAAATCTTGAGCTGTTGCGCCAAGATTATGGAGTGCTTCAGTCAATATATAATATATTACATATACTGGTAACTCGACCATTTTCCTGCAGGAACTGATAGAGGGACTCAAATGCAATAGATTTAACCCCCCATATGTAATTCCGAAAACCGATAGTTTTCGAGATAATTAACATTTAATGCTTTTCAACGATATGTCCAAATTTCCACACTACATCCCAAATTTAGAAAAAAGCCCGTTGTTGCTTATAGTAATTTTCAATTTAGTTTTTTACTGACACATACGCAAATCTAATTTAGTATTTAAATGTGTAAAAATACTAAACAGTTTCAAACTACATACAATTATTTAAAAAACAAAGAACAAAATTTTTACATTCACCGTGAAAGAAAATTGTCTAGCTCAAAAAAAGATACACAACCAGTCAAACAAATTATTACAAAAACTTCCTTATCTGATTGCCTATTCCAAGGGCGGGAATGACAGTACAACCACAAGTAACTATTTAACAAAATTTATCAACATAATACAAGCTCAGGATGCGCGGCGCAAGAAATAACCTTTGTTCTATTACTTTTCTCCCACTTATTTACTCATGTCACTTGTTGCGCTTTCCTTCAAACCTCTCGATTGATAGCTGAGTTTATTGCCTTCAATCCAGTAGGCGACTGATTTCAAGTGGCTGTCACTTTGAGGTTGTGTAACTAGCTTTAACGCTGTGCCTGCACTTGAGTCTTTATCCGCAGATCAAAGAGACTTTTATTGTGAGTCCTCCTGTAAATTTGTTACTGTTTCAATAATGGCTGCTTATTCAAATTCTGAATAATTATGCTGACATACTGTACTGCTATGGACGTTGTGACGGTAACTCCGCCGCGGCTCGGAGAGAATATCAGCGGCGTTATCCTGATCGTCGGCTTCCAGATGTTAGTATGCTTGGATCTACCTTCCGACGATTGCGAGAAACAGGGCATGTACAAAGAATCCAGCCTGATACTGGCAGACCGCGCAGGTACACACAGCCTACGAAGAAGAACAGATATTGCAATGTTTTGTCGATGCTCCGAAAACTTCGACGAACATAGTAGCGTGCCGACTTCACACATCAACATCCATATCATTATTTGCCTGTCCATAGTTTAGAAGAGGGAGATCCAGTAAGACGGCTAACATTTTGTTGCTTTTTATTAAATGCATACGCCGAAGACGCAAATTTCTTAACAAATATTTTATGGACGGACGAACCTAAATTTGATAGAGACGGAACTACAAATTATCACAACCTGCAGTACTGGGCTCCTAAAGCAGATGGAAATCCAAAAAAATTAAACCAACAGCATCACAGCGTAGGTTTTCATTAAACGTATGAATGGGTGCTGTAAACGATAAATTGGCTGGTCCATACTTCTTGCCCCAAAATTTGAATGGGGAAATGTACGAAGATTACCTTACAAACCACTTAAGAAATCTACTAATAGAAGCTGATGTACCCGACAGAATCATCAACAACATGATATTCCAGCATGATGGTTGTCCAGCACATTACCGTATCACAGTTCGGCAGTTGTTGGACAACACATACCCGAACAAATGGATAGGAAGGGGTGGACCCATCCCATGGCCTGCGCGGAGCCCAGATCTCACACCTCTTGATTTTTACGTCTGGGGTCACATGAAGGCATTGGTTTTGCGAGACTCCAGTTAATACTGCTGACGAACTAAGGCAAAAAATTATTAATGTGGCGGAGGAGATGAAACGAACTTTTTAAACACGAGTTACAAAAACCGAAGTGAGGAAGCGGATCCGTACTTATATCCGAAATCAAGGGCAATACATTGAGCAAGATCTCTAGAAACTTTGAGTGGATTTAATTTGTTTTACTTGGATAAAGTTATCGACCGCATTTGCAAACATTCGAGTATGTAACTGAGTTATCGAGTATGTAACTGAGTTATCAATAATGATTGTACTATCATTCGTTTTTTTTTTGAATATGTGATTTTTGTTCATAATCTTTCTGAAAAGGTTATTAGGTAGGAAAGTTTTTCTAGCGATTTGTTCAACCGTTTGTATAATTTTTTTTGAGCTAGATAATTTCTTTCACGGTAAGTGTAAAAATTTTGTTGATTATTTTTTAAATACTTTTATTTAGTTTGGAACTGTTTAGTATTTTGAAACATTTTAATACTAAGTTAGCTTTGTGTATGTATTAGTTAAATTCTAAAATAAAAATAATCAGAATCAACAACAGGTTTTTTTCTTAGTTTAGGATCTAGTGTGGAAATTTGGACATTTGGTTGAAAAACATAAATGTTAATTATCTCGAAAACTATTGGTTTTCGGAATTACATATGGGGGGTAAAATCTATTGCATTTGAGTCCATCTATCACCTCTTGCAGGAAAGTGATCGAGTTACCAGTAACCCTGTATATTGTATTATAGTAGGTGATAGATTCATTGTTATGATTTGAAGATTATCATATGCTTGATGTAAAATTTCGTTATTCTTACTATCAAGGCGTTCCTAGTTTTGAATTGAAAGTCAGTGGATATAAGATCATTACAGATTTGCGCCTTACCTGAAAGCATATATTCTTCCTTCAAGGGTTTATTTTAATGCATTTTGTTTTCTGTTCTATGCTCTGGATTTCAAACCAGCACCACTTCGACTTGTGAATTTATATAACGCTCACCACCACTGTAGATTCCAGGAAATACTATATAATCATTTAGATGATTTCCAATTGCAATTAGTTTATAACCATGTGCATGGCCATGCGAGAACAACATACCGAAATAGCGTAATGAGCTAATCCGCCCGTTTAATACAACAACTAAAACAAATCAACAGCGTTTATAACAATCGAAATAATTTAATGGCAGATTCAGTTATTAAAATGGCAGACGTATATTGTTGGCTATTCTATAATTAATACCATCCAGTTTGACATTTATTGTTCAGGATAAATTATTTGTTTAAGGGTCTAGGGCATACCTAGCAAGCGGAATTGAGAATCCAAGAAAGGACGTATTCCCGTGTTAGCGAGGAGGCGTGGCCGCCTGTTCCCTTTCTCCAGTGTGTGTGTCTAAGATGAGGGAAGATAAGTCCAAAAATCCAAAGATAAGGTCAAAAGGTACAGAGATAAGGTCCAAAGGTCACCATAAAAATGAATTTCGCATTTCCAAGCTCCTGACGTTACCTCTAAACTTACAGTAATGACTCGAAGAGCAAACTGAAGAAAAAAAAGCTTTCAATTGTGCAACTATTTAGCCTTTTTTGATATTGTGTTTGGTTGTTAAATTACAGGCATTTATAGAATGTATGATTTTGCATTGCGATTTTTTTTGCACATTAAAAAACTTTTTTGAGAAAATAGTTGTCATTTATTAAGGCCTTAACTATCGCCTTCTGAAATATTATATATTTAGTTTGAAAATAGAGTGAGTTATGCGAGAAATTGTGAGTCCGTGTTTTACCTGGTAAATACGTATGTACAAATGTGTGTATCCAGGCCCCTTAACGACGGACCTACACGCAACTGTCTGGCAATTGAATCTGGAACTGGGACAAGTAGACCAGTGCCGAAGCCTTCGAAAATAATAAAAGGTGAAAAAAAATTACAGTAGGATGAAACCCATTAGAAAAAGAGGGGAATATGATTGAAAGGAAAAATAAATTACGGTCGATTCGAGATCGGGAAGTGGGAGGGGGTGAGTTTTTAAGGGTAGAAAATGGTTTATCTTGATTTCTGGCAAAACTGCACGTCCTATGGAAAAAAGTTAATGGTAAAGTTGTAGGTAATAAAAAGGTCTACAACTTTTGTATTTTCAATTTTTTCACATAACCTCAAAATTTTGGTGGTACCCTGGTCTAAAGGATATATAAATATATAGAGACATGCAGTATCTTCTTTCAAAGGCAAAACTATGACACGCAAAATAAGACATTTTGTTAGAGATTAATCATTGAGAAGTCACTGCGTTGCGTAGCCATCAAAAAAATGGAGTCAAGTTGATTGACTCAGAACTTGCCACACATAACATTGATAACATTTTATTATTTTCCCATATGAAGCTATAGTCTGAGATCCCCTTGCAACCAAGTCATCGCCCGCCTGCCCCCAAAAAACATCCAACACAAAAACTCTAGTAAAGAGTTTCTTAAATCTCCCCGTAGGAGCTAGATCAACACAATTTCTATTCTGTGAGCTTTAACTGGATAAAACTAAACGATCAGGCATCCTCAAATCTCCTAAAAACGAAGTTTGAGCTATTTTTATGTTTTTAGTTTTTTTCTTATTGCTTCGCCACCATTGACACGATTTTTAAAGACCTTACGAATTTTCATCCTTACCGCGGTAATAATACTATGTCGAAATGTCATAAAAATTAATGCTAGGTTACACAATACAGAACGACGTAAAACAATACTCGCATGTAACATACATCAGAAAAATATCTAACCCAATTTCACCCCCACCCAAAAAACAGATAATGATCAGAAATCCCCGAAATGCCTAGAGACGAAGTTTGAGCAGTTTTATATTTTTCGTTTTTTTATTGTTGTGACGCCGCATCCGACACGACTTCTAAAAACCATACGCGTTTTTCATTCTTGGCACGGTAGTAATACTGTGGCAAAGTTTCATTAAAATCAATTCGATAATTTCCATTCCATTTCCACAGAGAACGATCTAAAGCAATATTCGTATGTCAGAAAATCCTAGTCCCTTGGTTTCTGGAGTAGGCAAGGCAATGATCCGATGGGATGGACCTAAAAATAGTATTATGCCATTAGAACTCTCTTTCACAGGTCAATGGACAGTCTATTATGAATACAACAAAGTTTTACGACCTCCACCCTCCGATCACCCCAACTTCACCCCCACCAAAAGAAGTAGAAACTGATCAGGAACTTCTGAAACGCCTAAAAACGAAGTTTGAGGAATATTTAATATCTTTTTGTTTTTTGCTAATTACTTCGCCGCTAATGCAACGATTTCTAAAATTTTAGCAACATTACCTACTAGGACCGCATAGCATATCGGCACCCAAATTTCATCACAATCCATGAAGCGGTTACTGGGATTACGAGGGTAGAAGAAACGCGACAGACAGACAGATAGACAGACCGACAGACAGACCGACAGATAGACCAACGGAAATGAGTGACGTGGATTTTCGTCATTTGACATCATAAATCGCCCACAAAGCGTACTGCCTCAAAATCGAAAATTTTGCGATCACAATACTCCCGTCACCTATCGGTGTGAGAAGTAAAAAGTGGAGTAAAGACGTCCTTGTGTTCGGTCGAAGTTTATCAAAAGTAGTAGAGAGAGTGGATGTTATCAAATACTTGGGAGTTATGGTTGACTGCTATTTAAAATGGCAAAGTCATGCCGAGCTCATAAGTACAAAACTGAGGAGAATTATTTACAAATTCTTTGTTCTTAGAAACGTCCTAAGCAAAAAGAGTCTGCTAACGGTATATAACTCATTTGTAGTATCAATTTTGATGTACGGAATAAGTATATGGGGTGCAGCAAACACTAATACTTTAAAAATTTTGCAAACTACCCAGAATTTTATCTTAAGAACTATTTTTCAAGTACCATGTTGGACAAGTTGCAAATTCATCTATACTGAAAATAACTTATTAAATGTGAAAGGATTATATATACTTGCTGCTTCAAAATACACTCATACTAAAAATGATCAAATACTAACAAGTCACACGTATGACACAAGAACTAGAATTAACATATCTTATACTTACAACAGAGTCAATAAATCTGTTTGCCAGAAATGCATAAAATTTAATGGCATAAAGCTGTATAATAATATACCAGCTGAATATAAAAAAATGACCAATTATACATTTAAGAGGGAAATTAAAAAATATATATTATACAATTTAAATAAGCTTATTTCAATCATTAATTGAGTGCTGTAATTATTCTTGTGCCTATCAATCACTTTCTTGTAAATTCTTTCATCGTCACCTTTTTTTCTGTCTTATGCTTGTGTATATACATACTCCATGACCATCACTTTTAGTTGTTTCCATCCAGTATATGACACACACAAGCTTTCAGCTTAGGTGTCTACTCGTATTTTTGTTTCCATTTTTCAATGTAAACTTTTTCTACAGCTGTGTCAATTACTGCATCTGCTTTTATTTTTTGAAATTGTCAAACAAGTTTGTTTTGATACTTATAATCACACGGCGTTTTTACAATTTTAGTTGTATTATTTTTGAGATTGTATGTATGAAATAAATAAATAAATAAATAATTAAAAAAAAAAAAGCTCGAAACAAATGTATGCTGACGACACTAAACTCTATCATTCATTCTCAGTAACTAACTGGCAAACAGCCGATAGTGACGTTAATCAAGATCTGAGTACCTTAGCAGACGTTTCTGAAAAGCATTTACTATTATAGTACTAAATCGAAATTAGTCGTTAGTGGTTGTATATGCCGAGAAAGCTGACCGTCAATTTTTCAGTCAGAAATTGGACAAACTGACTTTTCCTTTAAAGTATTGTCTTTCCACCACCCGTTAAGCCTGGCTTCAAAACTTCATCGATCCCTGTTTCGCCAGCCTGCTCTTGTGGCGCTGTGGAAACTCACGTTGTTATTATATAACAGCGCACTGTAACACCACGTGACGTATTTCCTGTGAAACCGAATAGAAGTTCTCCTTTCTTCGACATCTGCCGATCGGGTTTCAATTGTACAAGAAACCCACATTTGCGGAAATTTGAGAATTGATGTTTTAACGATTCCTTGTAACCCAGTCTCATTATCAGTTTGTTGCATAAGATTTGAATTTCAGGTAACAGAGGCTGGATTGACATTATTGCCAGCACACTTGAAATTACGCGACACACAAAATGTACACCGATGTACACACTGCCAATTTTGCATGGTGTTGTGAGTGGGTCTCTTTTATCTTCAACCGTTCTCAAATACTATATATTACTACTATACTACTATATATTTCTTGTGGGTTTGTAGCTGGTCTTGGCATTTCCTTTTTCTGGCATTTTTCCTATTCTATCTAATACAATAGGTACATACAGTAAAAAAGTTTTTGCTATCGGTTTAGATTGTGGGTTTGTCCTATTTCCTCTTGTTGCTTTGCACTTTCTGAGATTGATAATTAGACCAGTGCCGAAGCCTTCGAAAATAATAAAAGGCGAAAAAAAATTACAGTAGGATGAAACCCATTAGAAAAAGAGGGGAATGTGATAAGAATGAAAGGAAAAATAAATTACGGTCGATTCGAGATCGGGAAGTGGGAGGGGGTGAGTTTTTAAGGGTAGAAAATGGTTTATCTTGATTTCTGGCAAAACTACACGTCCTATGGAAAAAAGTTAATGGCATAGTTGTAGGTAATAAAAAGGTCTACAACTTTTGTATTTTCAATTTTTTCACATAACCTCAAAATTTTGGTGAAAATTCAAAAAGCCAAGTTTTCGGTCTTTTATTTTTATCTTTTTCAAAAAAAATAATTTTTTTACGACATTTGGTGAGAACTTACCTTATTATGTCCCAAATACACTGTAATTTATTTGATTTAAAATATTTATTTTTTCGCCTTATTTGACCTTAAGATCAAAAATGCACCCCAATTTCCAATCGAAAATTCTCGCGTCAAAGTATCAGCTTTTTTCAAAAAGTTTGGGACCCTTTCGTTCGTTGAAATCTCTATTTGCTGATGGTGTAAAAAAAATATACATTACTATAGAAAATCTTCTCAGAAAATGCAAAAAACTGAAAAAAAACTCAAATTCGAAATTTTTTTTTACTCACTATGTACAATTTTGAGCTATTTATTAAAATTTACACTTATTTACTTAAAATTCGGGAGATCTCATGTTACATTGGTAAACAAAAAAATTGCAAATTGGAATATCCTACTATAATTAACAAACAAATAAGTTAATATTTAATAAGGCATCTACAATATTTTGAAAAAGTTGTAGAATCTTCTTTAAATAATATTTGTAGATGCCTATTTATTGCTGTTGTAAGATAATTTATATACCTGAGTGACATACGGTAAATGTTAGCCCATTGTAAGGTATTTCATGGAGAAGTGGGGACGGACTTAGCAGGGTCTGGGCCTTACTACATACCTGCTATTTCGTAGCAGCTGTAAAACCGTTAGTCAGTGGTCATGGGTAACGCAGACAAATTAAATACGCTGATACTATAGCGCTGGCGCACTTCCTTGTATCAACGCAATGCGTTAACTCAAATGCGCTATGATACACGATACAGTTGAGAGCCAGAGTGGAAATAATATTGGAGTCGAAGATGATTGTCTTGAAAATTTCGACGATCAACTAGAGTCAGAAAGGTTTATCGAATCTAACGATGAAGAAATGCCTTCAAAGAGACAAAAACTAATGAATAACTAATGGGAATTTCAGATAAGATATTTATAAATGACAAGATTAACGTTTTCGAAAAAAAAAATTAATGAATAACATAATCAGAATTAAGTATATAAATTCAATAGTGCGATTTACATGTATATTTATATTTTTTGAAATTTTCTATGACATGAATGTAATTCGAATTTGATTAACAAACCTTTCAACTAAAAAAAATTGCAGCAATCACATTTTTTTGATGAAATTGTACATAGTGAGTAAAAAAATTACGAATTTGAGTTTTTTTCAGTTTTTTGCATTTTCTGAGAAGATTTTATAGTAATGTATATTTTTTTTGCACCACCAGAAAACAGAGATTCAAGCAAATAAAAAGCTCCCAAACTTTTTGAAAAAAGCTGATGCTTTGACGCGAGAATTTTGGATCGAAAATTGAGGTGCATTTTTGATATTAAGTTAAAATAAGGCGAAAAAATAAATATTTTAAAACAAATAAATTACAGTGTATCTGGGACATAGTAAGGTAAGTTTTCTCCAAATTTCGTAGAAAATTTTTTTTGTTTGAAAAAGATAAAAATAAAAAACCAAAAACTTGGTGTTTTGAATTTTTTACCAAAATTTTGAGGTTATGTGAAAAAATTGAAAATACAATAGTTGTAGACCTTTTTATTACCTACAACTTTGCCGTTTAACTTTTTCCCATGGGACGTGTAGTTTTGCCAGAAATCAAGATAAACCATTTTCTACCCTTGAAAACTCACCCCCTCTCACTTCCCGATCTCGAATCGACCGTAATTTATTTTTCCTTTCATTCTTATCATATTCCCCTCTTTTTCTAATGGGTTTCATCCTACTGTAATTTTTTTTGGTTTCAAAAATTATCGACCCTGGTCTAAATTACCGCTAAAGGCGTGTGTTATTAATCTAATAATCTGTCATGATACCGATATCGTCCTATACTAATCACGTTAGGATATGTTGTCAGTGGCGTGAAAAAAAAACCTGTTACTTATTATCACAAATCTCTTCAGAGCAGCAAAGTCGTAGGTTTTGTTCTAGACTGTATTTAAATACCCTTTTATTTTTTTATTTCTCCTAAACACATTCTTGAACAGAATTTTTTACCAGCAAGGGTCCCATTGTAATACAATAAAGACGTTGTTATTATTGTAGGCACTTTAAAGTCTGTTTCTTGGCTTGTCCTTCTGTTGCTATGTCTCTTACAAGAGCAAGAGCAGGCGACAGAAAAGATCTGTGTGTGCGCCATCTGGTACCAGAAGGTAACAGCAAACCAAAGAAAATCGCTGTTAAGCAGCATGGACATTCTGATGCTCTCTATCTCGGTCAATCGACCTATGGCGCACTGATAATCGCTAATAAGCGTGAAACCGCTGCCTGCGTACTGGTGGATTGACCGAGATATAGAGCAACCCTCGTATTGAATATAAAACTGTTACCTTATAAAGAGCCTCTACATTGAAAAGGAAACTTCTAAGAACATCAGGTGTTGGAATAACAATACAAAGGATTGAAAAATCCAATAAACGAATGCGAAAGCAAACCTCTGGGCGCTAGAGCGACAAAGATAGAATGGAAAGGACAAATGTAAAGCTGTTCACTCCGAAAATCTTGTTTTTCTCCATACCGTACCGATAGCGTTTTTTTCGGCAGAGCCAACTCAAACACAAACAGATTATTCGTACTAGCAAGGAGATTGGCAGCCGTCTGAACGACCATAAATCCCATATGTATACAAGGCCTTCGCAAAAAAAAAAGAATCCCTTGAGCGGAAGTAGGGTAACGCGCTTTGATATACTTAAGGGGCCTGGGTAGTCACAGTTATACGTATGTATTTGCCATGTTAAAACACGGATTCCATTTCGAACTCACTTGTTTTTTAACCTTTTCTCAAAAAAGTTTTTTAGTGTGCAAAAAAACTCGCAATAAAATCATACATTTTTCAAATATCTGTAATTTAACAACCAAACAGAATATCAAATAAAGGCCAAATAGGTGACAAAGCACAAGCTTTCTTCTTAAATTTGCTTTTTGAATGATTACTGTAAGTTTAAACGTAACGTCAGGAGCTTGGAAATGCGAACTTCATTTTTATGGTCACCTTTGGAGCGTTTGACCTTACCATTGGATTTTTGGACTTATCTCCTCTCATCTTAGACACGCACACATGCTAGAGAAAGGGAACAGGCGGCCACGCCTCCTCGCTAATACGGGAATACGTCTTTTCTTTGATTCTCAATTCCGCGCGCTATACCCTAGACCCTTAAGGGAGAAATTCCGTGTTGTTTACAGTGAGAAGGCAAAGGTTAGCTTTGCCCGGAGAATTTTAAATTTCCCCAAATTTTAATTGCCGCAAAGATATTATATGTAATTTTATGTAAGAGAAGTGAATAGTGAGTGATTTACAATAAAAGTATAATCCAACGGGAAAAATGGAAAAATTGTTTTAGACTATTCTCTCAAAATACGTGTCTCTATATAAGTTTGCATTGTGTAGCTACCTTTATTGACCTTCCACACTACCATATGCTTTATGCTTGGAAAGGTGTCCATTTAGAGTGACTAAAGCTACAGCTATATATATTCTATGCCTGATTGAGGATTACACTGAATATCCCTATGACATGTAAGATATTAGAGAGATTTTGCATCACTAAAAATTGTGACGACATTATCCCTAAAACATTATATGAGCATGCGCAGTGTATTTAGAATAGCGGATAATCGTAAGCCTTGTGTCAGCATTTAACAATTGACATTAACAATTATTGGACCTATTGATTTTAACTTAACCTTACATTATGATCGATTTGGTCGCAAATGTCCAAGAAATGTTACGTGCAAGAAGTAAGCACCACAAGCAGAAAATAGATCACATCACAAGTAAAATAAAAAATAGGTTATGCAGGATCCCCGAAGCATGACATTCCAAATTTCAAAAAATTTTGTACAATAATAAACCGCAAAACAAGTATTGTTGCTATCAAAGTCATCACGGTTCTTTTCTCATGGCCGCATAGTGGTTTAGACCTGGCAATACCGCACGTAATAATATCGTACGTAATCTTTCGTAGCAGGCGTACAACTTTATCGGTTATTCGCTGATTCGGTCATTTCGGGAGAACTGCGCATGCCACAGATAACAAATAACGTGAAATAACGTCAGGCAACGGACGTGCAAAATCTACCTAATGTTGCTAACAGTATATATACAGATTTATAAAACAGACAAATTTGTAGCTATAAAGGTCCGGTCAAACAGAGAGCGGTCTAGAACGCGACGGTCTGGCGTTCTCTAACGCCGCGTTACCGTACTCCGTTGTTTGTATCAAGCAGTCCTGTTTGACGGGTTGAGCAAAAGCGTTACACCAATTTTTGTCAAGATATCTAGTGATCCTGACATAGATGAAAGACAGGGCATTCTGGAACGCTGTAACGCCGCGTTGTAGAACGCCGCGTTACAGCGTTCCATTGTATTGTTATAGAATGCCGGAACGCCGCGTTCTAGACCGCCCTCTGCTTGACCGGGCCTTAGTAGTGTAGCTCCTACCAATCAGCTTCTGATGTTTCTTTGACTATGTGCTTTTATCGCGCATTTTTCTACATACAGTTCATCTGTCAACCACAAAAATGACATGCAGATGACATTCTAATCTAGGACACAGGACATCATTCATCACAAAACTATAATGTTTGCGATGTTGCCAAGCATTTGCAATACTTACATAAGCTTCAGTGCGTGATGCAAACCATCTTCACCTTAAGGTGCACATTAAGATAAGCCTTTTCATAACTTAGTCTCATATTAAGAGAGACCGGTGCAACTAGCAGTAAGACGTCAATGCCCCGTATGTGAGGCTCATAACTAGCACTGTAGAAACCCATTCTAAAGCCCCGCGTAATACGATAAGGCACGTCTAGGTGCTTACGTGTCACTTCTGAAGCTGCAGAAATTGAAGCTGCTCAATAATTTATTTGTTCCACTAGGGAGACGGGCCACTTAATGTTTCTCCGCTTTTTTAACGGCCCGACAACGGGGAAATCATTAATCAAAAGGAGCGTAGCCTAACCATCATCCCGCAGTTACGTGAAAGCCCCATTGTTACCGGTCTCACTTCAAGTCGCGGTTTCCGTTTTTGTGTATTACCGGATAAAACTGAAGCTCTGTTCTTGAGAGGGACATTTTGCACAGTGTGGACGGTTTCGAGAGAGATAGCGTGTTATTATGTACCAAATGTGTCGTTTGTTTGGCCTAGTCCAGCTAGCTTTGGAAACATATGAATGAGTGTTCGGTTTGGTTTGAGAAGTTTTCGCGGATAACACCTTTGTTGGGAAAATGCTATCTCTTCACCCTCTTTGTTGAATGATCAAGGACCTCCAGAACCTTTCAGATCAGCATTTATTCTCTGTAATATTTTTTCGCCCTGTATACAGTAAAAATGTTCTTATAAACATATTTCCTTAGGAGTCTGGTCTTTAATGTCAATGTTTAGAAGAAAAACAGATTTTACTTCCACCACAGATATAAGGTGAAAGAAAATTTCTGATTTCGAGATAAGAGGTTTTTAAGCGTTTTGTGACGCCTACATAACGAATCCACGTCACTCACTTCCGTCGGTTTGTCTGTCTGTCTGTGTGTCCGTCTGTCTCTATAATCGCTGCACGGATTGTGATGAAACGTTGGTAGCGATATGCTGTGGGGCGGTAGTAAATATAATTTAGAAAGTCGGTGCACGGGTGGCGGAGTAATTAGAAGACAAAAAAAAAATCAAATATTCATCAAACTTCGTTTTTAGGCTTTTTAGGGGTTCCTAATCATTTTCTACTTTTCCTGGGTGGGGGTGAAATTTGGGGTGGTTAGGAAGTGGGGGGTTGTAAAACTGAAAAATTTGTTGTATCCATAATAGGCTGTTCACTGAACTGTGAAAGGAAGGCCTAGGGGGATAATACACTTTTTTAGATCCATTCACACATAGCCTCGCATATTACAGAAACTAAGGGAGAATTTTCTATTTGTCACGTGAAAACTATTGAATTAGTTGCAATAAAATTTTGACACATTACGTAGCGAGAATAGAAAACGTGTACAGTTTTTAGAAATCGTGTCAGTGGCGGTGCAGTAATAATAAAAAAACTAAAAATATAAAAACAACTCAAACTTCACAGAACAAAACAACATAAAAAAATAACAAAAATCCTAGTACAACAAGAAAAAATACATTTAAAAAATAACTCACCGTAAAACATAAATCTGCATTTTATATTTAGAAACAGAAAAAGATCAGAGATGAGATTTATAGACAAAAAGACTAGTTAGTCGAAATCGAACCTTAGCTTTCTTCGGTACTAGGCAAATTTGTCGATTACTATTCTATTATTTGCGTGAAGGTGCAAATGGCAGGTTCCACGTATGGAATTAGTTAGGTTCGATTTTCCAGGGGGGGAGGCAAGTGCCTGCCAGCTTGCTTCTTAGCTTGCCGCTCTACTATGTTTTTACCTTGACTACAAAATTAACCCACAAAATCACCTTGATTATCCATCAAGCGAGCTACCAGGGGAGTATTGTGATCGCGAAAATTTTCAATTTTGAGATAATACGCCTTTTGGGCGTTTTATGATGTGTACATGACAAAAATCCACGTCACTTATTTCGTCGGTCTGTCTGTCTGTCGGTCTTTCTACCCTCGTAATGTCAGCAACCGCTGCAAAGATTGCGATGAAATTTGAGCACCGATATGTTGTGAGGTCCTAGTTGGTAATATTGCTATAATTTTGAAAATCGGCGCAGGGGTGGCGGAGTAATTAGCAAAAAACAAAAAAAAATCCCTCAAACTTCGTTTTAAGGCATTTCAGGGGTTCCTGATCATTTTTTACTTTTTTTGGGTGAGGGTGAAATTGGGGTGGTTAAGGGGTGGGGGGTGTTGTAAAACACAATAATTTGTTCTATTCATAATAGGCTGTCCATTGATCTGTGAAAGAAATACCTAGTGGCATAATACGCTTTTTTAGGTCCATCCGAATATTGCCATGCCTCTTACAGAAATCAAGGGACATACGAGTATTACTTTAGATCGTTGTTAATTTAGTAGCATGGAAATTATGGAATTGATTTTTATGAAATTTAGAAGCAGTATTATTACCGTAGCGAGGATGAAAAAACCGTTTGGTTTTTAAAAATTGTGTCAGCGGCGGCGCAGCAATAATAAAAAAACTAAAATTATAAAAATTGGTCAAACTTCATTTTTAAGCAATTTGGGGGTTCCTGATCGTTTTAGTTCCTACGAAGAGATTTAGGAAACTATTTACTGGAGTTTTTGTGTTGGATGTTTTTTGAGGACAGGCGGGCGATGATTTGGTTGCAAGGGACTTCAGACAATAGCTTCATGCAAAGGGAAAATAATAAAATGATATCGCTGTTATGTGTGGGAAGTACTGAGTCAATCAACTTGACTCCATTTTTGTGTAATAAAATCGTTAATCGTGTTGATACTAACTTTGCAATTAGTTTGTTGGCATTGATTATCTAAGATATAATATATATATGTAGGTGGTGTGCTGAATACGCCACACTTGTACCTAATTTTCAAAACAAGGCGCCTATAGCTAAAGGCTAAGAGACCCTCAAGTTCCTTTCGAATGAGTGTGGAACACAAAACAATCTTTTAGGGACCCTCAAGCGTTAAAAACATTCTTTAAGGAACAACTATAAACTCCAACTAATGAGCAATGAAAGTAAACCGAACCTTTTACAGGAATCCTGAGAGAAACTCTCATCCGAACGAATTTGGAAAACGTCAAATGTCAGAGAAGATTCACGAGTCATTACCACTTGCCGTGTCATCTGAATTAATTTGAAAGTTTTCCACTTCGGCATAAGTTGGATAGTTCTTGTCGCTACGCCCCTAATTGGCGTGCCCTCAGATTATATTAAATCCGTTCGGTTGGATTCAAACTTAATTACCTCATTTTTAATGGAAGGTGAGGCGAGAGTTTGGAATATTTTACATAATTCAGCGTCGCTGGAATCTGGAACTGCTTAAATAAAGGACGTCGCAGAAACCTTGAGGGAAAACACCTGTCAGTAAGTCCTAAGATAGACTTAAGTGCTTTTGGCTTGTTATATCATTTGAAACATATTTTGGGGACCTAAAAGTTTTCTATACCTGTAATCGAAAAAGAGTAACATATGAGCGGCCCAAAAAATGTGTCAGTTAGATCTGGACATAGCTAGAGTAATTTATGGCTCTTAATCAGCTTCGAGCGTTCAAAGGGAGGCTCCATAAATTTGTATACTATACAGGGTGAGCCAATAGTGCGCGGACGGAAGATTGTGGGCTTACTAAAGTATATTTTAGAAACCTGTCACTTGATCATGGTAGGGAACCTTGAGGGCTATAATATAAAAATAATTTCAGCTAAATTTTGACGTTTATACAGAGCGATTCATATCAAACTTACATTTTTTAGAATGGAATCCTCTATATATTATTGCATATTTGGATTTCTTGGTCAATTCTAGTGTGGGTTTATGTATCATACATGGAACTTTAAACGAACCGTTTAGGCGCAATTCACCATTATTAGTATAAGTAGGTATCAGAAAAAAATTGAATAAAACCTAGAATGTCGTGACTTGTGCTACCTTAGATTAGACGGATAAACTTGATTTCTTTTCATAGTTGGAGAAATCGGTAGGTTAATTAAGGAAACTTCAAACGCAGATTTAGAGATGCTTGATTATTTCAAATGGGAATGCCTATTTCAGTTTATAGAATCAAATGTAAAATTTGATTACCTATCTAACGATATAGGATTCTCAATATCAATATTTTTTGGTTTTTATTTTATTTCAAATTTTTAGTCAAATCGGTATTTTCCGTGCAAGCAACCTAGCAGGCCACGAAAAATAAACAAAAGTTCGTTAATATGGAAGATACCAACTAACTTAGTAGAAAGATGCAAACGAACTAGAGTAGCGAGGCAACATCATGAAATTCCCTTACAACACATCAGCTCTAACCGGATACAACAGCGGCAAGATATCTAATGTCAATGAAAAGCTGGGCTATGACATAAGGGCCATAGGATACTAGCGCGCCGTGGTCAGATTGGTCCTAATCCCACCGGTTAGAAGCACGCAAAATATTTCGATCACCAGATAATCCATAGGACACTAGCGCGCCGCGGTCACATTTGTCCTAATCTGACCGGTGAGAAGACGCATATCCTAAAAATATTTTGAAATATACAGGGTGTTGTGAGAAAGTAGGGTAGTGATCAACTTGATTTTACTTCCCACACCGATAGGTGAGGGGAGTATTGTGATCGCGAAAGTTTTCGATTTTGAGATAATATACTTTTTTTGTATGGAATCATATTTTTTTTAAATTTTTCTAGTTCTCTCTATGTTTAACCCCAAAATATTCTTTGGATCGGTTGTGACGTTGCCAAGTTATAATTCATTTTCTATTAATTTCCGGATTTGCAAGGTCGCAAGTAATACGTCCAAATACGGCGTGAATAAGTTTTAACTAGTGTTCCTAAAATAATAAAATCGTTTCCCTTGCTGGTTGGTTCTCGTTTGTTGTGTCGTAATATTGTTGACTGAGATAAATAATTGTAATGCGTAATGTAGATTAGCAGCACTTGCTGCCAGCTTTATTTGCATCACGTGGTTCTTTTCTAACTTGTCGAATACTGGTAATATTCATTTAGAATTAAGTGAAAAGCTAATTTAAACCTATATTCCTTGAAACGTTGAAAATTGAATTAAACCCAATGTATTTATATAAAACCAACGATATAACCAAGTAACATACAGATTAAAGAATTTATTTCTTCAAACTACTGAAATATTTTTATTAAGGGTAGTTTTATATACCTACAGAAGCCGGATAGTCATTCAAATAATCTAAGAAGTAACTGTAAGCTACCGCAAGCCGTAAAAAGACAGATGAAATTTCGCAAGAATAAAAGGGATGTGGTCATTAGGAATATCCAAGATTAATTTTCTTCGAGCGCGCAAGTGACCGGTGCTGATGAAGGCACCCTTTTTGTAAACAGGTAAAAATCAAACCGCGCGCGTTCGTGACCAATCACCGACATAAGTGTTTCTTTTTCACAGATTACTAGCTATTGAGGTCCACTAGAGCTTGACAACTTTCCAAAACGATTAACAATTTTGAAACAAAAGGAAAACTATCAGCGATTTTTGCTTACAGTCTAATATCTTTAGAATGTAATTTCACATTAAATTAAATTTTAATGGGATAAAAAAATTAGTCATTTCCGTTTAGTTAAGTCAAAAGTGAAGATATCTCTAACTGAAGCATTCCGGACATCTATTGAAATGATTGTTAGAATTTTTTAATTACGCTATGTTGTAATTGTGTTTATTTTATGTAGTTTTTTACAAACTGAATTATAAACAAGCTGCAATTTAAGTTTCATTTGTCGCGATTTTGCTAACAAGTAGAAGTACCTACTGAAGAATTTGAAGGGTTCCAGTCAGAGATATACTTTTCACTTACGGAAATGGCTACTCTTTTGTGGCATTAAATGTGAAAATTTATTCAGAAGACATAGATATTCTACTGTCAGCAACAAACAATAGTAATTTTCTGTTGGTTGAATATGTTTAACTGACTTTGGAAATTGGCTAATAGCTAGTCATTATCATAGTCACACAATGTCTTAACAGATATGTTGTGAACTCGTAAAATGCATTTACTCATTTTACGAGTTTCTCTTGATATATCTTTAAGATCTTTAATGCAGTAGTTTCCCATTTGCTTTCTGCATCCTCATGCCGTTGACCAGATGGTATCTACTGGTTCATCCGCCTTTAGGGGCAATTTCTCACCTCAAGGACAAGAAGGTGTCCTGAATCTTCTCAACTCGTCCACTCAAAGCTGTTGGTTGATAAGAGGTTACTGTTTATACCGACAGTAGTTCGGTTCCTTTTAGTCGCCTTTTACGATACGCAGGATATAAGTACGATGGGAGATATTCTAACCCGCCCCCACGCGGGGTGGGTTAGAATATAGCTAGTAGGCTCTGAAAAATGAGCGTTTTTGTTACCGCTATTGTTTACGGTTAGAGCTAATATGTTGTAAGGAATGTTCGTAATCTTGATTCGTTACTCTAGTTTGCATCTTTCTACTAAGTTAGTCGGTTTTCCCTATATTAACGGCCTTTTGTTTATTTTTCATGGCCTGCTGGATTGTTTGCACCCATCAGGAAAATTGAAAAACACCGATTTGACTGACAAATTTTAAATAAAATGAAAACCAAAAAAGACTGATATCGAGAATGCTATATCGTTAGAAAGGTAATCAAATTTAAACCAAAATAGACATTTCGATTTGAAAAAATCAAGTTATCTGTGATTGAAGTTTCCTTAATTAATCTACTGATTTCTCCAAGTACAAAAAGAATTCAAATTTAGCCGCCTGGCCTAAGGTAACAAATTTCATGTTTAGTCGTACCGCAAAGTCACGGCCTTCTAAGTTTTATAATCGCTGCGATATTCAATTTTCTTCTGATACCTACTTATACCAAAAATGGTGATTTACGCCTAAACGGTTCGTTTGAAGTTCCATATATGATACATAAAGTCACACTAGAATTTACCAAGGGATACAAATATGCAATAATATATAGGGAGTTACATTTAAAAAAATACAAGTTTGATATGAATCACCCTGTATAAACGTCAAAATTTAAGTGAAAATATTTTCACGTTATAGCCTTCAAGGGTTCCTACCATGATCAAGTGACATATTTTTGAAATATTTTTTAGTCAGCCCACAACCTTCCGTCCACGCACTATATTGGCCCACCGTGTACAATCTCATTACGTATCTCGGTAAATAATGGTTATGTAGAAGTTGTTTAATAGCATATTTCCCATAATCAAAAATGTTCAGTTGTTTCTGCTTCAGAAAAAAAATTAGTAAAGAAAAACAGTATTTTTTTCTTTTTTCAACGGCATAATATGCTTGTACCCAAAATGTTTTTAAAAACCTAAATTTCATTAAGGTTATTACATCAGTAACATTAATATAGTATCTATCTACTCGTGTTCGACAGATCCGGTGGCCCTAAACCGTTCCGAAGTCTTGCTAAACTACTGACTGGGTGACGGGTACTCGATTTGGATGACCAGAAGCTCCACGAATGCAATTCGATCTGCTGGGCAACATGCTGCTAAATTTCACCGCAATGAAAACGCACAACTAATGAAGAGAACCTCATTTTGCTAATGACACGACTCAATAGGTCAACTGGCAAAATGCTAGAAATTTTCGGGTCGAACGGTACCACCCCCACCTCTCTCGCCCTGACAGGGGCAGAGTAGCTATTTCAGAGACGCGCGTCCTTTGTGCCGGACCCTGTAGAAAGGAACTGCCAAGCAACGGCAAGGCGTAAAGTGCCATGACCCATTCAACGCTTCGACTGAATGCGATTATTCAAAAAGATAAAAATAAGTAAAGTTGATTGACTCAGAACTTCCCACACCTTATGGTGATACCAGGTTATTTTCGCAGCTATAGTCTAAGATCCCCTTGGAACCAAACCTCGCCCGCCCAACCACCAACAAAGAGTGTTACACCGCTAGGACTTTCTTCACCCCAATTTCAACCTCACCCAAGGAAAGTAGAAAATGATCAGGAAGCCCTAAAACCCCTAAAAAGCGATGTTTGAGCTGTTTTTATATATTTTCAGTTCTTTTTACTTCCCACACCGATAGGTGAGGGGAGTATTGTGATCGCGAAAATTTTCGATTTTGAGATAATACGTTTTTTGGGCGTTTTATGATGTGTACATAACGAAAATCCACGTCACTCATTTCCGTCGGTCTGTCTGTCTGTCTGTCGGTCTGTCTGTCTGTCTGTCTGTCTGTCTGTCTGTCTGTCGCGTTTTTCTACCCTCGTAATCTCAGTAACCGCTGCATGGATTGTGATGAAATTTGGGCAGCGGTATGCTGTGGGGTCGTAGTAGGTAATGTTCCTATAATTTTGAAAATCGGTGCATAGGCGGCGGAGTAATTAGCAAAAAACAAAAAAAATTAAATATTGCTGAAACTTCGTTTTTAGGCGTTTTAGGGGTCCCTGATCATTTTCTACTTTTTTTTGGGTGGGGGTGAAATTGGGGTGGTTGGGGGTTGGGGGGTTGTAAAATTGAAAAATTTGTTGTATTCATAATAGACTACCCACTGACCTATGAAGGAAGACCTAGCGATATAAATAACTTTTTTAGGTCTATCCGAACATTGCCTTATGCCTATTACAGAAACTAAAGGACTTAGAATTTTTTCCGATGTATACAGGCCGTCCATTTAGTGTGTAATTCTTCGATATCTCGCAAGGTATAGCTGATAGAAGAAAATCTCAAATACAAAAGTTATTTGGTTACTTAAGATGCATATCCTAAAAATATTTTGAAATATACAGGGTGTTGCGGGAAAGTAGGATAGAGATCAACTTGATTTTTTTATATAGAACTATAACTTTCTCTCAAATTCTTCTAGTGTCCATCATTTATCTCTATTCAACCCTAAAATATTTTTGGAATCGGTTGCGACGTTGCCAAGTAATAATTTATTTTCTATTAATTTCCGCATTTGCAAGGTCGCAAGTAATACGTTCAAATTGATATATTCCTTTAACTTTTCTCAATAATATTACACAGCGAGTTGCTTGAATATTAAGCGGATATTATTCTGGATGCTACCAGCAATTTGTATCTACAGGGTGTTTTTGGCAGAATTTTAAATTCCGGCAACTTAAAGGTCGTTTTACTTTGTTTTTTTAAATGTAATACCCTATCTTTTTTATTTTAAATCGAAATATCTACAAATACTCTATCTCGCCTTGTAATATTTTTTTTCGAGTTTTCGACGTTGCCAAGTTATAAATTATTTTCCCAAATTTTTAAACAGGTATCCCCGATTTTAATTTATTTTAAATAGAATCCTCTACTTATTTTTATTGCAATGAATTGCGCATGTCGAATTTAGTAAGATCTCACAATTTCAAAATTTTGTTTGTATTAATTAATGAGATACGGCAACACCGTTTTTTCAGTAAACGGTACCGGAACGCTTAAATTTTTCCAAAACTGCCACAGCTGAAGAGGTGAAATTCAATACAAAAGTTTGTATTATTGATAATAGGCTGTTCATTGACCTGTGCAGGAAAGACCTAGCGGCATATGACAATAATTGGGGGGGGGGGGGTACTGGCGATGGTTTTGTTGCAAGGGGATCTCAGACTAAATCTTTATGCTATGGGAAAATAATAAACTGGTATCACCGTAATGTGTGGGAAAAACTGAGTCAATCAACTTGACTCCATTTTTATTATTGCTACGCCGCAACTAATACGATTTCTAAAAACCTTAAGCGTTTCCCATCCTCGCCACGGTAGTAATACCATGTAGAAATTTCATTAAAATCAATCTAACAGGTTCCACGTTACACGAAACAGAACGATTAGAAGCAATACTCCATGCATACATCAAAAATTCCAAGTCCCTTGATTTTGTAATGGGCAATGCAATGTTCGGATGGACTTAAAAAAGTGTATTATGAAACTAAGTCTTTCCTTTACAGTTTAATTTTTCAGTTTTACAACCCCCAACCTCCTAACCACCCCAATTTCATCCTCAGTCAAAGAAAAGTAGAAAATGATCAGAAACCCCTGAAACGCCTAAAAACGATGTTTGAGAAATATTTAAATTTTGTTTTTTGCCGAATTTCAAAATTATAGGAACCCTACCTACTACGATCCCACAGAATCTGACTGCCTAAATTTTATCACAATCCATGCAGCGGTTACTAAGATTACGAGGCTAGAAGAACTTGTACAGATTGATCGACAGACCGACAGACAGACCGACGGAAATGAGTGACGTGGATTTTCGTTATGTAGATATCATAAATCGAGAAGAGAACAATTAAATTAAGAGAACAATTAAAATAATCGGTACGCCTAACCTAACAAAGGACCTCCAAAGCACGGAAAATCGGAGAAGGGTGGCTGACCTATCCCTGTTCTACAGATTCTATCACGGAAGATGTTCGAGTCAGCTCTCCCAGATAATAACACCAAAGGCTGTCCGAATGAGGAACATTAGAGAGGCTTTGCGAGCTAATCCTTACCAGGTCGAGTCTCCTCCAGCATTCCTTCTTTTGGGGAACCTCGACGCTGTGGATTGAGATGCCGGGGAATTTGTTTCCCGATGGCTACAACCTACAGAGTTTCAAATCTAACGTGAACCAATACTTATCCTCTCGCAGCGCTTCTACAGCACCATAGGCTTGCAGCCTTTGCGGGAGGCTGACCATAAAAAAACCAAAAGAGTACAATACCTACTCTGTATAACAATCTTCGCAGTGCTCTTCTTTTAGAATGTTATGCCTCACCGCCGTACCTTGCTCATCGCGTTTCGATGCGATACGGAGTTTATGTCGTTACCGATATCGGGAATATCCTCAACATGCCCAAATTGCATTTATGCTAAGTAAACGTTTATCATGTTTCGGTTGCTGACGGCAGACAGCTTACCGGATTACATTCTCCGCTAGGAAAACGATAATGAGATACATACACTTGTATAATATAATACCAGCCGCCTTACCGCGCCCTGTGTGTCACCGACTAGCGCTCTGGTTTGCGTCGAAGCTCATTTTGCAGATATTCGGGCGGTCTGAGCCAGAATGTCACAGAGATTGTCGGATGTGTTACATAAGTATACGGGTCGTCGACTTGGTATTAACGTGGGTTTATAACATGTGATTGGATGTACAGGGTAGGGCACCTACCCTATCTCAGAAATTAATCGTGATAGGACAAAAAGTTAAATATAAAATTTATTGGGTGGTAGGGTCCAAATTAAACACAACTTTAGTTTAAATTCGCCAACGTTTCGAAAATTATATTTTCATCTTTAGGGCTCTAAAATACAGAAAAAAGGCATACATATACAAGTTTTTTTTAAATTATTAGTTAATGTTATTTTTCTAAGAAGCATAAATGTAAACAATCACATTATACATATACAACGAAATATTAAATGTATTGCTAAAATATAAAAGCAAAAAATTTGAAAGTTAAAAAACACAAAATTAGAAAATAGAACACTCAAAAACTTGTACATCAATTAAAAGTAAAGGTTCCCCATCACATAATCTAATTATTGGTCATCTATGCAGCTAATTAATGAATTGTTGAAAACAAAGCAAAAATATAGAATTTAAAAAGAGTGTAATCACAGAAAAAAAGAACAAAACAAACATTCCCCTTGTGTTAAAAGTTGTGGTAGTCATCAGCTTCTTTAAAATTATGTACAACCTGACAAGTGTAGCAAGGGACCACAACAAGATACATAAAGAACAGGATATCTGAACATAAGAGAGACTGGAGAAATTACCATTAATGAGAAGGGCACACACAATTAGTTCAACATGTCATATCGGAGGGTCATATATTTGATTTTGAAAATTATAAAATATTATATTCAAATGATAACTACAAAAAAAGGATGTTCCAAGAAATGTTAGAAATAAGAAAACATAACAATACTGTAAATAAAGGAACTGATATTGCAGATCTGAGCATATCTATTATAATATTATCAACCATGTCAAAAATATTCGTAATCCACCCCTTAGACTAAAGTAGTTTTGAAACATCAAACTAAAAAGTACGTACAAAAAACAAAATTCCATCACACCTATTAGACAATTTTTCCCCCTTCAATACAGCCTGCTTGTAACGTTAAGAGAAGTAACTTCTTCTGTAGTTAGTTTGTGCAAATATAAACACAAACATCCTAATACTTAGGATACACGCATATAAATAATTTTGGAGAACCTGATGACTACCACAACTTTTAACACAAAGAGTATGATTGTTTTATTTTTTGTGATAATAATAATAATAATAATAATAATGAGAGGTGGTGTGAAATGCACCCAGAGCATAGCACGCTTACCTCTCAGAATTTGCGAGATTATGTATCGTACCTCCGGAGGCAGGGATATGTTCGTGCTCCAGCTCAGCCTGCCCCTTCGGCGGACGGAAGGCCTGTTAACCAGGCTGAAAGTTCGCCGGTAAGGCCCGCTGAGAGGGAAATCGACCAAGTCGTCTCACCTGGGGATTTCAGAGACCGAAGGGCCTTGCATAACAACGGAAGGTCCTTGAAGCTGGCAGATTTAAAGAGAGAGGATGAGGTGGTTGGTGAACGTCTATCGGAGGCCTCTGACATTTGGAGCATCAATTGCGAAATTTACGCTGCGGCTCTGAGGCTAGCTAGACAGGGGAGAGTGAGAGACTCTCCTGTTGAGAGAGCACAGAGACGGGTGCGCCAAATGGAAGCGAAAATCCAGTTGGCTCGCCAGGAAGCATCCCGTATCCAGTGTGTGATGGAATATAGAGCGGCTGGGAAGCCATTTACGCGCCGAGTGCGCCAGATAGCCTACGGGTTGAGGCGCGACCATCACACACTCAGTCAAGCGGTACTGGTTGTTGTCAAGCAACACTGTCTTGACAGGATACGGATGCTAATCGCTGCTAAGCGATCGTTGGTGGCGCGGGCGAGAGGTCTGGAACAGAACAGAATGTTCTACGAAAGACCTTCTCGCCTTTTCCAACAGCCGCCTCCAGCCATAGAGCAGCCGCCAACTGCTGATCGCGTGGAGGCCTTTTGGAGGGACATTTACGAACAGCCCAAACCTCTCTCAGCAGACACTCCGGCCTTGGCGCAGTTCGAGTCCGTTTGTAGGAGGACTCCTAACTTGAATGAACTGCGTCACCCGATAAACAAGGAAGAAATTCTTGACGCCTTACGAGGCGCAAAGAATTTCGCAGCTCCTGGCCCGGATGGCATAAACACCTACTGGTGGAAAAAATTCCCCAGTTGCCACCGGCATTTAGCTAGAGTTTTTAACTCGTGGCTAAATCAGGAGCAGCCAATTCCGGCTTGGTTTGTCGAGGGTCGAACCGTGCTTCTCCCGAAGACCGGAGATTTGTCTGATCCCAAAAACTACAGGCCAATAACATGTCTGAACGCATGTTACAAGCTCTTCACCAGAATCTTGTACATGCGTCTCCTTCAAGCTGTGAATCCTGTATTTCTCGACGTGTATGAACAGAGAGGGTCAAAGAAAGGAGTAGCTGGCTGCAAGGAGAACTTGTTGATTGACCGATGTGTCACGCAGGACTCCGTGCAGTACAAGCGAAACCTTTCTATGGCCTGGATTGACTATCGCAAGGCATTCGACAGCACGTCTCATGAGCTCATTGTGCGGCTGTTGGAATGCCTTTCGGTGGATAATCAGATAGTGGGATGCATCAAACAACTGATGCCACTCTGGAAGACCCGGTTCACTATAACATCAGGTGAAACTCGGGTTCAGACAGAGTTGGTGTCATTGAAAAGAGGTGTCTTCCAAGGAGACTCCTTGAGTCCCTTGCTCTTTTGCATCTCACTTTTGCCTCTGTCCATAGCGCTGAGAAATACTAAAGGATACAGCTGTGGCACGCCCAATAACCGGAGGCACAAGGTCACCCATCTGTTTTATATGGATGACCTAAAACTTTATGCCTCCGGCCAACGCGAACTACAACAATCGCTGAAGGTGGTGCAGGAGTACAGTCATGCTATCGGAATGGAGTTCGGGACAGACAAATGTGCATTGGTTCATCTCAAGAAAGGACGAAGCGGAGATAGTGGAGATGAGGAACAGCTCGTTGATGGGAGCATCTTGCGACAGCTGCATGCCGGAGATACTTATACCTACCTTGGAGTGGCGCAACGTCATGTCCAAGAGGCAGCATTGGTTAAAGAGTGTCTCCGCCGCAAGTATTTGTACCGACTCCGGCAGATCTGGTCGTCAGAACTGTCCGGCAAGAACAAAGTCGCTGCCACTAACATGCTTGCGGTCCCATTGTTATTATACACCTTTGGTGCTACACACTGGAAAGTGAACGAGCTGAAGGAAATCGACACGAAGACCCGCAAAAGGATGAATATGGAGAGAAGCCTGCATCCTAAGTCCTCTGTCCCGCGAATATACCTCCCGCGACACCTGGGAGGGCGTGGACTATTGAGTTTGGAGCGTCTGCACAACAGAGTAGTACTGGCCACTGCCTGCTATGTAACGAACAGCACCGATCCCCTGATCCGCTTTGTGCGAGAGCACGAGAATGCGGGAAAAGGAGCCTTTCTTTTTAGCGCAGCGAAACGAGCAGCCGAGGAGCTCAGCCTCACACTCGACTTCAAGCGGAGGTGTCAGCAGTCCATTACGGAACTTGCTCCCGCAGAATTAAAATCCCACCTTAAAACTGCCGAAGTCGACTTCCTTTTAAGACTTCATAAAGATAAGCCAATGCATGGAATCTTCTACAAACATCTGGAAGAGCATGGCTTGTCTGAGCAGTTGACCTTCTCTTTCCTAAGGTCTAGTGGGTTGAAGTCGGAGACTGAGGGCTTTATAATGGCTTGCCAAGACGGTGTCTTCAACACCTTGGTGTACCGTAAAAGGGTTATGGGTGTAGATGTACCCGACACCCTTTGTAGAGCTTGCCGACAGGCGCCAGAGACGCTTATGCATCTCTTGTCGGCGTGTAAGACGTACGCTGGGACGGCTTACGTCCATCGGCACAACGCGGCTCTACGAGTGCTCTACTATCATTTGAGGCACTCTTACGGTATCGATGAGACACCGGTGCTGCCATACGCTCCAGGGGATATAGAGTCCGTTGTGGAGAACGAGAGATGCCGGATTTACTGGAACTACTCGTTCCCCACGCTCGAGCTTGTACAGGCAAACAAGCCCGACATAGTCCTTCTCGACCACCAACAGAAGACGATGTTCGTTATTGAGTTTTCGGCGCCTGCCGAGGTGAACATCGTCTCTAAGGAGGAGGAAAAGCGGACCAAATATCAGGAGTTGCTCGGACAACTTCGCAGGCTCTGGCCAGACTACACTGTAAGTCTGCTGGTTATGGTCATTGGATCCCTAGGTGGAATGAGGAATATGCTGCTCTCTGCACTGCGCAAAATACCGGTGTGCCGTGCGGCGGCGCACATCTTAGCCGCCAGAATGCAGAAGGCAGTCATCCTTGGGTCCCTTCGTCTACTTAGGGCGCACGATTCGCGGACCCAGTGATTGCTCACCTCACGGTGTGAGGAGTAGTCATTGGGTAATGGAACAGCAGCTCGGTGTGTCGGAGCCCGAGCTGCACTTTTTTGTTTTTCACATAATAATGTTTATTAGGCAAAGACATAGAAAGTTACAGAAATAGTCTACAGAAATAGAAAAAGGCGAAAGACATCTTTGCTGCAAATAAACGGGAAAAATCCACAGAGTGCATAGCACTGTACGTGGTTATATGAATGTATAAATAAATATATATAAAAAAATAAAGTAGTCAAATAAAGTAATGAATACATACGCTTTTGGAGTATGGGTACTACGAAAAATAAGTATTAAAAATATATATATATATATATATATATATATATAAGAACCACTAAAAGATCGCATCCAAGTTAATTAAATACTCCACAAATCTATACACAAAATTTTCACATACACTTATCCATCCAGTACAACACAAAAAAAAAAGTTTTAAAATATACACAATGGAAAAACCTATATCATTTATCACTCTACAATTTGGAGTAATGTGTTGTAGTCAAAATTAATCACATAATTTTTTAACCTATTTTTGAAAAGTGCCTGCGAGTTTAGAAGCTTTATGCTGTTTGGTAATAAATTATAAAGTTTTATCCCTAAAAAAGTCAAACTTCTTTGACCTATGGATCTGCACATAAAACTGGTAATATAGTTGTATTGAGAATTTCTAGTGGCATAATCATGGTTCAAATATGTAAGAAGCAGTTTATTTCTGTACAGGTAGATGCAGCATTTATAGAAATAAAGTTTCCTTACATTCATAAGACAGCATTCCTTGTAAAGCATGTCGGTGGGATACAACGGCGGTTTATTGAGTATAATTTTAAAAAACCGTTTTTGCAGTATTTGTAGAGGGTTAACATGAGCTTTTAGAACACCTCCCCAGCTGACAATACCATATGAAATATGAGGCTCTACAACAGCTTGATATAATATCCTTAAATGGCGGTAATCCAATACTTTTTTGATAGTATAAAATATGTAAATAATTGAACGCAATTTCTTCATTATGAAATCTAAATGTAAATCCCATCGTAGTTGGCGGTCAATGTAGATTCCCAGGTACTTTACTGATTGGGAAGATTTGATAGATATTATACTATCATTAACATTTATATTTAAAGTGTTGTAGATTGGTCCACTATTTTTATATATATGGAAAGGCACGAATACTGTCTTATCAAAATTTATAGACAGTAATTTATTATTTATATGTTTTTTTAAAACTGAAAAATCATTTTCTACTTTTTTCTTAAGACTCTCCCAATCAGTATCTGCATAATATAGGACTGTATCATCAGCGAAGGATATTATTTTCGCTGTTGAATCTGTACAGAGCAAATCATTGACATATACCAAGAATAGTATAGGGCCTAAAATCGTTCCCTGAGGGACTCCATATTTTGGCGTAAGTGATGTGCTAACAGCGCCATTTACCTCAACACGTTGTACTCTTCCATAAAGATAATTACTAAACAGAGTAAGAGATGTGCCTCTTACACCAATATCCTCTAGTGACTTCAGTAATATGGGAAAGGAAACCGTATCAAAAGCTTTTGCTAAGTCGAGAAAAATAGCTAAGGATGGTAATTTCTGGTCCATGTTTCTATAGATGCAAGTTATTAAATTTGCAATGGCCTCTTCTGTTGATCGATTTTCTTGGAAGCCATACTGCGCCTCATTTATTATTTTATATTTTCTAATAAAGCTATCCAGTCTGTTCTTGATTATTTTTTCAAAAATTTTTGTAAAGTTGGTTATTAGAGATATTGGTCTGTAATTTGACGTGTTGAGGTTGTTGCCTTTTTTAAAAATAGGTTTCACGATTGATGTTTTGAATTGAGATGGGACTGTACCTGTTCTGAAACAAAGATTTATAATGCAAGCTAAGGGAGCACTTATGAATTTAGACATATATTTTATGGTTTCTGCTTTAATATTATCAAATCCCGTTGCCTTTTTGTTTTTTAAGTCACAAATAATTTTCTCTACTTCTTCCTCATTAGTTTCCATCATATAGAGAGAGTTCACTTGTACTTTTTTGTTTACTTTGTGCTGAGGATGTGGTTTAATTTTATCTGCTAGTTGTTGTCCAAAATTGACAAAGTGTTGATTGAATGTATTTGCAATTTCCTCATTATCCGTTATAATTTTGTTATCATCCAGCCTAATTTTACTTATTAAATCTTTGTTACAATCTGTACCCTTTATTTCTTTTATAAGCTTCCATAAGTTTCTGCCGTCTTGACTGTTACACGCAATGATGTCTTTGTAGTTATCCCTTTTCCTTACTTCAATAATTTCTTTTAATCTTTTTTTATATGTTTCATATTCCATTTTTAGTTCTAAGTTGAGGGGCTGTGCTTTGGTTTGGAGATATAAGTCATTTTTTTTATTCACTGAGTTTATTATGGCATCTGTGATCCACCTTTTCCTTTTTATCTTATGGTGAGGGATTTTCCTGTATCTAGTGCACGACCTAATTTTGTTCATTACGAAATTAACAAACGTGGATGTCAAATTTTCGATATCTGGTGTTTCACCGTTATTAAATATGAAGTCCCAGCTTTCATGTTGCAATTCATGTTTCAGCATTTTATAATTAATATATGAGAAATATTTGTTATTTGGCTTTTTATTTTGATTACTATTGTTATATTTTTCTTGAAAATTTATTTGCAAGCACGTCGTATAATGATCTGTGATATTTGATTCTATTACTATGGGCAATGAGAGTCCCCTTTTTTATTCCTTTTACTTTCTTTTATCAATCCATTATTTAGCTGCCTAAATGACCAATTATTAGATTATATGGTAGGGAATCTTTACTTTTAATTGATGTACAAGTTTTTGAGTGTTCTATTTTCTAATTCTGTGTTTTTTAACTTCTAAATTTTTTGCTTTTTAATTTTAGCAATACTTTTAATATTTTGTTGTATATGTATAATGTGATTATTTACACATATGCTTCTTAGAAGAATAACAATAGCCAATAATTTTAAACAAAACTTGTACATGTATGCCTTTTTTTCTGTATTTTAGAGCCCTGAAGATGAAAATATAAATTTCGAAGCGTTGGCGAATCTAAACTAAAGTCGTGTGTGTTTAATTTGGACCATACCACTCAATTAAAAAGACAGTAATAAATCTATAAGGAGGATAGTAAAATTATTACTAGTTAAATATAAAAGTTGTTTTTTTTACTTTAGTATTATTATAATGGACTAGTATCATAAGTTCGAAAAAAATGAATAAATCATAATAAACTCTTAGTGTATACAAAAATGGGTGTACTGTTGCATTTTGTTACTCTCTGCATCGTTTACTAGTAATTCCATTTTAAAGTTTAAAAACATGAATTTAAATTTATCCAATCGATGCAATGCGCGCCATACAACAGCAGTGCATTGTTGCCTCGTCAACTTCCAAATCGCGGTATTGACGCAATTTTCACGGGGCAAAACTGAATGCCCGTGCGCTAGGTGCAATTTAGTCACCCACCCAAGTGCTAACCTCGCACAAGACTGCCCCACTAAGGAAGGCAAACGCTGTTCATCGCGCAGCCACGTGGGTCTCCTGTTTTGCCACTTACGCAGGTTCTCAAAATTGTGGGTCACGGATCTGGACCAGTTAACATAGATAATATTTCCTCATCAAAATTAAGAAAGTCTACATAAAAAAAACCCAGCCTCAGTTTAATGGTTCGATGAAATTTGACGCCACCTCCCCGACCATATCATGAAGCTGCCACTGAATCATTTCTTTTAGGACTGCATAAACAAACATAGTTCTTGTTCACTCCTAACCTATGCGAATTCGTTGGCTTCACTGGCTGTATATATCAAACCATCAATTTTTTAGCATGCGTAGAGGATCACATAGAGGTATGCGTTGAATATTGGGACTTAAGTTAGAGCGGCAACACGGTACACATACTCGTCTTTCGATTGGCTGTTATCCTATAATTGCGTGATGTCACGCGAGCCGTCACGCAACTAGAAAAATTCAAATATTTTCCTCATTTTCTAGACTTTCCCGTGCCAAAAAAATCGCGGAAAAATATGAGAGGTTCTTATGCCATACTGTTATCATATACAGCCATAGAAAAATTCATGATACTAGTTCATTTTGTATACTCAGGGTAGTGCGTTGTGCCTGCATCAGTGTGAACCTTCTTATTTTAAATGGAACATTCTATATATTCTTCAATTTTCAGATTACGCTCTATCATCCAAATATTTCTGCTATTCGGTCTGATTTTTGTGCAAATCGAAATTACATTTTTTTTTTCGAAAGATCAGTGTTTCATCAAAACGGATCAGTGGGTTTGTACTTTTAGTCAAAGTGAAAACCACTCGTACTTTTCATCCACTTTGGCTGATAAGTATTAAAGAATGAATACAAACTGAAGTGTGAGAACCGTTTCCGCTCAGCGAGTTGTTCAGTTCAGAAACTTTTCTGAATACCGTACGGTTATTTGCAGTTTAATTCGAAACTGCAAAGCCTGTCCCTTGTCTCACGAAAGTACCTTCTTTTTGAATTTTCGGACTAATCCTTTGCAGAGGCACCTGAGATTCTTTTTCGTTCGTTCTTAAATGTATGATTTTTTATCTCCAGAAATCAATTCTTTCAGTGTATTTGCAGTAGCAGCCCATTTATCTCTGTGTAATATCCACTACCTGACCCGTTGGCCTAAAGCAACATCTACGACGTTTTCTTAGTTTTTTTTGAACAAACCAGTTTGTAATTTCATTCTTTATATAATAGGAAACATACTTCGTGAGCAGCGGATTTTAATTTCATTTTATTAATCATTTTACTTCCCACACCGATAGGTGAGGGGAATATTGTGATAATACACTTTTTTGGGCGTTTTATGACGTCTACGTAACGAAAATCCACATCACTCATTTCCGTCGGTCTGTCTGTCTGTCGGTCTGTTTGTACCGATATGCTGAGGGGTCCTAGTACGGGGGGCGGAGTAATAAGCAAAAAACGAAGAATCTCAAATATTCCTCAAACTTAGTTTTTAGGCGTTTTATGGGTCCCTGATCATTTTCTACTTTTTTTTTGTGTGGGGGTGAATTTGGGGTGGTTGGGGGGTGGGGGGTTGTAAAACTGAAAATTCTGTTGTATTCATAATGGGCTGTCCATTGACCTGTAAATGAAAAAGCTAACGGCATAATACACTTTTTTAGGTCCATCCGAACATTACCTTTTGCTTATTATAGAAACCAAGGGTCTTAAGTATTATCTAGAGTGCGGTAAGGTAAGAGGTATTGTAAGACGTAAGAACAAGAAAAAAGTGGGTATGCTATAGTGCCGTAAGCGGCTTAAGTGACAGACAGGTGACAAGGGTAGCCAAGTTTGGTATGTGACTCATAGATGGGGCTATATGTTTTAAGCTTCTTCTTGGAGAGATGTTTTATGATTGTTTTGTTTTTTTTATTTTTATGGTTATGTCGAATGTCAATGACCCTAGGGCAATATTGTTAATTGTTTAAAGTTATCTCTGATTGTTTATTGTAACTTGTTTGCTACTGGAACTTTGTTGAAGGTCTGACGATCAATACGGTACTAGTGCATAGGGGTTTTGGATAGAGGTATGGCGCTATAGTCTGAAATACAATGAATTTCTGGATTCTAAAGAAAACCGCTTTTTACAGGTGGCAATGGGTGCTGACTAGTGTATATTTCGAAGAGCTATACATGTCTCATAGGAGTCATAGGGCTGCAATATCTAGTCCAACAATTTTGAATAACTGTCCCTCGTGATGCGTGCCCTGTATATTTAGTGGACAGTGCAGCTGTTTATAGGATGTAGCGATGTACTTTGTTTAATCAAGTGTACTCCATAGAAGATATTGACGCATACACATACCTGGAATGTTAAGGCAGTTTTCCAATAAAATTACAAAATAGGCAATTGTGAATATATTTCTTCCCAAGTAGAAAGTGTACATATCAATCGCTGTCCATCAGTGTAAAATGTGAGGACAGTGACTGTTGCAGTGACTTAAAACAAATTTCATGAAGCATCTATAGAAATAGAATCTACAGTTCGAGTTTTGACTGTTTATAAAGGACTTTGTACATATTGTGATGTGATTTTTTTAAGAGTATTTGGCCCAAATATATATGTTTGTAAACCAAGGATGTATCCTTCTCTGTATGACAAACTTTTTAGTTTTATAAACAGGTCAAAACTACCATTTCTAAAACCATTGTTTTTGCCATGTGATGAAAATATTAAAATATTGTGACTCAGAACAGAGGCAATAGAAAACTATTGAAAATATTCTAGTCAAACTTGGGTATTGTTATAGGTTGGCCTGGGGCAGCTTAGTGTTCTAGTGAATAAGTGAATGTTGACCAAAAGCACTTGGTTGCTGTTGCTACAGAGCCTAAAATTTACTTATCTATTTCTTAACATTTACAATAAAATAACTAGTTGGCTGCTGTCGCTACAAAGCCAACTTCGAGATTCATTTATCTTTGAACAGATGCGATAACACATATCCCTGTTTGTCAAATTTAGAACCACATAATGCTCTCAAATGATCAAATATTCCATATTCATAACACCATACAACTTTTAAATGAACAAATACTCATTTAACTGTAATAGCACACAGCTTTTACAGATACAAAAGGTATGTCAAAATTTTGAACTGTGAGATGTAGCTGGCAGTTTTGTAAAGCTATTCTTGAAACGCTCAATCAGAAACAAGTGAAAGTAACATATGAGAGAATCCAAAAATGTTTGTGTCCATAAAAGTTTTGCTGTGGCCCGAGTAAGGTTTTCAACCCATTCAGAACACTCGAACACTCACTTTGAAGTCATACCTATGAAGTAACCATATTGCTTAGCTATATGATAGTTTTCAAATTACAAAGGTGATAATTAACACTCAAAACAAAATTGTGTAGTTGTTGAGTTGGTTTAAGTATTTTATTGTGGCAATATTGAATCTAAAGAAGTGTACAGTGCAGCTGATGATTTATTGATACACCCTTAAAAATAAAAAAAAATACATATCCCTGTTTGTCAGCTTTAGAACCACATAATGCTCGCAAATGAACACATATTCCATATTCATAACAGCATACACATTACATTACATTATTAATTGTAATAGAGCATACAACTTTTATAGAGTATGTCAAGACTTTAAAGTAGAGGTGCAGCTGGCAAGTTATTCTTGAACAGCTGAATTGGAAACAAGTGGCCTGTTATATATGTAACACCTTACAACTTGTAGGAAAACATTAACATATGGGAGAATCCTAAAAACGTTTGTCTATAAAACTTTTGCGATGGCCTGAGTAAGGTTTTCAGACCTTCCTGAACAGTCACTTTGAAGTCATACCTATGAAGTTATAGCATTGTTCATATATGATATTCTTACAAACTTGAACAGGCTTTACCATATTATTGTGCAAGAGATATGCCCAAAATATGTAAACCCAAAAGCAAACTGTGTAGTTGTTGGGTTGATTCAAATATAGGTTGCTCTGGCAAAATTGAATGTGAACAAGCATGCAGTGCAGGTGAGTTATTGACAAAAAATCGATTTCTGATACATAATACTTATACGTTTGATAATACCTGCTATTCAGCAACAACTAACTTATTAGTTCACTATTAAGTTGGCCTGACTGCAATATTTTCGCAGTTTAAAAAATTGTATATGATTGTGGGACTACCTATACGTTGGTTCCTTGTATTTTTTTAAGATAATATTTTCTAATACTGCAAATCATGTTATAGCTGTGAAACAGCCTCTCTAGTGCAGTCTGCCTGGTGTAACGTGTAATCATTCCTTTCGTTGTTCATGTAATAATGTATAGGCCAGTCCTGCACGACTTGGTCCGGGCCTGCACGCCTTGGTGTGCAAACGTTTTTTGCAAAAAGTCGGTTCAAATCACCCGTCGGTGATTCAAATCTTTGATCACATGTCCAACTCCAGCCTATGGCGATTGCATTCATTTTGGCGACCATGGCCGAATTCACCCGATGCCGTAAGAGAAATGAATTTGGTTTATTTCCGAGGTAAGCAGTATTTCACAACCATATTTCTAAATTCCCGCGTGTTTTAAGCACGATGTCTAGCGATCCTGGCCAATTTCCACCCGAAATCGCTTCTCATTTCATGTCCCGTCACTTTTAGAAATTAATAGAAATGAATTTCTTACGTCTTGCGTTACTTCTTACGTTACGACTATAAACACTCTCATCTGATTCCACAGGTTTATTTTCTTACGTCTTACGTTACCTCTTACCTTACAGCACTCTAAATAGTCCCTTAGAGTTTTTGATGTATACATACGAGTATTGTTTTAGATCGTTCTATATTGCGTAACGCGAAAATTATTGAATTGATTTTCATGAAACTTTGACACAGTGTTACTACCGCGGCGAGGATGGAAAACGCGTATCTACGTTTTTAAAAATCGTGCCAGTGGCGGCGCAGCAGTAGTAAAAAGAAACTAAAAATACAAAAACAGCTCAAACTTCGTTTTAAGGCGTTTTAGGGGTTCTTGATCATTTTCTGCTTTTTTTTTGGGTGGGGGTTCTTTCAAGGTAGTTGTCCATTGACGTGTGAATGAAAAACCTAGCGGTATAATACACTTATTTAGGTCCCTCCGAACACTGCCTTGTTTATTACAGAAACCAAGGGACTTAGAATTTGTGATTTATACATACGAGTATTGTTTCAGGTTCTGCATTGCGTAATGCAAAAATTATTGAACTGCTTTCAATAAAATTTTGACATAGTATTACTACCGCGGCGAGTATATAAAACGCGTACGTTTTAGAAAAAAACGTAACAGTGGCGGCGCGACAATAATAAAAAAAGCTAAGAATATAAAAGAGCTCTTATTTCGTTTTTGACGGTTTGGAGGCTATTGATCGTTTAGCATCATTCAGTTGAAGAATGCAGAAATAAACTGCGGCGTCCTATCTTCTAAGAAAGGAGACGCAAGAAACTATTTCTGAGAGGTTTTGTGATGGATGCTTTTTTGCAGGCGGGTGTGGGAAGTACTGAGTCAATCAACTTGACTCCACTTTTTTGTCTACCTATTGCGTCTACAGACCAGCTAATGTATTTAGAAAAACATGAAATGTGTGAACTAATGTCCTTTCCAATAATGCTGATTCAGTGAAAATGATCAATCAAATTGAATAGCGAAAATCCGTCTTTACACATGCAAAACATTCAAGCAAAATTGGAACAGTTAGATAGCTTGTGAAATAGTTTGGTGATAGGTGCATGGGTGGAAACCTCCCACTTCATCGAGTTACCGTGTGAAAATTCCAATCACGTACGTCGGTTTCCAGATGTTTAGTAGCGTAGTGCAGCGATATACTTACTCGCCATTATAGTCCGGGAGTTTGAAGATCTATCTGACAGAAACTAATAGAATGTGTTTGTATATAATATAGTTTATTTTTGTATCTTAGTTCTTAAAACTTGTTTTATTTTGAAAGACTCTTCGAAGTATCAATCGTTTATTATCGCCAAAATACACTTAAACTCTATTCCAGCGTAAAAATATACACCTCCACCAAAGTCTGTCAGACTGCCCGCATCAAATACGTGCGGTAGGCAGGTACTGCCAACGCGAATCGCCTCGTCCACCCGGCAATCCCGGCAACCCGTTCTACACCACTTGCGTCTTTAAAATAAATCTTTTACAATCGCTTACATATTTCTCGATTTTGTATATTGTTTTATTTAAGTATTTCAATTAGTTCGGTTTTTATTTACCCCAGATTTGATAATGAAAAAAAATACAGAATAGTTGATAAACTCTGTGCATAATTAAAATAATAATAATTGTGTCGTATATTTGAAGTGGTTCTAGCCCCCAGGACATACTTTCTTGTGTGTAGTTGTTTTTGGCCCGTGCTCATGCTAAGAAATCGGCATTGGGAGCCCGCTTATACAGGGTGGTCCACTTTATAATGGCATAACTTCACGACACCATAGATAATGTTTAAATGAATTACAATTTCTTAATACAGGAAAGCTTCGCCTTAGAGATACAGGGTGTTCGAGTTAAAAAAAATATATTATTTTGAATATTTCATAAACCGCTGCTTACAAAATTTTGAAATTTAGCACACAGGATAAGCTAAGGGTCCTCCATAATCTGAGAGTATGGTGATAAATTACAAAAACCAGTGGTGGAGATATGGTTATACAATTGCACTTTTGAAGAAGAACCTACGCCACTGACTTATTGAAAATAAAAATAATATTTTTCAATGAACCATGCTTTTTGAAACAAAAAAGCATGCTTGCACTTTTTCCTACGACAGACAGTTTTCGAGATATTTGCCATATTTTCCACAAACTTGCTTGTGATGAAATTGTGATACCGTATTACTACCGTGGAGGTCATGGTAAGAGTGTATCGTTGTTGAAACTCTTGCCAGTGGCGGAGGAGAAATCAACAAAAAACGAATAATTTCAAAAACACTCCAACTTCGATTCTAGATATATCAAAGGTCCCTGATCACTGTCTACCTGTTTGATGAGGATGGTGTACGGATAGAGGAATTCCAAATTTTACTGGGATACTTGACGCCATTCTGTTTTCTTTCGATCTTTTTTTATAGACAGGTAAATCTACTGCTTAATCTGTTTATGTTAACTTGTCTGTGGTAATTCCTTCAATGTTATTTCAATGTGCTAATGGTTGGTTGGTATATTATTATCCCTCATCGACAGGACTATTTCCGACGGGCTACTCTGGTTGGTCAGTGCCCGCACCGAAAAATGCAAACACTGCACCACAGGGTTTCAGTATGTAAAGACCGAACAGGGGACGTGCTGTTGGCCTTTTTATTTTCCGACCTAATAATGGTAGAGCCACGAGAGGAATACTAATTTACAATAGGGTTGGAATGGATTACACAGCTATTCGTAGGAGCGGTGTGACGAAGGAAAAAGCGTTTTTCCATTGCTTGCTTACAGCTAGTGAGCCAAGTCATCCTTTGTCAAAGTCTAATTGATGCTGATTTACGTTCTGTCAGCATACACTTCTTTTTAAAAATCTTAGAAATATTGTGTATCTTCGCGTAAAAGAGCATCTAAAACAGAATTATTTGGTTTTCTTTTCATTCATTTATTCATGCTCATTATACATTTTAGTTACATAAATAGACAGGTGACGTCACACAAATTGAACATATAAATACATAAGTATATACAGACAAATACACATGTATAATGCAGACACTTACTCGGTGGTGTTTCCTCCACCGTCTATGGTGAGATACCGATAAGAAGGTTTTTGAGACCTGATTTAAATTTTGTTAGGCGGCTAGCCTTGAGAGTTGAAGGAAGAACGTTACTTCTTATAAAATGCATGATTGTATTTTGGTAAGGAAATTTCGTTACGGCCTTGAGTAAAACATGTAGTTGTGGTTGAAATTATTCTTTTCATAGAAACGTTTGGTTGAATCCACATAACATAAAGGCTTATACAAATGAATGTCAAAAAAGTGAATAATACAGATATGATAATAGCATTTGTCTTACTATCGACAGTGATGCCCCAAAAAAGTCTTAGAGCAGTCTGCCTTGATCCTCACATCATTGCACGTGATAGTCATAGAATTTTGGCAGCTAGATGGGATACTGAAATGCATGATGAGAGTTTTTCCAAAATTCATTATTAATCTGTTCTTCCAGCACCACTGAATAAATTCTTGTTGGACAACTAATATTTCATCCCCAACCGATGTTTCCGTTTCTCCAGTGACTAAAATAGTAGTGTCATTTGCATATAGGAATATACTGCCGCCACTTGTATACTGTGGGAGATTATTGATATACAGCAAAAAGATCCAAAGGACCAAGAACACTCCCTTGAGGTGTGCCCATTTCAATATCGTCTACATCAGAATACGTGGTGTTGTCTTTTTCGGTTATCTTACGTTCTGATAAGAAAGAGCCAATCCATTTATCAATTGGTTCTCGGAAAACTAAGTTGTACAACTCGCGTCGACCATGTCATGCTTTTCACAAGTCAAAATATATAGCAGCTATTTTATCTATTTTCGTCTAAGACGTTATGAATTTCTTGAATTAGGTCAATAGCACCCGTTGCGGTAGAAAAACCAGGGCTAAAGCCATGCTGTTTTGGAGTGAGCAAACTGTTGATATTCAAGAAATCCATCATCCATGTGTAAACTAGCTTTTCAATTATTTTAGAAATTACACTTAATAAGGATACTGATCGATAATTTTCTATACAGTTGCTTTCACTTAAGTCATGGATTGTGCAAGGGGTTTCCAAGGATGGACAAGACAGGAGATGCTCCATCGCCTGGTTCTCCCCGCAGGCACATAAATAGTCCCCAGCTAGGTTTTCCCCAGACCTCAATTTGGCACCTAATCCTGTTGAGACTTTTCCAGGTCCTCCATTCCAACTGTGATCCGGCAGAGAGGCTTTCAGTTAGATTCAAAGTTGGTATGTGGTTCCCTGGTAGCCCTCACATCCACAGTACCTCTTTGGCTACTGGTTTGGAGTATGTCAGTGAGTTTCTGGACATAATGAAATTTTTCCTTGATTTAAGTCTGGATGCATGGGCTTGTGTCCATGATATAGAGGATGTCTTTTGTAAATGACTACTTCATTACTTCGACACTTCTTGCCTGATTTAAGGGGGAGGGGCTATTCCCGCTAGAATAACATGTATAGCTGGTCTAGGAGAGTAGGTTTTGAAGAGACCGTGCTTATCCTGCAGCTGTCGATAGGGTAAAGTTTGTTAGCATGAGTCGATCTGGATCATACAGGGTATGCGTAATGCGCAATATGTCAGGGTGGGCCCCCATTGGGAGTTCACTAGATTGCGAATAACACCATTCCTCGTGTTCGCTTTTGCTTTAGTCTTTTCTACGTGCTTTTTATGGAACAGAGTACTGCCAAGGTCATCTTCTTATCTCCTTGAATATAGCTCAAACGAGTTTCAACGTAATAAAGCATTAGACTTGCGCATTTCTGTAATTCTCAGTCAGTTTCGAATTTTTGTGACAAACGAGAATATATGTCCCCACTTCGCCCAGCGTAAAGCGATGTGTACGTAATACTCGACATAGAGAATCGCAACTAATGAATTTAATTCTCTCTGTCGACGCAAAAGCAAAAAGAAGCCGCCAGTAGCGTTTTACCGGAGGACCTGAAGAGTCCATTAAGGGTGGGTTGGTGGCTGTCATTACTTATTCTACCTACATTTACGTGAATTCGTTGGAGCGATTCAGGTATTTTGGAACTGTTTTATTTGAGAATTTCTCGGATGTTCAATAAATCTTCCGGGGCTTACTGTCAGTAGCTACTCGTCACTGTAGAGGGGTAAATACTGTTTTAATAGGGGGAAGCTCTGGCAACGAAGACAGAAGGATTGCCTCATTTGCAACTGCTTTTTTGACATTTTACGCAGTACAAATACGATTTTGAAAATCGTGAAGCTCTCAATTATTTTGGTCTCTACCTGTAGGCTGCAGAACTCAACGTTACAGAAAACACGTTCTGGCACGAACACCTTCTGTCAGTTACAACAACCAAAACCCAGAAGCATGGAAAAGCCACTGGCCCAGATAATATCCACGTCGAAGTTATAAAACATAGCCAAAGAAGAAGCTAAGGATCCGCAACTGTTAGTTTCAATAGTCATTGCCATTTATTGTGCAGGAAATATCCCAAGAGATTGGATGAGATCAACTTTTATTACCCTGACAAAGAAAACCCATGCTTGAAACTGTGATGATTGCCGCACGATAAGCCTCATCCCATGTCCTTAAGATATTCCTTAGAAAAAGACACATTATAATAATAATATACAAGAAGTGTGAGTACCAACTAGATGAAACTATATTTGGATTTGGCAGTGGATAAGGCACCATATGCACTAAACATTCTCACTCAGCGATGTAGAGACATGGAATGTCAATGTCCGCAAAAATGACTGGAATAGAGAAGAAATTTAATCAATCGCAAATCTACTGGAAGCAGAACGCGGGAGTAAAAGTTGAGGGAACAACATCAGAAGTGAGCTTGATTAAAAGATGTGTAAGACAGGGTTGTGTGTTGTGTGATATTGCTGCTCCTATTCAATATGTGTTCAGAGGCTATTTTCAAAGAACCTCTGGAAAGAATGAGATATTGGATTAAAATCAATAGGAAAATAATCACTACATCAGATATGATGACAACACCGTTGTGTTAGCTGAGAAAGCGCTGGATTTGCAAAAGCTAATAGACCATATTGTTCGTTATAGTGAAAGCATTGACCTCCTGATAAATTCGTCTAAAGCTAGAATCGTTGTCTTTGCACCTGTACAGCTATATAGGCTGATCTGTTTATCAACAGTAGCCCGGTTGAACAAGTGTCGTCATACAAATATCTGAGGTGTATTGTAAATGAAGTATGTGACCTGAAGAAAGATGTCAGATGCTGCATTAAAGAGGCCAGAAAGGCTTTTATGAGTATGAGAAGATTCTTTATAAACTTAGATCTAAGGCTAGAACTCCAGATACACACGGCCACATGCTACATTTTCTCGGTTCCCCTGTACAGATGCGAGAGTTGGACTCTAGATGCTTTACTAGAATAGACCCCTTTGAAATGTATGTTTACCGCCGTATACCAAGAATATCATGAATTGAAAGAATAATGAACGAATAAGTCTTTAATCGTATGAAGAAACAAAAAGAATTCATGCTTACCGTCAAGGGACGAAAAAAAAGTTATATACGTCATAGCATGCGAGGGGAAAAAGACAAATTTCTGTGATTAATTATAGAAGCCAAAGTCAAGACGAAAGTTCTATCGGCAGACGCCAAAATTCTTGCTTGAAGGACATCCGAAGATGGATTGGTTGCTCATAACTTAATATTTTTCATAAAGCTGTATCTCGAACTACGTTAGCTATTTGAATCGCCAACCTTCGAAACGAGACGGTACTATAAGAAGAAGGTTTAGAGGCAGAAAGTGCTTCACGCCATCCAACTCACACTTTATAAGATCAGACCTTGCCTAGAGTATTCCACAAAAATCTGGAGAGATGCTGGCTCTACTATCCTGTCTATACCTGCAGTCCATAGAAGGGCAATTCTTTTATTTGGTGACACAACCTTAACGCACCATCTCCAGCTGCCTTCTCACCGTTGTGCGGTTTGTAATCCACTGGCAGTCATAACTTACTTGAAAGGGAGGGGCATGGGAGGATCGTCAAGTACGTAGCAGTAATTATATATTGTCGCAGATTGATTTTTATTGAAGTTCATACCTTGGCTCCCTCATGTAGATATATTGTACCGTGAAGAAAAAATATATATGGAATAAAAAATACGGAATAAGAATTTTCATTTTCTAGCAACGCAAAGAGATGGCCACCAGTGTGGTTATCTCTTGCTTCTCTACCGGTATTCAAACAGCGTTTGCTCATGTGTATCAGTACCGCGAAGAATTGCAAAAAGAAGCAATCAGTAAGTATTTGAGTATCAAAATTGAAGGTTTTGAGGGTCTAGGGTATAGCGAGCGAAATTGAGAATCCAAGAAAAGACGTATTTCCGTGTTAGCGAGGAGGCGTGGCCGTCTGTTCCCTTTCTCCAGTGTGTGTATCTAAGATGAGGGGAGATAAGTTCAAACATACAAAGGTAAGGTCAAAAGGTCTAAAGATAAGGTCCAAAGGTCACCATAAAAATGAATTTCGTATTTCCAAGCTACTGACGTTACCTTTGAACTTACAGTTATGATTTAGAAAGCAAATTGAAGACGAAAGCTTGCGCTTTGTCACCTATTTGGCCTTTTTTTGATATCGTGTTTGGTTATTAAATTACAGACATTTGAAGAATGTATGATTTTGGATTGCGAGTTTTTTTGCACACTAAGAAACATTTTTGAGAAAATCGTAAATAGTTGTCATTCATTAAGGTCTTAACTATCACCTTCTGAAATACTGTATATGTGAAATGGGAATCCGTGCTTTAACATGGTAAATCCATATGTATGACTGTGTAGCCCAGGCCTCTTAATAAATAAATTTTACAGCCTTAGATATATTGTTCAGAAAACACTTTAATCATGATGTACAATGCGCGTTCGTTTTAAAATAATGACTTGTTTAATATTAGGCAGTCGTAAACAATTTGAAGGTGTCTACCTCAATATAATATTACTAATCGATTGGACCCTTAAGGGTTGAAGGGAGTGGGTTGCACAAAATACCATCATATATTGATACATCTGATACCACCAGTCAAAAGATGACGTGTTTTTATGCTAGAAACGATAACCATATACGTCGCTTTTTTCTCAAAATAGCGACTAAAAAAATTAAATAGGCTGCAATGTACAAACGTCAATAACTGCTGTAACAAAGCTATGATAAAACAAGGACAGAGGATAAAAGACAACCACTTGAGTCGGAGAAGTTCCTAAAACGAGGTCTACATCGTTCAATATCTACATTTTTTTACTCTCTGTCTAGCTGATTGTAATTGAAACAACTTTCCAGTGAAATAAATTTGTTTTAAAACCTCGACAGGTCATTTGCTAATTGTCAATCAACACTAACTTCTCAAATAACTTTTATTTCGTGACATTGAACCACAAAAAATAACGAATTTCGTGGATATCAATATTTTGAGCATACATAAGAAATAGGTAAATGATGCCCAATAAGGACAATGAAGGTCGACCAATTTTGCTTGCCTGCTCTCTCTTCTTGAAGGGTCAATTGTAAAAATCAAGCAATATTGCTGCTCCATGCGACTAACCCTTATTTTGGAGGGAAAAACCAATAAAATAGAAGTTAAAGGAAGCCATAAGTCGTCGGCTCATTGTATGTTTTGCACCACTAAAACTCACCAATCGCCAACTACAGTTTTAAGTCGCCAACCCGCTTTTGAAATCGCCACTTTTGCAGAAATTCGTCACATCTGGCAACCCTGCGAGCGCGCCTCCGCTTGCCAATTATGCACATAATATGAACATGCTTCCATCTACAGGCCTGATCATTATAATTCTGAGGCAGGAGTATCAGGTACTTTAAAAACACGTTACAACTCTTCGGAAAAGGTGAGGTAATCAACTTGCCAACACTCTTTCATTACATCAAATGACCAGCAGACATTAAAAACCCATTTGAGAACGGCATTGCAATTATATGCATTGTTGTATCAACTTTAGCATCCATTAGTATGACTATATTCGCGACGATGCTCTACCCGGAGGATAGAACATTGTGGCCATATACGACTCTAACTATACCGATCGTCCCCAAGTAAACACCCATACATTGCAATTTAGTACGTTACTTCAACGAGCCATAACGAGCCGTCGCTGGCAGGTAATGCCCTACTGAAGCCATTATTTGCTTAGCTTCGCAAACAAAGGAAAGACAGGTGTGTGAGCAAACTTTTAGTGGGATTTCCTCAGCGCGCCATCCTTGTCAAAAGTTTTAGTCTTTCGTTGCGCCTAGTGCCCGAGAAAATTGGTTATATATTTCAAGCCTTAAAAATTGTCGAAGATGAAATACACTTGCAAGTTTTATGTCTTCTTTAAAGTTTCGTATGGATTTATAACGGTAAGCTGTTCTGAAGCCACACTAAATTAAAGGAAAAAGCTCTTTTAATGAAGCTTTTATTTAAATTAAGTTTTCCTCCAAAACGTTCACTATCAATTTATAGCCTCATTATACACAAATTATATGATTATAAAAGCTTACCGCATGACGTGTAAATAAACCAGTACATATTTAATTGAGTAACTTGATCTTGACTGAAAATAATTCCAATTTCATTAAATGCTTATACCGGGTGTCCCACGACGATTAGGACAAGCAATATATTGGAACTGGGTATTAGCACCGAATTATAATTTTGGGGATGTAAATTAGAGCAAATCTAGTACCTTTTCCTATTACTGCGTCACCAGATGAGGTATTTGTTGTTGGTCACGTGACGTCCGATTCAAAAATTTTAATGGCACACCCTGTATATTTGCGACTTTTTGTATTCATCCCGATAAAACAATTCCAACAAACTAGCACACTTGGAATCTAAAGTGATTAATTCAGGAGCTACTGTAGTTCTTGGAATTATCACTTTAGACCCCAAGTGTGCTAGTTTGTTGGAACTTTTTCATCGGGAGGAACACAAAAAGTCGCAAATATACGAGGTATGCCATTAAAATTTTTGAATCGGACGACACGTGACCAAAAACAAATACCTCATTTGGTGACGCAGTAATAAGAAAAGATACTAGATTTGCTCTAATTTACATCCCCAAAAATATAATTCGCTACTACTGCCCAGTTCTGATATATTGCTTGTCCTAATCATCGTGGGACACCCTGTATGTACTTACGCAAACCTCGCGAGGAGCCTTTATGATTATATAAATTATGTATAATGATAAGTCCATTGTTCAAACTTTAAAGGAAAATTTTATTTTCTTCTTTTTAGAGCATTAGTATAAAAGCTTTATTAAAAATGCTTTTTCTTTAGATTTGTTTGAAAGTAAACATGCCTTGCTGAAGAAATAGCAAAGAATAGGTGCAAGCTCAGCGGTATAGCGACAGTGGCTGGAATTTGCTCTGGACCAGTAGCTTTCTGCGTGATTATTTTTTGAAGGATGCTTTTTTACATCTCGATGTTGAAATTTGACCCTGCTATTTTAGAGTTCACGTTTATGGTGGTGGTAGGTGTACTTCCTTGGAAAGGTGTCTGTTTTTTTCTTTAGGAGAAGAAGCTATCGACTTGTCCTCCCTGACCAAGGGCAAGGCTTACTTTTTTTGTAAGAATAGATGATAATAAAAAAACCTGTACACCTATATGGTTGAAAATCTGATCGTTTTTTATCCTAACATAAACAAATATTATTATTCCTAGAAGCTGTTTCTCATAAATTCCTTATTACTGGGTATTCATTTCTCTATATCACTCAGTATAAATTAGACTCATATTATTAGGCGATCTGATAATTGTATTGATTGGACGTCAAGGTATATGGAAATAGAACTAGCAGCTAAAAAACATTGAATAATATATTAAAATTTGATTACAGAGCACGTCAAATAACTATCTGAAACGCAACAGACGTGGTTTTCAATCGAGCATTGAGGTCAGCATATATCAACCGTCAGTTCAAATCTCAGTACATTTTAAACTTTGAAATGAAAATGACAGTATATCCAGAGTCAAAACGGATTGAGGATATTTTCAGCTCGACATACTATCTATCAGATCTTCTCAGCATTTAAACATTTCATGTTTTTATAAGTCCTTGAAGTACCTCAAACCCTATAATGAACTCCAAAAAAGTGCTTTGAAATTAGTCGTCAAAAGAGTAGTCCCAACCTTCAAAAAATAGTAAGAGAGCTCAATCTTTTTTCTTCTACTATTAACGAATTTTCTTTTCCACTTCAGCTCTTTGCTATTTAAGCTCTTAAACTACTTATTGATGAGTTTTCAACCAAGTACCGACTTTCTTATGATATTTCTTGAAATAATCTGGATTCAGAAATGCATTAGGGATACGGGAAGTATTATTTGCCCTAAAGGTTTTAACACAGAAGTGTGTAGATATGAACCAAGACCCTTGTGTCTCCTTTTTTGGATTACAACAATGCATTTTTCGTATAAGTTACGACAAACTTATGCAGATTACGCGAGAAGTGTAATGACTTCAACGATATGAAAATTATTTGCACTCTATATTATAACCAAAGAGCTGCTTTCAGAGAGGGCGAGAAAACATCAGACGAGATAAGAATCGAAGAAGGATTAAGACAGGGATGCGTACTCTCTCCTATACTTGTGAACCTTTAAACAGTCCAGGGTGTACAAATACTTGGGTACAATTTTGAACCAGGCCGCAGGACATTCTCGAGAAATAAGATTTGGGATAGGTCAAGCGCATTCACAAACTTGTGGGGAGTATTTTACTCTACAAATTTGAAAATCAAACATAAGATCAGATTGGCCAGTCCGATATGGGATGGAGTCGTGAACCGCGAACAAAGTTGATCTGAAAAGACTTGGATTTCGTATATAGACGCATACTCATGGTGTCTCGGATGGAAAAAGTCAGGAATGTTGAAATATTAAAGCACACGAATGAAGAAATCGACATAGTAGAAACTGTACAAATAAGGAAACTTTCTTAACCTGGATCACGGTATATATAGAGCAAGATGCCATAATTTACAACTAATAATACAAGGGAAAATATAATCAAAAAGCAGTGCAAGGGGGGGGACTTACGAGAGTGGTATTACTGCTCATCAGAAGAATGACTCCAAGCAGGTGCATCTAATGCAAGAATCGCCATGATCTAAAAGAAGACAGTACATAAAGAAGACCTACTTTCCTTATAAGAGGTTCAAGCAAGGTAAACTTGTAATCTTCATTTGGATACCGGAGATGTTGGAGTAGCTGGCAACTAACAAGCTGATATAGCAGCTGGCGGTGCACCAATGAGTGCAATTACAAATCAAGTGGTCATGGTAAACGACCTAAAGTGGTTCCTAAAAAACAAAATGTAAGAATGTTGGCAAGGTGAATGGCACAAGGGACGAATGACAAACTCCGCCATTTATGTATTTCGGTCAAGAAAATCAAGCACAAAGGTATCTCACTCCAACGTAGAGAGCAAGTGATAATATCTCGCATTAGTATAGGTCACACCCGTCTCACTTCATCATATCTACTTCTAGGTCAGAATCCTCCTATAAGTGAACAATGTCAAGTATACCTTCACAACAAGGCACATTTGCCTGTCATGTATACAGAAATCTAAAAAACATTATGTAACTACCGAATGATGTGAATATCTTAACCCGCGTTTCGGCTGAAATAAAAAAATTAATCACATTCCTGAAAATAACTGGACTCTTTTTTAAACTGTAAAACCTCCGATAAACAATTACATGACCTAATATTGGTATATGCCTAATGACTATGTAGTCGATGCCATAAAGAAAATGTCCAAAAAGGGCTACCAAAATCTATTCTTGGCCAGTGGTTGATGAACTATAAGGGTAAATACTTTTGAGAATAATTATAGACATTTTAAACAGTATAAACTGCTTTTTTTTCTTGTGTACCGATAAAACACTCAAAATAAAAATAAATTCTTCACGCACACCGTGAAACTCAGATAAATATAAGCTTTTCTTTCATATATTATTTGATGGTATATTTTCACCTCATGATGCTTATGCGATACCCTGTATAATTATACAATAAGAAATTGCTTTTTATATGCGTGTTGTATCAATATGTGGGTACGAAGTACATCAAAAACAAGTACAATTAGTTGGTAGCGATATTTTGGTGGGAATTTATGCCATCGAAATTGCAAATTTCCTCCTATTACAGACAACCTAATCCTACATATGAAATAGCAGACCAGCAATAATGCCCATATGTTCATTAATAGGTTTTTAACTATTGCACAGTTGTACACGATGCTCTAGAGGACTCTTCATTATGGAGGTATGAAGCGTCATGAATAGCCAATAATACCCATCCGCCATTAGTATTCCGATTGTCCTCTAACTGATTCCCTGCCCGAGGATTATACTTTACTGAGGATTATTAGGAATAAAATAAATATTTAGCTTTGCATTGTGCATCCATTTGCATAAAACCTATCATGATTATATTTATATTGCTAGTGCTAGCGCTGATATTAAATCAGCAGTATTAGGTAAATTAAATATAGGTGTACTATACCGCCTATGTAGATTAAAACGTAATTTATATAAAAAATTAACATAATTAATATTGACTGTATTACTTCATATAAGCTAACTAGAGGATCGCTAAAATTAGGCGAATTTACAGGTTGGTAGTTGTAAAAAGCTAAACGGCATTGATTCAGTTTTCAATAATAATTCACGCTCCAACAATTAATTGGAAAATTAGGATATACATAAAACGAAGCCTTCATTCCAATAAAACTAGTATTGTCTTTTCGACATTATATCTTTTTTTCTGTCATGATGTTTTAGTCTAGATAGCAAAGGTTACGCATTTAGAACTTTTTTTATGCGAAAAAATATGTAGTACTATAATATCTGCTAATCAATTAGTTAGTACATCTTCTCAAGTTTCGAAACTTAAAATTCGTACTGAAGTACGCTGCGAAAAAGTGTGTCAAAGTTGTAATTGTGATTCCGTTTATAGACACTCCCGTGTTTTGGTTATAGTCAACAATTGTGCTAACGTAACTTTACCACATGCTACTACAATGCACATTTTATTTCATATGTAGCTAGTGGTGTCAGTAGTTACCGATTTTGATACTATATCCTGTGCGATTCCAAGAAAAAGAGACAGTAGACCACATAACACGCGCTAACCACATAGCAAGCTGATAAGACCTCCATGTTAAAATTACACTCCGATATCAGTACTCAAAAACATTAAATACAAACTATACTGGAGTACTGAAATACATACAGATAGGACTATCTCAGCACACAGGCCAGATACAGTTGTCCAGTCAAAGGCAGGCAAAGTTACCTATTTGATAATATATTGCTATATCCAGTGATATGAATATCCAGAACACTTGCGCTGGGAAGATAATCTAAATACACTGACCTTACCATAGAAGTAAAACGAGCCTGCAAACAAAACAGTTACGGTTGCTCCCCTAACTATGTCACTCCCTATGATTTCAAGTTTAGAACGCATTTTGCTTCGTTTTATTCTTCTATTAAACGTAATGAAGCTTTCTTACTTCTAATACTCACATATACTTCTTATTCTAATTTGCATTACAGGCATCAGCAATCAATTGCCTTGAATAATGGCCTATCTATCATGTAGAAACGATAAAAGTTTATTAGTCAGGATAGATTAATAAATTCAGTCTAGATTTTTCCAGTTCATTTGCTGTGGCGCAAACAGCTTATTTGCTGATTGGACACGATATACTAGGGACCCCTGACATTTATTATGGATAAGAGAACCCGGCCAAAGTGGATGACTATTTTGAATTTAGGTGACACAGTTATTCCGAGTAATAGTCTCTGTGGATGTAACGTTCTATGCTGAATAACGTTGAAAATATTGTTATAGGATGCTACGTAGTTTTTCGCAAATTATCCTAAAATCTTTATACGGGGGGGGGGCGAGGCAGTAATTAGCAAAGAACAAAAAATTTCAAATATGCCTCAAACTTTTTTAGGCGTTTTAGGGGTTCCTGATCATTTTCTACTTTTTCTTGGGTGAGGGTGAATTTTGGGTGGGTGGGGGGCTGTAAAACTGAAAAATTTGTTGTATTCGTAAAGGGCTGTCCATTGATATGTGAATGAAAAACCTAGCGGCATGATACACTTTTTTAGGTCCATCCATGCATGCTTATTATAGAAACCACGGGACTGTTCAATTTATTTCAATGAAATTTTGACACAGTATTACTACCGCAGCGAGAATGAAAAACTCGTATATTTGGAAAAATAGTGTCAGTACCGGCGCAGCAATAATGAAAAAACTAAAAATATAAAAAACAGCTCAAACTTTCTTTTTAGGCGTTCTACGGTTTGGGGGGTGGGAGGTTGTAAAATTTGTTGTATTCATAATAGTCTGTTTATTGACCTATAAGAGAAATACCTAGCGGCATATTACACTTTTTTAGGTCCATCCGAACATTGGCATGCCTATTACAGAAACCAATTTTGTGATCTGTACATACGAGTTTTGCTTTATTTCGTTCTATGTATATTGCGTAAAGCGAAAATTGTTGAATTGGCTTTAATAAAATTTTGATACAGAATTTATTACGGCGGCGAGAATAGAAAGCGGCGCAGTAATAATCAAAAAAACAAAAATATAAAATCAGCTCAAACTTCACCACAGATCTTGATAACTTGTAGTGCAACATACTTGAGATGTCTCCGAACAAGCCAAGAGTCAACTTGAGTGGTAGGAACTCCTATCTGAATGTAAGCCAGCAGGAAAGACAGGAGAGCAGAGTCTAAAGCAGCGTTTCTCAACTTTTTTTGGTTTGCGCACCATTAGGTTTGTTAAAAAATTACGGGGCAGTGATATTTTCTTAACAAATTTTTACTAAGTATTTATAAAGAACTACTACGTAAGTTAACAGTAACATTTTTATTATCATTTGCCTACAGTGATATTTAAATGTAAAGATATATAATTATACATACTTATAATAATAAGTAAGTATATAAACCTTTAACAAAAATGACAGAAAATTATAAAAATCACAAACTCATTGATGTAGGAACACAAAAATTCCATTCTTACGATTGCAGAAAAATTGAATCAATGGGAACAGACTCTTAAGAAAAATTAGAACAAAAAGTCATAATTTATAAAAATAATCAAAAACTCGTTGCAGATGAACATATTGTTAATGAGAAGATTGCTGCTGCTCTTGGTCAATCAACCTGTCAATTGTTGGTTCCAAATCAGACAAGCTATGTCGGAGTGGTGAAATAACCAAAAGCCGACTTCTAAATTTATTTTTTATTACATACATAACTATGTAGTTGCGAAAGGGACTAACATTTTCATTGCGTTCTCGTATAGAGATATTCATTTATCAATTCGGTCCAAAAATTTATCAATGGGCATTGTTGAAAATCTAGCTTTTAACATAACATCTGCAGTAATCTCCAGAAGGGACTCATATTCTCTGTCATTTAAATTTAACTTCCTATTGTCATACGTTATGAAAGGGTTTGTTATCCCCACATTTCTTTCACACGTGGTTTTTTCAGATGGGAAATATTATTCGAAACTAATATTTGAAGATTGTAACTAAGTGGTGCCCAATGATTGTATTTAATTTTGATAAGTTCAAATCTTGTTGCAAATTTTTTATTTACCGTATGGCTCAAAAACATGACAATAGTAGATATAGATTCAAGGAAAAACTATTATAACCTATACTAAAATAAAATATATACAGCTACAAACTAAGAAACATAGTCTTTGGTATTTACAGGTTGATGTCAAGTTCTTTCAACCACTTCAGCGCCAACGGTGTGGCTGTGAAGAACTCTTCTCGCGATCCCTGAAACGCACGCAGTTCACATTCGCTCGTAATATGGTTTATAGTTTGGCGGGGCGCGCCACAGTCACATAGGGGAGACTGCACATAGCCCCACTTGTAAAGGGAGTCGGCACATCTGCCGTGGCCTGTTCGGACTATATTAAGTTTTACCCACTCTTTCCGGGGTAGTTCTGATCCTGGAAGTAAGGCTGCCCCAACAAATGCGCATCGCGAGTGGTGTTCCGCAAAACCTTCCCACTGGGAGCGCCATTGGCTTAAGGAGTCGAAGTTATTGGTTTTAAGCCCTTCTGCATCCCTTATTGGTGGTTGTCGGGATTTAAGTCTGTTTATCTGCAACGGGGGTATTGCTCGGTGGATGGGTAGTTTGTTGTTGGCCGTAATCTTGTTATACTCCCTTAGAAGGGCGTCAGTCCTTCGCAACTGCGGTGGGGCTATTCCAGAGAGTACAGGCAGCCATTGAGTTGGGGTTGTCTTAACTGCGCCTGTAATAAGTCTCATAGTGTGATTTAGTTGGACGTCAATTAGTCTGGTATGCTGGCTGTTAATCCAGACAGGCGCACAGTACTCAGCACACGAATAGACAAGAGCTAGTGCACTGGTTCGTAGAGTTGGAGCAGTGGCACCCCACGTCGTTCCACACAGCTTTTGGATAATGTTGTTGCGTGTTCTGAGTTTTCCTGCAGTGTTTGCGAGATGCCTCTTATAGCAGAGGGTGCGATCTAACGTTACTCCAAGATATTTTGGGAAATGGTTATGCTTCAGGGGTTCGCCTGCAAAAAGTACCTGCAGTTCATATTTAGCTAGTTTGTTATTCAGGTGGAACCAGGAAACTTCGGTTTTGTTGGGGCTCGGTACTAGTCTCCATTTCTTGAAGAAGTTGTTTAGAGCTAACAAGTCGTTAGAAAGAGTATGCTCAACGTTCTTGAAGCTCTTATCGGCTATATCGTCTGCATAGCAAAACTTGTAACTGACTGTTTCTGGCATGTCAGATATATATAGATTGAAAAGTAAGGGGGCCAGTACTGAGCCTTGTGGAAGTCCGTTGTTCAATTTGCGCTGCCTGCTTGCTTTCTCGTTTAGGATTACTTGGAACTTTCTGTCGCATAACATGTTGTTTATGAGTCTTGTAGTGGTCTGACAGGGAATCACCTGCAGCAACTTATATAGGAGACCCTCCCTCCAGACCGTATCGTATGCGGCAGTGAGGTCAACAAACGCCACTCCCGTCTTCATGTTTTGCTGGTAGCCTGCCTCTATATGCGTTGTGAGGGAAAGTACTTGATCACAACAACTGCGACCCGGTCTGAAACCAGCCTGGGTTATCGGGACCCGGTCTAAGATAGTCGCGCTCAATCGGTTGTAGACGGCTCTTTCTAGTAATTTATAGGAGCAACTGAGCAAGGCTATAGGTCTGTAGCTGGCAGGTTGATCGTTCGGTTTACCGGGTTTTAATATTGATATAACCTTCGCTCTTTTGAATTCCCGTGGGAGGTTTCCCGTATTAAGGAGGTTCGTGAAGAAGAGAGATAGCCACACTCTTGTTTGCTGACCTGCGTGAATGAGAAATTCCGGCAGGACGCCGTCGAAACCAGGAGCCCTTCCAGGCCTAACATCTGATATGGCATTATTAATGTCTTCGATCGAGAAGGGTCGGGAGAACGTTGTTTGGGTAGGAGCGTTCCTCCTCAGTAAAGTCAATCCCTTCTTCACGCGTTTTGTATGCTCTCTATCAGAAGGTGCTCTTGACGTTTCTACAATATGCGCAGCAATCTTGTCTGGAGTTACTCCCGACGGTGCCCGTGTGGATGGCGTGCTTGAGCCTAGTTTTCTAAGAAGGCTCCAGGCCTTTCGACTTGAGTGTTGGAAGTTCATTTCCGACGTAGTCTCCTACCACTTACGTCTTCGTGAGCTGTCCAGGGCAGAGATGAGTTCGTCGGCAATATCTGGATTGTTGGTTTCCTGAAAGTCGCCGTATAGGAGTTCGCACCGCTCATCCCACCCAGGGATATATTCCTTCCTGTATCCCCTAGGAATGGTCCTTTTTGCAGCGCTCATCACTGCTCCAACGAAACGTTTGTAATTGTTTGATGTTGGCGGTATCCACTGTACCAGCCGGTCCAGCTCCCGTGAGTAGTTACACCAGTCCGCCTTTGCAAGATTCCATCGAGGCCGAGGGATGGATCGTATTAGGGGTATTTGGATTCCCACCTCTAAGAAGACTGGCCTGTGTTGGCTGTGTGGGAAGGCCTCTGCGACTTTTCTGCTAGCTGGTATAGGGATCGCTTTCCGATTGCAGCTCACAAAGCACAAATCAGGGTTACTTTCTGAATTCCAGGCTGCTGATTTGAAAGTGCCTTTATCTTTGGCATCAAATACAAGAAAGATATCATTATCATCAGCCCAGTCAGCCAACCTTGTGCCATTTTCGTCACAGTCGGGGTATCTCCACCGTTGGTGGTGGCTGTTAAAGTCTCCAATATATATAGCCGGATGCTGTTGTACTGGAAGTGGTTGTTCAGGCCACTCCGCTGCCGGTGGCTTATATACGTTTACAATTGTGACTTCTCCCACTTTTACTATTACGCTGTGTATGTTGTTATTTGTGTCATTGGAAATGAGTTGGGCATTGTCAATATTGTTGCGAATATAAGAGGCTACACCGTAAGTATGGTGGTAAGTGGCTCCCAGTAATGTATAACCAGAAATGTGTCCCCGTCTGGTGAGTGATTCCTCACTGTCGGCGTGAGTTTCTTGGATCGCTATGACATCAACCTTATTGTCCAAAAGTAGTTTGGAGATGCATTCGCTTTTAGCTCTGCTTATGCTCTCCACATTTAGCTGACAAATACGAATAAAACTACCGATATTTCTAGTCTGTTGTTGCAAAATAATAGTAACTATTAAAAATATCAATATTATTGTTATATACTTTATCAACCCAAACATTATTTTTTTTATTCTGCACCTTCGTTTCTTCCACCGACAGGAATTACACTTTTAAGATTTTCGAGAATTTGTCTTCGGTGCTGTACTAGTCATAAATTACGTAGGACTAACTTAAGTAAATTTTTTTCGTAGACAGTGGTCCGCGGACCACTAATAGTCCGTCGGACCAGCGGTTGAGAATAGCTGGTCTGAAGCATCCTAAGGTTCTCGAAGAACTTAAAATGGGGAGAGATGCGGTTCTTTTTAAGATGAGAATTAAGCGATCTTATCGACACTATTTTTTTTTACTCTAAAAATCAAAACTTAGTGTTTTGTAGATATCAGGCCAACTTTAAATAATAATAAATTACTAATTTACTTTCTTGTTGCAGGTAAGCTTAACAGAGTTGATATAGAAAGAAGAAGGTAAGTGAGCTGTACAGCTTAAAATATTCATAAAATGCCCTTATCAAGTAGGCAACACCAAGTACAACAGTTTGCTTTGTACCATTCGCAGCTATTAGAAGTTGTCTAAAGTTAAATAAGCGTCTCAAATATAAACTAGCTCTTTATCTCCATTCTACACGCTTTCTGATGTACTCTTTTCAGCTTTGAAATTGAAACGAGGAGCAGCATTTCGTTAATTTACCGAGTACAACCACTTTCATTGGCACCATCAGCGTGCTCAAAGTCGTATTTTGCAGTAGGGTTAACGAAACCTACTGCATTCAAATGTTTAGCAGTTGCTTTGGAAAGTAGCTCTATATAAGTCAACGTCCTGCCAGTATTGTTTATACACCGCGTTCAAATAGTAAAGGATCAAGTGAATAACTGGGAAAGTAGGGATCGCACAAAAATTAGTAAGACAAAAGTAGTAGAAAATTTTCCTGGCTATCCGGCGGTGACCTTTATGGTGACCTTGAGCTTGACATAAAGGTCACATCAAGGATGAATCGATTTTCTTAAATAGAAACACCTACCTTTGATGCCGGAAATGAAAAGCACGGAAAATTCTACGTCCAGATACATATCTGCTTAACCTTCTGAAAAAGTTGACCTTGAATGATTAAATGTCAAACATGACCAGCAAAGTATCTTGAGAACTAGGAGTTGCACAAAACTATAGTCAAGACAAAAGTCGTAGGAACATTTCCTGTCTATTCGGTAGCGACCTTTATGCTACTGAGACTTTCCTTCAGAGTCACTCAAGGTCAGTTCAATTTTCTTAAATGTAAACCCCAACTTTTTAGACTGGAAATGTAAAACACTGAAAATTTTGAGTCCAGATATAACCTTTAAGCTTAAAAGGTTTCATTATTCTGTGCGACCCCGACCTATCAAGGTACTCTACTCATTATACTTTTACATTGACCTAACTGTGTTTTTTGGCATCATGTGGGCTTTTTGTATAATGAATGATTTTGTTATGTTTGTCTCTGGACTTAACATCAGCTTGTCGAAGGTGGGGTACTGTATGCTCGCTGAGCCAAAACCTTTTGCCGACAGGCTGTATCACAGGACTCGTCAAAACACCTGTTCAATCCTTAACACCGCCACTCACGGTAGAGCCATTTGGACCGGAGCTTTTGGTCCAAGTTCACTTAGCTCCGGTCCAAATTTCAGGTATCACACACGGCCGAACCATTATCGTCGAGCCATTATTAAGTGTGAGATCCAGAAGTGAAGAGTATGACTATGACTAACGATGAATTTTACAACTTATCTGCCATTGCCGCCTGCATTTACCTCAAGAAGAAAAAAACCAAAACGCAAATGGCAAAAAGAATGGTTAGCAACTAGAAACCAGTTAACACATGTCTGGTTGATGGAACATCTTACACTCGAACCTGCTGATTTTCGTAACTTCCTACGAATGGATGAAGAAACATACAAAGTTTTACTTAAAGTCGTCACTCCAGTTATCAAGAGACAAGCCATTGCTCCTCACGAAAGATTGAGTGCAACACTTCGGTATTTAGCAACCGGATGTAGCTACGAAGAACTTAAATTTGCTACACCTATTTCACCCCATCAGTGCTTAGGGCAGATGATTCAGTTTCTTTTTTTGGACAGTTTCTCTATTTGCCTTATTATCCACCGATTTAAAAAGAGGCAAAAAATCATCCAAAGCTTCATTCCTTTTAATTTTAGCGTGGTAATCCGGATGTACCGCCTGCCATAAGCACGGGCGATCCCGGTACATCTCTATTACCTCCAGAACAAATTCCCGACCGCTGACACTCGCCATCTTCACTGCTGGGCGTCTGTATGAATACTGACACATTTTTGGACGCGGGATTCACCACACACGGCAGAGTCATAGATGGCGCCGATCTATTTGGCGCCGCGATCCGCCACACACTGCAAGTCCATTTTACGTCTCGGTGGCTCGGCTCGGTAGATTTTGGATCGTACGAAAATCTAGCTGGGCCGCCGAGCCGCTAGAATTCGTCAGAGAGTTCCCCACATACGGCCAAGTTTGGCGTAGCGCAGGGCCGTTCGGTCGGTTGCCTTTAAAGGCCGCCACTCACGGCAGAGCCATTTGGACCGGAGCTTTTGGTCAAAGTCCATTTAGCTCCGGTCCAAATTTCAGGTATCACACACGGCCGAACCATTATCGTCGCGCCATTATTAAGTGTGAGTTCCAGAAGTGAAGAATAGCATCCATACCATTGTGCATGTCTATCATTACGATGACTATGACTATCGATGAATTTTACAACTTATCTGGCATTGCCGTCTGCATTTACCTCAAGAAGAAAAAACCAAAACGTAAATGGCAAAAAGAATGGTTAGCAACTAGAAACCAGTTAACACATGTCTCGTTGATGGAACATCTTACACTCGAACCTGCTGATTCTCGTAACTTCCTACGAATGGATGAAGAAACATACAAAGTTTTACTTAAAATCGTCACTCCAGTTATCAAGAGACAACCCATTGCTCCTCACGAAAGATTGAGTGCAACACTTCGGTATTTACACCTATTTCACCCCATCAGTGCTTAGGGCAGATGATTCAGTATTTTTTTTGACAGTTTCTCTATTTGCCTTATTGTCCACTGATTTAAAAAGAGGCAAAAATCATCCAAAGCTTCATTCCTTTTAATTTTATCATGGTAATTCGGATGTACCACCTGCCATAAGCACGGGCGATCCCGGTACATCTCTATTACATCCAGAACAAAATCCCGACCGCTGACAGTCGCCATCTTCACTGCTGGGCGTCTGTATGAATAATGACACATTTTTGGACGCGGGATTCACCACAAACGGCAGAACAGAGATGGCGCCGATCTATTTGGCGCCGCGATCCGCCACACACGGCAAGTCCATTTTATGGCTCGGTGGCTCGGCTCGGTGGATTTTGGATCGTCCGAAAATCCAGCTGGGCCGCCGAGCCGCTAGAATTTGCCAGAGAGTTCCCCACACACGGCCAAGTTTGGCGTGGCGCAGGGCTGTTCGGTCCGTTGGCTCTGCCGTGAGTGGCGGCCTTTAAACAGGTAACTGAAGCTTCTGGCAAGCAAGGTTTTCGCGATTTTCGCGTATTTAAAGAAAATATATAAAATCTCCAAAAATATCCTGTTAGCCTAACTGTATATAAGCTAGCTCCTAATTAATTGTAAGGTGGTTACGCCAATGCATCGCAGTTTGAAAAGAAGTGAACGTAGATTCCTTATCTGGAAAGACTAGTTTAAAGAGACGCTTTTCCGCTGGCAAGATAGTTGAAATGGTTTGAGAATACCTTAGCGTGGAGAAGTGGTACATTTAAACGATAATGAAAATAAAAACATTTTCAAAGCTTACACTGAAGTATCCAAAGGGCAATGACCTTGGCTTCATCTGAGACGAAGGGTACATTTCAGGTAACGAAGTCGATGTTGCCATGACAACATCTACTGCTATATCTGTGTATTCTGAATAATGTTGCACTATATATTACTGTAAGAAAAAAATGATACTTATGTATGATAAAGATAGAAGCCTCTGAACCAGATACTTACCAGTTGGTAACATTTGACATTATATCGTACCATAGAGTCCATTCTGATCTATCACTCAAGTTAACTTAGGACCTAGGTTACTTAGGATCTGAGTCCACGGCCTTTGGCATTCTGTCGGGTCGCTTCTCAAGTATGTCGCAACGCAGGCCATGGTACTACATTCTATATGCAGCCAATTTTGCCTTTCCCCCTATGTAAATATCGAGAGGTGAGATATTCAGCAGTACCTCCAATGATGCAGCGTCCTTAAATATAGAACGCCTCGAAAACAGTTTGCACGATTTTCATGAATTTTGGAGCATGGGGTTTTGCAATACAATAATCATTTTTATTGTTTCAAATTGATCACCCTGTATATTAATACCATTTTAAAATTTTTGAAAAAATACTGATAATTTTTTGTACAACACAACCTATACCTACACTTCATGATTTCGGAGTGAAATTTGCATTGCTTCAGCCCAAATTAAAATAAACAAGAGGGCTACGTTTACAAGTGAAAATTCAGACATGTTGCAAAATGTACTGTGAAGTTTCAAGAATCACATGGCTTGTTATATTGAAGTAAACGGACAACATTTTGAGCATTTGATGTAACCGCCTTCACGTTTTTTGAAGTTAATGTCTTATTTTATCTTGTGCGGATGCAATATGAATTATGACGTTTAGGTATAGGAAATAACATACATAAAATAATAAGGATTTAAAAAACGCTGTACTTAAACTGCCGTTCAACGGCAGCCTACTAAAATGCCATTAACAGATGTGACGTCACTAAGTGACGTATTTCATGGCGTTGTAATCGCTGTGAAACGGTAGCCCACTAAAATGCTGCTAATAGCATATTGGATTTCTTGTAAAGATTGCTATTTTCCATTATCGGTTATATTGTTTTCGATTTGTTTGCATTAAAATTGTGACAATTTTTGCTGAATTATGGGAATCTGGATATTATTGGCATTGACTGGGACAAGCTTTGCGATTAATTTTCAGCAGCTCAACGGACAGACATGTTGTTTTAGCGAGAACTTAATCTATTGAAAAATCTTTAAACGCTATGGGCCACTGATACTGATGCTGCAATTGTTAATGTAAACAATAGCGGCGAGAATCAGACTCAGTTTTTTATTGTAAGCATTGATGAAGTTGTAATCGAACGGGAAAATCAAGTTTCTGTTGAACAATCTGGAGTATTTGACCAGGTGCATCTTCTAGGCAAAAGCAGTACGAAAAAAGCCTTTGTATTGGATAATGCAAATCTATCTTGAAACTTCATTAATCAATACATTAATCAATATCCCTCCTATATATACCTATATGGAAAGGCCATTGCATTCTAAAAGGTACACTATATTATTTATAAAAATAACATGACTGAAACAATATAATAATAAAGCGCAAGAATGAAATCAACAAATCTAGAACAGGATTATCTTATACATACAAAACAAAATCTTCTATTTTATAGGTCAAAATCTCAGTTTTTAGTTTGACATACGAGTCACGCGGCAAAACAGTAACCAAATGGTAGGTGTTTTCCACGCGCTTAGCGTTTCTAAAAGTGCTTAGCGTTAAATGCATGGGAATACCTATTTCTCTTTTTTAATCACGTGCTAAACGAATTGACGCCACAAAATGCTCAGTAATCAGTATCATTTATCTGTAGAATCATCTGCGCCTGGTGACAAGGCAATTCTGGCATAAGACAACAGAAATCCCTCATCTATAAGACCCTGTGAAATTGTAGAGGAGGATATAATATCTGATCCAGTTGAAGTTGGGGAAGCTTATATCAGTGAATCAGTTCCAAATGACGTCAGCGGTTCAGCAATCGTCCTATTGAAAAGTTGTAGTCAGCGATATCACATGACCGACAATGAAGATGCCTTTTCAAATAAAAAAAACGAGGTCGTCCAAAAGGACAAGACAAGAAGATTATCATAGAGAAAGAAAAGAAATACTTCAGCATCTGTGAAAAGACCCCATAATCTTGCACGATGTGTTTTTCTGGGTATACTTTTCAAAAAAAGTCTACAACCGAACACCATATTTTAAATTTTATTGGTAATTAGAGGAGCAGAATTTCAAATTGGATTTTGTTCAATATTACAAATTTTCAGAAGAAGCAAAGAACCAGTACAGAGAAGCCAAGTCATAGAGAAAAAAAGACTTTGGATAATACAATCAAATGAAAGAAAGCTTAAAAACAACTTGGAAAAATAAAAGAAAACTGTTGGACAAAATGCATTTTGTTTGTCTAATTTGAGTTTCATTGTTAAGTAGCAAAAACAAAAATTTTAAAGATATTTGCGGCATATTAGAATGAGACAACAAAATGCAATAGTATGTGTAGACGATAAATTTTTTTAATAAAATCATTTTGATTAATCTCTGCGCATTCAAAAACACTAAATGTATTTTGTCTGTCTTATTGTTTGATCATAGGAATGCAGTGTCGCCTCTATCTCAAATATTCAAATTTTAGACAAAATGCATTTTGAAATTCTGCTCCTCATAGCAGAACCTTTAATTTAACGGGCAACATACTGATGAAGCTGTTGGAACGTCATGTCGGTGGGGTACCGTTTCACGGCAGTTTAAGTACAGCGATTACAAAGCCGTCAAATACGTAACTTCAGTGACGTCACATCTGTTAACAGCATTTTAGTAGGCTGCCGTTGAAAGGCAGTTTAAGTACAAAACTCATAAAAGTCATGCAAACCGTTTCTGAGATGATTGAGGTTTTTCAATCTTTAGACTCACTCTGTATTCATACATGAAGCGCATCACACTTTTGTGAACGCTTTGAATGCTGTGCTTTGACGAACCCTTGACCACCATACCGCAGCTTGCTCTGTGAGCAAAATAAGGTCGAGAAACGTTTGATGAAAAAATTTACATTTTATCAAAATACGATCCCCGCAAAATTACGTTCAGAATATCAAAATTATCAAAGATGTTTAAAATAGTTTAGGAACGTATTTTTTAACTCATTGCTCTCAAAATTTTCTGATTTCTGAGCAACCAGCTAAAAAAAATGACAAACTGACTGACGAGCTATGATACAAAGGCAAAACGATTTCCCCACCAGCTAGTGACGAGAAGCACAACTGAACTAATTTGGAACAAGTTTGATTTATACAACATCATAAGCTATCACCGAGGTTGTAGTTTCAATTTAATGCATCTCAACAAGACGTCACAACATTTACCGGGCCGTTGGTGGTCATGTGACTTCCATTTTCCGGGCGGAACTCAACCGGAGCCACGATGGGACGTGACGCGCAATCTTATTCAAAACAACAACGAACTTCCACAACTTTGCGGTGAGTACGGCGAGTAAGATCGATTCCTGCTTTTGTGCTGGCGGGGCAATAGCTTGGAAACTTGTCCTTCTAATATATTGACTCGCTAAAGCTGTGTACTCTCAGTGCAGTAGCATGTGGAGCTGCGCAGAAATATTGTTAAATATATACATCGGTATAACACAACGAAACCCAGTAACGCACAAAATGAGACAAGAAAGCTTTATCTTTAGCACCCTTTTGTTAGCTTCACCTTGAAATTTGTTCATGAGTTTGTAATTGTCCTTTGGACTAAGAGGTCAGGCCAAACATTGAACGCTCCAACTTTGCCGCGAAAACGAAGTTGATGGATTTAAATTAAATTTTAATTAAATAGAAAGATAAATGAAAAATTTAAAAAGATATTATTTAAAAAATCTGAAAACAACGGTCTTAAAGAACATCGGACCAAAGGTTAAAAATATATCTAAAAATAAGCTTAAAACAATAACGAATGAAAAATACTAATGACTATTGTGACAAAAGCATGGGCGGTTTGTGCCATATTATTTGTTAATCAAGCGCCCAACGTTTTTTCGCAATAATACTAGTAAATACTGTTTTTTAGCTTTTTTATTTAGTATGATTTGTAATTTCGATAAAGTAGGCTTTGATTTCAGGAAATGGTGCGATTTTTTGTCATGTTATTATCATGTTATTATTTATTAATACTTATTATTTCGTAGTCTAGTCCTTCGATAACTCCGGAAAAAGTACGACAAGGTGCTGCACAAATGGAGAATGCTCTGAAGGATAATCGCAGAATATCTTCAAGTAAACTTTCCGTTGTTATAGTTCCGCTATTTTCTGATACATACTTGTATGTAGTAGGAATTACAGTGCAAAAGGTTGCGTCGTTAATGTCGTAGGTTTTGCTAAATATTTTCACTACCACGCTCATCATCGTAGTCAATGTCTTGACAGACATGTTGTGAACTCGTAAATTGCATCAAGTCGGAGCTAGAGTACTGCCGACACGAATATTATCAATAGTTTTGAGAACTGCAGCTTACCATCGTTCGCGATTTACTGTCAGTTCAGTGACGCTCTTGATACTCATATCCAGCAGCTGTTTCGTCGCATCACGCTAGGTAGGAAACATTAAATGTACCTTGTATGCTGTTATGTGTGTGTAATGTGTTTTTTAATTTAGATGATTAGTTTTATAGCATATATCCTTAAATAATGCCAAAATAGATAAATGTTTTGGATTTGATTATTAACAGTTAACTTAGACATACTAGGCTGAGGACGTTGTCACACTGTGGTGTATAGTTGACATAACGTTGGATGTTTGGATGCGCAAATAAATTAGACAGTTGACTAAAGAGCTGATAGGAACTCTACCAAGTGACGCAGTATCTTGGGGCATCTCAGCCAGACTCAGAAACAGATAGTAGGGCCTGTAGATGAAGACAGATCACGGAATATAGCAAAAGAACTTACTATGTCTTGTAGAGACCCTATTCTTCGTCGTTGTTCCATTCATCGACTGTGTACTTGCCCCCAAAGTGTGGCTATGGTAGTATGTTGCCTCGTGTAGGGATCACGTATAGTATGGTTGAAACCCGGAAAATGGCAATAATGGGCTAGGTATATGGTACTCCATCGTGTGACTGACACAAGAACTAACAAAAATGGTGGATGTGCTATTGTTATCACGTCGTCAAGAGCTGCGCTCAGCTATAGTGTTGTTGAAACCCGGAAAATGTCATCAGCAGGCCAGTTAATGGACCTACTAGGTTACCTTTGACCTTTTTCTTTATTGTTTGTCCATTCAGCGGGCCTGTATACTTCACAGTGTAACTGTCGCAAAGGGACTATCAAAAATGGTGGATGTACTAGTGTTAATAAGTTGCCCAAACCAGTGGAGCGCTCAGCACTGCAGCGTTGTGGCATCACTAGACATACAATCGAGCCTATTATGAGATCTTTGACCTCTTTCTTCATTGTTGATTCATTCGTCGATACTATATACTCCACTGTCTAATTTAGGTGTAGGAGTTATAAAAAATGATGGAAGTTGCTAGTGTCAATAGGTCCTAGTGGAGCATTCAGGTGTATCGTGGTTGAAACCCGGGGAATGGCATTAATAGATTTGCAAATGGGCTACAATGTTACCTTTGACCTCTTTCTTCATCGTTGGTCCACTCTTCGAGGTTACTCCATTGTGTGACTGTGGCTCAGGTACTACCAAAAATGGTGGATGTGCTGATGTTAATACGTCGCATCGCCCAGTGCAGAGCTCAGGTATAGCATTGTTGAAACTCGCAAAATGGCGTTGAACGACCAGCAAATGGACCCACTAGGTAACGTTTGACTTTTTATTCTTCGATTGTCCACTGATTCATGTTATACACCACCGTGTGTCTGTGACACAGGAATGATCAAAAATGGTGGATGTGATGATGTTGACACGTCTGTCGCCTAGTGCAGCGGAACCCGGGAAATGACATTAATAGACCTGCATATGGACCTACTGGTGACCAATAGGGGCAGTTGATTCCCTGTGTAGGGACCTCCGAGACTCCTTTGAGGATAACTGTCCCCTACGCAAAGTGGGCGTGGCGGGCAATGCCACCTTCTGGACTAAGAAATTAGAAACCAGGAAAAAGTCCCTGCACAAACTACTCACGAGAGTTAGGTACAGGAAAGGTACTCCTGATTGGGAGGAGTATAGGATAAAGCTACAGGAATATAAGAGGGAAGTCAGGAGGGCCTCCAGGGAATCTTGGAGGAACTTCTGCAGGTCCATCAATGATATTCCTGCGACGGCAAGGATGCATAGGATCCTTAGCAAGGACAACAAGTCCAAGTTGGGGACCTTGACGGACTCGAACGGTCATAGAACCAATAACGAGGAGGAAACGCTTGAACTGCTGATGAGTGTGCACTTTCCGGGATCGGTTGCCGCTCAGCAGACAGGTGCACATAGGCCACTCCGCCGTCCTCATAAAGAGGAATGGCAGATGGCAGGAGAAGTCGTCACTTATGACCGCACAAGATGGGCGATAAATACTTTTGCTCCATACAAAAGTCCAGGCAAGGATGGAGTCATTCCAGCCATGCTACAACATGGACAGGATCTGGTACTACCATACCTAGTTAGGATATTTCGCGCCTGCGTGGCTACTGGCTTCACACCGAAGAGCTGGTTGCATTCAAGGGTCGTTTTTATTCCTAAGCCGGGCAGAGGTAGCTATACTCGTCCGAAGGACTTTAGACCGATTACCCTTTCGTCGTTTTTACTAAAAACACTGGAGAGGTTGGTTGATAGATATATCAGGGATGGGCCCTTACAAAGGGTTGAAATCCATGCCTATCAGTTCGCATATCAGGCGGGAAAATCAGCTGAGCTGGCACTTCATCATTTGGTCAGCAGGCTGGAGAAAACGTTGAATCAACGGGAAGTGGCTATGGTAGCATTTCTTGATATCGAGGGTGCGTTCAACTGTACCACTACCAATTCGATAAGACGCGCCCTAGAGAGACATGGAATTGCTCCAATCCTAGTGGAGTGGATTCTTACTACTCTAGAGGGCCGAGTGGCTTCTGCAACGCTTAATGACATAAACTATAGCGTTGCAGTGGCGCGAGGCTGCCCACAAGGCGGTGTTCTTTCACCTCTATTATGGTGCTTAGTGGTGAATGACCTACTCGTGAGACTAAGCAACACAGGGGTCTACGTACAGGCCTATGCCGATGATTTGAGCATAGTGGTCAGGGGTAGATTCATTAATACAGTCTCCGAGGTAATGCAAGGCGCGCTGCGTGTTGTGGAAACGTGGTGTAATGAGGTGGATCTGTCAGTGAACGCTGAAAAGACGGAGCTCGTTATGTTCACTAGGAAAAGGAAGATGGAAGGCCTCGTGAGGCCTACCTTTTTCAGAACGACACTTGAATTGTCTCAGTCAGTAAAGTATCTAGGAGTAATACTGGATCACAAGCTGACTTGGAGGCTGCACGTGGATTATAAGGTAAGCAAGGCTCGAAACTCATTATGGGCCTGCAGAAGAGTTGTCGGTAGTAGCTGGGGCCTGAGCCCAAAAGTGGTGCACTGGCTCTACACTACAATAGTCAGACCGTCACTAATATATGGCTCCATAGTGTGGTGGATCTGTATAAAGACGGAGGCAACAAGAGCCAAACTTAATAAGGTCCAACGTTTGGCATGTCTTAGTATAACCAGTGCAGTGCGCACAACACCCTTGAGTGCCATTGAAACACTATTGAATCTTCCTCCTTTGGATCTGGTAATCCAAGGGGAAGCTAGAAAAACTGGGTTCCGTCTCTGGAGTCAGGGTAGCTGGACTTTTATGAATCCAGGCAAAGGACATTCGACGATTCTAGCAGAGTTGCATGAGGATTGTCCTATTTTGTTGGCGAGGAGCGATACAGTTTCTCCTACGCATCGCTTCAATCGCAAATTTACGGTGGTGTTTCCGTCAAGGGAAGAATGGAAGTCTAGGGAAAGACAGCTCATCGAAGGAGGAGGACAGGTCTGGTACACAGACGGTTCACTCGCTAGAGAGGGCTCGGGCTCGGGAGTCTACGGGCCCCGTACAAGACTTTCATTCCCTCTTGGGGGGCACACCACAGTATTCCAGGCTGAGGTCTATGCGATACTTGCCTGCGTAAATCGTATTCGGGAAATTGACGGGTCTAGGAGGCGGATTACTATCTGCTCTGACAGTCAGGCAGCCATCAAAGCACTGAGTGCTTGGAAAATAACGTCGGGACTGGTCCTGGAGTGCAGGAGGGCTCTTGACGACATCTCAGCTAAACACAAGGTATCACTGATGTGGGTACCTGGGCATGCTGGGGTAAAGGGTAATGAAATGGCAGATCATCTAGCCAGGATGGGATCCGGAAACAGTTTTGTGGGCCCGGAACCAGCCTTAGGACTGTCTGCAAATTTGGTTAGGAAAACAACTGGAGAGTGGATCCAGAATCAACACTCTCTGAGATGGAACAACATCTCTGGTCATCTCCGTCAGGCTCGGGAGCTATTAGCAGGGCCTGAAGAGAGAATAGGACGATTCTGTCTCTCTCTGGATAGGAGTAACTTGAGATTGTTAGCAGGCTTATTAACGGGTCACAATACCTTCAGGCGTCACTTGTTTGTGATGAGGGTGGTCAACGACCCAACGTGCACGTGGTGTGGGGAAGAGGAAGAATCCTCGGCACACATCCTGTGTCGCTGTGAAACCCTGGGTTATCACAGGCAGACTATGCTGGGCTCAAGAACCTTGGAACCAATAGAGATAAAACGGATAGGACCTAAGAATGTACTTGCCTTTGCCAAAAGGGCAGGTCTTAGGAACTAGCGCGGATAGAGGCGCAAAAGGGCCCATCGTGTGGCCTATGCACCAGCCACATTCCGTGCTGGATAGCCTCTGGTTCTTATTCATTCATTCGACCAATAACCTCTTACTTTATCGTTTGTCCATTCATCAAGACTAGAATAATACTCCATCGTGTAACTTTGGCACAACTACTAGTGATGTAATACAATCAAGTAACTATTACAAATTAATCGTTACTAATGAGTAACTAAAGGTAACGAGTCCTCCATTTCGGAAAGACTTGTTACTTTCGTTACTTTTACTATCGTTACTCAGAGCCCGACACACGGTCCTGAGTCCGCGCTAACAGTCACTACCAGTAAATCCCAGGACTGCGCCAGAGCGTATTGGGCCAGGAATGGTACACAAACACATTATCGATAGTGGTGGTTTAAGTAGGTTTCGGTTTGATTTTTATTCTATCAGTTTTGTTCGTTTTGTTGTACTTGTTTCCGAAGAAATGTTTCCAAACGTACTGTTCTTGAATGAAATATCCATCTTTGTATCGTAAGTATAAAATAGGTACTTCCCATCATCTCTACTGGGATTAGGAATGTCAATGGAAAATGACAATAAAACCCCCTATTTTATGATCTGTGGATAAAACCGACGATAAAACCAAAAATTCCTCTGTTGTCTCTTGTTCTATGTTATATACCTTCGAGATGTCAAATGTCAATGCTCTCGAGTCTCGTCTTCAAACTTCTTAATTTTTGTCATTTTTGTAGTGCTGAAACCAAAAATGGTCTAAATCCTGTTGTTTAGTCTATGAATTCATCTCATTGTATAAGTTCTTGTCCAATTATTGTTTCTGCCGGAGGTTGGAAGATGTCGCGTGCAAAATCCAAGCAAAATTAAATATACTTCTCCCCATCTCAATCTTCTACAAAATAACTAAGCTAAGTCAACGTGATCGTCCGTTTGAAGTAAACTCTTGAATATACGTATCTAAAAAGTAACTAAAGTAACGAGTAATGAATTCCGAGTAACGAATACTGAAGTGGAAAGTAACGAGTCGTTACAAGTCCTTCAAAGTAACCAAGGTTTACATCACTAACAGCTACTATCAAAAATGGTGGATGTGCTAGTGCCATAATACGACGGCGACGGGACGCCCAGTGCTGCACTCAGGTATAGTGTTATTGAAACCCGGAAAATGGGAAATAGGAGCGAACTCGGCCTTCTAAGTGTCATGACGTCTCGCTGAAATATATTAAACCGAAACTACCAGCCGAGTTGGCAGCTTATGATGTAACGCGGTCGCGCGTCTGCCGAGACAGTTAGTGGAGTTGTTCGACTATGTAACGGGATCAGAAGTTGTTTTAAATTAGTTTAGTTATATGACATGCGGCGAAACTTAAATTAGCAGTCATGCGTTTTGTTTTTTTGGGCGCCAGTGGAAAGATATGCTTGTATTTCGCCTCAAAGCTATTTTTCATGGTCTGCGTCCCGCAAGGACTGAGAGGATAAGTATCGACGCACTTTAGATTTCAAACACTGCAAGCTGTAGCCGTCGGGAAATGAATTCCCCGGCAGCTCATTCCACAGCGTCGAAGTTATCCGAAAGAAGTGATGCTGTAGGAGACTGGTTCAAGGAGTACTGCCTGGTAGGAATGCGCTGGCAGAGCCTCTCTAATATTCCTCGTTCGGATGGCTTTTGGTTCTTCTCAGAGAGTTCACTCGAACATATTCCGTGATAGAATCTGTGAAACAGAAGTTAGGCGTATCGATTGGTCTAATTACTATCTTGTAGATAGTGTCAAGAAGCTTTAGAGAGTGCTTCGGAGCGCATCCCTACATATGAGAGCAATACTTCAACGACGGTCGAATCTGTGCCTTGTTGAGCAGCAGTAGTTGCTCCGGTGTAAACAGCTTCGTGTAGCGGATCCCGGTTTTCAACGAATTCGAATAACTTGAACCTGAAAAGCAAAGCTCTTTCTCTAACAGGCACGTGGTCGTTTGCAAGGTCATGTTGTTATTATCTGGCATGTGTTTACATTCTGACCGATGATAAGGTCTGCACTCATCACCCTCATATCGTCAATAGAAAATACTTCATCATCTTGTGTGATTGTCTAAAATAGTCTATCTTTCACTTATGCACCGACAACATCCAAAGTAGGCAAGAAACGATCAAACCAAAATAAAGTGCTGCCGCTATCTGTTGTTTACATATGTTCGCCCAAGGTTGGCGGTTGGTCGATGCGACGTTGTCACATTCCGTGAAAAATAATTGTTTATACGACGTATTGCCTGACCACCCCCCCAATAACTATTCTTAAATTTTCAAATGGCACATTTTCTAATAGCGTAGTTTTGATCGGATTAATAACAGCTTTTTTCAATTTCCTTTATAACAAATACATTGGATCAGTATCTCCCTTTGAAGCAATAGGTTATTGAGGGACCTTCGTCACAATCTAGTATTTCTGAAATGACTGTAATGTATCATCAAACCAGCTTTGATATTTACATTATGGACTAGTATATAAGGAAAATGAAACGACTTTACCCAGAGGAAATCTGGCAACATCCTGTGCCGTCATCCACCATCATCAAGCGAATTGTTCAAAAAACCAAAATCTTAGTTTACTTCTTTTAACCTATTTGAATTCGTTGGCTGTTTCTAATGTAAATGTGAACTAATGCAATTTCTGAAACTTATCTTGTGGCTGTCTCATCGTACCTTACTAGTCCTTGCATAAGTTGGTTGCGACACAATATGGTCAGGTATATTTAAAACTAAGTCAATATTGATGAAAGCAAAAATGCTTGAATTAGAGATTTAACGTTTTGAAGAATACGGGTAAAATTAGAAATGTTCAGTTTTTTCCGATTTTTTTTCTCGAACAATGAAACAGTTAAGAATAATAGGAGTTTATTATAAAACCAAATTTAAGTTGAGATTGCGTTACAGTGCGATAACTAAATAATAACTGTACAAAAACATTTCACTATTTCGGTTTAAGATGGCTTGCTTAGAAATAGTTTTTCGCTTGAGCCAGGCTTTCGTCATCAATCCTGTTTATTCTAGATAGAACTGTAGTGTCATTGGAAAACAGAAAACATTTATCTGACATTGACAATGGAAGACTATATACATAGATCGAAAATAAATGTGGTCCAAGTACTGAACCTTGTGGAACGCCACTTGCCACTGATAAAAGTGGAGAGTCCTTATCATAGCGACATAAGTATAATTTTCTCATGTCAAGTACGGTTGTAAAGGTACCAATTGGTTGGGCCTGATTCCGTAAAATTTCATTAGGTTTTTTTCAGTAATATTTCAAGTTCGACACAATGCAATGCCTTGGCAAGAGCACATGTATGATACAGCTTATCCAAGCAACATTTGTTATATCTTAGGGTTCGAAAAGAATGCCTAGATAGGTTCAAATTTCCGTTAAGAATAAATGGATAGAATAACGGCTTATTGTGGTTCTTTCGACGATCCACGTTGTATGGTCCTCGTTATGCACAACTTCTTACTCGGTAAACAAATATTACATCGTTGGACATACTGTATATGTATTCTATCGAACACGGCAACAAAACTTCTAACGAAGAGGCTTGACTGTTATCTATGCGACCTACCGAAGCAGATATGGTGCTTTTATTTTTCTGAAACCCAAACTGACAGTATTGCAATTTGTATAAAATTCTCAAAACCTTTTATCTTTTTAGATAGATAAATAGAGATATTTGTATTACGACACCTGTTTCACCGTACTACCATTGATAGTCAGATGATCCTCTACAAGTGTCTTAGCTTTTGCAAGCCCTGCGCATTCACAGCTAACACAACGGTGTAGCCATGCTATTGATTATTTTTACGTTGAACTGGCATCAACATACTTAAGGGTTCCTTAAGACTTGAGGGTCCCTTAAATAAGGTTTTGTGTTAAGAAACAGAAACTAGAAATAGAAATATAGAAACCTTACTTGATGGTACCTTACGTAAGGCTCCCTTGAGTAATACGTAAGTAAAGAAATGTCAGGATGATATGCCAAGATGCCATTTCGTTGCAGTCAAGGCGGTTTTATTGGTTAATTTTGGAGTACGGTGTTGTCAATTTCTGTTTCATCCAGAAAAATGTCCAGAAAAAAACACGAAATACTGACACACAAAAAATATAACAGAAAACATCAAAATAGACATAACTAATTGACTGACTGACATTTGATATATGACAACGTCGCTGAGACGCTGAACGAACCCCGCCGTCTGGTAGATGTTGTCTAGGAAACAGATACACAAGGAAAGCCACCCTTGAAGGTCCCTTGAGTAATACTTAAGGGATACTTGAGGAACGACTATGAAGACTGACCTAAGAGAAATACGGAGCTCATCAAATTACAGACTAATATTGCTTCAGCCAAGAGAAACCTTGTCACCTAACTCAGAATGTAAGCTATTTGTTACTGTAAGCTTCAGCCATACTCGTAAATCCACATATAGCCTTTGTGGAATAAAAGGTGTTTGTATCTCCTGAACTAAGATTTATGTTCAGACGACGGTAACCCTGATAGTGATATAGGTAGCGGAAGTTTCCGCGAACAAAAAGCTTTTGTTTGTCGCTTTACTCCCGCAGATAAACAGTCTCTATACTAATGAAGGAAATTCGTTGAGCATTTGTCTTCTATCCTTCGGCTACTAGGAAATGTAGGCGAGTGTATCGGTCAAGCTTGATGAGAAAAAGCGTAATTTGTGAAGAAGAATGACCATGTGTTGCAAAGACAAAGAGCTTTTCACTTATTTATCTCGTTCCAATATTTCTCCTATTGACTTTGGCATTTAATGGCATTTCATGGCTTTTGTTTGGAATTCTGCGTTCGTTGGAGGAATCATTTGTACCCGTAATGGCCGTTTGCACCAGGTCGCTTAAATCTGTCACTTAAGAAAGTAAGGCTTAAGATTAAGGTTCACTTTGGACTAATTTAGTTTGCAGCACCACCGCCTAAGGAATACTTAGGTAAATTTAGTAATATTTTGTAAGAGAAAAAAGGTCCCTAAGCGTTAGCACCAGTTAGCACTGTCGAATGTCTGTGAGATTGTCTCTGGGATGTTGTAACCTGAAGTTTAGAAATATTTTAATTTTTAATATATATTTTAAATACGGAAATAGACAACGCATACAAGCAAAAAGTTCCAGATTGAACAAAAACATCTCTTACAAAATGTAGGCTCAAGGAGTTATAGAAAGTAAAACGTATGCTGTTGCGTGGCTAGAAAAAGCTTTGGAGAAAATAACAAACATATTTAATTGTAGGAGACCTAAGGGTTGTCCAAGAATGAAAGGCAGTTGTAAGGATATTCAAGATTTATTTCTATTTGATCTAATATAATTAAGGCGGGTTCTTCAGACATCCTGAGACATCGAAAAAATGTGCAGTTGTCAAAGCTATGAAAACAGTCCATTCTTTGGCATATATGATCACGACTGCCTCTTTTTCTTCACCCAGGGAATCAAACTCGTCGTAACTTTCACCGTTTTACTTCACAACTCGATACAATATCTCTTAACCTTATCGCAGGTACAACTCAACTCAACTGAGCTACTACGCTAACCGTGGCGCCTTCTATACACTTCATCGAACCATCTAGAGAATTCGATGACGTTCAAGAATGTCAATCCGTCATTCTAGAAAACTCTAGACGATTCGATGACGTTTACACTTCAAAGATATAACCTAACACTTTGACTTTACATCACGCATGGCAACTAATACACAATACACGAATACCATAATATGTATGTTACAATATTTTTCTCGGAATTCTATATACAGAGTGAGTCTTAAGTGGCGAACGCCTTAATTATTTGGGAAACGGTTTGCACGATTTTCATGAGTTTTGGAATATGAGGGTCTTGCGATACGACCGATCTTACGGTAATATCGACAATGTTGCCATATCTACCATTTTTCCGGAAATATAATGAACTTTATTATTCCAAACAGATAATCCTGTATATTTCTACTTTTTTGAAATCCTTTGTCACGCAAAGAGTAATTTTGAATTACCGCACTGCGGACAACCCCGTAGGTGGCGCTCGTGAAGTGAGCAACACCTACGGATATCGCGGGTTCTATCTGTTGAATGGGCTTTGTTCTGCGAAAGAATTGATTTGTGATGTTTGCTACGCTCCTAGGTTGTTGTTCTGTGTCACTTGCCAAGAAAGTAAGGTTAGCGGGTGTCCAACACAAAAACAAAATAGTAGAGTGTAAAAGATAGTTCTGAAACATACCCCCCACTCTCCACGCCTGTAGACCCCCCACCATTAGCCCCCCACCCATACCCCCTCTCCACAAATTCTGAAACAGACCTCCCACTCTCCACGCCTGTAGACCCCCCACCATTATCGCCCCACCCCCCTCTCTTCACAAATATAGCCACCTCTCTGATGTATTAGAATGTAGTATATCCTCCCACCACCGTCTTAGAACATAATGAAACCTCTCTCCAATAAGAATGCCACACCCCAAGACCATTAATTGATAACCGGTTTGGGTGGAGGTGAGTGGGTTTTCAGTATAGGTTCAAGGGAACCAAAATGAAGGAAGCGTAAGCCGGTTTTATCGAGTTCAATAAACTGTTGATTGATGGTCATGCACCTGAGAAACCTGTTTGAGCGGATGTGAACCGGTTTGATGGGGTTCAAGAAGATTCAATGAACTTGCTCTCCGAATGCCACACTCCTAGACCATTAATTGATAACCGGTTTGAGTGGAGGTGATTGGGTTCTCAGTATAGGTTCAAGGGAACCAGAATGAAAAAAGAGTAAACCGGTTTGATCGAGTTCAATAAACTGTTGAATGATGGTCATGCACCTGAGAAACCTGTTTGAGCGGATGTGAACCGGTTTGATGGGATTCAATGAGATACAATGAACTTTCTTTTTGATGTATTAGAATGTAGTATACCCTCACACCACAATCTTAGAAGATAATTAAGCCTCTCTCCAAGATAAACACCACTCCCCTTAATTGCACACATACCAAAAAAACACACGTATGAGATGGGTGGCCACCAAGGAGAATATTTTTGTTGTGAGTGTAATTTACAGTATATGTCGCTGAGCAGTAGAATGTATCTTTTTTTGAAATATATAAAAGTGCTATTTTTTTCTATTATCACCGCAATCTATAGGCCTTTACGGAAACACTGATCTGGAACCGGATAGATCAGTTATACGTCAAACAGCTGTCGAGGACTGTTCCAAATTACGGTTCTATCACCGTCCCAGAACTGATTTCATCACGCCCCGCCCATTTTACAGTTCTAAAAACACACAAAATGGGAGGAGGATGATGAAAACAGTTCTGGGACGGTAATAGTACCGTAATTTGGAACAGCCCTCAACAGCTGTTTGACGTATAACTGATCTATCCGGATCCAGATCAGTGTTTCCGTAAAAGCCTAATGTGTGGTAGGCTGTGAGCTGTTTTTACTCCACTGGATAAACTAAGTGAAACTGTGACATGGGAACAATGTAATTAGAGAAAAATACTGTCCAAATCAAGAGGAATTCAAGAATCACTTGGATTGTCTAAAAAACTTAATGCAATGATTATATACAACATATAGTGTAACAGACGGAAATGAGTCATAAGAATTACTATACCCAAAAAAATACTGACGAAGGCTCTACACCTATAGCAGCTGGTCATTGTCCTAACACCAGACAAAAAAATACTGCCGACTACATAAATGCATCGATGCAAGGTCAAAAAAGTAACAAGTTATGATGGCTACAACCATGTAAGGAAAAATGAATGTACCAGACTGCTTGAAGGTACATGGAAGTAAATTGTTAAATTAAGTACCTGAAAAAGCAATCAGAACACCAGTGCACTTCAAAACTCGATGCCTGTCTACAAAAAACCAAGGATGTAATGCTTATTTAGCAAGTGCATTGCTCTCTCATAAAATGAAAAATCCCTCAACGTATGGAAGGCGATTTAATTTATTGAGCCATTAAGAAACTGCCTTATGACAGGAGATACATATATGGAAATCCGTGAATAATAAAATTAATGAGTAGTAATAAATTGAAACCACTAGTGGTAGAATGCAGGTAGCAATTTGTTTGCATTGAACAGGACAAAAAACCGTACTGGTATATAAAGGCACTAGAACTGTTCTCGTCCTCGTACAAGATATTTGATATTTTGTGAACATGGCAGCGATCAAGATTTTGTCCCACATGAGAAGGCAGGCAGAGGAAGAGAGTTTTGAGGAAGTTGATACCAGCTTCGAAGTTATCTCTGGAAGGCTGGAAGAGCTACGACCCATTAACGCTTCCACACCGGTGAGTAAAAAAAACTATTTAATCAGTTTAAACCTCTACTCTTTAGTGATGTTTTTTGTAAGAAAGTGTTGTGTACCCAAAAATTATCCAAAAAACTATTTAGTCAGTGTAAACTGCTACTTTTTAGCGATTTTTGTGAGATTATTTAGGAAATATTCATAAATGAATAAGTACAGTTTTAAAGCTCTATTAATTAAATATATGATATAGTAAGAGTTATCAGTATTTGATCTACTTTCAGTGCTTCAAACCTTACCTCAAGACTTGAAAAACAATATTAGGATTTTGTTAGATCAATCTCTTAGGTTTTTACAATATTAGGATTTTGTGAGAATAATCTCTTAGGCTTTTTACAAGAATAGAATTCTTAGAAATAAATTATTTTTATTCGTTATAGATACGCAGTCGTCAGGACCACGCAGAACCTGAGGAAACCGAGGGGGAAGATGAATTTAATACGACTATAAGCGATGAGGCAGAAAACTTCCTGCAGGAAGTGAACAATTTAAAAAGTAGAGGATTACAATTAGCTAGAAAACATAAAAAAAAACAGATGGATATTCAAAGAAAAATTAATAAACACAGAATGAAAATTTTAAAATTAGAAAGTAAATTAAAAAAAATTGATGATTTTATCAATTTATGTCAAAATTTAAGCACGTAGTTTTTTGCTGATTTTTTATTTTTGCTGATTTTTTGAGAAATTCATTTCGCTTTTTTATTTTTTTATTTTATAGATCTCAAAATTTCCATCTTTTCTTTATTATGGTTTCTGTATAGTTCTTATTTTTAAGTTGTTATTTTTAAGTTGTTATTTTTAAGTTGTTATTTTTAAGTTGCTTTTTAAGTTGTTATTTTTTAATTGATAATCTTAATAAATATTTTTAACTGATAACTTCGTTTTTGATTTAACAAAACAGAAAATGCGTTCAGAGTGTTATGAAAAGAGTACTATGAAAAGAAGATTGACAAAGAGATGCAACAACAACAAATATGGCTGAACTTCAAAAATTGATTTTGTTATGTTATTTCAATAAATGAAAAAATCTCTGGTCTACCATACATTAAGACAAGATTGTCTTTCAACTAAATGGGTGAACAATTGTAAAGTCACACTTACTCGAAAGAAGACTGGCCTCTATATACCACCACAAAAACACATCATAACTAATTACAATAAGTCCCACATTCTTCACGTTGTATTGGAAAACGACAGCGGATCCACGGCGCGACGCATTGCGATGAAACGGTGGTACGGTTAGAGTGAGAGTCAAGACTGGTTATCAAAATTCGGCGACCCGGGGCCGGCGACCGAACAACGGGTCCTACCTACCTGCAGCTGTACCAGTTTTGGTTGAGGTGTATAATAACGGTAATTTATCACCCCAAATCCACGACCACAAAATGGAGCTCAGTAGCGTTGTACGAGGGCAAGCTGAGTAATATCTACACTACGAGGGGAAGCTGTGTAAGATCTACACTATGTGGGGGAGCTGAGCAATATCTACACTACGAGGGGTATCCTTTATGTTCCAACCACCCCTCCCTCAGCAACTTCCACCATTACGGTAAACGCGACCTCGTAATACGGTTGACGACAAAGCAGAACAGGTTTAACAGGTATGCTAAAGTGATTTTTTCGTTTGGATTGAAGTATTATAAAATGGGGCTCCAGCGCAGATCTCTCAGTAGTTGTATAGATATAGCTAACAAATGGCGAACTCAACCAATGTTTGTGATGCGATCAAAGCGCAAATAAAAAATGAGTTTGACGAGTGGCAATCTAAAACAAATATTCCAGTGCGATTTACAAAGATGGAACAGCTCAAAACATTGTACAACGCGGTTAGAGATTTTGAAGCTGGTTGGATATGTCAATGTGATTTAATCAATAGTATTAAATACAGTGAAAGGGCGGATTTATTTTACCCTCAGATGAGTCGACTGCCACCAAAGTTATACTGTTTTTTAAAAGAACAGTTTGAAGCTGAGGATCAACAAGCTCCCGTACGTACAGCAACCTCTCTACAAGTCACAGTGTTGTCAGATGGAAGGCGACAAGTTTGTGCTTATGAATTGTAAGCCACAGGAAGAGGAGTATGTGAAGACCCCCCCTCCACCATCTTGTAACATGAAACATGTTAGTTTTTGTGACGATAACATCACAAGATACATAGTTGTGTGGTCCACCGCGGCAAGATTTGCGCGACAAGGAACGTGGCAACAGACTTTAGCAGACCGGTGTAGATTTGAGCAGCGCGTGACGCAAACTGCACAGGTTTTAGACAGAGTGTTGTGTGGAAACCATAGAGACAAAGTGTATAATGAGCGATTTGAGAATATAAGTGTGTCAAGTATATTGCAGGGTTATGCCCAGAATGTTATATCTAAATTGAAGAAAAAAATGGGGCAATAATAATACATTCATACATTCCAAACCCACACAGATCTATAACAATGGAGGGAGGCTTTCAGTTTTGTAATTATTTTTGATATGTATAATTGGGGGTATGAGTTGTTTTATTATATCCATTGTAGACATGTTATGTATGTACATTTCTTCACGTGTTAAGACAAGTTGTTACATTTAAACCTCACCTCTTGTAATTCATCAAGTAGAAATAAAAAAAGACGTTGAATACAATTATGCTTTTTTATTAAAAATTAGAACTCAATTGTTACAGCATCAAAACATACAATACTTTCACTTATACAAATCTTTCTTGTCGATCCAAGAAGACTTATTTAGCCCAAACCATGAGACTAAAACCTTCGACCCCTTCCGTTTCAAAATTTTTTCAACCAAGTACACGTCTGGATATTTCACTTTCTGAAGTTCGGGGGTATAAAAAGTACCCAAGATATCTTGACCATCTTCGTCCTCCAGCAGGTAAGTGGTAGGGTTTGTATAGCGAACTTTTCTGATTTTAAAGACTTCATTGGACCAGTTTGGTGTGTAGGCCTTATTGAAGGTTGTTCTATGTTTGCTAACCCGCACATGAGTACCTGCTTGATATTTGACGCCCTTGGGGTCAATGGTCTTCAAACGCTTGTACACCGTATTCAAGAGGAGTTTGGCGTTCTTTTTGCTAACATCTTTTGGCCTCATTCGAATTGTGCGATGTATTGTGGCATTGTATGCGTCAGTTATCTTCGGTAGAAGGTCTAACCATCTGTATGATCCTTGGAGACTGAATTGCTTCCACATATGGTTTTTCAACGTACGATTAACTCTTTCAACTACGCTTGCTTTCATTGTAGAGTATGTACTATAGTGATTAATTTTGTAGTGTTTCATTAATTTCTGAAAGTCATTATTGTAAAACTCTTTCCCCAAATCCGTCTGCAAATTTTTTGGTATATCTGGCATTTGCGCAAGAATGTTATTCATGGCTGCTGTAACTTCTTTTCCTGTTTTTCTTTTAACCGGTTGCGCCCACACAAATTTACTAAAGACGTTGATAACAATTAAGATGTAACGAAATCCTTTGTTAGTCTTCCAGTATGGAAGCATTTCCACGAGATCTGCCTGTAGAAGATCATTTAGCCCCTTTACAATAACTCGACGACGTCGGTATGTTTTTCTAGCGGGTTTATGTAGTTCTTGAACAATTTGTGTTTTAAAGTTCATCATTGTTTTACTAGTGGGCATCGAAGTACAATGTGAGCGTCGAGGTTGGGTTTAGGGTCTCGACTTGTGTAAAATTGTAATATGTCACCTTTTTGTAATATAGTATTGGCGGTAATCGAGCGTGAATCACGTGTTACCCTAACTTTTTTTGGTAGAGAAAGACTATCCACGATCCCTGCCACCGGGACGATATAATCTTTTTCATTATCACCGAATGTATAGAACATCCCTTCAGATGTAGTAGAATAAATAGGTAATGCACACAAACTATATAAGTTTGCTGTTAGAAAATCCGTGAATAAAGATGAAATAATATTGTTTTTTGAATGAAAAATATGTCTTCCAAATTTATCGACAGGCATTGTTACAGTGTAGCTGTCCAAACCTTAATGAAGAGATTTGAGTCCTCACATTTATTTTATAATTTTTAATTCCCGGAGCTCCTCCAGTATAGAAAGTATCTCATTCTGATGTGAATTGTTTCCCGCTAATTTTGAGGCAATTAAAATTCGAAGGCGGGGGATCAACTCATTGGGGTCATTATAATAGACATAGTCAATTGGATTATTCGTAAGGCGAAGCATTCCTTTTCCTTTAAAAGAATGTACTCTTCGTAACCGACCTTTCGGTGGAGCAGGTTTCTCAAATGATTCTGGTCTGTAATCCGTCACACCTTTTAGTATGTTGTGTTCTTGTAAATATGGTTTGATTATATTCCTATACTTAGGTATTGTGGTCCCCTGTATTTGAGTATGGGGCTCATTATTTCTCCGGTATGTATTAGTACGGGCTAGCATATCCATATATTGAGTTAAATCATGTTGTGTGAATCCAATGGGGTTCTTTTTGAAAAGTAGTTCATAGAGACCTGGCGTACCTTTATATTTTATCTTTTCAACTACTATATCTGGTCCATCGAAAGTGACTAAGCTTTTACCCAGATTAAACTTATCGGTATCAAGATCATGCGTTAAGCCATACGTGCGATCGAAATCTTTTTCATCTCCGCGCAGAGACGCATCTACATACTGTCGAGGTAAGGGGTCAAAACTTTCAAGGTATGATTCATATCCAGGTGCATCAATCAGTTGCTCTAATTCTTGTCGAGCATTTGTGACAGCTTGATTGATTGACTGATTTTCTCTATCGAATATTGTTGAATTAGGATCATACTCCTCTAGTGTCGAAACGGTGTTGGGATCTGGGAGATTGGAATATGTGTCCTCCAGAAAGCTTACTCCTACCGGTGGTAGATATCTTGTGTACAAATCTTCTTTCAATTCTTTACGGAGTGAATCCAACTTTTTAGGTGTAGATGTTGTTGATTCTACTTTTGTCGGTTCCTGTTTAATTTTAGGTACTTCAACCTTCTCAAGCAGTTGCTGCAAGGGCTCTGATATAGGTTTGAACCGCTTGTGTAGCTCACTTTCTGTATCAGCTATATCTGATTTCAGAGCCAGATATTTTTGCTTGACAGCTTTTCTTGTTTTGATCAACTCTTTTGCTAATTTAGGATCCATGTTTCTATACGAAATGTTTGTTTTATACTACGAAAATGGTTGAGTAAACAATATTTATATACGATTTCTAAAAACTAATGTTGCTGGTGAAACACTTTCTATACCGTCCTGAGTTCCTGGGGGCATCCTTGTCGATCACTACAAAACTGTGTGGCTCTTGCCAACATAACGAACACAAATTTTTAAATTCGTTAAAAGACATATCCAAACTTATGTGATCATCATAAATATGTTTCAAATTCAAATTGTCTTGTGGGAATAAAATCAACAGGTTGAGATTGTCTCTCAAATTATGCTTGGGTGTTGCAGTATACGTTTGACAAAGATAGAAGCAGTCTGTATTTCGGTGTCGTCCAAAACTGAAATATTGTCTAATGATATTTTGACTGCAGGAGGAAACATCATCGAAAATAATAACAGCGTTTGGTTTGATGAGTTCTGGTGATACAATATTCTCATCCTCACTATATTCAAAGTACCCTATTTGCTTCAGTGGTTTGAATAAGGTGCGTAAATACTGATATTTAGGTTGGTACAGTGACTTGCAGTATAAGTATACGTTTTCGAATCGCAATCCATTTGGGTGTGTCAACAAACTTATCATGACATTTGTTTTCCCTGATCCACTAGGACCGACAATTAAGGCTCGCTTAGAAGCTCCATTGAAAAGATGACCATGTTTTCTAAGCAGATGTTCCTGAGCAATTCCGTCATAATTTTGCACAGGTAATTGTACGACTGATGGTTCCACCTTCATTCTTCGAAGCTATAAATAGTACTGATGCCAAACTTCTCAGCATACTTAACTTTATACCTGATAAAAAGTATAAAAATGACGATTCATCGCAAGTTATTGAACAGTAACAAACGAGCAGTGGCAGCGAAAGGTACCGGTTTATTGGACTCTGTTATAGATAAGCTCCCTTTTGAATTACATCTACCCTCCTACAGATTTTGTGGGCCAGGTACTGCCCTGCAACAACGCCTTGAGCGAGGTGATACTGGAATAAATCCACTCGACAACGCCTGTAAAAAACACGATATTGCTTACGCATCATCCAAAGATAGCAATACTCGTCGTCAAGCGGACACAATCTTACGTGATCAAGCTCTCAAACGAGTAGTGGCATCTGACTCATCAATAGGTGAAAAGGTAGCTGCACTAGGTGTCACAGCTGCTATGAGCATCAAGAAAAAGTTAGGTCTTGGTATGCGCAAAAAAAAGTTTAGCCGTAAGGCGAAAAAGACTGGGCATGGTCTAAGGAAAAAACGACGCAGTGTGAAAAAATCTCGACTGCTTCCGATTCCTAAAACAGGAGGATTCCTACCTATACTTCTCCCACTTCTGGGTGCACTAGGTGCACTTGGAGGGGGGGCAGCATCAATCGCAAAAGCTGTTAATGATGCAAAGGCTAGTCAGTCTCAGCTGGCGGAACAGAAGCGACACAATCTAGCATTAGAACTTGCTAAACAAGGAAAAGGTTTATATTTGGCACCATATAAAAAAAACTGCTAATTAGCCTTCCTAGACATGCTCTAACGAACATAGATTTGATGGAATTTGCAAAAAAAATGAAGATTCCAAAGTTTAGGGGGGTTTTCATGAGAGACAGTTTACCTAGGAGAATTCGTGCTAAAGAGTGTGGTATCATTAATTTAGATGTCTCAACGGGTAGTGGTTCTCACTGGACTGCCTATTTGAAAAACAATAATCATGTCATATACTTTGATTCTTACGGTAACTTACGTCCTCCGAAAGAAATTGTTAAATACTTTTACAGCAATAACGATGTCACAGATATAGAGTACAACTATGAGACTATTCAATCATTTAACTCACACAACTGTGGGCAGCTGTGCTTGAGATTCCTATATAAGGTCAGCCCAATGCTCCTCCACTGAATATTGCTACATCATGTCAATGACATTTACTCTTACCGGTAATTCTTCTACTCTCCAAGCTGACTTCAATCCTCCAATCGAGCTAGCTGATGATGCAGAGTATGAAATAGGTTTATGCAACTTTGAATCATTCAACGTAATTCCTAATATCAATGACTCCAACAATACGTTCATCTACTCGACGACTTCACTTGAGACAGATAGGGTTTCGTTTAAAATTCCTGTTGGTACATATGAAATATCAGACATAGTTGCTTTTCTTCAACGCAAACTTCCAGCTGGGTTGCAAATAACACTTACTGCCAACCAGGCGTCATCAACCGTCACTTTAAGAGCAAATTTTGATATCGATTTTACTCCAGCAAATACTATTGGACGCTTGTTAGGTTTTCAGCCCCAAGTATTACAAAGGAACATGTTCTATGATTCCGATTTCCCCGTTGAAATTTTGAAAGTAAATTCACTGTGTATCGATTGTAGCATAGCAACAGGTTCCTTCACGAATGGGCAACCTAGTCATATAGTTCACCACTTTTTCCCTGGCACCGGTGTAGGGTATAAAATCATAGAAGCTCCACAAACTGTGCTTTATTTTCCTGTGACTGTCAAGACTATCACCACGTTAACTTGTAAAGTGCTTGATCAAGACAACGATCTTGTGGACTTCAGAAACGAAACTATTACTATCCGTCTGCACTTACGTAAATCAAATAATGGTAATTAGATACAACGTTCCATACCACACGGAAAAAACCTATAAAAACCTGAATCGAAGATTTTACGACATCAGTGTTGGACCAGTCAACGCTACATCACGTCGTCGCACCTTGACCAAGGCAAACAAACAATATTTAAAGTCATTGGGGCTTCAACTGCTGCTCTAAAAATGAGTATTTTAAATGTTACCGAATCACCACTGATCGATAGATCCATAACAGATCTGGAGTACCACACCTATCAACCATATATTAATGCCAACTTTGATCATAACGATGAAATTAGAATTGGTATCCAGGAGCTGGACGCCATTACTTTACCTTCTCAAAGTTTTGTATACATTGAAGGAGCCTTAAATAAGGCTGATGGTTCACCATCTACAAATTTGAAATTCATCAACAATGCCTTTAGCTTTTTGTTCCGAGAAGTTCGGTATGAGTTGAATGGAGTGGTAGTGGATTCGGTTCGAAACGTGGGACTCACTTCAACCTTGAAGGGGTATCTGTCTTACAATGAAAATGAGAGTTTGCGGCTACAAAATGCTGGTTGGTTTCCAAAAGAAACACACTTTTCCAGTGCTGGTAAATTTAATGTTTGCATTCCATTAAGCATGTGGATGGGATTTTTTGAAGACTATAGAAAAATAATTCTGAATATGAAACAGGAACTAGTTTTAATTCGTAGTAATGATGACGTTGATGCAGTTGTTACAACTGCAGATGAACAACCCAAAATTACTATAGAGAAAATTCAGTGGCGAGTACCCCACGTTTCGGTTGATATACCAGAACAGTTAGCTCTAACAAAACTGGTAAACAAAAATGTTGATATACCGCTTTACTTCCGTAGCTGGGAGCTTGTAGAGTATCCCTCCCTACCACAAACTACCAGACATACTTGGCCAGTTAAAACTAGTACCAAACTAGAAACCCCTAGGCATGTGATAATTGCTTTTCAATCAGATAAAAAAGGTAAATTGCAATCCAATATGTCAACATTTGACCACTGCAAGCTAACCAATATTCGAGTTTTTTTAAATTCGAATCGATATCCTTATAATGATTTATATTTGGACTTTCCAAATCAAAAATTTGCTGCCTTGTATGACATGTTTTCAAAATTTCGTCATTCGTATTATGAAACTGGAAATGAACCACTTTTCACCCCTAAGGACTTTGCAACTACTGCACCACTGACACATATTGATTGTTCTAAGCAGAAGGAAAGTATTCAAACTGGGTCTGTTGTTATGCGAATTGAATTTGAAACTAGCGAGAATGTGTCACCTAACACCTCAGCGTATTGTCTCCTGCTCCATGACCGGCTTTTTTTTTACAACCCTCTAACAAAGATAGTTAAACAGCGTTAGACTATAAAATCATTAAGCTACCAGACCAACCACTCATTCAAATCATGAAAGCGTACCGAAAAGCTTTAACAAGGCATCTGCAAAAGCTCAGGGCTCTGAGAAAAGCACTAAACTTTTATTGCTTGAAACAGCGTGTTGTGAGACAGTTTGCTGATTTAAAACTATGAATTTAATTGTGGACATACAGGGCTTCAAACTGGAGCACAATAAGTTCATAGTGAAAGAGCTGGCTGCCTTTGATGGAGTTAAAATCTGTCACTACATTTTTAAACCACCGTTTCCTTGGGACCTATTACCACGTGACCTGCAAACGCAAGCTCGATGGCTGATAAATCATCATCACTGCATTCCATGGGCTTCTGGATTCACACCACTTCATAAGGTATCTACTATCCTCCAGGAGTTAACGTCCACAGCAAACCAAATTTTTGTGAAGGGGAGAGAAAAAGCAAACTATGTAAGGCAGTATTCAGTAAAACCGATAATCGAACTGGATGAACACCCTCGCCTACCGGAAGGTCCAGCGCGCTGCTTTTACCACGTCAAAGATACATGCATATGTTCCTTATCAAATGTCTATTTTTTATATGATACTTTCATTATGTCATAGGTTATTCAAAAAATAAACTGTTTTTACCATTCTTATAGTTTTATTTACAGCAGAAATGCTGAACTAATATCTAACATTACATTTATTCGTGGCAATTACATTCTTCTTTGAAGGTGTTCTCATAGACGTACAGGAACTCCATCGCCATGGTAGTATTTTCTGTTGGAAAACTCTCTGCTGAATGTAGTAAATTGGCTGCATTTGTGATAAGATCCCCACCTTGAGTTTGAAGCCCGTTCTGTAACACTCTAAAGTAGTTTCCAAATTTTTGTAGTTTGAAGAGTTCAACGGTGTGATTCACAACTGGTAGCAAGTTCCACAGCGATGCCAAAGATTCGTATCCCAGGTATATCACTGAGCCATCTTTTGTCAATTTTAGAACTGGTGTACCGGAAATGTGTGTAAAGTTGATGGAGCAACAGCTCGTCAGAATTGGTGCACTTGCATCCGTTGCATACATGTTATGGGATATAACGTTTTGATAATCCAGGAACTCTTTCCACTCACTTTCAGTAAACACGATGTTATCACCTTTAACCCCCATCAGCTTAATTCCAGGCGAGTAATTGTATGCAGGATAAACTCCAATGGTCACATGTTTGCTTTTTGATTTGTTTAACGGATATCTTCTTTCACCTAGTACCACAACTGCATTATGGCTGGTCTGAGTGCTGCTGTCCACCATGTTGTATGAATAACTCTCTTTCAACACTGGATTTTTTTGCTGGGTAAACATTTCACTAGTCGTTGAGTATAGTTGGCTGATCCACTGTTGACTGTACCACTTCACACTGTCTTCACCACTTTTGAACCAGTGTCTAGTCATCGTTTGATTGTGGGGGGTATATACCGGTGCACTGCTGAGAAGTGGGAGGTATAAAACCAGCAGTACTAGGGTACACAACATCGCTGTAATCACAGGAATCCTCTGAAGTTTTGAATAAACACTAGTGTTCTCCTCCTCCTTCCGCACACACATGCGTTGTAACAGTTTATTGATGTGTTTTGCATAAACACAACCTTTTGTATACTTAACATGATCCTTGATAGGACAATCACCTTTTCTCCAATTATACAGTTTAACTCCACAACAAAATGCTTGACATATGTCACCCCTTCCAGTGTAAAAGAATCCAGCTAGAGCGATAGGTAGGGGGTCGACGTGATTTGGCCACTTACTAAATGTTAATAGACGTTTATCTAAAGAATTGAACTGCTTAAAGTTCACTGAGTGATCTTCACCACACATGACTTACAGTGTTTTCGAGACAACTAAGCAATCATCGATATGTTGCATCAATATAACTCAATATCTTTAGTGGAGGGGGGTTGTGACTGTGCAATTACGTACACGCTCTGTATCTTTTTATTCTCACCGTAATTGGAGAGTGAGTATTGATAGTGCGTGAGTATGACAATAACAACACATAATGTTCTGTATCACAAATAGTTTTATTGTTTTAAAAAAGAAAAAACCATGCCATAATCAAACATTATGCTTCTTCTCAATCCATTACACTTGTTGGAGCAAGTATATCTGTAGACTCTGGTGTTTCTGATAGACCTGATGCCTCTGCTGGACCTTGTGTATCTGTTGTGCCTTGTGTCTCTGCTGGACCTGGTGTCTCGCTGTCTTCAACACCCTCAACTACAGTCTGGATTTGTTGTCGACACTCCAACTCACAGGTGGCTGGTTCCTCAGGAAAAGCGATTCGTATTTGAACATCTTCAGGTAGAAATCGGAAGACTTGTCTGATTTCTGGAAAGTATGTTTTCAGGCGAATGATGGCTCCTATCCAACATTCTCCGCAGATCTTCCCTTCTTGGTACAGTTCTGTAAGTTCGAGCGCTGTACCTTCCAGTTTTGCTCGTTTCTGGCACTCTTCCATCGACCACCATCGCTCCATACCGTAAATTGCTTCGTGGTCGTACTCCCAACGATTTTTACTGAGTTCATCACAGAGGTAGTCTAACGCGCTGGTGAAATCCGTCACAGATACTGTATGACTGTATGCACGCCACATGTTTGCTGACTATGTGTACCATGAATGACTGCAGGCCTGTTAATACATCTACGTCTGTATAACTGGAGGGGGTGAGATGTAGGAGGGGATGTGGTTAGTGGTGGGAGGTGTTAAAGCAGTTTCAAGTCAAACTCAGCGATATAAAATTCTTCTTCTTCTTCTTCGTCTTCTTCTTTGTCTTCTTGTTTATCATTACTTTTAGGTTGGACAAGTGTATCAAGCATATCCCCAAACTCTATCTGGTTTTCGATTTGTCTGTATCTTTCCATTACTGGGATTGCGTGATGCCCCCAAGCCATAGTATGAATACTGCCAGGAACAAAATACCTTTTGTCATCTACACTCGTCAAAGCTACCTTGTTCTTCAGCTCTGTGTAAATAGTGTGCAAACATGATTTAAAGACAAACATTTTCTTGTACAAGTTTCCTCCTTCCTTAACTATGTGCTTGTAATCAGCTACAGTTAACTCTTTGATAGCACTATTTCTCACACCTTTTGCTTTTTTGATATCACCGTCCTGTAGTTTTATACAATATGTTTTTGCACCTAAGCCATAAAATTTGTGAATTGGAGCTCCCGCATATTCATCTTTCATTTTTCCAACCACAGATGGGGTCTTCGTAATTCCATGTATATTATTTTCTGGAAAATTCGATGTATCAAAATAGTTGATATTACTTCTCATATCATCATAAAAGTTGTCTGTTCTTATATGCATCACTAACGAATCTGTATCTGTGTAGCATAGTACAGCATCATCACCATATTTTGCTTTGATATAGTCATAGTAAAAGCTGTACATTATATTTTTGGCTATCTCTAATACAGTGAAGCCCACAAATAATGGTTTGTCATAAGTAATTTCTATGGGAGACATTTGCACTGCGACTAGATTCTCGGAAAATATGGAAACTGATTTGAAATTCGGCTTACTAATCAAATCTTGTGCTCCAACACTTCCTTGAGTTGACTCCCAGTGTGTACAAAGTCTGATGTCAACACGTTTGTCTGGATTCTCCATCGTTTTGCCAAATACTGCATTATTGAATAATTTGAATAAATCTTTCTCAAATTTGCTACTTGCTTTATTCCTCAAAATGGTATTTAGATCAATGTAACTTTTCAGCCAGGGTGATTGGTCAAATTCAAGAATTCTGTGTATTTTTTTTAATTGTAGCCCATGTTGTAAACACTGTTGTAGATTTCTGTAGTGGATGACGTACTTGGTTTTATTTTTCAATGTGGCCAGAAGCTTCTTGTGTTTTCCTTTGGGTGGCACAGCTGTTTCAGGGCAGAAAGGAAGGTCGTTGTGGAGGTCATGTAAATGCTTTGGATACAGTAAGTCAACTTCTAAAATATACCCCTTTTTACTGTTTTCATCGGCAGTGGACCACTTGCAGCTTTCAATCTCTCCTTCTGTTAACCATTTGAAACCTCCGGTTGGTAAGCACTGTGACATTGCTTTTCCATACAGATTCGTGGCATCGAGGTAAACTACATATGAGGAGGGTTTTGTTTCATCATAATCTGATATGAACTTGTTGTTTGCTTCTGCAGCTCTTTGACTGCATTGGCTCAAACCTCCTCTGATAGCCTTTCGAAAAAAGTGGAGCATATCCACATCTGTTAGCAGGTCCAACTCCACTTTCGTTTTACGCAGCATTGCATCCCATGCCAACGAAGGTGCTGTGAAGTACTGAGCTGGATCCAACTTGTACGTCGTCAAACTCACTATACGAAAACGTTCAAACACATCTGCTAAAAGCAGCACGTCTGATTTAATATACACATCTGAATAATCCCCCAACGTTTCGCACTTGAAAAGCTTCCAAACGTAGCAAGCTCGATTATATTCTTCAGTAGTAATGTTTTCACCCCGCAATATATCAAAAAACTCAGCTCTGCTAGGTAACGAGGTGACACTTAGTTTTTCCCAGGAATCAACGTATGAATATGGAAAAATTCCTTTTTTTCTTATTTCATTGAATTCATCTTGATTTGAAAAAAATTTTTTTATTTCACAGCATTCCTCTGAGGCTAACGTTTCACTTAATTTATCCAGTGCACTGGGTAGAAACCTGTATGAATCCAGGAATCGCAACTTCATGAATACATTGTCTTCTTTTTCATTTCCTTGCTCTACTAAAATCCTTTTTGAAAACGAAATATACTTTTCTTTGTTTTGTGCAATGACGTCTACTTTTTCTTTGTCTAATGCTAGTTTTTTTATAAATAGGTGACTATCGTAATTACTTAAGTTGTGCAGGAACACAGGCACAAAGCGTGGTAGCTTATAGTTGAGATTGCACACTGAATGAGCGGCAAACCTGTATTTCCCTGTCAGGTGACAATGATCTCTAACTTTGATATCTGCTTCTTGGAACTCTTTTTCACACACATGGCACACTGTGCTTTTCTTGAATTCATCTTCTTCTTGTGGTGTCAGTGGTAACATCTCTTTTGGTTGTTTCAAATATGTATGATATAGTCTAACTACGTGTTCTTCTAGTTTCTCTACAAATTTTTCAGCAGCATCGAGTCCTCTATATTGTACTATTTGTGATACAGAATCATCGAATGAGCATTTTATATAGAAGCAGAATGAAAACGGCACATGCTCGAACGTTTTTACTGAGAACGAATCTTCACTATTCGGCTCAGCATACTGAATAGGTTTCAGCATACTTTCGAAATCGGCATAGACTACAAAGGGGACTTTTAACTGCTTCTCTAGATTAGTGAATTTTAATTTGTTTTTTGGTATATACTCTCCATACTTGTTCAAACTCATATTTGTTGTTGGTAGCTTCGTTGTAACATGATTGCAATCATAAGTTTGATGTCGTTTCAATTTTTCCATTGCATCGTAGCATTGTAGACATCCATCACATATATAAATGCGACCCACATGCCGTGACCTTTGTCTGGAGATTAGTCGGGACATATCTTTGATCAGACAATAGTGATGTTCACCATTTTCTGTGAGTAGTAATAAATTTACATGAGTGGCTCTTCTTCCAGATGTAAAGTATAGGGGGCCAACAACCTTCCATATATTTGTTTTGTACTCATACTCCAATCCAAACACGTTGATGGAGATATTATTCTGTTTTTCAAATCTTGGTATGTCTTTCAGCTGTACAGGGAAATCTATACCATCAAAATTCAATAAACTTGAGAAATGTGGGTAAGATGTAGATCTACATGGATGCCCCATCGGTGGTATAAGAGCTGCTACAATCGAGTGCGCAAAACAACACTGGTCTTTGTTTTGGATATTCAGCACAGCCCTCTTGTATTCTATTTGTTTTGGTAGCTTGATGAAGCTTCCTGCTCTTAAAGGATTATATTGGTTTATATTTACCTCCAAATATAATAAACTCATTAACAACCACCCTGATTCTTTTTCTTCGAATGTTCCACACTTATTTACGATTTCTGTCTTGAATTCTTCATATATTTCATCCAACGCTGTTGATATCACAATAATTTTGTTTTTTGTATTAAAAGATTTTATATCTGTAGTCTGTTTCTCTGGTTTGCTATAAATACCAAAAAGCTCACAGTTTACTTTTAATGCCTGATATTCTGTTCGGTATTGTTTGATAATAGCAATTACTTTTTCTTTGACTCCTTGAAAAAATGCATCACAGTCCAACTTCACTTCTTCATTGGTTGTAAAACGATATGTACAGATCCTAGACTTGAATGCACTTGCTACCTTCTCCACACCTGGTGCTACAGCGGTTCCCGTTGCTTCCAATCGTCTCTTCCGTCGCCTTTGATTGTCTGCTCCCTGATCAGTTACAGATGTTGATGATGCATTGGCTTCACACCGTCTCCCACCCACTCTATCACTTTGGTTGTCTGCATTATGATCGAGCGTTGGTTGACCGTTGCTTCCCGATGTTGATGGTGTTGGATCATTGCTACTTCCAACCCTTCGCCTTTTGCTGCTCGACACTACATCAAATCTAAACGGACAGCTCTCTTTTTTGTGACGGCTAAGCGATGACTTCGATGCAAAAAGTTTGTAACACAATGGACACTTCATTTTACACAACACAGCAAATGTTCGCCTTTGTAGTCTATACCGATTTTTTCATATGCCTAATACTTTCAAGAGTTGCAGCTGTACTAACCTCCTTCCTTTTTAAAGCCATCTATATTCATCGCTGATGGAGATTATCCCCCACCAAACCTGTTTACTATTTTTTCTTTCTGCTTGATTTTCACTTCAAGTTCATTGTATCTTATTGAATCCCATCAAACCGGTTCACATCCACTCAAACAGGTTTCTCAGGTGCATGACCATCATTCAACAGTTTATTGAACTCGATCAAACCGGTTTACTCTTTTTTCATTCTGGTTCCCTTGAACCTATACTGAGAACCCAATCACCTCCACTCAAACCGGTTATCAATTAATGGTCTAGGAGTGTGGCATTCGGAGAGCAAGTTCATTGAATCTTCTTGAACCCCATCAAACCGGTTCACATCCGCTCAAACAGGTTTCTCAGGTGCATGACCATCATTCAACAGTTTATTGAACTCGATCAAACCGGCTTACGCTTCTTTCATTTTGGTTCCCTTGAACCTATACTGAAAACCCACTCACCTCCACCCAAACCGGTTATCAATTAATGGTCTTGGGGTGTGGCATTCTTATTGGAGAGAGGTTTAATTATGTTCTAAGACGGTGGTGGGAGGATATACTACATTCTAATACATCAGAGAGGTGGCTATATTTGTGAAGAGAGGGGGGTGGGGCGATAATGGTGGGGGGTCTACAGGCGTGGAGAGTGGGAGGTCTGTTTCAGAATTTGTGGAGAGGGGGTATGGGTGGGGGGGGCTAATGGTGGGGGGTCTACAGGCGTGGAGAGTGGGGGGTATGTTTCAGAATTTGTGAAGAGAGGGGGTATGGGTGGGGGGCTAATGGTGGGGGGTCTACAGGCGTGGAGAGTGGGGGGTATGTTTCAGAACTATCTTTTACACTCTACTCAAAATGTTCAAAGGTCAAAATAATATGCTATATTACCGGAATTTAGGCGAGATAGAATGATTATGTATTATATGATTTGTTACCATCGAGGGTTCACACCTACCTATATAGTAAAGATCACTACAGTTCGTTCCTGGTCTCTAATCCTTATAAAGGCTTATCATAAACATGTCAACACCAAAGCCCTTACTGAAGAGCGTTTACAGCGCCTTACCACTAAAACATCCAGAGTGGACTACGATACTAGAGATGGGGCCCATCTAACGCATGGAACAACCTAAACATTGCTACCAGGTAAATGAAACGCTTAAATAATTCTTATACTTAAATCTTAACTATATGTATGTTTCAGATAGTCCTGAGGGCGAGTAGTCTGATCAATAGAACTTATGGACTAATGTCACCTGGATTCCACTAGTACTCCTTGGAGTCCATCAGGCTTAGAACGGTGAGTGATGGTTGGTGCGAAGCATGCACTAGGGTGTGAAGCATGAACTAGGGTGTGAGGGGTTTCATGCAAGCTGGGGGATGACTGGCATGCAATATGGTAGCAAAGCAGAGTATGATGCTGGTGTAGCCTCTAGACGGCAAGCTCTGCGATGAGGTAAGAAGCCATGCAGCGTATCAAGCAGAGGTAGAATTAAGTGTATGAAATAAAAAGGCCTGCAGACAATAAACATGTATAAGCCGCCAGAATATTAGTTAAAGCGTGTATAGAGAAGAATAAAGGGCATTAAGCCTGTTATAAAGCATGGTGTATAGAGGTTATATACTGACCTTGGATGTGAGGTGGCCTTAAAGAATTTCCTTTGTGTAAAGAACTCAGCAGATTTCAGAATCCCAAAATTTGGTTGCCAACAGGCTAATAACCTACAAGTTCTTACACAGTTGGTTAATTTGTCCAGAAATAAATCCGCAAAATGCGTTAAACCAGCTTCCAGAAAAATTCCAACAAGGAGAAGAAAAAACCCTCCTTTTTCTCCAATTGGCGGAAAATCTATCAGTCATCAGTCATAATTGACTGCTGTCAACACTGTCGAACAAGACAGATCGACAGGTGTCTGTCAAGGTAAATCCAACCTTACTTTCAGCCAGGTTGAAAATGTAAACAAAACATATCATCTAAGGTATGATATAAATAAGGGGATGCCATGTAAAATGTGATGTAAATCTACCCTCATTAAGACCAAAACAACTTCTAATGAACTTTTCTGTTTCAGGGAATGCAGGAAGAACTCTGCGACTACAGCGAAGATGTTCTACAGGTGTCACCAAAGCATATACCCTGTTACCCGATACTTTAAACTGTCAGCCGTGTCATCGGCGAACAGCTGTTCGGCTAGTGATAACTAAAAATACCCCAGATTGAGTCTTGACGTACCAATTTTGAGTTTTGAAGGAATACAGAGCTGTACTGAGTGCAAAATGACAAGTAATTGACACTTGGTGACGTTTTTCGTCTATGCTCTGAGGTGTATGCTTAAATTACATTTTCTCGGAAAATCCGGCGCTTCTTTCAGTATATCAGTATGGGTGGTCTGAATGATAATGATTACGTTTTAAATGAGGTAAGAATGAAGATAAAAGCATTTTCTCCATATACTTACTTTATACTCTTCTCTAATTTAGGTTATACGTTTTAACCAATAAATATCCCACTAATGATACAAGCACCATACAAGCTATTCATTGAATTGTCCTTATTGCTAAATATAGGAGTATTTTGATAGTCTCTAACAATATACAAATCAATAAAATAATCAATTTCTTTTAACCAACCATTTTTGCTGCAAATTTCTAGATATTGAAGCAATTTTTTGTTTACAAAAATAGTCATTACTTTTTGGCAATGAGATATTCAGTAAGAATATTACTAATACGGTCCTGATCGCAGGATTGCCAATCAACACCTCTAGTAAAATATTAATTTTGAGATACAATTCTTCGTCAGCTGATACCTATCAAATAGACGTCAAGCCAGTTTAAAGTATCAGGTAACAGAGTATAAGGAAGGTCTAAGTAAGAGCCAAGGGAGCTCCCATGCTACCTTAGGCTCAAGGAGGACTTGAGGAAGCCTCAGCGACTATAAATTGGATTTTGTCGCTAAGGAAGACTCAAGCATCAAGGCGACCTTGAGTCTCCCTCAAGGAAGGTTTATAAATACGGGCCTTAGGGAGTTATTGAAATAGTGCCATCCACTAATAGTGCCATTCACTAATAGTGCCGTCCTTACACTAATAGTGACAGGCACTGTCGGACCTTAAAATCGTATCTGAAATATACCCTGTTAGTCCTGTTACCCGATACTTTAAACTGTCAGCCGTGTCAACAGCGAACAGCTGTTTAGCTAGTGATAACTAAAAATACCCCAGATTGAGTCATGACATATCAATTTTGAGCTTTGAGCGAATGCAGGGCTGTATTGAGTGGAAGCATTACTAATAACAAGTAATTGACAGTTGGTGACGTTTTCATCTATGCTCTGAGGTGTATGCTTATTTTACATTTTCTCGGAAAATCTGGCGTGTCTATCAGTATATCAGTATGGCTGGTCTGAATGATGATGATTAGGTACACTTTAAATGAGCTAAGAATGAAGATAAAAGCATTTTTAGCTTACGTTTCAGTTAAACTACCTTATTATATTAATCTTACTCCATGTACTTATTTTCGTTTCAACCAATAAATATCCCACTAGTCATGCAAACTATCCATTGAATCGTCCGTATTGCTAAATATAGGAGTATTGTGATATTCTCTCACAATATACAAATCAATAAAATAATCTCTTTCTTTTAACTAACCATTTTTGCTGCAATTTCTTGTTTACAACAATAGTCATTACTTTTTGGCAAATATTCAATAAGAATATTATTAATACGGTCCTGATCGCAGGATTGCCAATCAACACCACTAGTAAAAAATTAAATTTGAGATACACTTCTTTGTCAGCTGAAACCTATCAAATAGACGTCAAGCCAGTTTAAAGTATCAGGTAACAGAGTATACTTATAACTTATTCCTAAGAACTATTTTATAGATGGTACCCTATTACATATGAGTTACAGATTTACAGACTACTAAATCATATTGTCCTTGTGAAAGATGAAGATCCTAAATTTCATTCAGAGCTATAATATCAGGAATCATAAGGTCAGTAACCTAATATTACATACCCAATGTCATTTCTAAACATACTGTAAGTGTGAACCTTCGAGAGTGTAACAACACCCTCCTTTCCAGGGACGAGTTTTTATCTCTATGAGAAAAACTCTCTATCAAAAATTATTAAACTAAATGAGAAAACTATACAAAAAAAATTTAAACTAATCTGCTGTTGTTGGGTCATCAGGGGGATGAGCCTTAAGATCATGAGCAGACCATATACCTTTGGTTCGCCCTTGATCGTCGGTAAGTTCGTATGTCCAGGGTGAAACAATTCTGGTAATTTTGTATGGACCATCATACTTCAGACACAGCTTGGACGTGCGACCTTTAGCGGCATCAGACAGGAGGTAGTTCCTCTTCCAGACCAGTTGGTCTAGTTGGAAAACATCCGGTCTGTGGCGCAGGTTATAGCGACGTCGACTCCTCTCATAGGCTTGGCGGAGGCAAACTTGAACATCCTTGAATACGACTTGTAAAGCATTATGGCGCTTTAGCGGATCAAAATCTGAAGCGTTCAGCTGGCGTTGGTCGTCTCCATGAAAGAGAGCTTCTCTCCCAAAAATGATGAAGTTCGGGGTTAGATCAATCGACTCGTGCTTGGACGATCGCATTGCTGCACCAACCTGGGGTAATAGTTTAGCCCAGTCACGATTTTTGTCGTGAACATACGCGGTGAGCGCTGTTTTCAATACTCTGTGGCATCGTTCAACCGCATTAGCTTGAGGGTGGTAGTTAGCTGTAAAAGAATGCTTAATGTGATATTTGTCCATGAGTCGTGAAAAGATCTTGTTCTTGAACTCCTTACCATTATCGGTAAGAGTTTTCGCAGGAACTCCAAATATCATGAAGACCTGTTCTTCCAAAGTTCTGGAAATACATTCTGCTGTGGCTCTACGAAGAGGATAGAATAGCACAAACTTCGAGAATCCATCTAGCACAGATAGAATATAACAATATCCGTGGCTCGAACGTGGCAAAGGTCCGACAGTGTCAATATACAGCATCTGCCAGGGCCTAGACAATGTGGGAGAAGCACTCAGCAATTGACCGATAGGAGGCTTTTGTTCCGGTTTCGTCTGAAGACATACCGAACACCGGTTTACATACCTCGAAACATCGGCGAGTGACTTGGGCCAGTAATATTTTTCGGCAATTCGAGCATGGGTCTTGTATATTCCCAAATGCCCACATGTTGGAGGATCATGGTTGGATTTTATAATCTCCATCCTATGCTCCTTAGGAATGACTTCCAGCCACATCTCTTGATCGTCAAAGAGATCTGGGTAACGACGATTTGAACGTTTGAACAGCTTCGATCCTTCAAGTCTCCACAATGGGTAAAGTACAGGATTCTGTTGTACTTTATCTACCATTGCCAGATACCACCTATCTGATGTATTCGCACCTAAATCGGGAGTAGTCGTTCGTTCATCAACAAGATCAACCATAGGCACCGCTCTAGAAAGTGCATCTGGGACCAAATGGTTTTTTCCTTTCCGATGAACAACGTCAAAGCTATACTGCTGCAGACGAACCGCCCACCTTGCGATTCGACCTACAGGGTCTTTTATATTATGTAGCCATTTTAAGCTGTAGTGGTCCGTCACTACAACAAAATGAGTGCCTTCGACATATGGTCGGAACTTTTCGATGGCATGAAGTACGGAAAGAGCTTCCTTTTCTGTCGTAGAATACCGTCTTTCATTTTTATTCAATGATCGACTTAAATATGCTATCACCACTTCATTTCCTTCGTCATCAAGTTGAGTTAAACAGGCTCCTAACCCATAATTGCTGGCATCGCACTGGATGATGAAAGGCTTGGTGAAATCAGGGCGACTGAGAACAGGAGCAGAAACAAGCCGTTCCTTGAGTTGAAGGAAGGCATTTTCGCAGTCCATGGTCCACTCAAATTTTTGATTCTTTCGAAGCAGATTGCACAAAGGGGCTGTCAGAGTCGAGTACTCCGGCACAAACTTACGATAGTAAGAAGTGAGCCCTATAAATTGACGTACTTCTTTGACCGTCTTTGGAGGCTGAATATCGAGGATCGCCTTGATTTTTTCTGGATCTACGGTCAGTCCCGCAGGTCCTACCATGTATCCAAGATAACGCAATTCGGGCTTACAAAAATGGCACTTCTCTTTGTTGAGAGTGAGTCCAGCACTAACCAACCGATCAAGTACCTTAGAAAGAATTTCTAAGTGCTTTTCATAGGTCGACGTACATATGATGATGTCGTCTAAGTACACAATCACATTGTCAGCTAGATCCATTCCTAGGACCGTGTCAATAAACCGTTGCCAAGTGGCTGGGGCATTGTGAAGGCCCATAGGCATACGTCTGAACTGGTAAAGACCTCGACCAGGGATGACAAAAGCTGTTAAGGGTTTTGACTCTTCCGATAAGGGAATTTGGAAGTAGGCTGACTTAATGTCTAAGGTAGTGAGAAAATGTGCGTCTCTTAGTTTATCCAAAATGGCGTTGACAAGAGGTAAGGGATATGCGTCTCTTGTGGTGACTTGATTCAGCTTCCTGAAATCTACCACAAATCGATACTTATTCTCGCCTTGTTTAATGAGAATAATAGGAGACGACCAGGGAGAGTTTGATGGTTCAACGACACCATCAGCAAGTAACTTGTCAAGCTCTTCATTAACTTGGCGCTGCAAAACCGGAGAAAGCGGATAATACCTTTGGCGTATAGGCTGCGACTCGGTTTTGATAACATGCTGCACTCGATCCGTACAACCTAACTTGGTTCCCATATGATCAAAAGCCTTGTCCACCACTGCAAACAACTGACTTCTCTGTTCTTCAGTTAAATGATCTAAATCTGAAATCCCCATAACATGGACAGCATCAACCTGAGGTACCCGAAAAGACCAAACGTCTGAAAAGAGATCTGGAACAATTTTCCAACGTTTCCAGAAATCTACTCCTAAGATTAACTTATGAGGTAGAGAGGGGATAACTAAAATTTCCATAACTTTAACCTTATCTAATAACTGCACTGGAACACATATTGAACCTAAAACTAAACAAGGTTGACCATTAGCCACAAAACAAGATTCTACACGAGAAACTTCTAGCTTACACATATGCTTCAATAGATTCCATCCTGGACCACCTAAAATAGTACGGTTGGCCCCAGAATCTAATAAGGATAAAATGCTTACACCGAAAATCTGAATTTGGAGATAAGGTCGTTCGTCTCCCTTCGCATGAGCGATTACGTAGTCGAGTATGGCTGTTTGCGGAGACGCTTCCAGACTACAGCCTACGTCCGGCTCCTTTGTCCATTTTTTTGACAATTTGGACAACGGGGATACGTTACATCCTCTTTTCCGCACTTGAAGCAGAATTTTCTTCGAGGCTCCGGGTATCTTTTAAATTTATGCTCCCGAGAACCACAATTCCAACACGGAGACCCAGTTGTTACAGCTTCAACTTGTGTCGAAGAGACAGGCGGGGAAGGAGGTATAGAAGAAACCATCGCCTTGGTATTTGCATGAAAGTGCACTCCATCAGGCTTTCGATACCGAAGCTCTGGCTCTACAAGACCTCGAATGTTTGTTGGAGGAGGCTGATACTTTTGGGCTCTTAGCTGAGCTTCCTCTATGGACCTAGTTACATCCATCAGCTGTGAAACCGTAGTACAAGGATGTAGAGCTAGTTGAGTCTGTATATAGGGTAAAAAGTTACGCTGGATGATGCTGATCATCTGAAGTTCATCCACAGGTTGAGACAACTTGCGAAACAGGCTCTTCATCACCACCACAAAATTAACGACGCTCTCCTGCGCTCCTTGCGTCCTACGACGAATTTCATCCCATAAGGAGTATTCGTAATCAAAGGGCTGAAATGTGCGCCTTAGTTGCGTACACAGTTCGTCCCACGAGGAAAAACTACAAGTTCTGTACCAGAGCAAGGCTTCTTGCGTAAAAAGCTCAGCAGCTGACTGCAACAAACGTTCCTTGGAAACCCCTCTGGAAACCCTTAGTTCCTCTATCCTTTCAAGAAACTCTGTGACACTACCACGACCACTAAAACGAACATTCCATCTGAAAATGTCTGGGTTACATTTTGAAATGCAGGAATAGGCTGACGGTGCAGTTGCGGAAGTATGATAGGGAGAGTTATGCTCTTTGGGTAGAACGACGGTGCTATTAGCAACAGGATTGGCAACTTGTCCATCGCCAACCGACTGAGGATATGACGGATGAACATATACACGAGGAAACAGATTACTCGAATTCTCTTTTTCCCTTTGAGTGTGTCGGAGGAAACCTGCATTACCCTCTGACTCGGAGGAGTAAGCAGCCTGTGACATGTAATCAGGCCACTTTACCTGTCGTCCTTGAGTAGCAACCAACGTGCCTTTCTCCTTCGCGTTCTCCTTAGTTCTTAAATCCAAATCCCTAAACCCTTTCCTACACTCATCAATTGAAGCTGGAATATCCACCAGATCAAATGACACCGCATTTTGTTGTTCTACCTGATGCACAACCTCTGGTAATAGTTCAATAGGTGCGTCCAATAAGGATGCGTGTTCTTGCTCGTGAGTCTGAGACCTATCAGCATCTATTTCTACTGTGTCCTGATAAACCAATTTGAGTTCACCCATGAGCTCTGTTGCGTGTGATACCATCGAAGACCTACGTGCTTCTAAGTCTGGAGTGACCTCTAATCGTGATAATCTCTCCAAAACGTGAATTAAGCGACTCGAAATCCTTCGAAATTCATTATCTCGGTTATCGCGATCAAAATGAGCAATAGACCTCTTAAGATCATCAAGCTTGCCCTCACAAATCTGTAATTCCGGACCTGGAGGAAAAGTACATGCCCTTGGGGGTTGAGCTATATTTAAACGCTCTGCTCTAACTGCATCGTAAAGTAAGGTTCTCTTAACACCTACAGTGTTTCCTATGGGAAGTCCCCTAATCTGTAATTCATATGTGAGCTCGTCACCTAGCAATCTGTTAACTTCCGTATTGAAACAATGTATACAAACCCCACCCCTTCCTATAAGGAAAAAGAAAACAGCGAAAAATCACCAACAAAATCAAGCAATATCTCGCACAAATGCGGAAGCGTATGGCTGCTCTGTAAAAAAATGTAATATACCTGTAAATAAAGTGTGTATGTATTTATGACACTGTCTTATTCCTTGCAACCCTAATCACTTTGAAATATTAAGAGTGTATAGACACATTTAATAACGCAAAAGTCACAAATGCATAGCACAACGAATCTGTTGGGTGGTAGATTTATGTTGAAACATCTAGCAAACTGTAAAAAAAATGGTCGCCAATTTTTTCCTACCCTTCAACAAATAAAAAAAAAACGGGTGTCAGATTTCTCCTACCCCTAAACAAATAAAATCGTTGGGCGCTACTTTTTTGCTACCCATCAACAAATAAATACGTTGGGCGCCACTTTTTTGCTACCCATCAACAAATAAACACGTTGGGCGCCACTTTTTTGCTGCCCATCAACAAATAAACACGTTGGGCGCCACTTTTTTGTCACGCAAAGAGTAATTTTGAATTACCGCACTGCGGACAACCCCGTAGGTGGCGCTCGTGAAGTGAGCAACACCTACGGATATCGCGGGTTCTATCTGTTGAATGGGCTTTGTTCTGCGAAAGAATTGATTTGTGATGTTTGCTACGCTCCTAGGTTGTTGTTCTGTGTCACTTGCCAAGAAAGTAAGGTTAGCGGGTGTCCAACACAAAAACAAAATGTTCAAAGGTCAAAATAATATGCTATATTACCGGAATTTAGGCGAGATAGAATGATTATGTATTATATGATTTGTTACCATCGAGGGTTCACACCTACCTATATAGTAAAGATCACTACAGTTCGTTCCTGGTCTCTAATCCTTATAAAGGCTTATCATAAACATGTCAACACCAAAGCCCTTACTGAAGAGCGTTTACAGCGCCTTACCACTAAAACATCCAGAGTGGACTACGATACTAGAGATGGGGCCCATCTAACGCATGGAACAACCTAAACATTGCTAACTACCAGGTAAATGAAACGCTTAAATAATTCTTATACTTAAATCTTAACTATATGTATGTTTCAGATAGTCCTGAGGGCGAGTAGTCTGATCAATAGAACTTATGGACTAATGTCACCTGGATTCCACTAGTACTCCTTGGAGTCCATCAGGCTTAGAACGGTGAGTGATGGTTGGTGCGAAGCATGCACTAGGGTGTGAGGGGTTTCATGCAAGCTGGGGGATGACTGGCATGCAATATGGTAGCAAAGCAGAGTATGATGCTGGTGTAGCCTCTAGACGGCAAGCTCTGCGATGAGGTAAGAAGCCATGCAGCGTATCAAGCAGAGGTAGAATTAAGTGTATGAAATAAAAAGGCCTGCAGACAATAAACATGTATAAGCCGCCAGAATATTAGTTAAAGCGTGTATAGAGAAGAATAAAGGGCATTAAGCCTGTTATAAAGCATGGTGTATAGAGGTTATATACTGACCTTGGATGTGAGGTGGCCTTAAAGAATTTCCTTTGTGTAAAGAACTCAGCAGATTTCAGAATCCCAAAATTTGGTTGCCAACAGGCTAATAACCTACAAGTTCTTACACAGTTGGTTAATTTGTCCAGAAATAAATCCGCAAAATGCGTTAAACCAGCTTCCAGAAAAATTCCAACAAGGAGAAGAAAAAACCCTCCTTTTTCTCCAATTGGCGGAAAATCTATCAGTCATCAGTCATAATTGACTGCTGTCAACACTGTCGAACAAGACAGATCGACAGGTGTCTGCCAAGGTAAATCCAACCTTACTTTCAGCCAGGTTGAAAATGTAAACAAAACATATCATCTAAGGTATGATATAAATAAGGGGATGCCATGTAAAATGTGATGTAAATCTACCCTCATTAAGACCAAAACAACTTCTAATGAACTTTTCTGTTTCAGGGAATGCAGGAAGAACTCTGCGACTACAGCGAAGATGTTCTACAGGTGTCACCAAAGCATACTTATAACTTATTCCTAAGAACTATTTTATAGATGGTACCCTATTACATATGAGTTACAGATTTACAGACTACTAAATCATATTGTCCTTGTGAAAGATGAAGATCCTAAATTTCATTCAGAGCTATAATATCTGGAATCATAAGGTCAGTAACCTAATATTACATACCCAATATCATTTCTAAACATACTGTAAGTGTGAACCTTCGAGAGTGTAACACCTTGAAAAATAGTAATTATTTTTTTATGATATTTCATATGCCTAAACCTCATAATTTCGGAGTTACAACTATATTTTTACATTGCATATACCCAAGTTAAAGTAACTAAATAAGATGGCTAATATGTTTAATGCTGAAAATTCGACATGTTAAAAAATGTACCGCAAAGTTTCAATTATCACATGGCTTGTTGTATTGAAGTCAACGAACAACATTTTGAGCATGTGCTGTAATAGCCTTCATGTTTCTTGAGGTTAATTTCTCATTTTAACTTGGGTGGATGCAATTAAAATTTTTTTGTAACTCCGGAACTATGACGTCTAGGTATAGGAAATTTTTAGACAAAAATAATCAGTATTTTTCAAAAATGTAGAAATATACAGTGTAATCTATTTGAAATAACAAAGTTTCTTATATTTTCCGAAAAATGGTAGATCTGAAAACATTATAAATACCATCATAAGATTGACCATATTGCAAAACACCCTTATCCCAAAATTCATGAAAATTGTGCAAACCGTTTTCGAGATTGAGGCGAGACTTATTGTGTATAATGAGATTTAGTTCAACTGGTTCATATAAAACTTCCATAACGTTCGAAAACCATCTTATCTACGACGTTTCTCAGTCAACAAAACACACAAACACCACCCAATAACATATGAGTATATATTATTTAAGCCAAATAAATTTTCTGCTTAGATTTTTGACCTTTTTAAGGTTCAATTGAAGTTATAAATGCTAGCGGTCCAATTCAAATTTCTTGCTGTGCAAGTTACTTTTCTGGTCGCTAAATAAACTGAGCAAAGCCGTCGAAATTTCACAGAAATTATACAATTTCTAATACTAGAAGTCTATTATTCCGTTATCTCAAACACATTAGCTTGTTGCACTTTTGATGAGACTACGATCCCAGTAATTGTTTGGTGTTTTAGCGTCTCTCAATAAAGTGCCACATACGTGCACACCAGTTAGGCTAGCAGTATATCAGAAAGCAAATATCTCAATTATTCACGAGTCGGTCTTCACCACTGATGCAGGTAGACTTAGGGCCTGGCCACATCTCCACGTCACGACGTCGCCAACGTGGAACGCGGCGTCGAACGTCGTCGCCGACGTGTGGCTAGTAGGCCCGATTTTATCAACACGCGCATTTTAACAAAGGCTTTGACCAATCAGATCAGCCCACTGAGATGCATGTTCTTGAAAGGGCTGCTCTGATTGGTCGAAGCCTTTGTTAAGATTCGCCTGTTGATAAAATCGGGCCTACTAGCCACACGTCGGCGACGACGTTCGACGTGGCGTTCCACGTTGACGACGACGTTCGACGTGACGTTCCACGTTGACGACGTCGTGACGTAGAGATGTGGCCAAGCCCTTAGATGAAAATCAACAACGTCAGTGTGATGGGTTAAATTTTGGGAAACGACATTATTTGGTATCTATTCCATATCAAGTGAAAATTTTGTAAAACTCATTCGGAGTACCATCTTGTTTTGGAGAGGTGTAAGAGTACTCTGCTAGACAATGCAGATATCAAAGGAAAATAATACACGGTCTAGAAAAGTGTGAGAACCACAGGAACTACACGCCGACCTGGAACACCTAAAGAACAAAGGCAAACAGTTATACAGAAAAGGAAATAACCATTAGGAAAGGTTTTTTATCCTGCGCGCCTGGAATAACAGACAGAATAGAAGCAGACAACAGTGCATGGAGACAGGCAAGCCACCATTATATCAGGAGACGGTACGTTGGCGACAGCATCATGCCTCACAGATCAACGTAGATATTAAAACAATTGTCGAGTGGGAATTAGTAAATAAAGTACAGTTTAACGTATAGAAAACTCAGGCAACAACATTGACAAAGAAGTCTTGGCTCACCAACTGTGGGAAAGGAGGGTCACCTAATAGTCGAGTCACCTTCCGTCAAACTCTTGGGGATCAACATCAAGAATAACATGTCCTGGCACGTCCACGTCGTCAGTATTACTATCACGGCATCCCAGAAGCTTGGAGTCTTTTTCCGCTGTAGGAAGTTGTATAAACCAGAGCAACTGCTGCTACTCTACAAAGCACAGATCCGACCATCGCTGGAGTATTGCTCCCATGTGTGGGGATGCGCTCGGGAGCACTCTCTGAAGCTTCTGGACACTATCCAGAAAAGAGCAATTAGATTAATCGATACGCCAAACCTCACAAAGGACCTTTTATCACAGAAGACGTTCGAGTGAGCTATCCTAGATAATAACACCGAAAGGCGTCCGAGCGAGGAACACTAAAGAGGTGTTTCCCGACAGCTACAAACTGCAGCGTTTCAAATCTAACGTGCACCGACACTTATCCTCTCGCAGCGCTTCTACAATGCCATAGGCTTTCAGCCTTTGCGGGAGGCTGACCATAAAAAAACATGCTACGGAGAGAAAACGTCGACACTCCTACTAGTCCACAAAAAAGATACAGGAGTATTTGAAAACGTTCAAGGGTAAAAGAGATGCACTCCAGACACCAGGGATTTGTCGCATACCAAGCACATGTAGAATTGTATAACAAAACAATCGATAAACACAAGAATTGTAGAACATTAGGCTAGCTGTTGAATAAGTTATAGACAAATCAGTGGCAGCCGAACATGCGATTAAGAAAGGACGCCATAGGATCAAGTTTGAATAAGCTCAGGTTCTTGTCAACGGATCTCTCTTGTCCTTTGCCAATCTTAGATGCGGTTGTTTTGTATGCCGTTTCAATATTTGCCTTATACAGTAACTTCCCCATTAAATCTGTTACCCAGGACAAGTACGGTAGGAGAGCTTTTGCTATTGGTTGTGTTTATGGATGCTTGTCTACTATGCCAAGTCGCATCAACCTTATTACTCATTTTCTGAAGCTGAAGCGATTTTCTTCAAGTAACTCGGACGTACCAAAGTTCAGGAAATGTGCAACTGCCTTCTCTGCCCCCACCTTAGCGACGTCTATGTCCCTGTATCTTTATTTTGACAGGCTGATGTCGCAGGCAGATGTTCCAGAACACAGGAAACCGAAATTCTATCTGGTTGAAATGTTGCGCGGGGATCAACGTCTATTTGTGTGGCAAGAAAGGAAAGAGGTAATTTATAAAGTGTTTACGTGACTAAAGCCTTGCCGTGTACTAGAGATACGTTTACGTAGCTGTTATTTATGTTTGTGTTTTGGGAAAGGTATTTCGTTGAATCTGATTGATGTCTGGATTCAAGGAACTGTTGTCTTTTGTAAATGCTTTACAAGAATGATTCACTTTTTCAACTTTTAACTACAACTCCAAGTTATAGTTGGGCAAAACGGGCAAAACCATCAGTTAAAAAGCGACACCTTACCTCTCGTATATCCTACATTCCCACTATATCCACAGTCAGGCGCAGTAAGAAAGCAGTTTCGGTGGACCGCATCGATGTCTTACTCAAAGCGAGTACCGCATTTTGCCAGATTACAAGTCGTAAAAAATAAAATATGGACTCATTCCAAAGACACACAATACTCAAACTCTGGACCAGTGTCACTATACTTATTAACTCATAATTAAACCTTTTTTTAATTGGTGATTGGAAAATTTGCAGTGTCAGTTTCATAAAACTCTAACGAGCTCTCCGGAAAATATACATTTTTTGAGATAAGACAGTCTTTTTCCAAACAGACGAAGCATAGTAAACGCCACAAATGCACAAATAGCGCGTTCGCGTTCGTGGTAGTGAATGTAAAAATTGTCAAAAACCAAACGCCCAGTATGCCACACTCTGTGAGTGAAGATGATATGGAACTGCAATAATATGATCAGCTTGTGGTCTAGGTCATATTTATTGTAGAAAGGGCTATCGTAATCCTTTCGTATCCCAGGCTGCTTAAAAGGCGTTGGACTCCTGGAGGAGATTACATCGAAACTGGCATGGGACTGTTGCAACACTCTCAGCTCACTAGCTTCACGCAACGCTGTCCATCTCAGTTGGCTACGGAATAAAATGCATTCCGGTATTAACTCTGTGCCTATCTGATTGGAATTAATACAACTTTCCAGTGAGTTCAATTTATTTTAAAACTTCTAAGGTAAAGGTTGCTAATTCCGAGTTAACTCCAAATGTTTAAATAATGTTTATTTTGATACACTGGGTAGTTTCTGGACTATCAGAGATAACGAATTTCACGGCTATCATTATTTTGAGCATACACAGTAATAACAAAGCTAGACCAATCTTACTGGCCTGCTTCTCTCTTATTGAAGAGTCATTGTGAACTGACAACATTACCTCTTCATGCGGCTGGCCCTTATTTTTGAGGGAAAAGCTAATAAAGTAGAAATTAGAAATACATAGCTGAAAGTTGTCAACTCACTGTGTGTTTTGGGCCCCAGAGGTAGGCAATAGCCCAGCTCCTATTTTTTTGGTGGCTAACTCGGTTTTGAAGTCGCCGCTTTGGCGGAAAATGGCCATATCTGGCGTCTCTGCGAGAACGTGCGCTCTAAAGAATGAAAGCTGGTGGTAGGGCTGTTGTTGGATGTCCAATAGGTTTATATCGGCATCCTATATCCCGGCCTGGCAATCGTTTATAAGAGTTGCTGGTTCTTGGGTTGTTTGGCAGGAGTTGACACGTTCCAGAGACCACTGAGATTAGAATAAGATTTCACCTTGAAACATATAATGGATAAGAAGCCAACGCTCAAAATCGTCAAAACACTGACAGAACCAAAGGAGTTTGTTGATGATACCAGATATTTGTTAGATGCCATGCACCTAAGAAACTCTATATATCAAACGAAGAGATCGATACAGACTAGAATTCCTAAATACAAATCAAATTGCCGATTAGGTTAGATGGAAAAATATACTGCAGCTAATCATGCACTCCAAGACAGGTTTGACCAAAAGATGAGATTAGAGTAGACTTAGGAGTGTGGCGAAGCCTGTCTAAGAGATCGAGCAGTTTGTTGAACTTTTGCTGCCACGCCTTACACCATTCTTCAGCAAACCCCTTACGCTAATCATCTCTATTTAACTATGTTTTATGGTTTTGACGTAGCATTTTTTGTAAAACACTGCGGGACACCTCATGTAAAATAGTGTGGATGTCAATACTTTAGACCGTAATTTCCATTTCATGCAGGAGATAGGAAGTAGGATAAAAGAAATCAAGGTCTTCGCCTTGACACTGTCAACTAAGCAAGTGTTTCCACCTTAGATAAGGAACGAGAGAGGATACCTCAGGCCCGTTTGATGTTATACAGGGTGGCCAATCGGGTGACGATAATAATTTTTTTAGATAACCTGTACCGAGACCTATCCAAAACACCCCCATGTATGTGTACCGATTATTGATAGTTTTCGAGTTATGATTTTTGTTTTATTTTTCACTTTTCCCAAGGAATCGTCAAAAACAAAAACAAGAATGCTTTTTGGCTTATATTTTTTTCTGCAATTATACTCGGTATTATGCCTATTTTAATATCCAATAAGGAGAACCTGTACAATCGAACAATAATTAAGTACATTTTGGACCCAAAGTTTGAAATCTTTGTTTTTAGTCAGGAGACCAAAACCTTCAAAATAAAATTAAAAATACTTATGCCTGGTTCCGAAGCTTCAAACTGATCTTAAAAACTTTGCAAGACATTGCGCTTTCGAAATAATGAAAAAGTAGCACTTATGGGGACATTTTGCGCCGTACGTGAGTGCTAAAGGTAAAAAGGTGATAATTCACGGATTTCCAAAGTGATTAAACCATTATTTTGCTTTATTATGACAAATTAAAGACAAAAAGCTCATAACAACTAATAGACCCGATAATTACTGATGTTTTGATGACTTTTAATAAAAAACTAATACCCAAATTGTGATTTTTGAAGTGTTTTTGGTATGTACTATTGAACTTCTGCTAAATTAAGTTGTATGGAAAGTTAACAACGGAAAGGAATAATAAAACAATAGTCTAACTTCCAACTTCATGGCAAAATTACCTGGGAAGCGACGTCGTAGCATACGTCATCCCTTTCTTTCAGAGTAGCTTTTTGAGAGCGCATGTCGGCGAAGCACAGTTGTGTTAATTAAGTTTCGGAATAGGCAAGGCAATGTTCGGATGGACCTAAAAAAGTGATGTATATCGCTAGGTCTTCCTTGACAGGGCAGTAGACAGCCTATCATGAATACAACAAGTTTTTCAGTTTTTCAACCCCCCATCCCCCAAACACCCAAATTCCACCCCACCCAAAAAAACGCAGAAAATAATCAAGAAAACTAAAATGCCTAAAAACGAAGTTTGAGGAATATTTGAAATTTTTGTTCTAATCACTCCGCCGCCAAGTATCGATTTCCAAAATTATAGCAGCATTACCAACTAAGACCCCACAGCATATTTCTGCCCAAATTTCATCACAGTCCATGCAGCGGTTACTGAGATTACGAGGCTAGAAAAACGCGTACAGACAGACCGACAGGCAGACCGACAGACAGAACGACGGAAATGAGTGACGCGGATTTTCGTTATGTAGACAAACGGCCAAAAAACCTATTATCTCAAAATCGAAAATTTTCACGACCACAATCCTCCTCTCACCTATCGGTGTGGGAAGTGAAAGGGATGGCGTATGCTACGATAACGCCTCCCAGGTAATTCCGCCATGGAATTAAAAGTCAGATTGTTGTTTTATTATTCCTTTCCGTTGTTAACTTTCCATACAACTTAATTTAGCAGAAGTTCAATAGTACATAGCAAAAACACTTCAAAAATCACAACTTGGGTATTCGTTTTTCTATTAACAGTCATCAAAACATCAATGATTATCGGGTCTGTTAGTTGTTATGAGTTTTTTCTTTAATTTGTCATAATAAAGCAAAATAATGGTTTTTTAAATCATTTTGGAAATTCATGAATTATCACCTTTTTACCTGTAACACTCACGTACGGCGCAAAATGTGCCCATAAGAGCTACTTTTTCATTATTATTTTGAAAGCGCAATGTCTTGCAAAGTTTTTAAGATTAGTTTGAAACTTCGGAACCAGGCATAAGTATTTTTAATTTTATTTTGAAGGTTTTGGTCTCCTGACTAAAAACAAAGATTTCAAACTTTGGGCCCATAATGTACTTAATTATTGTTCGATTGTACAGGTTCTCCTTATTGGATATTAAAATAGGCTTAATACTGAGTATAATTGCAGAAAAAAATATAAGTCAGAAAGCATTCTTGTTTTTGTGTTTGACGATTTCTTGGAAAAACTGTAAAATCTCTAAGTTTTCAAAAAAAAAGAAAAAATCATAACTCGAAAACTATCAATAATCGGTACACATACATGAGGGTGTTTTAGATAGGTCTCGGTACAGGCTATCTAAAAAAAGTTATTATCGTCACCCGATTGGCCACCCTGTATGAATTAGCTGTGACCGAAGATGAATAGCTGTCAAAATATTTTTTATGATATTTAGCGTTTTCAAGACCAATCATTGTAAAACATTGTGGTGTGCATAATGGTAGGGTGCACAGCGGGTTAGGTGATGCACCCCTGAGCAGGGGATGTAAGCAGGAAGATGAGACTGTTGAGCACCTCCTGTATGTACGATTGCTCAGATATCTTGTCACTGCGAGGAACAACTTTGAGGGATCTCTTCCATGGTCAGGTTAAGCAGAATCCCACTGAACTGCATCACGATTTTTCTCATTAGGTTAAGAAGGATATATACTCAGTTCTGAAGGATTATTGGGATTACCTACAAGGGACTGAATGGGGCTTAAGGCGAGAAGTCTCATATATTGCAGAACGAAGTAGACAGTGATTAGATAAAAGACACCCTATATGGGCACAAGCCGCCAGCATCGAGACTGAAATCGAGGAAGAATTTCATTGACGCCAATGACGCCTAACAGAGAACTACATACCAACTTAATTAAAACCCAACTGAAAGCCTCTCTGCCGGATCACAGCTGGAATGGAGGAGCTGAAAAACTCTCAACAGGATTGGATGCCAAATGGGCAGGCCTGTTGATAACCTAGTGAGATGGGAATACACTGAGAACGAATTTATGCGCATGCCGGGAGAACCAGATGATGGTGCATCTCCTAACTTGATCTTTGAAAACCCCATGTACAATCCAGGGCCTATGGTAAGCGAAAGATACGGCTGCGTAGTGTGCCAAACAACTGACTTGTGATGTCTGTGATCATCACATATATAATATGTGTTTCATATTCTCCTTATAATCATTACTACTTTGTTAATACTAAGGTACCTATATAAAAAAGCCAAAACATAAAATAAAATTAAAAAAGTTATATCAAACTAACCATTTAATTCAAGTGTAGCTCAGACATGATCAAATAAGGAAATAATGCTAACAAGTGCATGCAAAACTTTCGCTGGAACTGAGTATACAGCCATACATAACTCTGCAGCCAAAGTCATACACCAAGCACTAGCCACAACAAACAAGCCAATCGAAAACACAGATCCATATTATACCTACACACCGACCTCAGTACTCGAGAACAACCAATTCAAAGTATACTGGGACACTGAAATATATACAGACAAAACCATCCCAGCAAACAGGCCAGATATAGTTTTCCAGTCAAAGACAGGCAAAGCGACCTACTTAATAGATATTGCGATTCCCAATGATATGAACATCCAAAACACCTACGCTGGGAAAATATCTAAATACACTGATCTCGCCATAGAAATAAAACGACTATGGAAACAAAACAAAGTTGTTATTGTCCCCCTCATTATGTCGGTCAGGCCTTACCCCAAATACATTTACACCACACCTGCAACAATTGGGCTTGTATGAAAAGTTACCTAAAACCTTCCAAAAATTTGTAATCCTCAAGACCTGCAGCATTGTACGGTCCTTCCTGAATTCTGAATGATAATAGGTCAGGTGTTGACTTGGCACAGCCCGTCAATACTTGTTACTACCGCAACCATGCGAGAAAAAATAAGATAATAATAATAATAATAGAACTGTAAGTAATTGCGACGAGAAACTACAAAAAATACATAATTAAAGATTCATCCGTCACCAGCGATAATTGCAGAAAATGCCAGCAACAGAAGGAAACAATAGATCACATAATAAGTGCACGCAAAACTCTCGCTGGAACCGCGTACACGGCCAGACATAACTCTGCAGCCAAAATCATGCACTAAGTCCTAGCCTCAACTAGTAGTAGTAGTAGTAGTAGTAGTAGTAGTAGTGATGGGGAGGCGAAGTCAGGCAAGTAGGCCACCTTTGCCCCTTTTTGCCAATCCCACTGAACCAATCACTGAAAAGACTAAAATTCTACACCCTAGAAAGCTCCTTGTCGAACCTATCAGACCTACTGACGAAAGCCAGTATGTCCGACCATTTCGCTGAATATAGTGGCTCCTCCCCAAACTCCGTCGTGCCAAATATATGGGCAGCACCTGAAGCAAATGGGGTCCTCTACCTCTCTCATAAGTGACAAATGTCTATTCAGCCGGCAATGGCCAGTAAGGACCCCCACCAGAAGGTTGAGCGTCTCTCTGCCTTTATTCAAAAGCCACAGCGTTCGGCCCTCATGAGGGGCTGCTATGAATCTTTTGGCTTGCCTGCAATCGTCTCTCTCTAGCCAGGCGTTCGCCAGTTCCTTGTAGGCCCAGTTGTCCAGGGCCACATTGACCTGGCGTCTGCTAATTCCCAGCATAGGTTCTGGGCCGATGCAGGGGCTGCTGGCCCCTATCCTGGCTAATCGGTCCGCTCTCTCGTTACCCGGTATACCAATATGTCCGGGGACCCACTGCAGGGTCAACTTCTTATGACTTGCTAACTTCTGAAGGGCGGCCGAGCATTCTTGAGCCAGAGCTGATCTGGCCCTCGGAGCTGCCACCGCTCTCAGAGCTGATTGGCTGTCAGAGCATATATATGTATATGCTCTGTTCAGAGCACTGTTCGACTTACGTCCAGTATACCGCCATCAATATCGCATACACTTCCGCCTGGAAGACAGTCGCGCAGGTTCCCAGCGCGAAGCTCGGTCGCACTTCTTTACGCTCCAGACAGAAGCCCGCTCCCCCGGGTCCTGACTCCTTTAAGAGCGATCCGTCAGTGAAGCACAACAGATTATTGGGCGGAAACTTGGCTTTCCCTCTCATCCAGTTGTCTCTTTCTGGGATGACTAGTGAGAATCCCTTATCTAAATTTAAGATGTCTTTGGCTTTTTCCACCCTGAATGACGATATCGGGATATTATTCTCCGCGAATCGCTCTATTTTGGTGTGGCCAACTAATGGTTCTCGTGCCACGCACGTTCTCTCGTCACGCATTCTCAGGCAGGCCGACATCGCCTCTCCCTTTATTTAGAGCTGTAGAGGCGGCAAGCCCAAGAGTACCTCCATGGCAGCAGTGGGTGTTGTCCTCATGGCACCTGTTATGCTCATTGCTGCCAGCCTCTAAATCTTTGCGAGCTTGAGCCTTCTCTACGCTCGGCCACCAGACCGAGCAGCCATACTGGATACTAGATCTGACTACTGCCGTATATAGCCAGTTTTGGACCTTGGGTTTGAGGCTCCATGTTCCGCCGACTACCCGACGCAACTGCCACATGTTAGCTATAGACTTTTTATACACATAGTCGATATGCTGTGTCCATGTGAGTTTATTATCAATTATCAGCCCCAGGTACTTGACCTCCCGTGTTAAGGTCAGTGGTACACCGTGGAGAGTGGAGGCTTTAAAATCATCTATTTTCTTCCTGTGAGTGAATAGGACCAGCTCAGTCTTCACTGGGTTGATCGAGAGTCCTGATTCGCCACACCACCTGTCTAAACTGTTGCACGCCATCTGCATCCTATCGCAGACAACGCCCAGGAATCTACCAGAGACCAACACCAGGCCGTCGTCCGCGTAGGCCTGCGTGTAGAAGCCGGCCGAGCTAAGTCTCGCAAGGAGGCCATCCATAACAACGCACCAGAGGCGGGGAGAGAGGCAGCTGCCCTGCGGGCAACCCCCACTGACCCCAACCTCGAGCTGAACCCTGCCTAATGTTGTACTACCCTTGCGATTCTGAAGCGCGGACCTTACCCATCAGACCAGAGTGGTTGGAACACCTCTGGTCTGAAGGGCGGTGGATATATTAGCTGTACGTCGCCGTCGAAGAATACTCCCAGAGCCACTTCTCTGTGAGAGAGGGCTCTTTCTACTTTTCCTACTATAGCTTGCGGGGCCGTTTCCGTGGAGCGGCCCTGCCTATAGGCATGCTGATTATCATGGACGGGATAGGTAACGATGGTTTCCTCCACCAAATATTTGTCCACGATCCCACCTACGCTGGAAAGATATCTAAATACATGGACCTTGCTAGAAGTAAAACGACTCTGGAAACAGAACAAAGTTGTTAATGTCCCCCTAATTATGTCAGTCTGAGGCCTTACACCTAACACATTCACACCACACCTGCACCAGCTAGGCCTGGACGAAAAGTTAAACAAAGTATTTCAAAAATCTGTCATCCTGAGGACCTGTAGTATTGTGAGATCCTTCCTAAATTCAGACCAGTAATAGTTCAGGTGTTGACTTGGCACAGCCCGTCACCACTTGTTGCTACCGCTATCATGCGTGATGAACTTAGCAAATCAGGATCATAATAATAATACTACTACTAATAATACTACTACAATTACACTTCGACATCAGTACTCGAAAACGATCGGTACAAACTATACTGGGACGTTGTACCCCTACAATTATTATTACTTTGGTAATGTTTCATAATGGTAGTGGTACAGTCCTTTAAGTATCTGTAGCTCTTGAACTAATCACTTTAGACCCCAAGTGTGCTAGTTTGTTGGAATGGCCTTATCGAGAGGAACACAAAAAGTCACAAATATACAGGGTATCCTATTAAAAATTTTGAATCGGACGTCACGTGACCAAAAACAAATACCTCATTGGGCGACAGAATGATAAGAAAAGATACTATATTTGCTCTAATTTAAACCCCCAAAATTATAATTCGGTACTATTGCCCAGTTCCGATATATTGCTTGTCTTAATCGTCGTGGGACACCCTGCATAAAAGGATGCACTTTGAGCCAGCCAAGCTGATTTATCGATGCAGTGACATGATCACAACATCTCAAGCCACAAGTGCATCTACACCACGAATTCTGAATCTTTTGAATTCCTTTCACGGATATACTGTCTAAGCATGGAAAATAGACGACGAAGGCATATATTAACATAGACATGACCAAAGACTCACACATTTCTTGTTATTTTTGAAGAAAGCAGATGCCTCTTACTAAAAATTAATCCAAGCCTAAAGTAACAAGATTTGATCACCTTAGAGATATGGGTACGAAATCTGAGATCCTCATCTATATATGTATATGGCTGTAGTCTTACAGAAAGCATTTATATGTTTTTTTGTAATATACTTTGTACAATATCCATGGACAAACTTCCCCTTAAAGCTTTGTCGTGTGTCACCAAAGTATATATTTATGTGACTGGAGATTGAAACGTAAAATCCGTTTACGCTGCTCCATAAAACAGCAATTCCATTACAATAACGTGCGAATTCCCTCGGAAAGGAGGATGAACGAACTTTTCCATTAATGGATTGTACACCGCTCAAACTTTGCCGACGGCGGGCATCGTCCATAGCAACGGATGTAATTTTAAAATAATTTTGATCGCTCGTAAATCATTCGATACTAATGACGCCGGCAAGTTTTTTCCTCATCCCCGGAGTCAATTCTCAGCTCTCGCAGGCTGCTTCGCATCTCTGTAAAAAGGAAATTGATCCAGCTTTGCTCCGGCTCCCCGATGAACGTACCGGAACTGGATTCGCTGAGTTTTTACGCATGGATGGAAATAAGAGTAAAACATACACGTCAGACGGTTTCCTAGCATGTCGCGATACATACGGCTTCGCGACAAGAAAATACCGCGACAAGGTAACTGTTACAGCATCCGAGACAGCAGACACACGATTTATCAAGAAATGCTCGTTGTGACTTTTGGATCTGATAAGATAATAATAAGGTATAGTGGGTTGAAGTTGGAGAGTGAGGGCTTTATAATGGCTTGCCCAGACGGCGTCTTTAATAGCTTGGTCTACCGTAATAGGGTTATGTGTGTAGAGCCTGCTGACAGGCACCAGAGATGCTTATGCATCTCTTGTTGGCGTGTAAGACATACGCTGGGACGGCTTACGTCCATCAGCTCAACGCAGTTCTACGGGTGCTCTACTATCATCTAAAGCACTCATACCGTATCGATGAGACACCGGTGCTGCCATACGCACCAGAGGATACAGAGTCCATTGAGGAGATCGAGAGATGCTGGATTTACTGGAACTACTCATTCCCCACGCTCGAGCTTGTACAGGCAAACAAGCCTGATATAGTCCTCGTCGACAGAATAGAAGACGATGTTCGTTATAGAGTTTTCGGCACTTGCCGAGGGGAACATCGTCTCTAAAGCCTCGTGTCCACTTGCAACTAACTTGTAATAGTTTTTGCAGCAACTACTTGCTTGTTTGTCTACACTATCTTTTAACTGTTCGCAAATTTAATCTAGCAAATTGGTCACTTGGTCTTGATTATTCTGATTCCGTGTACACTATAGATAAGACGTCGTATGCAAAATCTGTAGCTGCTACGGTAGTTGTGAGATATATAATTAAAAAGAATAAAACAAGAGAAAGGTAGTAAAAGACGGAGAAGATGTTGGGTGAGAAAGTGGATTCATCATAGAACTACTCTAGGGATACATGAACTTTAACGAGTCAAAGAACTCCCAGGTACTCTTATATATTTCATTAGTCCCTTTCCCCCTTTTCTTTTTTTGAATTTTTCTCCACTCTTCACTCTCCACATTCCTTTGAATTTTTGATTTAGAAGTTGTATGTAGAATTCAGTGGACTGTATTCTTTGTTTGGTAAATAGGGAACCCATGCAAAGTCAAGGACACCTACCTTAGAATCGGTCTCGCTGATGCCTGCCTCTGCTGGGGGCCCCCTGGTCTCGTTTAGCACTTATCTTCAAAACCGTTTTTCCGGACGGAAAATGGTCTAACGAATTTTCTTGTATCACCGTGTGAAGATCGAAGAAGTAGTCGAAGGAGTGTCGTCTTCCACGTTTCTAAGGAATCGACTCGAACTCGCTTTTTTTTGTAACTTTTCGTCGGTCGGATAAAAAACGTAACCGTTGCCTTGGCGGGTAAATGTGTACCTTTGAATTTGCATGGTATATTAGGCAACACAAATAGCAAGCGAAGGATTAATAATGAAAATTGCACGTACATTTTCCGCCCACTATAAAACAACGTTTTATACAGATATAACAAGCTAATGATAAATTTACGAAAAAAGAAAAATAACTCACACTTTGCCATCCAAATGGCAAAAATGCGAATGCAAAGAAACTATGAAATGAAACTAAATCTATGCGTAAGGACGTTACAAACAAATATTCTAATGATTTACGAAACTGGCTAATTGATAGGTAGAGGGCAAAGCTTTACTATTGCTCTCTTAAAAAATCCACTTTGAGTTTTCACTGTAACTACTCTTACATGTCCATCAGGACCGGGATGTAGCTCAACTACGCGACCCAGAGACCAATGCAAAGGCGGTTTGGTTTCATCCTTTAGCAAAACTAATGTATTTAATTGGATTTTGTTTGACGGGCTTGTCCACTTGGATCGCTGTTGCAATGTGTTTAAATATTCATTTTTCCATCGTTTCCAGAAATCTGCATTGAGTCTTTGAACTAATTGCCAACGAGATAATGTATTCAGTTTCAATGTAGAAAGGTCGGGATCAGGACATGAGTTCAGAGGCTCAAGCGTTAAGAAATGTCCTGGTGTAAGTGGTAGCAAATCATTAGGGTCCGAACTTTGTGCGCAAAGAGGTCTCGAGTTTAACAAAGCCTCGATTTGGGTGAGAACTGTGAGAAGCTCTTCGTATGTTAAAATTTGGTCACCGATAACTCGGAATAAGTGAGTTTTGATCGACTTAACTCCGGCTTCACTTAAACCATTGAAATGAGGAGAACTCGGAGGATTAAAATGCCAAACGATTTGGAGATTCTCTGCGGCAAGTTTTGAAAATTGTAGAATCTGATTCTTTGCACCAATAAAATTAGTTCCACAATCGCTATATAAGTTGGTGCATCTACCCCGACGTGAAATGAAACGACGAAAGGCGGCTATGAATGCTTCTGAAGTTAAATCCGACACCAGCTCAATGTGTATCGCTTTTGTCGCGCAACAAACGAAAATGCAGATATAGGATTTTAGTATTTTCGCACCCCTATACCTTCCCATCTTAATTCTCAGAGGTCCAGCATAGTCCAACGTAACGTGAGAGAAACACTTCAATTGGGATGTGCGAAACGAAGGTAAGTCTCCCATATATGGGATGTAAGATTTTGGTTTTAAGCGAAAGCATCTTATACAATTAGACAAAATGTTTTTGATTGCTCGCCTTGCGGATAGTATCCAAAACTGTTGACGTAATAAATATTGCACGGTAGTTAAGCCAGGATGTAAGTTTCTCTGATGAATATCTAATATTAGCAACTCGGTTAGTCTACTGTTTCTAGGCAAAAGAAGAGGATGTCTAGCATCGAAGGATAGTTCTGAGTGACGAAGTCTTCCGCCCACTCTGAGAAACCCTTCTGAATCGAGAAATGGGGCCAACTTGCGAAAAGGTTTTGGAAGTAGTTCATTTTTTTGAATTTTTGAAATAATATCATTAAAGTGAATTTCCTGGACTCTTTTAACCAGCAACAACAAAGCCTTTTGAAGGTCCACGGCCGAAAAGGCGCCTGCGAGGTTTGTAGTCCCCTTTCGGGAATTGTGTATAAACCGTAGACATATGGCAATAATTCGTTGAATTTTTGTAATCGCAGAAATGTTCTCTAGGAAATTATCCAAGAAATTTGGTTCAATAACTGTTGATAAGACTAGGGTTTTTTCTTCTCCCGAAATTTGAGAGATGTCTAATGGATGAGAAGATAATGAAGTGAGTTTCCATTCGGAACGCGGAGAAGTGATCCAAGGTGGACCCTTGAACCAAAGAGGATGGTTTATAAACGCTTTTGGCGTTAATCCACGACTGGCACAGTCTGCAGGATTTTCCGAAGATACTATATGATACCAAGAAACATGTGGAATAGCTTCTTGGATATGGCTGACTCTATTAGCAACAAAGGTTTTCCACTTATGTGGAGAACTGGATATCCACGAAAGAGCCACTTGGGATCGGAAAATGCATAGATTTCGTCGATTGTTACTAACGAAGAATATGTACTAATGACAAACTTTAGTAAATCTGCTAGCAATGTTGCTCCAAGCAACTCTAACCTAGGAATACTAATGGTTCGAAGTGGTGATACCTTACTTTTCCCTATGACTAAAGAAGATTGATAGATATCATTTGGTAATTCCATGCGCAAATATACTGAGGCAGCGTACCCATGTTCAGATGCATCGCAGAAGCCAAAGAGCTGACATCTTTGAATATGTTCAGAGAAAATATGTCTACGAAGAAAAACTTGAGAAAGACATGGAAGTTCTGATTTAAATTGGGACCAAACGTCGACAATAGGTTGTGGAGGAAGCTCATCCCAGTCTACTTGTGAAATCCAAAGTCTTTGCATGAGATGCTTAGCCAAAAATGACACTGGAGATAAAAAACCTAACGGATCAAATATGCGTGCCAATTCTGATAATATATTTCGCTTAGTGCATGGGCTTTCCCTAGGATTGCAAGTATATGAAAATGTATCGGCCTTGGGGTCCCACTTTAGACCTAAAACTTTTATGCTAGTTGGGTGTTCTTTATCAAAGGATATAGGCATTTGGCAATCGGATGGAGCTACAGATGCAAGAAGTTCCGGATAATTGCTTGCCCATTTACGCAGTTCAAACCCTCCTAACTTAAGCAATGAGATTAAATCGTTTTGTAATACTAACGCGCGTTCTAAAGTGGAAGTTCCCACACATATGTCATCCATAAATATATCATTTTGAAGAACCTTTGATGCTTCGGGGAAATTTAAGCTTTCTGAATTTGCTAACTCCTTTAAAGTTCTAATGGCTAGGAACGGACTCGAACTTATACCAAAGGTAACGCAGTTAAGGCGATATTCTTGTAGAGGTTCACTAGGGTCGAAACTCCAAAGAAGTCTTTGAAAATCTCGATGGGTGTCGGTTACACGGATTTGTAAATACATTTGTTTAATGTCGGCTATGAAAACAACAGGATATATTCGAAATTTCAAAAGAATGACAGTGATATCTATCTGTAATTTTGGGCCAGGCAATAAGGTATCATTTAAACTTAAGCCCTTAGATCCTTTTGCCGAAGCATTAAAAACGACTCGGATTTTTGGTTTATCAGTATCATACTTAAGCACTCCGTGATGAGGAAGATAGCAAAGAAGTTTTGATTTTTGTGTCGGATTTTCAATGAGGCTCATGTGCCCATTTTTCAAGTATTCGTTCATAAAACCGCAGTACAAGGTTCTTAACTCAGGATTTTTTTGAAGTCTAGCTTCCAGTGACATAAAGCAACGATAAGCTGTTGAATAAGTATCTCCCAAATCCGGTTCCCCATGTCGAAACGGTAGAGATACTACAAAGCGACCAGAGCTCTCCCTGGTGAGGGTGGATTGGAAGATGGCTTCACACTTTCTATCCTCTGGAGATGTGTGAATATTGGATGGAATTGATTCGAGTTCCCAAAACTTCCTAATTGTTGACTCTATTGCTGAATCGAACGAAGCTAGATAGGATTGAATGGGAGGATTCGACAGAAATTCAGTTCTCCCTAAAAGAACCCAACCGAAAATAGTTTCGATAGCCGTCGGCTGTCCAGGCTTGCCATGGACACGACCTGCCTTTAGAATATGTGCGTAGATCTCAGCACCTAATAGCATATCCACTGGCGAGGGAGTGTGGAATTGATCATCACCTAATTTTAGGTTCGATATGTGTGTCCAATCTGCTGGATTGATTTTTACTGAAGGCATATCAGAGCAGAGTTTCGGCAAAACAAAAACTTCAAAAGAAAAAGTGGGTTCGATTTGTTTGAAAGGTCGAATTGTACAGTAGCTTGTGCCATTTGTAACTGAAGATGATTGGTTCAAACCAAGAACCGGTATCGAATGTGTCTTTTTGGGTAATCCAAGTCGATTTAGACAACTTTGACTAATGAAGTTAGCTTGACTGGCGGAATCTAGAATCACTCGAACAGTCTGATAATTTCCCCTAGCGTCTAAAACTTCTACCTTGGTAGTAGACAAGAGTACCGTTGTAGTAGGGGTATAAGAAGAAAGAGCAGTGCAGTTGCAGTTTACGGACGACTCATTGTTTGGTTGAACAGACGTGTGATTTAAAGATGTGGTAAGCGAAGAATTTTGCAAAGTCGAAGGCATACAGGTAGTATTATTGTACGATGAATTTGGGGGTATACGGTTTTGAAGCAAGTTTGATGCGTTATGTTGGTTCTGCGACATATTCTGAGAAGCATTGGCGTTTTGAGCTAGCGAATTATTATTGGATCGGTTAGTATCATTGCTAGATGCAAAATGAATCATAGTATGATGTCTATAACGACAGATGCGACAATTGTAGCGAGAAGTGCAATTCTTTAATTTATGAGAAAATCTAAGGCAATTTAAACAAGCATTTTGTTGTTTTGCATAGGAGTATCGCTCTGAAGGAGTTTTTGAAATAAATACAGGGCATTGCGGCAAAATATGTGGCTGATTATTGCACAAACGACATTTATGTGGATCATTTTGTATAGACGACGTACTGGCTAGAAAAGCTGAAGTAGTATGAGAATGGGGAGGCTGTGTTGTGTTAGTGGGTCGCCCACTATGAGAATTTTGACTAAGGAAGGTCGAAGTATGAGCATGTTTTCGTGACTGGTAAGAAGAGCAATTTTGGTTTTGATTATGCCCATATCCTAATGGTTTGGAATATTTGTGATTGGGTACTATAGTATTTGGCATATAGTGTACAGACTCCAAAGCTTTGCATTGTCTCTCTAGAAAATGTTTCAAATTTTGATACGTTGGAATTTCTGTGTCACTATATTCTAGTTCAAAGGCAGTTCTGGTTCCAATGTCGAGTTTTTGAAGTAGAAGGTTGAATAACACAAAGCACCAGTGATCGACTGGAAACTGAAGAATTTGAAGTGCTGCTAAATTTTCGGAAAAAACGTCTAAAATATTACGAAGGTCCTTGGAAGAATTCGATTTCATTTGCGAAACATTTGTAATAGCATTCCAGTATGTTGTAGCTAAGATTCTTTTGTTCTGATACCTATTAGTCAAAGTTTGGAATGCAATTGGATAGTTAGCATCAGTTGTTTGTATAGATTTTATCAAATTTAAGGGTTCACCTTCTAAAAACGAAAGTAAGTATTGAAATTTTGATATATTTGGCAAAGCCGTATTCTCATGAACCAAAGAACAGTAAATATCATAAAAGGTTGGCCATTTCTGCAAATTTCCATCAAAGGATGGTACTTTTAACTTTGGTAATTTAGCCTGTTCTTGGTGTGTAGGAGCGGAAACAAAATTTTGATTACTGACTGGATCCGGAAATAAAGAGAGATATATTTCTTTGGACTGAAAATAGAAAGAATCTGTGTTTCGTCTAATGTTATCTTCGGCTGTAAAGTCCTCATCATCCTCAGTGAGGCCAATAATTTCATTATGAAGACTTTTGAACTCATTGTAGAATTCTTCCAAGTTCTCATATTTGACTCGAAATAGTGCATGTTGGCTAGTGTCTGTTTTAGCCTTCACCGCCAAAGTATAAGTCTCAGTGATCCGAGTGACTGCCACTCTCCTCTGTTGCGTAAGCCTATTTTTCGACATAATGAAGCAAAAGAGCAAACTAAAGTCTTATAGTGATTCCAAAATCTGAGTATAATCCCCTTAAGGATAAATATTATAATACAAAAGAAATCTAGCGTCCCCTTAAGTAATTTAGCTGTAACGCAAAAAGTAGTTTCCTCAAGAAAAAACACCAAAACTATGTACGTAATTTATTTAAAAATGTATTAAAATATAATATTCAAGCCTCTCTATCAATCAATCGTCTAAGAATACGAGTAGTTGCTAATTGCAGAATTCAATTTGATACGATTCTAAAGATTTTATATGACTAATGAATTTTCGAGAATATGGTTGTAAAAAGAAACTAATGAAATGATAAACTAATGAACGGAATTGAAAAATGCCAATTCAATCATCGGGTGAGAAGGGCCAAAAAATGTATGTAGAATTCAGTGGACTGTATTTTTTGTTTGGTAAATAGAGAACCCATGCAAAGTCAAGGACACCTACCTTAGAATCGGTCTCGCTGATGCCTGCCTCTGCTGGGGGCCCCCTGGTCTCGTTTAGCACTTATCTTCAAAACCGTTTTTCCGAACGGAAAATGGTCTAACGCATTTTCTTGTATCACCGTGTGAAGATCGAAGAAGTAGTCGAAGGAGTGTCGTCTTCCACGTTTCTAAGGAATCGACTCGAACTCGCTTTTTTTTGTAACTTTTCGTCGGTCGGATAAAAAACGTAACCGTTGCCTTGGCGGGTAAATGTGTAGCTTTGAATTTGCATGGTATATTAGGCAACACAAATAGCAAGCGAAGGATTAATAATGAAAATTGCACGTACAGAAGTATTGAATAAGTCGGCCAATTTTGTTGATGCATTCTGCTTTTTGAATCTGTCCTTAAATTCTGGAGTATGTACGTTCCATAATTCAGGATACAATTTTTCAAAATATTCAATTAAATACGCGTGTCTTTTCTTATCCTGTTGAACTTCTCCATATTTGATTTGCAACACTCCTTGCTGCAAAACTTTCGAAACAGGCACGAAATTTTTGTGACAAACTAATTTCCTGAGAGTAACCGTGTACACTCCAAGCTCTCAGTAAGTCGGAAGTCCTTTATGTGCAAGTAATTTACTGCAATATTTCTCTAATGACGTCGTGCACACGCTACGCAAGTGACTTGTGAGAGTAACTCTAGCAATTTTATTTGTTAGTGGACACGAGACTTAAGAAAGAAGAAAAGCGGGCCAAACATCAGGAGTTGCTCAGACAACTTCGCAAGCTCTGGTCAGACTGTGAGCTATGGTCATTGGATCTCTAGGTGGAATGACGAATATGCCGCACTCTGTACTGTTTCCCCCTTCTTGGGTCCCTTCGTCTACTTAAGTTCCACGATTCGCGGACCCAGTGATTGCTCACCTCACGGCGTGAGGAGTAGTCACTGGGTCACCTTTCTGTTTGTGTAAATTAAAAATGATAGTAGTTTCATCTATAAACAGGCTTCCAGTAATAGAAATACACGGTAAGGGGGCTAACCGTCGTCCCTGTGGGAATCTCTTAAGTAGGTGGTGCCATCTCTCATTCGACCGGTATACTAGGTTATGATATTCATAATGGTGTGATGGTACAACAAGCTACATGGTGTATGTGAACAAAATTTTGAATCGTAGTGTTGAGGATACCGTATGAAAACTGCTTGCAGTTGTGTGTGGAGAGTAAATGTCAGTAATTTTCCCAATTTCTTTAAATTTCAATTACACCTAGAGAATCCATTTGAATGTGTTTATTATTGTTGTCGATTTACTGCTGACATCCCCCAACATGATTCCTAATATCCTCCCGGTAACATAATGAGATAGGGGACGACATTAAGATGGTTATGCTTACTGTTATATTCAAACCACTGTTCGATTGTCATTAATAAATGTTCCAAAAGAATATATCTCAGTGACATATCAAGGTACAACGAGACCTAGGATCACTTGGCTCTAGGTACTTTTTTATGCTTAGTTTTCTTTTAGGTGTCACGCCATTCTGCTAATTATAAGACAAGCTGAACCTTAATTTACGAGAAAAATATGGGCTTTCCTCGGAGCGGGCGAGATTGAGACACCTTATCCAAGAATTGGACTTTTGGATTGGAATTACTTTAATAAACGCGTTTTTCGCTTGTTGTTCCAATAAATCCAGAAACTAACATCAGGCAATGACAATAGGTAGTCTGGAATCTATCGAAGCTTATATTTGTTTGGTCAGGTATCTGTTAGGTCTTTATTTTGCCACCAGTTTTCTCAGCGAGGGGGCCACTAACGTTGTTAAACCATGCTACAAAGACATTAAGATACACAGCAGGCAAAATTCTTGTGGGTGCTCCGCCTGTTTAATGACAGAGCTACCTATATTTTTATTTATTTATATCAGTATTAACCTTACCTTGCCTTACCTATTGCTATTTATCTGTTTACATGCACTATCATATAATTATTTAGCCCTTGCTAAGCCCTTAAATAAGTCTTTATCCTTCGTAATGCTAAAAATGACCTTTCGGCGGTACATGTCAATATTGGAATAGTTAAAATGATTTTTAATAATTTGATGACTGCAGGTATATCACATCTTTGGTGAATGCGCAATGAGTATTTGTAAATGTAACAACATCCTCCACACTATTGAATTTGTAATTTTTTGTTTGCGTAATACCTAAAAAAGCATATTTCGATGAAGAGTCAAACGATCCATATATAAAAGTCATCTCCAGAAAAGTTAGTCACATAATTGCTGCTTGTATCATTATTCTTCTGAGTAAAAAATAGTTCCATGTGGCCCAGGTGTATCATGGTATCTTTAGCAAAGCGCTGCGTAATACTACCTGCGACTTTATTTAACACTTCAAAATACATTTTTTGATAAAAGTCAGCTGCATTAGAAAATTCGTGTGGTTCGCTTGTAGAGTTGTGTATCCTTTTAGGTATTATCCGTATTTTTCGAGTGTTAGGTGCATCCAATTCCAAAATACGAGCTAAATCTACAGCAGACTTCCAGACGTTTTCAAAATTTTAGTCAGTTCTTTGGGACGATATAACTTCCTTGACTGTATTAATATTATCAATGGCTTTTTGCAGATGCGGAGATGTCTTCTGTAATGTAGCATTTAAAGCTTCACTACGACCATGAATTTCTATCAGTAATTTCATGATAAACAGAGATACAAAAGACTGAAGATGAGAATGAAAATTATTTTAGATACATATTCGTGGGTGTTCGGCACCCACTATTTACCTCTCGTGCGTGCTGGAGCACCCGAGCACCCACGGAGTCGGCGCCCCTGATACACAGCGATTTCCAATTTAATGGTAATATTGCCTATATGTATAAACGAGTAGCGTAGAAAATGCACTGTCATTAGGTCGTAGCCTTAAAGTATTCTTCTTGTCATGATGCTGGCTCCTTTCGTAGGTTAGCGATCCAAATAGCTAATGCCATATTATCGCTTCTGTAAACATGTCCGAAGAATTTAAGCATTCTCGTTGACACAATGGAGAATAGTCTCTTTGGATTACCGAGCTCAACCAGTATGGAAACGCTAGTTCGATGGGCGGTATGAGGAACTCTCAGCATTCTCCTCCACGTCTATATTTCAAAAGCATCGATACGAGCTCATTCTGCCTTTTTAGCAGTCCAAGTTTTTGAGGGATACAAAAATATGGAGAACACATGAGACTGAACCAGCGACATTGTGGTAGCTTTAGTGATATTATGGTCACGCCATATTTTAGTGAGCTTTGTTATGGCCACACATGCCTGTCGAATGCGCCGTCGAATTTCATGTTCACAGCTACACGAATTGACGATCAAAGAACTCAGGTACACAAAACTTTGAACTACTTCACAATGGCCTACTGACTTTATTTCTCGATGATTACCGTGCTCTCTATCTACGATCATAACTTTGGTCTTGTTGTAGTTAATACCAAGACAATGGTGCACTGTGTTGTTCTAAGATGTTCAATAGAGCTACTAGTTCTTCTTGAGGAGCAGCAATAAGGGTTGTATCGTCAGCAAATTTTAAGCTTGATATTTTGCTTCCACCAATAGTTATATCGCCATTCCAGTTGTCCAATACCTGACTCATAACAAATTCGGAGTAAATGTCAGGGGGAAAATTTTAAGCGATGGACAACCAAACCGTATATGGATGCCGACATTATTTTTATCTTGAACTTTCCCTTCTATAATCAGCCGCAGAAGTTCGCATTTTTATCCCCGCATGGTATGACCTATATAAGTTGTTTTTCATTCCATGATGGTAAGCATGAGTTCTTTTTGCCTCTTCATGCGACTAAGGACTTCATCATTCGTTATTCTCTGAACCCATGATGTTCTGAGTATACGGCGGTAAATATATATTACAAAGGCGTGTATTTTCTTTCCTAGTGGTGCATCTAAAGTTCAACTCTCACGTCTGTACAGGGGAACCGAGAAAATATCGCATCTGATCAAGTTTAAGTCTGAGATCTGATCTCATGAATATTCTTCTCATACTCATAAATACCTTTCTGGCCTCTCTGACTTGTTTCTTCGGGTCACATACCTCATTTACAATACGCCCCAATTATGAAGACACTCGTTCCGCCGTACTACCGTTAATAATCGGATGAGCCTGTACAGGTATCGCGCTATACATGTAAAGCCTTCTCTCAGCAATTCGTTATTCCGTGAATTTCAAGTGACTCCAGGAATCCGCGATAAATAAAGTACGCAGACTGTATTGGAGAAAATAAACCATTACAATGATCTTCATGAATGTATTTCAAAAACCCTCTGCACAGACAAAGGGATTAATTTCACCGAGAAGGAAAATGTTTTTTCTCCCAACAATAACAAACGAAAACTGGCTGGAAAGGAATTAATTTACTTCGCCTTTCTCGTCTTTGCCCTGAAGACATAAAAATAACTTACCTTTATCCGAGGTAAGGTTAATGAGATGCAAAACTACTGTAACAATGACGTTGACGTTGACGTTTGTTCTGCACTGTAACAAAATATAGATGATATTGTATGATAAGTGGATACAAAGATAGGGTAGGTTTTGAGTATGGCCGAATAATAGGCAGTTGAAGTGAATAGCTAACAGTGTTAGGACTTGTTGAAGCAAGCAGGTGTCGCCAATACATATTTAAGCTGCACTTCAAGAACTGCGCAGCTATTTATAGTTATACAGTGTGGTCCAAAGAGTGCGCAACAAATGGGATTTTTTTTATTAGCTGCACAATCAAAAATCCAATATTGTCAAAAGTTGGTGCATGTCCGATAACTAATTTAGGTGCACTTAGAATGGTTCCAAGTTCATCAGTATACGGGGTGAATCAAAAAATATAAAAATTGTACAAGAGTAAAGTACCCTTATTATCAAAAATTCAGCAAAATGTTATTAACAAAAGTTGTTTAGAATTAAGAGTTATGCCTAAATACCAAAACTTGGCCTCCTCTGAGAAAAATTTTTTTTTGAAAAAAGTGCAATAACTCTCCCAAAAAAAAATTTTTTTGGGACAGTTATTGCACTTTTTTCAAAAAAATTTTTTTTCTCAGAGGAGGCCAAGTTTTGGTATTTAGGCATAACTCTTGATTCTACACAACTTTTGTTAATAACATTTTGCTGAATTTTTGAAAATAAGGGTACTTTACTCTTGTACAATTTTTATATTTTTTGATTCACCCCGTATACTGATGAACTTGGAACCATTCTAAGTGCACCTAAATTAGTTATCGGACATGCACCAACTTTTGACAATATTGGATTTTTGATTGTGCAGCTAATAAAAAAAATCCCATTTGTTGCACACTCTTTGGACCACACTGTATAAAAAAATGTAGTCAAATTGATTGACTCAGTACTTCCCAAACATTCCGATATCAGTTTTATTATTTTCCCATAGCATGAAGCTATAGTCTAGATGCCCGCAAAAAAGTGTTTTATTCTACTAGGTACTCCTTTTACAGGTCAACGGACAATCTACCATGAATACAACAAATTTTTGAGTTTTACAACTCCCCACCCCCAATCCACTCTTCTTCACCCCCACTCAAAGAAAGTAGAAAATGATCAGGAACCCCTAAAACGCCTAAAAACGAAGTTTGAGCTGTTTTCATATTGTTGGTTTTCTTAATATTGCTGCGCCGTCACTGAGAAGATTTCTAAAAATCAGACGCATTTCCATCCTCGCCAAAGTAGTAATACTGTGCCGAAATTTCATGAACAGCAATTCAGTAGTTTCCACATTATAAAATACAGAACGATCTAAAGCAATACTCGTATGTAGACATCGTAAAATTATCTGTCTCTTGGTTCCTGTAATAGACAAAGCAATGTTCGGATGGACCTCAGAAAGTGTATTATACCGCTAGGCCTTCCTCTTTCAGGACAGTGGGCAGCCTATTATGATTACAACAAATTTTTCAGATTTACACCCTTCACCCCCCAACCACCCCAATTTCACCCCCACCCAAAGAAAAGTAGAAAATGATCAGAAACCCCAAAAACGCCTAAAAATGAAGTTTGAGGAATATTTGAAATTTTTCGTTTTTTGCTAATTACTCCGCCGCTCATGCACCGTTTTTCAAAATTGTAGCAACATTACCTACTACGACCCCACACCATATCGGTACCCAAATTTCATCAAAATTCATGCAGCGGTTACTGAGATTAGGAGGCTAGAAAAACGCCAACAGACAGAGAGACCGACGGAAAAGAGTGACGTGGATTTTCGTTATGTAGGCATCATGAAACGCCTAAAAAGTATATTATCTCAAATTCGAAAATTTTCGCGATCACAATACTCCCCTCACCTATCGCTGTGGGAAGTAAAAACTATAGAGGGGGTATAAACACAAAATAGTATAGGTCTAATCGAAGTTGAGACAACAATAATCTCTTGAGCTATATTGTGAATTTGATTTTCGGAATTGGCAAATGTATTTGGTGGATATCAACAAAATATTGACAGGGTACCAAAGAGTAACTATTCACTAGTTGCATATATTATATGAATCTGCTATGTGGAGGGATCTTGACAATTAATTAATAATTCTAATGAGGTTTTCAATTGTCTAGCATCTTTTTCGTGATTTAGTAAGAGGCAATTTCAAAACAACATAATTACAAACATACATATACGTATAACTACTTTCGCCCAAAATTAAGGCAACATTTCTAGACCAGTAAGATTTCTCATAGAGCTAACTGCACCATTTAAATAACATTCAAAAAAATGATTTAACATTTAAAACAAGGTTATTTGCCATATTAAAATCATAGTGATATTTTGTAAATATTATAGATAATTCCTATAGATAATATCTATATGGAATAATAGCGAAATTAAGTATGCAAAACCGATGATGGTGGTCCAGAATCTTTGAATTTGACATTGTGCTATTTGAGGTTATACTTATTAGCACACTAGCATATAATCTTCGTTTCTGCTGTTACAGCTATTGAACTATAGTAGAATAGCCAATTATTTGAGTTTGAGTCCGCTGAGGTAAGAATAAAGGCATTTGAATATCATTATTGATTATTGCTATTATATTATCTTTTTAAGGTCAGCCTCCCGCAAAGGCTGAAAGCCTCTGTGCTGTAGAAGCGCAATGAGAGGATAACCGTCCACTCACGTTAGTTTTGAAATGCTGCAGGTTGTAGCCGCCGGGAAACAAATTCCAAGGCAGCTCATTCCAGAGCGTCGAAGTTCTTCAAAATAAGGAATGCTGGTGGAGACTGGGTTCTGGAAGTAAGAACCTCGACCTGGTAACGATGAGTTCGCAGAGCATCCCTAGTGTTCCTCGTTAGGACGGCCTGTGGTGTTACTATCTGGGTGAGCTCATTCGAACATCTTCCGCAATAGAAACTGTAAAACAAGGACAGATGAGCCACCCTTCTTCGATGTTCCAGGCTGTGGAGGTCCTTTGTGAGGTTAGGCACATCGACTAGTCTGATTGCTCTCTTCTGGATAGTCTTCAGAAGCTTTAGAGATTGCTTCGGAGCGCTTCCTCACACATGGGAGCAATAGTCCAACGATGGTCAAATCTGAGCCCTGTAGAGCAACAATAGTTGCTCTGGTGTATACAGCTTCATACAGCGGAACAGAACTTCAAGCTTCTGGGATGCCATTGTAGCAATACTGACGACATGGATGTGCCATCACATGTTGTTGGTGATGTTGATCCCTAAAAGCTTGACGGAAGTTGACTCGACTATTGGGTGACCGTCCATTTCCACAGTTGGTAAGGTATTTTAAAACCACCAGATTCGATTGCTCCGATTTTCATACGCCTATGTTTTCTGACAAGTAAGGCAATATGTCTGCCACTAAAGGAATTTAGCGGCTGTTTATCTTGTCAACTTTTAGGAGGACGTTTCATGAATGAATCGAAGGGTCCCTGTTTTTTTATCGTAGTTGGTTCCCTCTATAGCTTCTACCTTCTTACGCTACGCACTTCCATGCCAGGGTAGCGTGAAGTATCGATGCTAGCCGAACAGTTCAAGACCAGTAGTTAAGCTTAAAAAGTCGGAAAATTACCAGGCCGGTATCTCTCGTAGCTTGCTGCGTGATAAAAAATGACACTGTTTACCGTTCTACCGCTATCAGATTGGACGTTTAGACATATAGCCGGCATTACTGTTCATATGGTGTCCTTATGTACCCTTTTTATTTCTCCGGTCTGTCGACGACAGATACAAATGAGATCCAAAGTATCTGGAACCGGAAAGATCCTGGCTTATGAGTGGACAGCTGGACATTCGCTAAATGTTCCTTAATCTGTCAGAAGGTCATCGAGATATTGTCCTTTCCGCAGAATCTGTACCTACCGAAAAAAAGGTAAGCCGTATTAATATAAAGGTACTTGAAATCAGCGAACTTCAACATTCATTTTATGCCTATGGCGTAAGTCTCGAGTGCATTTATAAAATCGTTTCGAAACCTATCGTGGAAACACCGACAATCCAAAACCGCACAACGTTTTGAAAACTGTTTTGAAAGCCTGTGGAAACGCAGTGTATGTTTAGCTGACTAAGCTCGAAGTGGGAATATAGGCAAAATGTCCTAAAACGGATATACTAAGATATTATCTTCCAAGGAACCCTAGGTCTCCAGATACAAGCATGGACCTGGTAAGTATTGAGAATCAGAGAATAACCCCGTTTAAAATCAAAAGCGCTATATTTCATTGCTAGACGAGCTGGTAATCGCTCAGAATAATTTGTCAACGTGCTTTTAAATTAAGAGCTGAAAACCTCATTTTTCTTCAAGCGACAAATTATAAAAATGCCTGGATAGCAAAATCTAGTATTTTCAAGCTAACCGTTCATGATATTTATGACTGAAATCCATCCATCATAGCATGATGCCAGGTGATGTCACAGAAATGCTACCACTGTTAAAATCATTAATGCTTTTTTATGCTTTCGTCCAATTAAGCGAATGTACCATTGTCTATAAAAATGGCTGACGCGTGCGGTTGCTGCATAATCCCGAACATGCACGTAATTGCCATTGGATAATGCCACGTCAGCGCTTTGCTAAATCCCTATACATATGTATACAGGGTGTTGACAGTATGGGTATCTTGGAAAACATAGAAGACGATTAAATGAATAATAATCGACGAATAATTGAATAATAATCATTTATTTTCAAGTTGACTAAATAAATTGTATTAGATTTGTCACAAAAAAAGAAAAACAACATAATACCGTACTAGGCCAGGAAAGTCAGCCTACGAGAAAGTCATCCAGTTTGTAAATACTACTTGTAAATGCTCTGCTAAAGGCTTTTTTAAGCTCTGGAGCATTATAGCCTACATTAGATTTTCTATATGGCACATATACCTATCTGGTACCCTTATTGCGGATTTCACATATATGTGTTAATTTATTTTTACCTATTAAAAGTATTAAAAGGGAAGTTACAGATAAAATATTAAGTTCACGGAAAAGTGATCTACATGTTCCTCTCTGGGGCAGCCCTACCATGGATCTGGGAGCCCTTTTCTGTGATAAGAAAGCGTCTTGAGCATGTGTGCTCATCCTAAAAACATATTCCATACCGCAGTCTACTTTCTACTTGCGCAGAGTATAGCATCATTAACTGACCACTGCTCTGCACATGTCTAAGGTTACTAAACAGGAACGAAGCTGAAGTAGTTTCCGACATGGCGCTTTCACAATGATGTCTCCAGCTTAAGTGTTCATCAAGATATTTACCTAAAGACTGTGACCTCAAAACTGCACCTCCCACACATTACACTATTATTTTCATATAGCGTGAAGTTACAGTCTGAGATCCCCACGAAACTAAATCATCGCCCGCCCAACAAAAAAAAAATGTGTTATCTCGCGGGGTTTTTCTTTCACACGTCAATGACAGCCTATTATGAATACAGCAAATTTTTGAGTTTGGCAACCCCCCCGCCCCCAACCACCCCAATTTCACCCCCAACCAAAAAAAGCCAAAAATATTCAGAAACCCTTAAAGTGCTTAAAAACAAGCTTTGAGCTGTTTTTATATTTTTACTTATTTTAATTATTGCTGCGCCGCCACTGACACGAATTTATAAAAATCATAAATGTTTCAACCCAATAGCTTCCACGTCACATTACAGAAAGATCAGAAGCAATAATCGTATATGTATTTATCAGAAAATTCTAAGTTCCTTGGTTTCTGTTAATAGGCAAGGCAATGTTCGGATGTATAAAAAAGTGTATTAGGTCTTTTTCACAGGTCAATGAACAGCGCATTATGAATGCAGCATTTTTTTCAGTTTTACAACCCCCACCATCCAACCACCCCATATTCACCCCCTCCCAAAAAAAAAAAAAGTAGAAAATTATCAGGAACCCCTAAAACGCCTAAAAACGGAGTTTAATTAATGCGCTGCCCATGCACCGATTTCCAAAATTATAGGAACATTATTTACTACGACACCATAGCATCGCTACCCAAATTTCATTACAATCCATGCAGCGGTTACTGAGATTAATAGAGTAGAAGGACGCAAACAGACAGGCATACCACCAGATAGACAGGCAGACCGATGGAAATGAGTGACGTGGATTTTCGTTATATGGAAATCATAAAACGCCCAAGAAGCGATTATCTCAAAATCGAAGATTTTCGCGATCACAATACTCTCCTCGCCTATCGGTGTGGGTAGTAAGAACAACAAAAACCGTTAATTATGAAGTGTACCCAAAAAATATAGAACATACACACAAGTTATACATTTCTTTTTGTGAGAAACATTCCGATTAGGAGAAAGGTTTTGATATATATTGGCTTTGTTCTAGCATTATATTTCCGACTATTTACAACACTTTCAAACCGTGTGAGTGTGCACAGTAACAAAATTATCTGACGATTTCGTCACTGCGCACACTCAAACGGTTTGAAACCGTTGGAAATCTGATGCTAGAACATAACCATTGTGAAACTATAAAAAGTCATGGTTTTAGCAGTTCGATCCGCGTTGTTGTACAAAAGGCAAGCATTGTATGTGTAAATATGTAAATATTGGATAGCTCTCAAATACATTAAATACATACATTACTGGAAGAGTTTAGTTATTTGAACCTTTGGGGCAGACGCAGAAGCTACTGGTCCCCTCATTTTTGCTAGGGTGCGCTACTGTACTTGCGATTCAAATATAACGGATCCATGAGGGGCGACGAGCTTCATCATAATTGCAAAAAGTCCACCAGCAGCAGTAGCAATGCACGGCTTTGTTTATTTGGCCTGCTCTCTTCGACCAGTCATTCCAAAAATTGTTCATATCCACACATATATGTTAGCGTAATCCAATTTGTTAAAGAGGTTTGGAATGTATCGCATATGAGCTGGCGCTATGCTGAGCAGATAAAATAGGCGTCTCACGATAGAGGGCTCTGTCCTATCCATGTACTTACCACGGTACATAACATTAACAAATCAATGTTTCAAAAGGTCTGCTTTGGAATTCTATTGACTATATAATTTTAGTGTATAATATTTCGATTGATCTAATATCATCAATCGTCTTCAGGTTAACTGTCTAACAGGTTCTTTCCTTTTCGTTGTCGCCGAGCTGACTTGTCGTTCTTTCCTGGCTTTTTCTGATTGGTCGGCGTTCTGTTGAGTGCGTCAGTTCTTAATGACGTGTCGATCTTGGCAACCTGTTCTGACTGGTCCTCGTGGTGTTCCAGTTCAGTGGCGTCGGTTCCTACTAACGTAACCGTTCGATGATCACTGTGTTCCACGTTTGTGTCAAAATCTGTTCTGTCCAATTTTAGTTTTTATTATATTTCCCATGAAGGCCTGCCATATTGGTCTAACTTTCACAATGGACTTGCTCTGCACGTTCTTGTTACTGGCCATACAAGCTGCTTCTTTGAATTTCTAGCGATACCAGTGGGGTTTTTCATGTTCAGCCTTCCACAAAGGCTGTGCACGTTATATTTGGAACGCTGCAGGTCGGAAAACAAATTCCACAGCAGCTCATCCCACAGCATCGAAGCTCTCCAAGAGAAGAAATGCTGGAAGAGACTGGTTCGAGGAGTAGGGGCCTCGACCTGGGAAAAATGAGTTCGCAGAGCCTCTCTAGTGTTCCTCGTTCGGATGGCCTTTGGTGTTGAATCTGGGAGATCTCACTTGAATATCTTTGTGATAGAATCTGTAAAACAGGGATAGGTCAGCCACCCTTCTTCGATGTTCCAGGTCGTGGAGGTCCTTTGTGAGGTTAGGCGTATCGATTAGTCTAATTGCTCTTTTCTTGATAGTGCCCAGAAGCTTTAGAGAGTGCTTCGGAGCGCATTCCCACACATGGGAGCAATACTCCAACGATGATCGGATCTATGCCTTCTAGGGCAGCAGTAGTTGCTCTGGTGTATACAGCTTCCTACAGCGGCACAAAGCTTCAAGCTTCTGGGATGCGGTTTTAACAAACTGACGCCATGGTCGTGCCAGGACATCTTATTGATGATGTTGATCCCCAAAAGCTTTACGGAACGTGACTCGACTATTTCCAAAGTTGGTGAGCCAACGTGAGACTTCTTTGTCAGTGCTGCATGAGTTCTCTGTAGGTACGTTAAACTGTACTATATTCACTAATCCCCACTCGACAATTATTTTGATATTTACGGTTATCTGTGAGCCATGTTGCCGTCGTCGACGTACCGTCTCCTGGGATGATAGTGACGTGCCTGGGTTTTATGTGGGAGCGTCTTAAAGGTACGCGCACATAAATCGGCATCGGATGGACGGCAAGGATCGGAGAAAAATACTTTTTATGAAATTTAATGGACCAGCGCACATATGTGCGGACGGTAGACATCGAATTTTCAAAATCTGGCGAAAATATATCAACTAGAATAAATGCCGGCCGACGCGTGCCATGCGTGCTGATATCGACGTCTGTGCGGTACTGATCGGAGATTGCCAAGGCTTCGTCAGCATTTTGCAAGTATCTGTTAATCTTTTGCTCTGATAGGTGGCGGAGATGGACATTTTCCTTCAGTAATGGCTTCTCTCATGGCCTCCAGTAAAGAACCGAATTTAAAACGAGTCATTCTGAAGTGATTGAAAAACCTTTTTCCTTGATTCATTAAGCCCGGAAATAAACGTACATATTCCCCAAAAACTGCCCTTCTCTGACATACTTCATGAACCCACAACCGTCTAAGCTTTCTACAATTTTGAAAATTTTCTTCTTCCAGAACAATCGCCAACTCGTCACTGTTCGAATATATATCTGCTAGTGCCTTCCAATTCTTCCGTCGATTTCGATCAGATATGTGCGATACCCTAATTATAAATCCGTACCGTACTGGTCGTTCCCTCCGTCCCGTCCTTCCGATGCCGATTTATGTGCGCGCACCTTAATTCTCGCTCCTAGAGGACATAGAGTGCTATTCTGATCCTTAAAGGAAAACTTAAGGCTTTATTGCGGTTGAATGCTGCGTCCTGATAATGTTCCGGCTCACAAAATAAACTTCTCCTAATCTCACGTAACAGACGCTGTACTCTGGTATTTAGGTTTTGCCTTTATATTGCTTAGTTATAAAAAGACAACAGCAACAAACCCTGAAGTCTAAAACAATCAATACAGTATAGCCCGAGAACCATCTCATAAGTCTGTTGACAGTTCCAAAGCCTTCTATCCATTCATCTGACGTCATTCAGTTGCATAGTAAACAAATATTTATCAGCCACCTGACTAAGTGCATATCTTCTGCTCTGCAATATGATTCCAATTTATGAATTGATATCAGCAAACATGGACTTGAAACCGTCCATTAAGCAAAATAATATTGAGTTATAATATTTAGAAACCACGTTAGCATTTTGTTAATATTCTGCTGTATTTATTTTCAATAACGCCTGGATATCGTTGGACAAATTACAGACATATATATGTATACAGTATATCTGCCACGGTAGCTCAATGTGGCAGTTTTATGGGGATATATTTTACAATTCATTTCTATATTTAAATAAAGTAGTTTTATTTTACGAAATAGTTGGTATTCTGAAGTCACACGAGAGCAAATCAGTTATTGGAAGATTTTGAAAAGCCATATCGCGCATTTTGGTCTGTCGGTCTGCCTGTCGCTAATCTTCTGATGGTGCAAACTCGGTAACAGGTGCATCGATTTTGATACAATTGGAAGAATTAGAGAATTACAATTGGAAGAGATAGAGTAAACTATTAGTGAGCTAACCACCTTTAATGTAATTATTCATTTTAGTATTGTATTTGTACTAATTTGAGAGCAATAAACAATAAACAATAAACAATAAATCATTAATATCTGAAAAAATCAACTTATATCTGATTGAAGTTTCCTTAATTAATCTACCGATTGCTTCAAGTACAAAAACAAATCAAATTTGACCGTTTTTGAAGTTTTATAGATCCTGCAATACTTAATTTTCTTATGATACCTACTTAGGCTAAAAATGGTGTTTTATATTTAAACGGTTTGTTCGAAGTCTCATATCTGATAAATAAACTCACAGTGGAGTCGACCAAGAAATCTGATAATGCAATAATATATAGGGTGTCTTAATAAAGAGAAAGAAGAATATTGATATGTCACGCTTTTATTAGAGACCCTGAATAAAAGTCATTATTTTTGAAATACCTAATTCAACATACATGCACCCACACAGTTCTTTTTCTCTTCGCTGGTTCACAAGATTCCAAGGCGTTGAGCTTGACTCACCCTGTATAAACAGCTATAGCGTTATCTCGCTAAATACTAGGAAATATACTGGGGGCTTACATATCCTTGATAATTCTCTGATCTGTGACCTATTAAACGATACACTGAAGTAAACAGTAAAGTACCGCTTATCCTCAAAAGACTTCTGTCATTTCAAGTACCTTCCATAAGTTTGGTTTACGTTACCTTATTTGTATCAATATTTTCCTGTGAAGGGCCGGTTTCTCAATGTCCAGTTGAATATTTATCTGGAAGTTAACGGTTAACTGTTGGATAAATTGTTTACACAGTTGAAGGTTAAACCTGAACGAATTCACGTAAATATTATCTGACAATTCATATCCATAGACACGCTAACCGGCAGCTACCTAACTGACACTATTAACTGTCACTGAACATTGAGAAACCGGCCCAAAGCCCATATATTTTATAATATACAGGTTGAGTGTTTAGTATGTATCGTTCGATAACTCCAGTACTATAAAATATAGCAAAAAAATTTATATAAACGTTGTAGCCAAGAATATGCTACTTTATTTATAAATTTATTTTTATTCATACAGGATGATCCATAACTACGTGTTAATGCAAACGTATTTTAAATGAGACACTCTATATATTATACCATATTTAGGTCTTACTAATAATCCTCCTTCTTAAAATATAAAGTATTGTAACATTATACAGTGTATTTCAAAACTTGTGACCATTTCTGTATCCAAATTGCTGTCAGATGAACGTACTGTATATCAAAAAGTAATCAACCAAACATTATTTTTTTACATGCTGAGGCAAAAAATATACTCCAGATTTAAAATTGGCTGTAAAGAAGCGATGACGCATATTCGTATACAGGATGATGAAGAATGCAAAATCTAGATTTTCTCTTTTTTTAAATATAACCCCCAATATTTTATTATACCAAAGAATTGCTTTTAATATACTATTCTTTCTTGCTATAACCGCATCCATTAGTTTCCGAGATGTTTCGATTTTTCTGTAAATTTAAAATATACCTTCTATTTGTGTACTGAAATTTATTTGTTTTGAGGAAGTACTACCGAATTTGTTTTTCATTTAACGAGCAACTAAGCTATAAGCAAGGCCATAATAGTATTTGATGAAATCAAAACGATAATAAGTCAAGTATGCTGAGGAAACAATTTTGTAGACGTGATGCATACTTATCAAGCAGATTTATCAGGTAGGCTTTGAAATATTGGCAGTTTCCATAACCTCCTCAATAATTTCGTACTGTGTTTCGTACAATAGAGGGTATTTAAGAAAATCTTTGAGAAATTGCCTACTTGCCTTTACAATATGTCAACTATCAACAGCAACATCCAAAGTGGAGGCAGCCTAAAACTGATGCATTTGAAAGATTGAAGAATCGTTTTATTCGGACTGTGTCGGTTAATATTTCACAGCCTACCCGATAGATCTGCTTCATAATTATGCATGACTATAAAATTGTTTCCTCAGCATACTTAACTTATATTGTCTCGTTAATTCAGTGTTTTGACTGGATTAAATAGTATTATGGCCTTATGTTTTAGTTTTTCGTTAAGTATAAATAAAATTCGATACTCTTTTTCCAAAATAGATAAATTTAAGTACACGTATAAAAGGTGTATTTAAAATTTGCAAAAAAGTCGAATGAAAGAGCATAATAAAGGCAATTCTTTGGTATGATAAAATATTGGGGGTTACAATTTAAAAAAAGATCTAGATTTTGCATTCTACATTAACCTTGTATATGTATGAACATGCGTCGTCGGCTTTTTTTATCGCCGATTTTAAAACTAGTGGTTATTTTTTATCTTTCCATGTAAAAAAATTGTGTTCCATTACTTTTTGATACCTATACAGGGTGGGCCAATAGTGCGTGGACGGAGGACTGTGAGCTTACTAAAAAATATTTCAAAAATCTGTCACTGGATCATGGTAGGGACTTTTGAGGGCTATAACGTAAAAATATTTTCACCTAAATTTTGACGTTCATACAGGGTGATCCATATCAAACTTACATTTTTTAGAATGGAAACCCCTACTTATTATTGCATATTTGGATTCCTTGGTCAATTCTAGTGTGACTTTATGTATGACATGTGAAACTTTAAATGAACCGTTTAGGAGCAAATCACCATTTTTGGTATAAGTAGGTATTAGAAAAAAATTGAATATCGCAGCGATTATAAAACCTAGAAGGCCGTGACTTTGCGGTACGACTAAGCGTGAAATGCGTCACCTAAGGTCGGACGGCTAAATTTGAATTCTTTTTGTAGTCGGAGAAATTAGTAAATTAATTAAGGAAACTTCAATCACAGATAACTTGATTTTTTCAAATGGGAATGCCTATTTTGGTTCAAAGGAGCATTATGGCTAAAGTATCTGATAAAAAAGAAAATAACAATTTGGGATGGTTAGAGATCCATAAAGGCTACATTTTAAAAATATTTTCATGTTATACAGGGTGTCCCAAAAACATGAAATGTATCAAAGTTATGTTTTTTAAATGCACTCCATATATTATTGCATATTAAGATTCCCTGGTGAATTCTAGTGTGACTTTATTTATCATACGTGGTACCTAAAGCGAACCGTTAATGCGTAAATCACCATTTTCGGTATAAGTAGATATCAGGAAAAAATTGAATATCGCAGAGATTACAAAATATGGAAGGCTGTGACTTTGCCGTATTACGAAGCATAAAATGCATCAGCTTTGATGAGACTGTCAAATTTAAATTACGTTTACGCTTGGAGAAATCGGTCGATGAATTAAGGAAACTTCGATCAGCGATAACTTGATTTTTTCAAATGGGAATGCCTAATTTTTTTCATACGGTTGAAAGTAGAATTTGATAACCTTTCTAATGATATAGGGTTGTGCATATCAGTCTCTGGTAGTTTTTATTAAATTTTAAATTTTCAAACAAATCGGCGTTTTTCAGTTTGCCTACCTATACCAACGTAGCAGGCCTTGAAATATAAACAAAAACCTGTTCAGGTAGAATAAAACAACTAACTTAGCTGAAAAATACACGCGAACTAGACTAAAGGAACAAGATTATAAAAATTACTCACAACAAACAAAGTCTAACCAGAAACAACGGCGGTAACATATCTTTGGTCAAATAGAAGCTGGAGTATGGCAGAAATGGATTTTTTCACGACCTACTAGCTACTGCAATGTACTAGAGATTGGAAATTTCCAAAGCCATTTAAAATTTTGAAATAAAGTAAAAACTACTAGAGAATGTTGTAAGCAGTTTATTACTTTCACATTTAATGATATAAAAAAAGTATGCACTTCTGTCAAAACACAAGTCAAAAGTACCTCTGACTGGAGTTCTGAAAATTCTTCAGTACCTATTAGCAAGGTCGCAGAAAACGAAGAATGAATTAAAATCTGTTCAAATTATAAAACATAACTTAAATGGCAGAAAATTTAAATCTGATTTGTCAGTATTCCTTTTTTGCAATATTGCTAATAGATATTGAAAAATAGAAGGGCTCCAGTCAGAGGTATCGACTTCGATGCAAATTAGTACTTTTTTACACCATTACATATGATTGATAGTTGCGTGCTGGAGCAACAGTCGCTGGTTGTTTCTGTTTCATATGAGGGTTTTTGATTGCATTGGAAATTTTTTACCTCTAGTAAATTGCGGTAGCCAGTAGACAGTAAAAATATCTATTACTGCCATACTCCAGCTTCTCTTTGACCTTACAGATGTTATCGCAGTTGTTTCTGGGAGAGTTGATTTGTTGTAAGGAATTTTTATAATCTTGTCCCTTTAGTCTAGTTAGTGTATATTTTTCTGCTAAGTTAGTTGTTTTCTTCTACCTGAACAGATTTTTGTTTATATTTCATGGCCTGCTACGTTGCTTAGGTAGGTAGAAAAATTGAAAATCGACGATTTGTTTGAAAATTTAAAATTAAATGAAAACTACAAGAGATTGATGTTCACAACCTTATATCATTAGAAAGCTTATCAAATTCTACGTTTAACCGTATAAAGAAATTGGGCATTCCCAGTTGAAAAAATCAAGTTATCGCTGATCGAAGTTTCCTTAATTCATTGACCGATTTCTCCAAGCGTAAACGTAATTTAAATTTGACAGTCTCATCAAAGCTGATGCATTTTATGCTTAGTAATACGGCAAAGCCTTCCATATTTTGTAACCTCTGCGATATTCAATTTTTTCCCGATATCTACTTATACCGAAAATGGTGACTTACACATTAACGGTCCGCTTTAGGTACCATGTATGATACATAAAGTCACACTAAAATTCACCAAGGAATCTGAATATGCAATAATATATGGGGTGTTCCATTTAAAAAAACATAACTTTGATACACTTCGTGTTTTTGGGACACCCTGTATAAAATGAAAATATTTTTAAAATGTAGCCTTTATGGGTCTCTATCCATCCCAAATTATTATTTTCTTTTTTATGAAATACTTTTGCCATAATGCTCCGTGTCGAAGAACGTGAATAACCCTGTATAGGGTGTATCATTTAAAAAAATATATTTTTGCATCACCACGTGGTTATGGACCATATTGTATAAATACAGATATTTTCTGAGCAAGGAGCATATCCTTAGCTACCACTTTTGTATAGAACTATTTTTGCTATTTTTTACAGTGGAGTTGTCGACAGATCCGCTACTAAAACCTCACCATGTATTTATATGATTACAATACATATCTATTTGTGTCAACAAACAAGGACTGAAACCACCAACCACTGACCATTAATATTGAGCTGCCACGTTTAGATACCGCGCTAGCGTTATTGACCTTTCAAGAACGCTGATTAAATTGTACTAAATATGATATCGAACAAATACTCTTGCATTAAGCTATTTGATGGATTCACTTATTTCTTACCATTAAAATGCGAGTCCCGTATCTCACCGACAAAGAGCTTGCGGTCACAAGAAGCATTGGTACATTGGTATTTCAAAACACTACAATGACATGAACTAAAAAAAAGTCAGTTTTCTGAGCAAAATATTACATAATCTTTGGTCATGCAAAGATTTCTTCTGGTGGAAGGAAAAGATTTCACTCAAGTCACATTTGATTTTTTTACAATCTAACAATCATCTAAGTTTACATTTTCGCATTCACTGTTGGCTTCTCATTAACAGTGCTGTTCCTAAAGGGGCGCCGGGAAACGCACCAAAGTAAAAAACAATGCCCTTTTTCATTACTGAGCATACCATGAAATCAAAGCCTGAATATCGCTATCGCGACAGCTGCTATAAAGAATTGCAATGAAAGAATAGAATAACGAACAATATTCAGGTAAAACCCTTAAATACTGCATCAAATGTAGTACAGTTTCCTGGAACAGACTGATTAAGGCGATTACATAAAGTACTTAAATTTTGACAAGGGTGCAGCCATTTTCCCTTTGTCCCTTCATTAGAGCTGCTTTAAGTTAATCCAAAGAGGCTTTAATGACCCTTGTGATGCCTATATAAACTCCTCTTCCGTAGAACTTGTTGACTCTAACGCTAGAAGTTTTGACGGCTCGACTTCTCAACTATGCGTATTGTGTTTCCTGAAGCTCATTTCGGCAATTCCAAGTTCTGAATAAAACATACACATATTATGCAACCCTTACAAAGCTTAAGGGTCGACGGTATAGCGCGCGAAATTAAGAATCCAAGAAAATACGTATTCCCGTGTTAGCGAGGAGGCGTGGCCTCCTATTTCCTTTCTCCAATATGTGTGTCTCAGATGAGGGGAGGTAATCCGAAAGTTCAAGGGTGAGGTCAAATAGTCCAAATGTAAGGTCCAAAGATCTCCATTGAATTTCACATTTCGAGGCTCCTGACGTTACCTCTAACTTACAGTAATGATTCAAAAAGCAAATTTAAGAGGGAAGCTTGCGCTATGTCATTTCGGTGGCCTTGCTTTAATATCGTGTTTGGTTGTTAAATTACAGACATTTAAAGAATGTATAATTCTGCATGGCGAGTTTTTTTGCACACTAAAAAACTTCTTTTGAAAAACTTGCTCAGAAATGTCATTCATTAAGGTCTTAACTATCACCTTCTGAAATACTGTGTATCTAGTTTGAGAAACAAGTGAGTTCTGTTCGAAATAGGAATCCGTGACAAATACATAATTATGTATAAACAGAAATGGACTATGCATACTTCATTTTAATAATAAATACCTATGTGGTTCTGTGGTCCTCATATTCGTTGTACTTTATCTAGTATAACCCATAATTAGTAGGATACAGCAAATCTGCAGATTCTCAGGGTAAAAGTCTTGAGATCTATCCAAACTTAGTGCAAAAGTTGATAGTAACCAAAATAGGGTGTCTAAGTTGCGATTATCATTTCGTTTTTATCTAATAATTCATCGTAGCGGCACGAAATTAGGGACCTGGGGATTTTGTGAGACAGGAAACAGGTATATCTTGTAAATGTCGCTGCGGCTAGCCGTTTGCTAGATATCTTGCTTATCAATATTTGACTATATCAATACGTCAACATTTTGTCGAAATAGGCTATGATTAAATCAGATGTCAGTTCCAACAAGCGCTGCATACTTAGTTCACGGATTGCCAGTGGTTCACGGCTCAACAATCAGCTGCCTTACTCACGGTTGGTTCCTTTGTGGTGACATGTTGCAAATATCTGACGTCAGCGATGCCATTTTGGGATAGTTTTATTTACACTGATAGGCGCGGAGCAGAAAAAAGTGTTCAACAGGGCAGAATTAAGACATAATGCTCAATCTATGCGGTGTAAAAGAAAGGTAAACATTAAAGACAAGAAATGTGGTGGGAACAGCAGGACTATGGGATGAACCAAAAAATGAATAATCATGGAAAGGTCTACAAGTCAGTGAGCGCACGAGGAGTAGAAGTATATGAACTTGAGTTCTAGTTATTCCATACCAGGTGATGTTCACGTACAAAGCAGTGCCTTCTGTGAATGACCTTCATTTATTCATGTAGCTGTTAAAACGAATAAATAAATAATTGAATAAACATAGATTTTATGTTCTCCTATAATCATACTCTACCCTGCCGTGCCGCCGCTGTTGAAATCAGAACCATCTAATCCAAAATGTCGATGCGCGAAGGGATCTGCGCAAAGCATCCCCAGACCTTGAGAATGACAGCTGATTGTTGAGCCGCGCTTAGTTACTGTCAAAATTTGCTAGCGTTTATTGACATTCTGCATGTTGCTCATGGTTCTTGGACGATTTATAATATGTAACTGGCACATGTACTGTTGCAAATCGCAATTAGTTTCCAGGAGTTAAATAATAATATCACAAAAATTTCCAGGCATAATATTAACCTATAGCCTAGTTACTATTTAGATCGCAAAAAACAAGCTAAAGTGGAAAACCAAAAAAACGTTTTACATTTTTATGACTTTTTTCATCTGTACTATAACCATATGCTAAATAATCATAAAACCACATATTACAATTCAGGCTTTGCACCGTGAAGCAAGAACAGCGGTAATATTAGCAAAAGGTTCAGACATCTACGTTAACATCTAAGACATAGGTCATACAATAGTAGTACTTTAAGTCTTTCGACAACTATTTGGTAGCTTGTGTTTGAATCGATGTAGAGTCTTTTATACAACAAGTACAAAAGAAAGTATAAGCTAGCGCTGCAGAATGGCTTTAGCTGTTCAATGTTCTCTTTTAATGAATGGAAGTATTCAGTCGTATACAATTCAATAAAAAGATCTAGGATAACAAGCATGCAATAGGCATATTATGCGATATAAATATAGCAACAAGCCTAAGGCGAAAGCATATAATAAGCTGGTAGGAGTTTTCATCCTTTGTATATTTAAAGGAGGGTTCTGTATACCGTTTTAGCCATTTCGTTCTTTGACAAACATGAAAATAAAAAATACACAGGGTGCACATACCTTATGAAGAACGACAAGATGTATATCGATTCCTAATTGTCAAGTCAAAGGTATTATTTGTTTCAACGAATGCTTGCCCTTGCACGTAGCAACGTGTTTGCATATCACTGCATTTGCATCCGTAAATCAAAATACCGAATAAAATTATGCGAACCATTTGATTACAGAAAACCACAAAGTCATTTTACATGTTGCAACGAAAAGTAGATAATTGAACTTTCTACAAGCCTTACATCCCCCCCACCTCCAGTAGCAGATGCTGTGAAATTATACTGATTTTCTTAAACGTCATCTAGTGGTTTTTGAATTTTGACCTGGCAACAGTGGCTCACCAGCAGCCAACGACAGTTTGATTGAAGCACGTTCAATAAGCAACGCGCATATATACATGGTACGAAGAAGCATTGCTCATTAATAGCATGCTTTTTAAGCATGTGTATCAGTACCTTTAGGTTTTTCAGAGATCAAACGGCCGCCTACCTTAGTTCCCATCCCAATTGCCTATTATGCTAATTACTTGTAACACCTTTTGTTTACCCCGCCTGTATATATACATATTCGATGTAGATATTTGAGAACGTGATAGTAGAGGTGGTAAGCTACAAAATCGACGCCATATCCAATTCCTAGTCGTTTCCGAGATAAATTGAATTCTAGATACTTTCTTAGAAATGTAAACCTCCAGACGAAAACCAGAATAAAACAAAATTTTATTGTCGGATTTTGGAATTTTTGATATTACCCCTTAGCAAATATGCGATTATGGCATTATCGACTAAAATAAGTGATCGTATATGAAACACTTTTCAACGTCTACGTGAGATAGGATCTTCTTTACGATGCCCCAGTGATGCCAGTAGGCCTCATCTTGTATAATCCCGAAGATGAGGGCCAAATTCTTCAACAAAATCCTACAGTATCCACCTACGAGTACCTTTTGCAAATCACCTCAATACGGTATCTTGCAGTGGATGGTGTGGTTCACTGTGCACACGACTAATTTGTATCCGTATCATTAAATCCTAGTACATATTTTTAAGAAAGACGATCCTGTCAGACGAATGGATTTTTGTTGATTTATGCTTCATGTGAACGCCGAAGATGGAACTTTTTTAAGTAGGAATCTTTAGATGAGTGAGGCCATACGTAACTGAAAATATATGGCTACAAGATACTTTGTAACATGGCCTATATGTTTTGCTTACAACTTGAAGTTTTCTTCCAAAATTAGACAATTTTGAGACCCTATACCGAAGTTTTGATTAACCGATTACTTGATATAACTAATTATAATGCAAAAGCACAATACTCAAATGCCCATAACAAAAACTAGAAATCCGATGGCAGGCTTTCGCCAAACGGTCTGTTGAAACTTTGTACTCTCGCAGAACCATTATGCTTTTGGAACTTAAATGTAATCGTATACATTTACAACAAGTACCAGTCGATGAATAGAAAGGTACGCACATTGTTTTTCGAAAATTGCACGGTTAATTATTTGGTAACCTTTTAAGATAAATTCGTTTTTTGCTTCCTCAAGTCACTTTACATCACTTGCTGATTTTGACACCATCTCGAGAAGCCTTTGATACATGACCACTTTATTTTAACCGGTAATGACGTAATAGCATATTTTGTAAGAAGTAGTACTAAAAATTCCAAAACCTGACAATAAAATTTTGCTACACCAAGTTTTCGTTTGGAGGTCTGCATTTTAAGGAAAATATCTCTTTCTAAAATTCAATTTACCTCGGAAACTATTAGGAATTAAGTGGTGTTATATGGCCAATTTTATAGCTTATCACCTCTGCTATCACCTTCCCAAATATCTGTATCCACTTACTAATAACCCTGTACATATTTCCTTAAAATCCACAGTATTGAAAAAAATAAGGTAGTGATACATTTTACATATAATTTTTGTTACATTATTTTGGATCTCCAAGTAACGGCCAACACAGTCCAGAGACCTTGAATTGAAAATATCTCTCTTTACATGTCAGTAAAGTGAATCTTATGACATAACAGAGTGACTCTCACAGGCTAAATATATATAAAAACATATTTTGAGTATTTTTTTCATTTATATTAGACGAACTTGACTTCATATTGATACAAAGTTGTCACTCGTTAGTTCACAACGCTATTTATATGTAGCGTACACACTACACATACAGCAAACAGAAATCAAGGTGCAGTAACAGAAATTACAATTGGCTGCAATCGATATTAATCAACTGTTATTTTACAGGATTTCTAGGGTTCGTTACCACAACGTACGTGACTCGATCAATCTTGTATAGCGACATACGACTCCAAAATTATTGCCAGGCGATCGATTCTGCTTCAACGTGTCACATCCACTGGTGATTTTATAGCTACTAAAGGCAGTGTATTTTGTGGTATAATATAGTAGAAGATCCGAATATAAGACGACCTTCACCGAACTGGTTAATGGATGAAAAGCATTTTGTATTAAATTTAATATGTTAAAAAACATCGCGAGTGGGTTTGCTGAAAAAATTCAGTCCAGGACATGATTAATTGAATATTGAAAAATTAATTTTCTTTTAAACATTTAACTGGTTTGGTTAATAGGCAAATCACATACCAATCGAAAGTATGAAGTCCATAGAATATGCAAACGTGAGGTTGGCTACGTTGTTCCCGTCCCAACTATAGGGTAGGCAGGTATAAACAGGTACATCAATAATAGTAATTTGCACCGGTGTGGTTAATGCATTAAACTTATATCAAAATAAAGATAATTTCATTGCAAACACGTCGATATGGGGTTGTCTGCAAAAAATCAGTCTGAAATGTCGGTTGTCGATTTTTAAAGATCAAAATATTGCTTTATTCGTTTTAGTTTTTTGATGACTTTGAAGTTTTGCTTTTTTGGTTTTTATTTACGCAGCTGATAGAGTAAACACAATTTTTGAGATGAGTAGCATATGTCATATGTATCACTATCACTTTTTGATTTAAAAAATATGAATATATTTTAATGTCACATGCAATATATATGCACATATGCAGGTTATTAATTAATGAAAAAGATATAACATTCATATATTTTGATTTTATGAATGTTACACACTTCATATATCTTTTGTTATTTAATAGCTTAATAACTTAATTTAATATTAATGAATTACTAGTGCTCCAAAATATTGCACAGCTTTTAGGAGTGTATCGCTATCCTTTTCAATTTCACGGACACATGACATACGCACTCTCTTTCATTCAATGGCCGAGCTACACGCAGCTGCTATGCTGCGTCCTTTGTTAGTACACGGGATAGTTCGCTCGGACCTCTCTGGCGCACGTATTCACCGGCAGCAATATTTTGATCTTTAAAATTCGACAACCGGAATTCCAGACCGATTTTTTGCAGACAACCCTATATCGACGTGTTGGCAATAACATTATCTTTATTTTGATAAGTTTCATGCATTAACCACACCGGTGCAAATTACTGTTATTGATGTACCTGTTTATACCTGCCTACCCTATACTTGGGACGGGAAAAACGTAGCCAACCTAACGTTTGAATATTCTATGGGCTTCATACTTTCGATTGGTATGTGATTTTTCTATTAACCAAACCAGTGAAATGTTTGAAAAAAATTAAATTTTCAATATTTATTTAATCATATACTGGACTGAAATTTTTCAGCCAACCCACTCGCGATATGTTTTTTAACATATTAAATTTGATATAAAATGCTTATCATCCATTAACCAGTACGGTGAAGGTCGTCTTATATTCGGATCTTAGACTAATATGTTTACAGTTTTAACAACGTTTGGCATCGTGAAATTTGATTCAAGCTGTTATACCAGGGAGCAATAACTGTATGCGAAATCACGTAATAAATAAACGCAAAACATGCTCCAAAACCATCTGAAGACCCTCGACATTCAAATACAATCAATCAAAGAAATGACTGCTTGACGGTGACACGTTGCATAAGCAGGTATAAGTGAGAGGCGAGAAATTTTTGGCAGATCCACTATACGAATAGTGCCGATAGGAGACTCTTTTTTGTTGCAGTTTTTGTCAGGCGGTGCAGACTACCTACTTATCTGTAGGAGATACATTAGCGGCGCGCGTATTGATTTATCAGTTGGCGAATTTGTCGAAATAAAAGTATCAGATATCAAAATGGCTTTTTGGAGAAAGTGACCAGTTATGTGCAAGCAATGTGAAAGGTTCAAAAACAAAATTTTACATGTGCTTCGCCAACGCGCTGTCTTGAATATATATCAGTTGTTAGCATAACTGATATATTTTTATATTTGTAGCTATGTCGAATTCCATCATGGATAACAATATCGGTAGTACAATTTTGTGCTTTTTTATAGAAAATTTATCAACAAGTTATGATCATGTACAACATCGAATACCTATTTGTATTTGAGCTAATGTTAACAGTTTCAACTTCTAAGCATAGCGATTGCACAATATAACAATACTTGGATGACTTCACACTCGCGATGACTGAGGCGGATGAGCTGCTTAAAGTTAGAATCACGTATCAGAACACACTTAGTTTGGAAATACAGGAACAGCCGTGATATACAGGGTGTTTCATAAGTTGGGACTTTTTTTCATACAGTGGATAGTACTCGCCAAAATGAGTGTTTTTCCCAGTAACATATAAATGAAATATTCAGAGAAAACAAGATACTGCCCATTAAAGAAATCCTCAATTCTAAGTCCGTCCCTTGGCAATGGCTCACCATGTCATAATATTACAACAAACAAGGCAGCGCTAGCGGTGCCGAACTGCCGATGCCGGTGAGAAAAACAGGCAGTTCATCATACGTCGCGTTGCTGTAGCTACATCTGCCGATGGGACTTTAAAAACAACAACAATGGTGCATGCTTATAACAGTAATGAACTGGTAGACATGATTCTAATGTACCTACGGTGAGTGTAGTCAAAATACCGCTGCGGCTCCGCGAGTGTATGCCGATCGCTTCCCTAACCGTACTCACCCTGCACTTCGTCGATTTGTCTGGCTCTGAATCCACGTCGTAGTAGACACGCTGGAAGACCTCGACAACATCGTATGGTCCAAATTGAAGAAGACACCGTAAATCGTACCTGTTACCTGTAAGACGCCTGCGACAGGACCGTACTTACAACTTCTGTAGCAACCAAATAGTGAGTACTTGCTTGAATTTTTTCTACTGTTTTCCTGCTGATTCACCGTGCTTTAGCTTTGCCGTTTCAAGGGCCATTGCTTCTAAAGAGAAAGTCCCAACTTTGAGAACACCCTGTATGTTTTATTTGGAAATCTGTAATAGGATCTCAGTATGTGAAATATCGCTCATGACTGGTGATTTAATACAGTTAATTTTTATTATAGTTATGTATGCAGCTAGCTTTCATATACAGGGTTATTCACGTTATTCGACACGGAGCATTATGGCTAAAGTATTCGATAAAAAAGAAAATAATAATTTGGGATGGATAGAGACCCATAAAGGCTACATTTTAAAAATATTTTCATGTTATATGGGGTGTCCCAAAAACACGAAATGTATCAAAGTTATGTTTTTTAAATGGAACACCCCGTATATTATTGCATATTCAGATTCTTTGGTGAATTCTAGTGTGACTTTATGTGTCATACATGGTACCTAAAGCGAACCGTTAAGGTGTAACTCACCATTTTCGGTATAAGTAGATATCAGGAGAAAATTGAATATCGCAGAGATTATAAAATTTGGAAGGCTGTGACCTCGTCGTATTACTAAGCATAAAATGCGTCAGCTTTGATGAGACTGTCAAATTTAAATTACGTTATGCTTGGAGAAATCGGTCGATGAATTAAGGAAACTTCGATCAGCGATAACTTGATTTTTTCAAATGGAAATGCCTAATTTTTTTTATACGGTTAAAAGTAGAATTTGATAACCTTTCTAATGATATAAGGTTGTGCATATCAATCTCTGGTAGTTTTCATTTAATTTTAAATTTTCATACAAATCGGCGATTTTCAATTTTCCTACCTATAAGCAACGTAGCAGGCCATGAAATATAAACAAAAACCTCTTCAGGTAGAAAGAAACAACTAACTTAGCTGAAAAATACACACTAACTGGACTAAACGGACAAGATTATAAAAATACCTTACAACAAATCAACTCTCCCAGAAACAACTGCGATAACATCTCTAAGGTCAAAGAGAAGCTGAAGTATGGCAGTAATAGATATTTTTACTGTCTACTGGCTACCGCAATTTACTACAGGTTAAAAATTTCCAAGGCAATCAAAAACCCTCATATGAAACAGAAACAACCAGCGACTGTTGCTCCAGCACGCAACTATCAATCAGATGTAATGGTGTAAAAAAGTACTAATTTGCGTCGAAGTCGATACCTCTGACTGGAGCCCTTCTATTTTTCAATATCTATCAGCAAAATTGCAAAAAAGGAATACTGACAAATCAGATTTAAATTTTCTGCCATTTAAGTTATGTTTTATAATTTGAACAAATTTTAATTCATTCTTCATTTTCTGCGACTTTGCTAATAGGTACTGAAGAATTTTCAGAACTCCAGTCAGAGGTACTGTTGACTTGAGTTTTGACAGAGTTGCATACTTTTTTATATCATTAAATGTGAAATTTTATTATGAAAATAATAAACCGCTTACAACATTCTCTAGTAGTTTATACTTTATTTCAAAATTTTTTAATGGTTTTGGAAATTGCCAATCTCTAGTACATTGCAGTAGCTAGTAGGCCGTGAAAAAATCCATTTCTGCCATACTTCAGCTTCTCTTTGACCAAAGATATGTTACCGCCGTTGTTTCTGGTTAGACTTTGTTTGTTGTGAGTAATTTTTATAATCTTGTCCCTTTAGTCTAGTTCGTGTGTATTTTTCAGCTAAGTTAGTTGTTTTCTTCTACCTGAACAGGTTTTTGTTTATATTTCAAGGCCTGCTACGTTGGTTATAGGTGGGCAAATTGAAAAACGCCGATTTGTTTGAAAATTTAAAATTAAATGAAAACTACCAGAGATTGATATGCACAACCTTATATCATTAGAAAGGTTATCAAATTCTACTTTTAATCGTATAAAAAAAATTAGGCATTTCCATTTGAAAAAATCAAGTTGTCGCTGATCGAAGTTTCCTTAATTCATCGACCGATTTCTCCAAGCATAAACGTAATTTAAATTTGACAGTCTCATCAAAGCTGACGCAATATTATGCTTAGTAATACGGCAAGGTCACAGCCCTCCAAATTTTATAATCTCTGCGATATTCAATTTTTTCCTGATATCTACTTATACCGAAAATGGTGAGTTACACCTTAACGGTTCGCTTTAGGTACCATGTATGACACATAAAGTCACACTAGAATTCACCAAAGAATCTGAATATGCAATAATATACGGGGTGTTCCATTTAAAAAAACATAACTTTGATACATTTCGTGCTTTTGGGACACCCTGTATAACATGAAAATATTTTTAAAATGTACTCTTTATGGGTCTCTATGCATCCCAAATTATTATTTTCTTTTTTATCAAATACTTTAGCCATAATGCTCCGTGTCGAATAACGTGAATAACCCTGTATAATATTTGTTGTAAATATGTAGAAAATGGTTCCATAACAGATCAAATAACATAATGCAGAATTACTTAGAGCGTTATTAGTGCTACAATATGGCATAGCCCAAATTATTCAAATTGATGGAATATCAATGTGATAACTAACAGGACGTAAGGTCGCTTGTTTGAGGAAACTGGAATTTTCATATTATTTCTAACAGCGATTTACTGCACAAATTCAAGGATCAAGGACATAAGCATATATTGTTCTGTTTATGGTTTCAAGCCTAGATTTTCGTACTATTTGCATTACTGTGATTTGCAACAAGTAGCTAGGTACCACTTTACATATCATAGAACATGAAATATTTGAAAAAACCCCTTGTAAAGAAGTGGCGTGCATACTGATTGTAGAATTTGTTAAACGATGAAAAGACAAACATATTGAAAGCCTTTTAGAGTATGTAGTATGTATCTATATAAATCTATAATAAATTATAATTATCTGTCACGCCGCCCATGCTTTTCACGCACTGCTGCACTGCTAAGTCACTACATTTTGATGGACTTATTTTTGACACAAGTGTTCGGGACTGGCCCAGGAATAACTGGTTTTCATATGTTTATAATTTATGCTAGGTATGTAATCTCTGATTAATGAGATGGGATGGGAAGACCGGAGTGATGAGAATGTGTGAAAGTGGATATATGGGATATATGAAGGTTATTATAGATGAGTAATTCTTAAGATCTAAAGGTATGACGGTCTTGGTTATTTTTGTCCCTTAGATGGGGCCATTTTTCCCGTCTCTCTGTGTAAGTCCTGGAATAGCTCGTCCACCTCACCTCGCCGTAGGAAGAAGAACACGATATTGTCCATTTCGTTGATAAGGGTTCACTTCTGGCTGTAGTTCAAGACCTTCCATAGGTCTAAGACGGAGCTTATCCAGAGCTGCTCGGTGCATGTCCGAGACCCTTAAGTGGTAGGGGTCTCGATCCATCATTTCCCAAAGTGCAGCCATGGGGAACAACCTTGGTAGGTTTGCTGTTATCTTGTATACTTTCTTAAGATGTACTTCTCTCACTCTCTCTCTCAGTTTCTTCAGATTCGTCCTGCTGGTCCGAGGCAAAAGTGGTATGGTATCATAATCGATGATAGGTTGGATGTATGCCTCAATCACTCGGAGTTTTGTTTCTCTGCTAGTCTTTGCATCTAACCTAACCAATGATTGGCTTGACCTGCATGGTGACTACTTGAGTACAAGGCTGTGGCTTTGATGTGTATATTGGCACTAAGACGTTTGTCTAGATGGATTCCTAAATACCTGATGGATTTGGAGACTGGGATACTAGCATCATTTAGACGTAGCGTCCAAGAATGTTTTCTAGAAAATCGAAAAATAGTACATTCTACTTTGTCGTTGTTACATTTCAGTCTCTACTCTTGGTAATAAGTGAGTAACACTTGAGCAGCCCATACGGTACGAGTTATCGCTATATCCGTGCTGTTAGATCCGCTTAAAATGCACACATCATCTGCTTATTGACCAGCAATATTGGGCTGGAATATCGACCATGTAAAGGTTCCATAGTAGTGGTTCTAGTATGGAGCCCTGTGGCACTCCAAAGCGAACTTTCATGGTATTTTGTCGTTGTTAAGCCTCCATCTTATTTGGCGAACACTGAGGCAATTCTCAATCGTCTTCCTTGAGTTAACTCGAAAGTCCATTCTGCCAAGTTTGTTAAAAAGCCCCTTATGGTGGATGCTATCAAAAGATTTAGAGAGATCCATTGTCAGCAAGAAGGTTATGCACTGACAATCGACAGTAGTGAATCTAGCCACTTGACCTTATTTCTTATTTGCTAATATAGCCGGCATAGGATTGCTTTAGGGCTATTACGACAGGGCGTAATTTATTTGGCCTGGCGCAACTGATTGCCGCGACCATTAAGGCAAGGGCTAAGGGTCACCTCGTAAACGTTCACGGCCGACAATTTGTTTTTGTTCGCGGAATAGAGAAGTCAACTTGGTATTTCGGATTGCCGACTTAACTCCATTTTCTTCCGTCTCGGGTACTTGGGTTAATGGCGTCGTTATCGCCTATCTAAGAGTTGCTTTTTCGTCGACGTCTTGTTTTTGTTTGTATACGTTGGACAAGATTTTGATTTCAAGCAGAGATTTTCTGTCACGGACAGAGATGTGTAATAAACCAGTTGGTCTGAAAACCTCGTAGGCTAACATGAAAAACCCTATTTTTTCAATAATAATAATAAGACTACCAGCGCTCTACTATCATTTAAGGCACTCATACGATATACAAGATGCCGGTACTGTCATATTTACTGGAACTACTCAATCCCCATGCCCTGGCTTGCACAGGCAAACAAGCCCGACATAGCCCTCCTAGACCACCAACAGAAGGCGACGTGCGTTATATAATTTTCGGCACCTGCGAAGGTGAACATCGACTCTAAGGAGGAGGAAAACCGGACCAAATATCAGGACTTGCTCGTACAACTTAACAGGCTCTGGCCAGAATACTGAGTCTGCTGGTTATGGCCACTGCCTCACTGGATCTCTAGGTGGTATGAAGAATACGCTATTTTCCTGCACCGCGTGCAATGCCGGTGTGCCGTGTGGCGGTGCACTCCTAGCCACCAGAATGAAGAAAGCGGTTATTTTCAAGTCCCATTGTCTACTTAGGGCGCACAATTCACACACCCAGTGATTGTTCACATCACGCTGTGAGGCGTAGTCACTGGATAGTGGACCATCAGCAGCTCGGGTGTCGGAGTCCAGGCTGCACCTTTTTTGTCTTTTTTATCAACATAATCAAAGTTGCCATCGACTCTATCTTGGGACTTCACAAAGATAAGGCAATGCTTCTTCTTCTATAAATATCTGGAAGAGCATGGTTTCTCTGAGCAGGTGACCTTTGAATTTCTATTTCTTAAGGTCTAGTGGTTTTTTGTGGTCAGCCTCAGGCAAAGGCTGAAAGTCTATGGCGCTGTAGAAGCGCTGCGAGAGGGTCGGTGTCTGTGCACACTGGATTTGAAACGCTGCAGGTTGTAGCCGTCGGGAAACAAATTTCTCGGTAGCTCATTCCTCAGCCTCTCTAGTATTCCTGGTTTGGACGACCTTCGGTATTATTATCTGAGAGAGTTCACTCGAGCATTTTCTGTGGTAAAATCTGTAAAATAGGAACAGGTAGCCACCCTTCCTCGACGTTCCTGACTGTGAAGGTCCTTTGCGAGGTTAAGCGTATCGGTTAGTCTAATTGCTCCGGTCTGGATAGTGTCCAGAAACGTTAGAGAGTGCTTCAGAGCGCATCCCCACACATGGGAGCGGGAGCAGTACTCCAAATGTGGTCGGATCTGGTACTTTGTAGAGCAGCAGTAGTATACAGCTTCCTACAGCGGAACAAAACTTCAAGCTTCTGGGATGCCGTTTTAGCGATACTGATGACGTGGTCATACCAGGACATAGACGAGGAGACTATTGGGTGATCCTCCATTTCCACAGTTGGTAAGCCAACGTCAGACTTCATTATCATTGTTATTACTTTCGATTACTTTGAACAAAAGTCTCTGTTCAATAAGGCTCAATATGGCTTCAGAAAGCATTTCTCCACTATGAGAGCTTTGTTAGATTTAGTGGAAACCGTAGTTGAGGGTCTTGATGAGGGTCAAAAGACATTGGCAACATTGTGTGACCTCACCAAGGCCTTTGACTGCGTTGACACGGACATCCTAGTAGCGAAGCTAGAATATTATGGGATACGTAGTAACTTACTTAATTTGTTTAAATCGTATTTGGACAATAGGAGACAGTATGTTAGCTACAACGGTGAAAACAGCAGATTCATAACGGTGTCCCTCAGGGATCGGTTTTGGGCCCGATTCTATTTATTATATATATTAATTATTTACCATCTTCAATTAAAAACAGTAACTGTCTCCTATTCGCAGATGATACTACCCTCCTATCTAGAGGCAGGCCTCCTGACAATACTGAGGGCTTGGAGCAGGCCAAACAATGGTTTTATGCTAACAAATTGGTCCTGAATGAGAGCAGGACGGCGCGTATCTTGTTCAGCTCCGATAGGTTGGAATCTAGATCAGAACCTGTGAGGCTTTTAGGAGTTGTGCTGGACACGCGCCTGAACTGGTCTCATCAGGTTGACTACGTCTGCGCTAGGCTGTCATCACAACTTTTCGTTCTTAGACGTATACGACCATTTCTCGATGGGGGTACTTTAAGGACGGTTTACTTCAGTATCGTTCACTCTCATTAAACGTAGGGCACATTATTATGGGGAAATTCAGTTAGATCCCACAGGGCGTTTGTGATGCAAAAAGCAGCCGTTAGGATTATTGAAGGTGTCCCTTACAACACACCTTGTCGTCCATTCTTTAAGAAAAATAGGATCCTTCCACTTCCATGCATATTCATACATGACACGTTACTTTACATACACAAAAACATTTTCAAATTTACAACCCACGCCAATATACATACGTACGATACGAGGTACGCCACTGACCTTGCAGTACCCCGATCGCGAATACGCATGGCAGCTGTAAACAAACCTCTAGTTGATATGTACAATACCTTTTTGAGATACCATAGAATTGTTGAAATACATGCTATGAACGTTTACCAATTCAGTAGGTTTGTCAAAAAGTTCTTACTTACCGAATGTTTTTACTCTGTAAATGAATTTTACACACATATATCTAGACGCTAGGTGGTGTATTGTATCCATATAATAATACTGTTAAAACCTCAAACATGTAACATGTAAGAGTGGTAATATACTATACTATACTATACTTGCGTTTTCTGTACGTTAAACTGTACTTCATTTACTAATCCCCACTTGACAATTGTTTTGATATCAAAGAGTGACAGCCTTGTAATGGCTTGCTTTAACACCTTGGTATACCGTAGTAGAGTTATGAGTGTAGATGTAGATGTACATATGTAGAACGTACGTATGTAAAAACAATGATAATAGAATAATGAAAGATACAATAAAATTCCAACGTAACACCCTGTACCAAAAAATTTGTTTTACGAGGGTGATACGAAAAGAACTCTGATACACTCGAATAGTCAGGAATTGAAGAGACCACTTACTTGGTGAAAAGACGACAGGGAAGATCTGCTGGACAAGAGGTGACGGAAACAGTCGGAGACGGGCCTGTATTTTGAAAACGCTCATGAGTAACTTCCACATTCAACCGCTACATTACATGCACAAAATTACTGTTATGTTAGTCTGCTCTGATACTGATATTATCTCCCAATCAATGCTGAGAGGCCCAGGATGCTTTCGAACTACATCCAAGGCTCCGAACATAGTCTGAGGATGATCTCAGTATTTTCTAAGATATAAGGCGCAATCCCTCAGTACCGCCACTTTGGTACTCGTCCGTTATATGTGCACACCAGAGGAGAGCGCAAACCCAAAGGTGCCACACGGACGGCTAAAAAGTGTGTCTTGGCTTCACAACTGACCACACCCGCCACATCGATTTACGGCACCTTACCTACGAATGTGACTCGCAACTCATATCTGCTTAGCGATAGATCTATCTAGGTACACACCTCTATAAATAAGTGAAGACTTTGACCTGAGAACATGCCCTACAACTGACACAGGTAGAATTAGTGCGATCCACCTCCCATATCAAGGAGAACGGTAGCTTCCTACCGCATGGAAGACCTCCAAGATATGAATCCATGAGTGCAATGGGCGGACAGCATCCTACCCTCACGAATTGTCTAATATATCTTGTTCCCAGGCCGGACAAGTACGCCAGCTAGTGATTACTGCGGACATAATGAGGTGTTTATATTACTAACCACCTTCACCGTGCTTCTCAGGAATCGCCTGATTGTACCCAACTATCTCAACTTTATCCCAGGTCCCATTAGGGAGTTGAGACAGTTCCCCAGGTCCCATTAGGGGGTCCTTAATTCATTAATTGAGCTGGAGCCAGACAGGTACGCTAATGCCAATGATTACTGCAGAGACGATGAGGTGTGTTTCATCGTGCTCCCCAGCAATCCCATGTTCATACCTAACTGTTACTAAGTCCCAGGTCATATTAGGGACTTAAACAGTACGCCAGGTCCCATTAGGGGGTCCTCCAAGTCAATTAAAATAGTGGGCTGGAGATAGACAGGTACGCTACTGACACTAATTACTTCGGAGAGGGTGAGGTACCCTGCTCCCAGTAATCTCACAATCATAGCTAACTGTTTCAACTTTATCCCAGGTCCCATTAGGGAGTTGAGACAGTTCCCCAGATCCCATTAGGGGGTCCTCCGCAGAGATTCTATGTTAGCTACCTTTTATCTCAGTATTTCAATCAGTTACGGCTTTAAAGCAATGGTTAAAACATGCATGCAATGATATACGGGCAAATGCAGAAATATACTCTGTGAACAACTCACCAAATTGCAACAACAAGTAAAACTCACTGAACCACGCGTCACGAAGATTAGACGGACACTGTGTTTTCTTTTTTTCATATTTTTCTCACAGGCGTAAGGCATCAAGACCTTACCATAAACTCTCGACCCTATCTTTATGAGGTGTGTTAGAAAAATAAACATATGGCGTCCAACAAACTCTTCGTATACATAGGCGGGTATTTACAGGGTGAGTTTCATGCAGCAACGAGGTTAAAATAAAGTATGCTTACACATATGTGTATCAGGCTATCCTAGGAGTCCACAAAAAATAGGTATTTTCAGCTTTAAATGTTTGTTTAGATGGTGATATGGGTAATATTATTAATAGTATTATATCAACTTCGAAGATCGTGCATCAAGGTAGGGATGTTCTGAGTACAGGGCAAACCTTCACTGCCAAGTCGCAGTCAAATGGAAAGACGCAGGCGATTGAAGTGAAAGGATCTCGCCGAAATAGAGACATCAATCTTACTTTGCATCTGGGAGCCCGGTCGTGCGTCGAAAACCGAACAAAGTAAACGATTTTTTTACACGCTATCAGAATGCCCCGTGGCTTTTGTTGCTTTGTATTTTATGTTGCTCGATCGGAGCTTATTACGGAAATTTATGTTCTGGCAATTTTTTGCTGAAACGCTGGAGCCAACCTGCAGTTGAAAATTTTAGGGTCGGAGTCTGGAACATGTTAGAGGTGGTAGGTTTTCTCATTGACTGTGGTGTTGAGTATGCCATTTATTGTTAATAGACGCTTTGGGCTATGAGTCTATATTGCTCCGACTAGCGTCCCCATTTGGTATTTGCGGAAAACTAAAAAAATAAGTCGATGATTCCAGAAAAACGAAACATTACATTTAAATCCAATTGAATAAACTTATTCTACGTGAAAAAGTGCTATGTACAAGGAAGAGTAGGAAATAGTAAGGTAACATCCCAAAACTAGGGATCAGAGCTGTACTGAAATCGAAAAAGTCCAAAGGTAATCCCTTTGTTAAAAAACATGTCAGAGCAAAATTTTTGGTTTTCAGTCAGGACAAAGACTCGTGTGTTGCTTAAATTGCGGATAGTGATCACGAACTTCGCCTCTGTCCCAAATTTAATCGCGTCTAATATAAGCGAAAAATTTTGAATTCCGCGCAGGTCAAAAAAATTTTATTTTGAAATGCGACGTCATGGGGCCAATCTGAGTACACCATTGGATTCAGCGGTAAATTTTATACAAGGAAAAGCAGAAAATGATGAGGTTATGTCCCTAAATTAGGGATGAGAGTCGCCGTTCCGGAATCGAAAAAGTAAGGTAGGTACCTTTGTTAAAAAAAGAAGATTCGAGCAAAACTTTTGGTTTTCAATCATGGAAAAGATCCGTTTATTGGTTAATTTGGGGACAGTGATCACGAACTTGGCCTCTTTTTTGAATTTTGTCGCGTTTAAAGTAACTGAAAGCTTTTGAATTCCGCTCAAGTCTATTTTGAAAATGCGATATCGAAGGGCTAATCTGATTGGATTCAGTGATTAATTTTATACAAGAAGGTGTAGAAAATGACGCGTTAACATCCCTAAATTAGGGACAAGAGTCACCATTCTGAAACTGATGAAGTCCAAAGTTACCCCCGCTGTTAAAGAAAAGATTCGAGCAAAATTTCTGGTTCTCAGTGAGGTCAAAGGCTCGTGTGTGTTTGTTAAGTTTGAGCCATTGATCACGAATTTATTACAGCCGATACAAGAAAGCACATTATCTTGGTTTTTCAAAAATCTCTCAAAAAACTAAAAGAAATAAAGCCATTCGTACAAGCTACAGATACTATAACCTAAAGCTTTGCCCTTATTTAACCGTCTTTGTACCTTTTATAGTTGTATAGTTTCCAAAATTGTCATACTGTCAGCACCAATTTCGGCTAGTCCCAGTCGCCGAAGTGCTCTAAGAATGTCTCGTGCAATTGTGGACCAAAGCTCGGCATTTAACGTATATCAAGAAACGAGAAACTTCCTAAAACATTCATCTATGATGTGGAGCTTAAAAATCCCTTAGATCCAGGCCCAACGACAGCCCTGCTTTCCCTTAGAGGATTTTCTGCAAATACGTACGTATGCGCTGTACCTGTGCGGCCATTATGTTAATCAGCTAATCTTATTAAAACATCAGCTGGCGGAGAGTGCCTCACCGTTACCGGTGAAGCTCCAGCGAGTGTGATATTAAACTCTCCCCAGACTCCCAGGAATTAATAGAAAACCATAATATCACCATAAGCGCATCCGCTGCAAGGCGTTGTGCCACATCCGTGCAGGCGGTGCTCATCGCGTTCTATGATGACCTTGTGATTAGGTCAGATATTGCATTTTGTTATAAGAAAATTGCATTAATTTGTGCAAATTTGCCGTGTCTCAGAAGGTTGAATCAGTAACCGAGAATAACAAAGCTGATGAGAACCGACAGCACAAATTCATTCCCGTATGTGCAGGCAATATATGTGCAGTTTTACAATCAGATTGCTATAGTTGTGTCATCGGAGAATATTTTTTGTTACGTCACTCCACGATACTACAATGGACTAGTTTCGTGTGTTTGAAAACAACTATTAAATCAATATAACCTCTTACTGATGCATTTCTTTACTTTCTGTATCATTTTGTTTACTAGTTAGCACCTCCATTTTAAAGTTTAAACAAAGTGTGCAAAGCCGCTATACATCAGCAATGCCTTGTTGCCTCGTTAACTCCCAAATCGCAGGAGTGACGCTATTTTCACGAAAGAAGCTACTCTTTTGTGATTTGAAGAAAGGTTCTGTGATAGAAAGCAAGCTTTGTTTTGTGAACTATGTAGTTCGTTGTCAAGAGAAGTTAGTTAAACCTAACCTTATAATTTTATACATTTCCTATCTCGAATTGAAGCTTTTTTATCTTTAGTTATTGTGTGGTGAATGATATATCCAGAGAATTTGAAAAGGTACAAATCTTTGCCCATTAGTGGATACTAATCACACGTTACCCTTGCTGCCGTATTATCTCCACCTGGGGAACACGAACTATTCAACCAAATATCAACCACGTTAGTAAAGTCCGCTTTACTGGCCGCATATTCAACATTATATATTTCTTCAAATGTGTAGAAGATGACACACATAGAGGTATGTAATAAATATTGGAAACTCAAGTCTATTTTCATTTTCAAATTATAAAATAGAAAAGATATGCTTTATACCTTTACGTCCGAAGAACATAACCGACATATTACGTGCTATTTTAAGAAATACTGGACAGCATTGTCGTTCTCTGCAATTGGACAAGGAGATATTATGCCTAAAGGGCATGCATATTACTACTGCAAAGATACAATTAGAGTATGGTTTATTACCGCAAATGTTATATAAATATTTTGAGACTTACCTCTCAGTCTTCACGTTTTCCATCTCTGTATTGAAGAACTGAATATTATTTAAATAGGTAATTGTTCACCATATCCACATCAACCTTGGTTTTAGCGATTCCACTCCCTACCATACTGATCCTTGTTGATTACCAGAACCTAACCTAAAAAAACGTAACTAAAATACTGATACAGGATACTCTACAACAAAAAGGCAAAAACTCAGAATTTCAGACGAAAAAAACAAATACAGCCAACGCGCTTCACAACGAATAGCGTGCAAACTGTCACTGATAAGTTCATCAGTGATGGCATGGCAGACATCTGCCTCCCGATTGGCTGTTTCCATCTAGGACCATGACTCGAGGGGTTCAAATATTTTCCTCATTTTCTCGGTTCTGTCGTGCGTGTTCGCGGAAAAACATAAGAAGATTCTTGTGCCATACTTTATCATATGCAATCGTAAACAACTAATGATACTAGTCCATTGTCGGCAGCATAATATGCTGTTTCAAAGTCAAACGAGACCATTCAAGATCATCAAAAATGGCGCCTTCGACATCAAAGGAAGATCAAATACGACGCCGCGCTGGCTGTCGCTTCTCGTTAGTTTTGCTATTCTCGCTCAGTACTCCAAATGGCCATTTTTGATGATTGATTCATGAATGGCCACCATTAACTCTAATGCGTCTTTTTGAAAGTTGATGACTGTCCGTAAAATCAATTAATTGGCGCATAGCACATTGTTTTATAATCGATAGGTAAATGTAATGATCGGAGAAAATATTCATTTCTTCGTGTTTTGGATCTATAGTTTAAGGTTACCGTTTCAATGTATCGCGTCATTAGCCAAAGGCGTTTTATGAGTGAGCTCTATTTTTTTTCAATTAACTCCAACCTCTGACAATTGTATAAACTATAATTTGTAAATATCTCTGACCATAGAGTAACTAAAATGTATGAGAAGTGGTGAGTTAATTGACTTGATTTCATTTTGTGATGTGTACGCTAAATAGAACGAAGGATATTCAATATTAGCTCATATTTACTCCGTTAATCCCCCCAGCTCAATAAGTTCAACGCCACCACGTATCAATCCTTGCTCTAACCTTATAGTAAGGATACATGTGCATTTAGCCGATAATTTGGCTAGATCTAGGTTCATACAACTTGACAAGTCTGCAATCTAACTTTGACCATTAGATATCGGATATAATTCCAATAACTACGTCCCTTTGGATGCCATGACGCTAACTAGCACAGTTGTATACAAGTTATGCCGAAGGAATCAATACTGCCTCTGTAACCTGATATTTTGAAACTGTGTGAGATATGTACGTTGTACAGCTTCTTAAGAAACGGTTAACCTGAAAATTTATATAAGATAGAAATTTCATATCATAATCTAGAATCTACTGGTTTAGCATATCGTTACAGGCTAGAACCGAACGCAAGTTTCTAAACATGAACGTATTCCTTAAATAATGTACGTACACTACGAGATTGAAACGTTTACAAGTACCAGAGAAATCGCTTCCATCGCCTGTTCACATCTGGTACGTAAATTACAACTGAAGAAAAAAATCGGAGCGTCTCAAGTCCATTGTGTTGCAAATTGCATCGGATTCCTAATGACCCTCGGATCGTTCAGACGCAAATAAACTACATCTCGATCCAGTCTACAACGCTCTAACTCAACGCCGTCGCCGTTGTCGCAAACTCTAATGCCTTTTCCTAATGGCTTACCAACTGCCTCGGATAAAAACTGTTTGTACTCTTATACATAGATACGGATTCACTGATCTAGATTTACTATTTGGTTTTCAGAAGGGTATACCGGGAGGGACATAAGAAAATATGATGATATGATGTGAGTACATAATTAGACTGTGCTATAACTTCTTTGAAGTGTATATTATCTTTTATATGTAAGTTTTCTTTGATTTAAGGTTTGAGGTCGGTTAGAAATTAATTATTGAAATGTCAGCCTTTTGCTTACGCATTGTAAAAATGAAAGTGGCGCAAATATATGCGATAAATTTTTGTGTTTGTTAGACAATACTCATATATATTTAGTTTCAGTGAGGTAGGTAGTCACATACTTAATAATAAATAACTTGAAAAACAAAGACGCTCCCGGAAATGATGATATGCGATCCAAAACTCAAAAAGAAATAATCGAGTATAACGCTTCTGTTAAATTATATAATGTAATATAACAAGATACTATATAACTACTATAACATTATGGATAAAATACGGCTCTACAATATTAGTGACCAATAGCCTCGCTTCCTTGCATATATTAGCATTTCTGTGAGCAACATGAATCTATGAATATGCTGTCCATGGTTGTGAAATTTGAACAATTTTATAAATTCTATTTAGGCATCCTAGGTCAAATTCTAAACTGACAAATTATTACTTATTTAATGGCTTAAGAATGTGATAATGGATTTTGACGGAACGGACTCTACTATATAAATATGTTTTTACAAGCATAAATGCCTAAATTCAATGTTGTCATGATCATGATTATAGTTATTTATCAAGTTTCTTAGGCTGAAGCTATTGCCTGCTAAATATTTGGAGTTATCTAATATGTGTACAAGATTTTAAATTATTGTCAAGAGGTACCCAAAGATATGGCAAATGCTACACTCATTTTGGACGTATATAGATTTATATTTAAAACTTAACTAATTATTTAAGTACTTAGAACAATTGAGATCACCAGAGGTATGTCTCCAACCAAACCGATGAAATTCATTTTGACTATCCGCGTCATAATACCTATTCTAGGGCCGTGAATAATACTCAAGTGTATCCTTTTGCATTTGTTTCCTAGACACACTACCACGACAGGGAGAAAAAACATTCGGCGCCTTAGTTGTCCTTTGTCAAGTATAAGTCAATTTGTAATATTTATGCCTACGCATTTTGATGTTTTCTGTTATCTCTTTTTATTTTGTGCCACTGTTGTGTTTTTTGTTAGACATTTTTCCGAATATTACAAAAACAGACAATACTTTACTTTAAAATGAATCTACAAAATGGCCTTACAATGTGCTGTTGACATTTTGTTACTTGAGTGTCGAACGCCTGTGAAACAAAAAACCGTACTTGAGGAATGAGGATTACTCAAGTATTAAGGAACACTCTAGTGGCAACATTAAACATAGTGATTCTATTTGAGACTTGGGGGAATCGTTGAAAGACATAAGCACTTACATATCATACTGATGAAACTGTCGAATCAACTTCACCAAGATCTACAAAGGAGGATAACTTGGATAGCATTACTACTTTATGCAATAGTATCATTAAGTCCTAACTGCTATTTGCATGTATGGTAAGGTCTTAAAGTCATGACATGCGAATGCCTGTATGTAGGTTTCTCAAATGTTTGAGATGTCGACCATCAACTATTTCTGCAAAGACTCAGTTTTATTTTCTAAACTACCGTGGAATCTTAAAAGTCAGCTATTTCTTTTTTAATTAACCGATAGGTAGATTGACGTACACAATTCGGTTAACCAGTGGAATTTCTTTGTATTTCCAGAGAACAATAAGAAATATAAGCGTTGTGTAAACAATTCAGTGGTATGTTAATTAGTCAACATAACCTTAGAAATACAGTTGAACATAACTAGCTTACCACATCTGCGTCCCACACTGATATGTTCAAAATTCAGGGCAATGCATAATGATTGAAGCCAGATATTCAATTCCATTGTCAAGGTAAGATATTTCACTTTCCAATACTAATGGAATGATACCATTTCGTATAGTTCTCGACATACGTATTTTGACATCTATGTATTTTGCATGATACCAGTAATACCCTGCCAGTATGCTGGACTGCAAACAAGTCCGTTTGGAAGCGATAGTTAAATTAGTAATGAGAACGTTGTAAATACTTTACCAGTTAATGGTTAACTCGTTTCAAAGCTTCTATTCCCAGCTGTAATGGATGTTTACATATTCAATAGCTTCCTTTATGGTAACATGCATTATATGCGCTGAAAATAAATAGAAGATTTAATAGCTATGCAATACACACTAGTGACGTAAACTTTAGTTACTTTGAAGGACTTGTAGCGACTCGTTACTTTCCACTTCAGGACTCGTTACTCGGAATTCGTTACCCTTTACTTTAGTTACTTTTTAGATACGTATGCTCCAGAGCTCACTTTAAACGGTTGACCATGCTACTTTTGGCTTAGTTTAGTTGTTTTGCAGAACATTGAGATCGGCAAATATATTTACGAGGTATTTATAATACAAATATGGATAATTTATTAAAAAACGGTGTTTGAAGACATTTCTTCGAAAACAAAAACAGCAAAACGAACAGAACTGATAGAACAAAAATCAAACTAAAACCTACTTAAACCACCACTATCCATAAGGTGTGTCTGAATAATGATATGGATGAATGTGTACCATTCCCGGTCCAATACGCTCTGGTGCAAACCTGGGATTTACTGGTTGCGAACGGCGTGGCGTGTTTGTAGTGACTGTTAGCGCGGACTCAGGACTGTGTATCGGACTCTAAGTAACGAGAGCAAAAGTAACGAAAGTAACGAGTTTTTCCGAAATGGGAGACTCGTTACTTTTAGTTACTCATTAGTAACGATTACTTTGTAATAGTTACTTGATTATTTTACATCACTAATACACATGTACGGAACTACAAGAACTATATAGTGAGTACATATGGTCCACCTCACTTTCTTTTACCTACAGACTGATTCCAATGGAATTTGACATCGTTGTCTAAGAGCAGGTTAGTTAACTAAATGTTAAAACCATAACAAAATAACAGTGTTAATTTTTATTAACTTTTTCTTCAAAAATGGAAACTACTCGTCCTTGATGTCCCCAAATTTAAAAATAATCGAAAAAACTGCTGGCTGGTGTGGACACGCTACGTAGCCTTGGCATCGGTACGCTTCGCTGCTAGACGTTTCGCCAACACTAGTATTGTCATCCTAAGAAGCTGTAACCCGATCGGTGCCTCCAGAGAAACTGAGACTGGGTCAGCGGCGTCAATTGCCCATGCACGTTTGATATTTGTATGACTTTTCTTACATTTTTTGGGAATAGAAATTGCTACACACGTAACAGATTTCCTTCATTTGACAAAATTACAAAAAATGGACTACATGTATAGGAAATCTGCTCCTTAGTTGTACAAAGACGACAAATGCTACCAGTTTATAAATATGAAGCACCTGCATACCATAAACTTCTCTATTCTAAATGCCCGTTAGTTTGAACGTAAATACAATCAAGAATTATTAATCTATGGCCGTTCTGACATTTCTATTACAATTAATTCAATTTCAATAAAACTCTGGATTTGGCAATTAAATCGCAAACAGGCATTTTGTTATCGAATTCCTGGCATCGTTCCCGTATTTTATCGTGCTATTGAGTTCGAGTATCGTTTGTTTTTCAATATTCCGAATTGCAAACGTCAAAATATTTTAACTTTCGGCTAATTCTCTGAAATATGCGTTATATGAACACTGCGGTGACTAGTATAAATATTACCGTTTGAATTCAGCTGATTTTACGTTCCACGCGACTAGGCGAAGGAATTATTGCAATTACGAAACATCAAGCTGATTTACCTCTAAGTTGGCACCAAATTTTTGACGGAGATGTCTCGGACCGCTGCCATAATTGTGTTCCGTGAACACAACGTAACCTTTGTTTCATGACACCATTTTTCATGCTATTGCCCGCATATCGGGCTCTCAAATCAAGGTGCTACCAGTAAATATCGGAAAAAGAACCGACTGCTAGCGAGATTTGAACCCGCGCCTCCGAAATTCTAGTCCGACGCTCTACCACCTGAGCCATGGCGGTCATGGCAATCCGGTGAAACGCTCATTAGAGACGTCGATTTCGCGAAAATTGTCGACCCTAATTCCGCCATCTTCTGATGGTACGGAGCAGCTAAATTAGAAATTAAATTACCCACAATTCTGTCCCTAAAAAAGTACAGAGCGTATCTGTGTCATCGAATGAAATCTGTTGGGTCAGTATTAATCTCTGACCGCGTTCGTCTCCACATGCCACTAGGTCGAGCCAGCACAGACGGCCCTATGTAGGGAATGAATTGTGCCATTATTCATGCTATTGCCCAAATGTTTGGCTCTCAAATCAAGGAGAAAATTCCGAATGAAGATGCAACTGCCAGCGAAATTCGAACCTGCGCCTCCAAAACAGGGGCCGTCGGTTGGAGTGATTCGACGCCTCTAAGGAGCGTTTCGCCGGCTGGGTTGCCATGGCCGCCATGGCTCAGCTGGTAGAGCGTCGGACTAGAATTTTGGAGGCGCAGGTTCGAATTTCGCTGGCAGTCGGTTATTTTTCTGGCATTTTCTGGTAGCACCTTGACTTTGTTTTAATATTTTTGATTTAATTCACCGCAGACTGTAATCAAAATTCATGTTCTTCCTCCAAAGTTAGCTTATCTACCATCGGTTGAGAACAACAAACGTCGAGATATTATTCTTTATTCTTTAGTTAACTTATCATCATAGTCACAATGTTTTAATAGACATGTTGTGAACTCGTAAAATGCATTTATTCATTTTACGAGTTTCTCTTGGGACATCTTTAAGATCTTTAATGCAGTAGTTTCCTATTGGCTTTTTGCATCCCCACGCCGTTCACCAGATGGTATCTACACTAGTTCATCCACCTTTAGGAGCAATTTCTCACCTCAAGGACAAGAAAGTGTCCTTACTCTTCTCAACTCGTCCACCCAAAGCTGTTGATTAAGAAAAGGTTACTGTTTATACCGACAGAAGTTCGGTTCCTTTTAGTCGCCTTCTACGACACGCAGGATATACGATGGGAGATATTCTAACCCGCCCCTACACGGGGCAGTTAACTTAACCACTGGTTAACTCAGAACAAAGCATATATGTATGCTCTGACAGAACAATTAATGACGAATGACATTAATGACAAATGAATACATTCTCCCTCTCATTTCCGCTGAGACACGGGTGCTTGGCCGTTTCGATAAAGACGTAATTTGCCGGCTAGGAAAAATTTCGAACGGACATTTTAAATATTTTACAAAGTTTTTAATCTTTAACTGTAATTTTTGTATCGTTTTGTAAAATTCCTGTGTGTTAGTTAACGTGATTCATACAATATATGTGTCGATATTGCTTTCCTGGCTTCTTTTATAACATCATCCAGCAACATCCTCACAAACTGTTGTAAGTAAAAAATATTTCAACCTTATTATTCAAATGTTGCTGATTGCTAAATTGTCTTTGTAGCCCTGAAGAAGGGAGCAAATGATCCCGAAAGCTTGGAAATAGAGTTCTAAGAGTACACTTTGCTGTTTATTTGCCGCTACCCAGCCATCTAGCTCGTTTTGTTTCTTAAAATACAACTATATAGTTAAATCATGATACGATATTGTTTGTCATAAACAACAAATTCATATATTACAAAGTTGGTGATGAATATTCCAAAGAGAACTAAAGAATATATACGAGTACTGAAGATCCCGTTACCTATTTACAGCTGTCACTTCGATAAAAAATGTAACTAGCAGTTATGAGTGCATGTGCTTAATAACCCGATGTCGATGCTTTACAGATCAATTTTCCTTATCCGTAAAAAATAAGACTTGCTCAAGATACTACAGATTATAACAAATATGATAGAAACCAATCAAAAGGAAGACGGGGTTGTTTTGTGTCTTACGCAGTGATGGGCTTCAAAAATATGTTTCTGATTGGTATTGTCGGCATCATAACACTTTTATTATTGCGTAAAGATCTAGTTAGGTGAAGTGAAACCAATACTTGTCATGCCATATTCATAGGGGAAGCACTAGCTGCGTTAGTAATATTATTATGCAGATGTTTTTATAAATTTTATTCTTCAGGTTTCATTATTTACTCAAAGTCGGCCATGTATCTTATCGAGATCATAGACCATAAAACAAATATTGAGATAGACGATTAAGAAGAAGAGTTTTGTCTGTGAAGCAGCGGTCGCAGCGTTGACAGATCTCTTATTTTTAGCACTGAGCTTTTTACACTGAAATTTCCTATCCTGTTACATAATGTCTCGATTATAAGCTGTTACACCTTACACCCACAGTACCCCTGGAGAATAACACGCTATAGGATTACAGCATTAAAATGTGCTCTTGAAACAAATCTCCCATGAGTCCACTTTTGATTTTTTCTTATGCTTTATGCTTGCTTCATTCGTTTGCTGACATTGAATGTTCTCTCAAATGAAGTTACTGAAAACGCACCAGCGGAATAGGTTAACACGCCTTGTTTTGCAGTATTGCACTGTTTTAGTACATTTGTACTATTTCCAGTTCATTTTCGACGTCAAAGTACAAAAGTAGGTACACGAAGGCTGAATTCTAATACATTCTCAGTTTTCAAAAAATCAATAAATATCTTCATTTCATACGTTGTACCTTCTCAAATGGATGTATAATGCAAGAATGCAGGGGTTGAGAGTTTTTCTTTGTTTTTTTTGCTCCTCACAAAATTATAGAGCGTCCATGTGGTGTCAATTGCAGCTCATAATCAAATTCACGGGTCACAGGTTTTAGTACAATTCAGTAAAATCCTGTACATTTTGTTACTTTCATCTAGTGCATTTCAGAAACTCACCACGGCAGAACTGCTGCTCTGTCCTACGAGTAAAATATTCATCTGGCAACACGGCAGTCAGGGTACCGCCCACCTCCAACTTGACAGTTGCTTTTAACTAGACAGAAATAGTGATGGAGAAACCCTACCACTTTATATAATCACTTCAATAATCGAGTGATCACTGGAATTACATTTCACTCAATATGACCTGAATGAACTTGTCAGTAAATATTTATGCGTGTCGAGTACGTTGCCGTCAGTAGTATCGAAAAGAGTTTTTTCTCGATCAGCTCAACTCTGTAATTTAATAAATAACAGATTATGACAAAAAAATCTGGATATTATTATTTTTTCAAATTCTTGTCTGTGAGTTTCTATCATTGTCATTTTTCAAAGTTACCTAGTTCCTAGAATAAGAGTTTTAATTTTTGTTAAAAATGTAATTTTTTTACCCCTCTTTCTGTGAGTTCCTATATAATATTTATTTTATTCCAAGTTACCTAGTTTTTAGAATGAGTTTTAATTTTTTATCATTATAGTATTTTATTTTGTCCAAAATAATGCGAAAATATAATATCTTATTAATATTGTTTTGAAATGTTCAGTTTGTGGTAAGTTTTTAATTATTCTATTTGTTTACTGGTTTACCCTATCAATTATTGTTAATCTGAAGTTACTTGTGTCCAGTTTGTCGAAGTTTTTTTTTGTTAGGTAATTAAAAAAATATGTTTACGTTACTTTTTCTCAACAACTCACAGCTAAATTAAATAAAATTACATATATAGAATATTTATATTTAATTTGTTTCTTTGTTAATTCATATTTGCTAACTACGATTCCTACATCACTGTCTAGCAGATTCTGTTTCATTCGAGTGTCGCTCAATCCAGCGTAACGGTGACGATGCGACACTTGCCGTTGGTTCAGTTTAGCTCAGAATGAATAAAAATGTTTCACGTTTTGGTTGCTGCTTGCACTTGTAACTCGCATCGTTCACTCGTAATCGAGTGACGTCGGAATAGTCGAGTACTCGAGTACATTTTCACTCGAGTTATCCCATCATTAGACGGAAATGAAAAATGTCTAAAAATAAAAAATGGAGTCAAGTTGATTGACTCAGTACTTCCCACACATAACGATGATACCATTTTATTATTTCCCATTGCATGAAGGCCATGAAGCTATAGTCTGAAATCTCCTTGCAACTAAATCATCGCCCACCCGCCCGCAAAAAAACATCCAACACAACAACCCTCGTAAATAGTTTCTTACGTCTCCCTCTTCAGGAAATATGCATTAAAAATCAATTGAACAATTTTCACGTTACGCAATCTAGAACGACCTAAAACAATACATGTATGTATACATCACAAATACTCGTGGTCCCGTGGGTTCTATAATAAGCATGCAACGTTCGGATGGACCTAAAAAGTGTATCATGCCGCTAGGTTTTTTATTCGGATATCAATGAACAGCCCATTACGAATACAACAAAATTTCCAGTTTTACAACCCCCCAACCACCCTAAATTCACCCCCACCCAAAAAAGTATAAAGTGATCAGGACCCCTAAAGCGTCTAAAAATGAAGTTTGAGCTGTTTTCATATTTTTAGTTTTTTTAATATTGTTGCGCCGCCACTGAGACGATTTCTAAAAATCATACGCGTTTTCCATCCTTGCCAAAGTAGTAATACTGTGACGAAATTTCATTGACATCAATTCAGTGGTTTCCACATTATAAAATACAGAACGATCTATAGCAATACTCGTATGTATACATCACAAATACTAAGTCCCGTGGTTTCTATAATAAGCATGCAGCGTTCGGATGGACCTAAAAAGTGTATCATGCCGCTAGGTTTTCTATTCATATCAATGGACACCCCATTACGAATACAACAAATTTTCCAGTTTTACAACCCCCCACCCCCCAACCACCCTAAATTCACCCCCACCCAAAAAACAGTATAAAATGATCAGGAACCCCTAAAACGTCTAAAAACGAAGTTTGAGCTGTTTTCATATTTTTAGTTTTTTTAATATTGCTGCGCCGCCACTGAGACGATTTCTAAAAATCATACGCGTTTTCCATCCTTGCCAAAGTAGTAATACTGTACCGAAATTTCATTAACACCAATTCAGTAGTTTCTACATTATAAAATACAGAACGATCTAAAGCAATACTCGTATGTCATACATCGGAAAAAATTCTAAGTTCTTTGTTTTCTGTAATAGGCATAAGGCAATGTTCAGATAGACCTAAAAAAGTTATTTATGTCGCTAGGTCTTCCTTCATAGGTCAGTGGGCAGTCTATTATGAACACAACAAATTTTTCAATTTTACAACCCCCCAACCCCCAACCACCCCAATTTTCACCCCCACCCAAAAAAAAGGTATAAAATGATCAGGAACCCCTAAAACGTCCAAAAAGTCCCAAGTCCCTTGGTTCCTGTAATACAAAAGGCAATGTTCGGATGGACCTAAAAAAGTGTATTATACCGCTAGGTCTTCCTCTCTCAGGTCAGTAGACAGCCCATTATAAGTACAACAATTTTTTTAGATTTACAACCCCCCACCCCCCAACCACCCCAATTCCACCCCCACCCAAAAAAAAGTAGAAAATGATCAGGAACCCCTAAAACACCTAAAAACGAAGTTTGAGGCATATTTGAAATTTTTCGTTTTTTGCTAATTACTCCGCCGCCTATGCACCGATTTTCAAAATTGTAGCAACATTACCTACTACGACCCTATACCATATCACTACCTAAATTTCATCAAAATCTATGCAGCGGTTACTGAGATTAGGAGGCTAGAAAAACGCCAACAGACAGACAGACCGACAGACAGACAGACAGACAGACAGACCGACAGACAGACAGACCGACAGACAGACCGACGGAAATGAGTGACGTGGATTTTCGTTATGTAGGCATCATAAAACGCCCAAAAAGCGTGTTATCTCAAAATCGAAAATTTTCGCGATCACAATACTCCCCTCACCTATCGGTGTGGGAAGTAAAAGAATAATAACAATGTGAATTTACTATTGGTGTTAACTAGTAATTTCATTATCAATTTCTCTAGGGAAAAGTGTGGAAAAAGCAAAAAACCATTCCTGGTTTCGACGGGAACCGATGATTACAGAAAATACACAGGCAATTGAATTATTTATTAATTATTATACCTTACATGGAGGAAGGAATAATTTCATGTAAACCTGAAATATAGGATGAATGATATCAGCCGCACATGTGCCTACTTGGTGACTATTTCTATAAGAAGGTTCTATAACAAACATGCATCGTAGTTGGAAGTCTCAAGTATGCATGTGTCTATAATCAATTTCTGACTGGCTGAGGTAGTGAGGTGGGATTATTCATTATTAATTGAGGTGGCTGTGATGATATCACTTCTATGATTGTGTTACAAACCATCGCAGTTTGCAATTAGTAATTATACAATAATTACAAGGAACAAATGAAAAGTCTGGCATTAATTTGTAAATAAATCGCTATGTTTTGATTTTCTGCTATAATTTTGATACATGAATTCTAAAATATTCTTGACAACAGTGTCATCCAGCTTTGACGTTTTCTTTTCAATATTGATAAAATACTATTGGATAATACATATTAACTATAGACCTCAATGCCTAATAGAATCCTAGCGTCAAACAAGGTCCAATAGAACCCTGTCAAGCCGGTCGTCAGAATAGTCTCCAAAATTTCTGCCCAAGTTATGCACGATCCTTCCCATATTTGTCATTTACGGGTTCACTGTTATTGACAGCGACATAATTTCAGTAATACGAAAAATCGAATTTATAGGCCCAACAATGGAAACGAGAAAGCGGTAGAAAAGGAGCCTAGTTATTAGCTATAGCCGATTTTCAATTATATCTGGCCCTCAATGGTGATGCTATCGTGAGAACCACTTCCAGCCCCTCTACGTAATTCATTTTTCTTGAGCTGCGAATCGACTTTTCGTGAATAAACGTTTCAATTTTCTCTGCGAAGCACAGGAGGGAAAATAATAGGCGGAAGCTGGAGCCGATAACAGGGAGAAATGGGAAATATTCAAAAACCTCACAATACTTGGAACTGGAGAATGTATAGAGCTACATGACGAGTAAACTGACTTAATAAAACAGGAAAGTTTTTCATCGCTAGAACTTTCGAGCTATGTAAAAACGTTATGGAAATATTGCTTATACTTAAAGAGGGACGCTAATTGTAGGACGAATAGAATTTTGGGTTGAGTTTTCTTATACCTGGGTAGCACCAAATGATCAATAAATCCATATTTATTGTACCTTTGAAATCGCCCATATTGAACTGTCTCGCAAATTGACTTTTTCCGTTTTTGTTACTTCCCGTAAAACTTGGCAACTTTGTTGTCGGATACTTAACACCACGCCTTGAACCTTCTTGCTTCTCAGTTAATGTTTGGGGAAGGACAGCGTGATACAGATCTGTGAAGTGTTGAAGATTTCGATAAAGTGCAAAGTAATATCTTATGAACTTGGCGAAGGCTTCAAATCTATCTAAAACAACATAGGTCTGTTCTTTCAATTTTATAATTTTTCTATTCTAATAGACAAATTATAAGGTTGAGATAGTATTGTTTTATAGCGCTACCTAACAATAGCGTTGTCAAAACATTTGAATATTTAGTTGAATTTGGTTGATCCTGATATTTCGGCTAGGTGCTGATATGTAACCACTTAAGAAACCTCTAATTGCACCACGTTTCAATTTAAGATCATGTTGGTCCAACTAAAGTCATTATAAGTTTCTAACGCTCTTCAATATTCGTGGTACTGAACGCAACGCTGAAGACCAAGTTGAAATAGTTTAGTGCCTGCACTGCCACACTTCGTTTCGTTGCAGGTGTGCTGATGTTGGCAAAAAAAATTACATGAGTTTGCATATCTCGCATTATAGAGACATAGAATTGTAGCTTATTTTCTTATATATTTTGTATGTTGTTATTAGAAAAAACTATGTTTCGGTATTTACCACCTTTTTTCAGATAGAAATTAGTTCGTTTCATTTTAGTTTGCATTTCTGGAAGTGTTATACCTACTTTATCAACCTCTGATGCAAATTTGAGCACCTGGATGCCTCAAAAGAATCATCGTTTGTAACTCCATCTTAATTTTGATTTTCTCTTGTTGTTCAAAAGTATCTAGTAGAAGCAATTCTTAAAATTCTGTAAGATTTATAAATTTTCAATATTTAATCAATTTAATTCAATCATTTCATAGTCTTCAAAATTTTTTTCGAATGTTTCAGTATTTTCAGAATTTTAAAAAACTACAAAATTTTGAAAATTTTCAGCAACGCCGATAAAAAGTCTTCATAAAAAGGTGCAGTGAGTTCTGTACTATGGAGTTCTATCTGATTAATCTTCAGTCTAAGTGGATGTTGTGTAGCCTCTCTCTAGCTGTTGAGTAAAAATGGGTGGTGGAAAGCTATCTATATAATTTGGTATACGTGCGTCGTATACTCCCAATAATACAAAATAATTGAAACTATAACTATGTGTTGCACAATTCAATTCAATTATTTATATTGTTTATGTTGCGTTATATTTTACGCTCCAAAACTAGTAATTTTTTGCTCGCTGTAGTATATATGTTTCCTGAAATACAAATGCTGATTACATTGTCATATTCGGGACGTAGCTATAATTATACTATATGGTAATGAAGCAAATTGAGTTGATGTAGTCGATCAAATTAGCACTCGAACTAATGCGTGCACTTTAATCAAAACAGATGTTGTGACATGACGTATCGAAATACTTAGTACTTAAGCCCCTATTTTCGATAGTTCGCCGAGCTTTACGCGGCTGAGCCCAAAATCGTATTATTTTATTATAAAAGGACTATATCAGATGTATCATATACTACATTTTCTCGATTCTCCTGTACGGATGCGAGAGTTGGCCTATAAATGCATCCCTAGAAAGGAAAATATGTAAACAAATAGTAAGGCAAAAGGTTGCATTGGAAATACATTTTAGGGGTGGCGTTTTCCACCCCTTACAACCATGGGGTAGACCAAATAAATTACTGTCTAAGAGTCTTTTTGGTAGTAGAAAATGTCAGCTTAATTTCAATATTGTAACTTTTTTAGTACTTGTGAAAAAAATTGACAAACGAATTTTATTTACCCCCTTTAAGGGGCTGTATCTTAACAAGGGATGCTCCACTGAAGTTTCTTTATATGAAAGATCCTATATTTTTTTCGATAAGGATTCACCCCCTTAAATACTTTACACTTATTATAGTAACGTATGCTGCCTCCCTAACACGTTAACTGCCATGAGCATTACCGGTGGTTCACGAAAAAAAATTCATCCAATGCCGTGAGCATCACCGGTAGTCTCAATCATGCTTCACTCTAATGTCGGATTAGGAATACCGGCACTGTGGGAAGTTTTATGGTTTTCTCTGCTACAGATTATATTTCATACTATGTCAGTAATGGGGCCTTGTGCGATAGTTACTAGTTTATGCATATGGAATGCATAAAACTAGCAACCGGCCAGTGCAATATATTTTTTTGTTTTCCTTGTTTCACTGAGAGACCACTGGTGATGCTCACGTCATCACGGATATCTAGTCATTGCTGAGGTGCCATAAGTATCACCGGGGGTCTCAATGTTTTTTGAAAAAATTTTATTGAACACCTTCTATTTATCGTGTAATATATCCCAAAAATAAGCTCAAATGGCTTAAACTATGAATTTTCCACTATGGCCTCTGAGGAATAACTTTAAGGACCTTATGGCGGCAGTTTACGTGTTAATAAAGTCTGTATATCTTATCACATATGCACCGTTTTCCTCGTTATGCTGACCCATCATAGATTGTAAATTTGGCATTTGTTATCCAGCTAGTCTATACTCGGTCCACCGAGGAAAAAGAGCGCAAAAAATTAAGGGTGTTCACGTAACCACCGGCGCGACGGTAACAGTCTCCAGGAACGACAAATGGACGGTGTTATACAATAGTGACGTGAGCCACCAATCTGTTGTTTTGAGAAAATTGGTTTTGTATTAAGCTGCCTTCTGGACTGTACTAGTTATTATAATTTCTTATATTAAAATAAAATTAGGAAAAAATTATCAAACCAGACATAAGATTTATTAGCAGGAATGGATCACCTATCTACCCAAATAAGCTGAAGTACGCTGAGTTTAACAAAGTTGTTTTTCCTTAATCCCTGAATCTGAATCACGACTACTTCTTCCAAGATGTTTTCAAAATCTTGACTTTGGAGATGCCTTCAAATGAGAGATGTTTATTTGTATTTACATACATATTTACGTGAGCAGGAACCAACTTGCTTTTGCGTACTCATCCTTGCTTCATATTCTAATCAAATGTTGAAAATACCTTTTAAAAAGTAGAAATTTCATTCAATGATCCGAAACCAATCACAGACGACGTCGTTTCGCTTCTTTAAAGCTCGTCAGTGTGATTTAGGTCTCAGACGAATAAATGAAATTGCCTGTTAGTACCTAGCTGGCAAAACTCGTACTACTAGTAGCAACATATAGATATTGGAAAGCAGTACTTTGAAAAAGTATCGGTTCGCCATCTATCTACCAAAGCCGGTACCTGAGTGTTTAATTTGAGGAACCGGATACTGTTTATGTGACCCGTTTAAAATCATCAGGTATTGGCAATTCCAAAAATCGATGAGACCTCTAGCGGCAAAAATCTACACTGACAAAGCAGGTACTCGAATTTCGGACGGCACACAATTAACATGCCATTAACCGTTTATATGCCGTTTATGTTTCTTCGTTCAGTCGTGTTTTCGAGTTTGTGCTTTGTTAATTGGTATATAATGTGTTAGAATATTTCTTCAGACCTTCTTCATACGCTATTGTCAAGAATATGGCATCTACATCAGGCTTCAAATCAAGAAAGGCTAGCAAGTTTAATACAAACTGTAGTGTTTATGGCTGCCACTCCAAAAAAGACTATGATATAAGCATTCATTGCCACGCATTTCCTCCAAAAGCATGTCACAGCGTGCAGGATACCTGCTATCCTCCATATTTGTTTACAAACGCCAGCACCCTCATCGGTAATTGGAATCGCCAATGGAAACCTGCCGGAATGACAACAAACAGACTCTTTTTTGTGGAACACGCATTTAACACTCTCGACATTCGGTTTATGCTAAAAAGCAACTTAACTCAATTAAAGAGTAGCAATTTCATTCATTCATCCGAAACCAATCACAGACGACGTCGTTTCGCTTTTATTTAAGCTCGTCAGTGTGATTTAGGTCTCAGACGAATAAATGAAATTGCCTGTTAGTGCCTAGCTGGCAAAACTCGTACTAGTAGTAGCAACATATAGATATTGGAAAGCAGTACTTTGAAAAAGTATTGGTTCGCCATCTATCTACCAAAGCCGGTACCTGAGCGTTTAATTTGAGGAACCGGGTACTGTTTATGTGACCCGTTTAAAATCATCAGGTATAGAAACCTGCGGGAACGACAACAAACAGACTCTTTTTTGTGGAACACGCATTTAACACTCCCGACATTCGGTTTATGCTAAAAAGCAACTTAACTCAATAAAAGAGTAGCAATTTTATTCATTCATCCGAAACCAATCACAGACGACGTTGTTTCGCTTTTATTAAAGCTCGTCAGTCTGATTTATGTCTCAGACGAATAAATGAAATTGCTTGTTAGTGCCTAGCTGGCAATACTCGTACCAGTAGTAGCAACATATAGATATTGGAAAGCAGTACTTTGAAAAAGTATTGGTTCGCCATCTATCTACCAAAGCCGGGATCTGAGCGTTTAATTTGAGGAACCGAGTACTGTTTATGTGACCCGTTTAAATAAATAATTGAGTTAAGTTGCTTTTTAGGATAAACCGAATGTCGGGAGTGTTAAATGAGTGTTCCACAAAAAAGACTGTGTTTGTTGTCGTTCTCGCAGGTTTATATAACTGTTGCTTTTAAACGGGTCACATAAACAGTACTCGTTTCCTCGAATTAAACGCTCAGCTACCGGCTTTGGTAGATAGATGGCGAACCAATACTTTTTCAAAGTACTGCTTTCTAATATCTATATTGCTACTACTGAAAATACCCCTAACTGGTCTGCTGACAAATATACCTTCAAGGAATACGTTCAACCTAATCTTGTACAGTTTTCATATCATATTTCAGCTAGCAATTTACACTAACGGTTTTTTTTTCAATAATGGTGTATCTCATATATTGTGGATTATAATACTGCTATATCTATTCAGCGGAGAAACAGGGCACAAAAAATGTGATGTTCATGTTCATGTCTTTTCGATGTTTGGCAAACCTGTGTAAACCACAATACGATCACGGCCGTATTATGAGGAGGCCTCGACGAACAGCTGTGTATTTGATTTTTCAGGAAAGGTGGCATGTTCTCCAAATTTGTCGGTGCCAGGCGTGCGCTTAGGCATTGGCATTTCCAAGTGGTGTAAGCTTGCCTCTGACCAAGCCACGAGAACTCGCTCTTTGCTCACCTGTTTCCTCGTTTCTCCGCTGGGTGGATATTAATAAATTTCTTCATTAGATTATTGGTTTGACAATACAGAATAGGATGCCCACAGATGTCGCCAAAATGTGAACAGTGGTTTAGGACATTTATGATCAATGTAGAATGGAACGTTCAGGTTTTAATAATAATAATAATAATAATAATAATAGCGTTTATTGTAAATATAAAATAAATAAAATACAATAAACAACAAGTGACCCAAAAAAAGTTAAAAACTTGTGCTTGGGTATAAGTAGTTATTATAAAATGGAAACAACAAATAAGGGTCAATTCAGGAATATTTATATTTAAATATTATGTATTCCATATATATCAGTAATAATAGGTATTGCATATGTCTACAAGTTGGTGAATTTTAATGCGCTTATTATTTACTATCCATTGTTTTAAACCACACTTAAATGAATTTAAAGGCACTAGACATTTTATGCTTTCTGGTATCTCATTGTATAGTCTTGGAGCAAGAAATGTATGACATCGTAATAAAGTATTTTTTCTTGCTTTTGGTACAACATTACATGCAAATCTTATGTCATATTTATGTTCGTGTTTTGTCAAGTTTGATTTATTCTTATATTGGTAAATACCTAATGACATGAAAAATGTTTGGCGGATATCTAGAATTTTTGTTTTAGAAAATAACAAGTCACTAGGATATGTACATTTCACTTTATATAAAATTTTTATTAAACGTTTTTGTATAATTTCTATTGCTTTTATATTATTTTTACATGCTGCGCCCCACACCACAATACAATATCGTATATGACTATGAACAAGTGCTTCGTATACAATGATCATCTGTTCATAGGTAAGTATAGTGGAAAGGAGTTTAAATTTGCTTATAACGTAACGAATCTTTTTGACAACATATTCGGTATGCTCTTTCCATTTGATATGGCAATCTAGATATATTCCTAAGTACTTGATACTGGTGACCATTGATATAGGAGCTACCTGTTCACAACTGATTTGTAAGTTGGTGTATTTCGGTAAGCCGTTTGCGTATGATGCGAATGGAACAAAGTGAGTCTTGCTGAAATTGACTGTTAAAAGTCGACTACTGAACCAATTGAACATTTTTTTAAAACCATTTTCAGCCTTTGATTTTAATATTTCCCAACTTTCAGCAGAAAATATAACAGCTGTATCGTCTGCAAAACTCACTATATCTCCGCTCACATCAACCGCAAATAGATCATTTATATATATGTTAAAGAATAATGGTCCCAGTACCGTTCCCTGAGGAACACCGCATGTTATAGGCAATGGAGAACTAGAGCATTTATTTATCACAACAGTTTGTGTTCTATTACTCAAGTAACTTTTAATTAGATGATAGATTTGACCCCGTATACCATAATTTTGTAAAGTTTTCATGAGTATCATATGATCAACTGTGTCAAATGCTTTTGCTAGGTCAACAAATACACATAATGTTGGAATATTTCTGTCTACATTTTTGCATAGTTCTCCTATTACATATGTCACCGCATCTTCAGTAGATTTATTTTTTTTGAAACCGAACTGTTTATCAGAAAATATGTTATATTTCTCTAAAAATTCTGTCAATTTGTTCTTTATTATATTTTCAAAAACCTTTGCCAAACAGGAGATAAGTGAGATAGGTCTATAATTGGATAAATCATATTTATCGCCAGTTTTGTGTACAGGCATCACAGTCGCAATTTTGAGTATAGATGGAAAAATACCCTTTTCCAGACAACAATTAATTATTCTAGGTATCAAACATACGATTATAACCAAAATTATGGGAAATTCGTTATGGCACAACGCCATCCACATCGTGTTCGTTTAAAGAGGCGGTCTGCTGTGGCGTAAGCTTGCCTACGGCCAGACGACAAGAATTCAGTCATCTTGCGCGTGATCGTTCTTTTTCTTCGCTGGACAGAGAATAGTAATACCCTTAATACATGTATGCTGTTTGACCCGTGTGCTATCCGATATCTATATTTTGTATAGAACTGTGAATACACGTATATTGCCGAATTGGCACAATACTGCCACGTATTGCGGTTTAGTTATAATAAAGTGATATATCCATCATTCTGAAAATTCGCAATTTCAAAGCGGCGGTATTGGTTTGTGGAATAAACATTTCAATAAGCATTGGGAATCGGATGATCCAAAAATTGCGTACCAAAAATCCGTCAACGTTCCCAGTATTTGAATATATCGCGGACAGGTATGACTTTCGATAGGCTATTTATGAATTTTCGAGCATATATCACTATATGCTGCCTGCGGACTGTGCGTGCTTCGCTGATGATACAACATTAATCCAATCCATTTAAAATAATATGCCCTTAATGATGAAGTAGCTGATACTGCAAATGAGGCAGAGTTGTGGTTTGCTTGCAACTGTCTGAAACTGAACAGGGATAAGTCTCAAAGAGTAACGCTTTCTTCCAATAGCAGAACTAACCCCAATGGAATGGTCTCTCTGCTAGGTATTGTAGTTGACGCTTCACTTAAATGAGATGCTCATACAGACGCACTATGTAACAAATTTAAGCAACTCAGATTTTCGCATTAAGGCAACTGAGATCTGTCATAACAAAAGAAGGTTTATTATATGCATATTCTGCAGTTTTCTATTCTCATCTCATTTATGGAGTCGTACTTTGGGAGGGGGGGCTATAGTCATGCCAAACGGGTATTTAAACTTCAGAGGAAATCAGTAAGAATCTTAAGTAACTCCAAATTTGATGAGCATCTTAAGTCTTTATTCAAGCTTCTAAGGAGGATATTACCGCCTTTAATTTACATATTTTATATTTTTTTTATATTCATGAAAATATCAAACAGTACAGCACGCATTCTGTTATTCATAAATACGCCACTAGAGGCGCTGGAGCACCTTATAACTCCTAGGTCCCGACTAACAGTATTCGCACCCTGAATATTAACCTATATAATAGATTACCAGATTATACACGAACCCTCAGCCACATCAAGTAAAGAAAAACGGCTAATGATATCATGCTTAGTCAGTGCTTTTATAGCACTGATAAGTTTTTAAATTTTGTATCGTCTTATAGTTTTTTAATCTAAAGACTGTAAACAGCTTGCATCCAGCCGGTGCCAAAAAAGGGATCAAAACTGATACGACCAACTACAGACCTATAGTTCTGCTCTCTGTAGTCAGTAAAGTGACGGAGAAATCCGTCAACCAAGAGCTCATGGAATACCTAGAGCTCCATCACTTAATCAACGACAGACAATATGGATTCCGACACCAAAGATCAACTGGAGATGTCCTATCTTACGCCACACATTTGTGGAGCAAACTCATCCAGCCATTTGGCGAGGCTCACTTCGTTGCTCTCGATATTTCAAAGGCATTCGTTCAACTGTGTCATGCAGCTCTCCTAAACAAGCTCTCGTCTTATGGGCTTCCAGTTAAGCTTTGCGGTTGACTGGCAGACTTCCTCTCAGGTCGGAAAATCTATGTCGTGGTAGACGGCTTTTCCTCTTCTTTCCGTAGCATCAACAATGCTAGGGCTCCGCAGGATCAGTATTGGGTCCAACATTGTTCCTGCTTCACATTGATGATCTAATCTCTAGCACTACAAACCCAATCCACACTTTTGCGGACGACAGTACGCTGCATGCAGGCATCATGAGCAATAGACCTATCTCTGTGGTCGCGCTGTAATGCAGAAGACTGGCAGTGGCAGCTTCACTTTCAAAGGATCTCGACACTATCACCGCTTGGGGGTTCGGGAATATGGTAGAATTTAATGCTTCCAAGACCCAGTATTGTACGCTCTGGGCTCTGCCAACGAGTCACTCATTCAAGCTGTTAGGAGTCAACATTACAGAAAATCTGATCTGGCACGAACACGTTGCGTCAATTGCAACAGCTGCTGGTAAAAATCTTGGGTACCTATTTAGAGCCAGAAAGTACTTTTCACCATGTAACCTCCTCACGATATATAAAGCCCAGATAAGACCTGGCTTGGAGTATTGCTCTCATGTCTGGGGAGCTGCTGCCCCTACTACCATATCTATACTAGGTACCGTCCAGAGAAGGGCAATTCGACTAATTGGTGACCTGGCCTTAACGCGCCACCTCCAGCCACTTTCTCACCGGCGTGTTGTTGGTGACCTCTCACTCTTCTGCCAATATTCAAACGCAATCTGCTCCTCTAAGCTATCCTCTATCGTACCGCCGCTCACCGCTCCTATCAGAAGCACCCGCGCGACTGCGGAATGTCATCCTGAGGCGGTGGTTCTTCATACATCAAGAACCGAGCAGTACAACCGCACATTTATTCCCAAGGTATCCAAAGCTTGAGAATGGACTGCCAGAAGATGTATTTATTAGGCCTGCGGGTATTGGCCCATTCAAATCCCGCGTTAACAAACTTTCCCTAACATAACCCCTTCACAGCAGCCGCGGTACTCTGGTATTTAGGCTCTGTCTACGCGGTCTGCTCAGTTATAAAAAAAAAGTTGTGTCGTTATACTTATTCTGTAGTATTCGAGTATTCTTTATGTAATTCTGTGTTATGTTATTTGTTTTTAATGTTCTTGTCATGAATGACCATTATATACCTGTCTTTGTATTAAATGGTGAATAGATTTACTACTACTACTACTACAGGATGGTCCACTTCTTAATGGCATAACTTGGCGACATCATGGATAATGTTAAAGTAATGACAATTTCCCAATACACTTATATCCTGGACAGCTTCGTTTTCAAAGTACAGGGTGTTCATGTTAAGAAAATCTGTATTATTTTAAATATTTCCTAACGCATTGCTTAGAAAATTTTGAAATTGGGTACACAGGATACCTAAAGATTTTCCATGATCTAGAGGATCTGATGACAATCGACCTATGGTGCACTGATGATCGCTAATAAGCGTGAAACAGCTGTCTGCGTACTGGTGGATTGACGGAGGTATAGAGCAGCCCTCGTATATCGGCTTTCATACGCAGCGCGTATAGAACCCGCGCTCTCTAGTGGTTAAGCGGATGCACCTTGGCGTCCCACCAAGAAGTCTACTACTGCCAAGTAGAGATTTCCTTGGTTTGCCGTTACCTTCGGGTACTAGATGGCGCACCGGCAGAATTCTTTCTGTCTGCTTCCTCAGGTACTATTAGTAACAATTGTTAAGAGGCCTGGGTACATACATTTATACATAATCATATGGACACGGACTCGCATTTCAAATAGAACTCACTTGCTTTTCAAACTACATACATAAAATTTTAGAAGGTGATAGCTAAGACATCAGTGAAGGGCAACATGGTGCGATTCTTTCAAAAAAGTTTGTTTTTGGTGTACGAAAACCTCGCAGCGCAAGCTTTCTTCTTCAAACTGATCTTTGAATAATTACTGTAAGTTTAAAGGTAACATCAGGGCATTCGAAATCCAAAATGCATTCTTATGCAATTTTCTGTTTCTGCTCGATATTATTAAGCCCTGGTTAGCTGGCCGGTATATTCACCCACCACCTTTTAATGTCCAGCTCACACAGACACAGATACTTGACTCAAAGGTAGGATGTTATAAAACACAAAATTACACACATAAGCCTTACCTTTAATATAATTTTGTTCACGTTGGGGCCGATTTATCGTCTATTAGAAATTATTTATTGAAGTTCCATTGTTTTGAGTGCCCGTCCACAATAGAAAATGTATGCAATACAACTGAAACTTTTGAAATGATAAATAGTGTATCTCTAGTTTTTATTGGTTGAAAGTTTGTTAATTTCTGTATTGGCAAGCATAGAAGGGTACAAAATCTGGTAGTATTTTGCACCAGACAGACCTTTGTGATCGTATTGTATCGTGATTGTATTGTATTGTATTGTACTTTATTCATGTTATCACTAATAAGTTTACATACGTCAAAAAAGAGGTATACAAAATATTAATTGTAAAAGTGATGTGATTACAAATAACAGCTTAAATATATTTGTAGACGTCAAAATAAAATTCAAAGACTAGAGTGATTAAAAATAGGTTAAAAATATACAAATCAAGACACATTAAAATTAAAATCAGATGACAAGTATTCCTGATAAGAATAAAATGCTTTACTGATTAAGTAAGTCTTCATCTGCCGTTTAAACTGTGAAGTGGGCAATGACCTGATATTTTGGGGAACAGCATTAAAAAACTTTATAGCCCAGTAACCTGGGCCATCTTGACACCTTTTCAGTCGCCAGAATGGAGACATTAAATCAGATTTGGAGCGAGTATTGTATGAATGAATATCTCCATGAGTATGATATAGATCTAAATTCTGCCTAATATAAAGCAAGCATTCCAAAATATATATACAGGGCATGGTCAACAAACACATTTCTATAAACATATTCTTGCAGTCATCTCTGTACCCTAAGCCTGCCATTATTCTCACAGCCTTTCTCTGCAAGCCAAATACGCGATGTATTTGCACAGTATGACCCCATACCAGAACAGCATAAGAAAGGTGGGAGTGGAATACGGCAAGGTATGCTGTTCTTGTCACTTCGATTGTAACACAGTTTTTTAGGTTTCGAAGAACATAAAGTCCTTCGCTTAGTCTGACAGAGAGAGCATCAATGTGATTTCCCCATTGAAGTTTCGGGTCAAGCTCTACGCCTAGGAACCGTACCTGCTGACAAATGTTATTGCTGGGAACCTCTCTTAAGCTGAAAATCATTTCGTTTGTTTTATCTGCATTTAACAGCAGCCGATTTGAGTTAAACCAGTCTTGAGCTCTATTCTGTGCGGCTATTGAACCGTCGAGTGATTCAAGGTATGATTCCGCAGATTGTTCCGTAAGATTGTTGTATCATCTGCAAAAAGTGTATATTTTGCTGTAGTCTCAGATAGAGGGAGATCATTTATGTATATCAGGAATAGCAAAGGACCCAGAACGGAGCCTTGTGGTACTCCAGCATTAATTTCACTATTTGCTGATGTCACACCAGCCCATCTTACAACCTGTTGTCGATTTTGAAGATATGATCTAATAAGCTTGATGCTATGGGCACTGAAGTTATAAAATTCCAGTTTCTTCAAAAGTATACGATGATCAACGCAGTCAAAAGTCTTACTCAAATCATAAAACCTCCCTGAAGTATATTTCATATTTTGAAACCCATCTAATATTTCTGATACTAGGTTAATAATTGCCAAAGTTGTATTATTACTTTCTCGGAAGCCAAACTGGTACTGAGAAAAAAGTAAATTAGACTCAAAAAATTTTGCTATTCTAATGGCCATACATTTCTCAAAGACTTTAGATATTATAGGCAAAAGTGATATAGGCCTATAGTTTTCAGGAAGTGCAGGATCTCCTTTTTTAAATATAGGGATGACCACAGCAGTTTTTAATTTGGCTGGAAAAATATTCTGCTTCAAGCAGAGATTTATAAGTTTAGTTAGTGGTATGATTATTTGGTTTTTGACAGCTTTTATTATTTTCATATTAAATCCATAGAGATCACAGCTTTTTTTATTTTTAAGATTGTCTAATATGTCTCTTACTTCATTGAATGTCACCTCTGTGAAAGAGAAGGGTGTGTCAGGTTTTTTAATGTTTTTTAAAAAGTGAAGCGGATCATTTATGGACTGGGGTATATGTAGCATAATATCTTTTGCTACATTCGAGAAGTAATTGCTAAAATCGGTTGAAGTTATATTTGCAGATATAACATTTCGATCGTTAGTATATCTATTGATTACTGTCCATACTGCTTTTGATTTATTATTTCCCGAACGCATGAAGTTACTATTTGCCTGTATTTTGGCTCTTTTAATAGCTGTTTTGTACCGACTTCTATAATGGTTAAATTCTTGATTGATTTCGTTACTGTAGTATTGGTTTTTCAGAGCACCCAGAAAATTGAGATGTTCTCTCATCTCTCGTAGGTCACCATTGAACCAACTGATACTACTGTAATTGTCAGATCTGACAATGTAAGTTTTTTCAGGAAAAGCAGATAAATATGCACCTTCTAGTACGCTCAGAAATTGTTCAAAAGCCTTTATGTTAGCATCTTCGAAGATAAAATCCCAGGAAGCATTAGCTATCAAATTAAAAAAGATATTTAAACCGTGTTGCGTAATTGGTCTGCATATTTTCCGAGATCTTACAATGTTGCCCTTTAATTCTAATATGCAATCTATCATTTGACATTTATGGTCAGACACATTCATCTCATTCACACTTACAGAATGTAGATCCATACCATGACTCACAAATATATTATCCAAACATGTGTTCTGTCGGGTAGGCTCATATATAGTTTGCTTAAGTCCAAAACTTACCATTGAGCTACAGAAGTTCACTACATCAGGATGATCAGTATTGAATTTGATGTTAAAATCACCTGCAACTATGAGTTTAGCACTAGATTTAATATTTGTAAGGATCTCTTCTGCTACTGCTAAAAAGGTGTAAAAACTCCCAGAAGGTGAGCGGTAAAAAACTAAAACATATAAATTTAAAGAATTAATGTAAACTGAGCAATACTCAATTCATTTGTCAATGTTCATTGGAGAATTTTTTGTTTCTAAAGATATTTCTAGACAGTCATTGATGAAGATTGAAGTTCCACCACCACAATATTGGTCTCTTGTAGAAAATGCTGCTAACTTGAATCCCTTGAAATGAACGTAGTCAATTTCCTCTTTACTTAACCAGTGTTCTGTAATACATAGAATACTGACATTTTTGTCTGCTATAAATGCTTCAACTTCATTAATTTTATTTCTTAAGGACCTCACATTGACATGAAGGACCCCTATCATACGTACATTTTTGTTTTGCTTGATATTGCTGCGGCAATTACATCCTTCTGAAACCTTTGTTGTTGTAGTATCTTCTATTTCTGTCGTACTGCTGCCTTGTGGTACTGGAGCGAAAAAACTTGAATTTCTTAACCAGAACATTCATAGGCCAAACAGATGGATCAAAAAGTACTTCATTTAAATCGCAGTGTGCTCCTACTTTGAATGATGGGTTTCCGTTTTGCCTAACTGCCTCTACTATAAAGTCCTGCCTATTCCATTTGCTTTCCAGGTATTTTTTCACATCATCGGCTTTAACTCCTGGTTTGCATCTGTCTATGTATAACCACATTTTCTTCTCGTCCCCTTCAAAATTTCCTGGACTATTATTCTTTTCTAGTACAGAGGAACCCACAATCGTTTTGTTGTTCATTGTGTTAATTTTTTGCTGTCCTTGCTGCTTTTTTGTGTTTCTTCTTTTTACTGGAATGAAGTCATCATGGTCATGGCGAATTTCATTATTGTTTACCCTGCACTCCACGACAGTATTACCAGAGTCCATACTTGTGCTTGAACTGTTTAATATTTCTAATCCAGCATTATCAGGGCGATTCGTCAATAATCTCACTAAGTCGATGTTAGATTCACGTAAATTTGTACTCTCCGTCTTCATTATAGCTATTTCATTTTGTAGGTCGTCTGTATGTTTTTTCACAATGCTGTTTACTATCTCTCTAAATTCTTGACTTTTCAAAAAATTAATCACCACATGGTCGGCACTCGTCACACTTCTTGTTTTGATTTTTGCCTCAGACATATTTTGGCTGACAGGAACACACACGTCTGAACGCCGCAACAGTTACGACTCGTGATGCTAGATATTTATCCCCACAATCGAACCCTAAACGGTTGGCCACTGCGAGTAAAACTGAACAATGCACGATAAATCACGAGAGTTTCAGTTTATGGAATCCACGTCATTATTATTTCTGGCTAAGAACGCTTAAGCACGCAACACAAATAAATGTCTTCAGAATGCTATACGACCCATAAAGGTCTACCAAGCCGCTAAGAACGAAACTAGCATTTCATGGTTAATTTGTAATTTTCTGGTAACACTAATAGCTGTTCGGTATAATAGATTTTTGCTACGACCGTGGAAATCATCGTAAATAAGATTCAAATAACTTTCGAATTCGTTTTCAGGGTGACTAACATAACAAACATGCTAAAAAGATGGACTCCGAGAATTAGGCGACGACAGGTGTATAACGTCACCCTGGTAGCTGACAATAATGATTATTATTAGATAAATATTAACTAATTTTTGACGATAGTAGCAAAGTAACACTTAGCAAAATGACTTATCATATTTTTATTGCTTACATCCAATACATAGATATACATCGAACTAAAGGAAGAAGCAACTTCAACCAATAAGACCCAACAGGATGCGCAATCAACTAACTCAATAAAACTGTATAAATTATTTGTTTTCTTATAGTTCTTTATCCAGGAAATCTCTACCTTTGGCTATGCATATAAGCTGTTCGTAGCTTAGCCATGTCTAAACTCTCATACTATTCATCAACGAAAGCTTCCTCCTACCTAATCCTAGTTCCTATGTCAACTTTTATGATCAATGTCAGCAAGTTGACATTCCTTAATAAACAAGTGTCCGAGAAACAGCAAACAACCCTTGCTTGCATCACTTGTGTAAAACATGCATATCTCATACGTTAGGTTTCAAGGGAATTTTTATAATGAAAAGAGAAAAAGCAAACACTTAAAAATTAAATCGCGTCTTACAATAATTGTGTACGACATTACATATTGAAACAGAATGATCTGCGCCCCAATAATTGCTTTTATGTGATGATGTTCTTAAAGAGGTAAAATTTATACAATATAGGTAAGTAAATAGCTAGTTGTTTCTAAGGAACACACTATAAAGGACCGACTTAGCGGTATTCTAGCTGTGCCTTAACTTTGCAAAAATCAGAATAGAGGCAGAAAAAAAATTCGAATAAAATCTAAATTGCAAGTTAAGCTTGTGAAACAATTTTGTGCAGCTTTTTTTCATAAACTACCTCAAACTAAAGAGAAAAAGAGCAATTAGTTTAATAGATACGCCTAACCTCACCTTCTTCGATGTTCCACAGCCTGGAACATCGAAGAAGGGTGGCTGACCTATCCCTGCTTTACAGATTCTATCACAGAATATGTTCGAGTGAGCTCTCCCAGATAATAACACCAAAGGCCGTCCTGACTAGAAACACTAAAGAACCTCTGCGAGCTCATCCTTACCAGGTCGAGCACCTTACTTCCAGAACCAGTCTCCTCCAGCATTCCTTCCTTTGGCGAACTTCCACGCTGTGGAATCAGCTGCCGGGGAATTTGTCTTCCGACGGCTACAACTTGCAAATCTAACGGGAACCGACACTTATCCTCTCGCAGCGCTTCTACAGCGCTATAGGCTTTCAGCCTTAGCGGGAGGCTGTCCATAAAAGAAACTGGCAGTCATAGCTTACTTGAGAGGACCATTTAAAATTCATCAAGGTTTTTAATGACTGCCAGTAAATTAACCTAGCAATAATATTCAGTCTTTCGTGGTACTTCAGTTATCTTTTCTTTTAATTTTTGGAAAACATCGACCTACTCTATTTCGCACTGACTGGATCATAATCAGTGACTCTAGATTTTTCCTCGAATCACGCCCCTTCCATTATTCCTAAGAGCCCTGAATCAAGCGAAATTCCTGTTCGCGAAAACAAAGATGCCTCTCACGACTAAGCTTAATTTATGATAATTACAGAATAATGGTAGCTGCAAAGTTAAATATGTTTTATTGATGAGAACCCCACGCAATTATGCAATTAAAATACGACCCCCTTTAGTAAATGGTACCCACTAGGACTAATCTTGAAATGATCATCAAACACTCATTACTCGGCAAGATAAGTTGGATATACAGGGCATGCTTCTTATTTTGGGGATTTGCTTATCTAGACGTGACTACTGAAAAATGGGTAGGGATTGGGAGCTAGGACATTTTACAATTTCTGGACAATCAAGTACAGCTATCGACCGAGGTTAAATACTTAGGGAGATACTGGACTCTGGGTTAACCTGGAACCTGGTGGCCAAGGACAGCACAGCGAGCTGCTATTACAAAACTAAGCAAGGCTCAAGAGGTGTGGTTGCAAAATTGACATCTTATGAGACGGAACTTCTGGACATTTCTGCCAAGCTAGAGAACTTAATTTAGAACGAACATCGTCTTTTGTTGGTGTCGAGGAGGACTGTGTCGGGCTTGTTGGTGTGCACAAGCTCGAGCGTGGGGAACGAGTAGTTCCAGTATCCGATATATCTTGTTCTCCACAGCGGACTCTGGAACTCTACTGGAACGTATGGCAGCGCCGGTGAGTCTACTATACCGCATGCGTGCTTAATGATAGTGTAGTGTTATTAGTGCTTTTAGTGTGGGGTCAAATTTAAAAAGGGGTTAGTGGGTTCCTTTCCATGGAAGTAGGAGGTTTAGAGCAAATATCTACAAATACATTTTCTGTTCCTAACTGTCAAATAACTCAACCGACTCGATTTTTTTTCGTCTGAATGATATTGCATCTCAATATATGTTTGAAATTCGTAGTTTATTGGCATCAACGAGACACCGGAATTCCATCCGTAGCCCAGTATGTTTGCCGTCACTAGGACAATGCATGACAACAGTATATCGGTCTATGAATATGCTCCATAAATTACAATCTCAAACATGCCGGATGCAAAAAATACCTGAAAAATGAGTTCGCCGGAAAATAACTCCTCTCTGTTCTAAACACAATTGTAATTCCGCTCATAAAGTTGTATTATTTATCACGAATTCATGGAACGTACGTATGGAGATAAATTATATAGATGTACAGCACTTTTTTTCCTCTCTACGTCGTAAGTGGAGAGTGTATTGTTATTCCAGATTTGGAGATAAATATATATTTTAAACGTTTTGTCATTATGTCTCCTGAGGGAACTCGCATTTGTGGACTTCTCTAAATTGTGAAACCTTTCAAAATCTCGTAAGTACCCAAATTTTCCTGATTTCACGGAGTGTCCAGATTTTCCAGATTCTTCAGATTTTCCAGATTTTCCAGATTTTCCAGATTTACCAGATTTACCAGATTTTCCAGATTTTCCAGATTTTCCAGATTTTCTAGATTTCCCAGATTTCCCAGATTTTCCAGATTTTCCAGATTTTCCAGACTTTCAAGATTTTCCAGATTTTCCAGATTTTCCAGATTTTCCAGATTTTCCAGATTTTCCAGATTTTCCAGATTTTCCAGATTTTCCAGATTTTCCAGATTTTCCAGATTTTCCAGATTTTCCAGATTTTCCAGATTTTCCAGATTTTCCAGATTTTCCAGATTTTCCAGATTTTCCAGATTTTCCAGATTTTCCAGATTTTCCAGATTTTCCAGATTTTCCAGATTTTCCAGATTTCCCAGATTTCCCAGATTCTCCAGATTTTCCAGATTTTCCGGATTTTCCGGATTTTCCGGATTTTCCTGATTTTCCGGAGTTTCCGAATTTTCCGGAGTTTCCGGATTTTCCGGATTTTCCGGATTTTCCGGATTTTCCGGCTTTTCCGGCTTTTCCGGCTTTTCCGGCTTTTCCGGCTTTTCCGGCTTTTCCGGCTTTTCCGGCTTTTCCGGATTTTCCGGATTTTCCGGATTTTCCGGATTTTCCGGATTTTCCGGATTTTCCGGATCTTCCGGGTTTTCCGGATTTTCGGGATTTTCCGGATTTTCCGGATTTTCCGGATTTCCCTGATTTCCCGGATTTTCCGGATTTTCCGGATTTTCCGGATTCTCCGGATTTTCCGGATTTTCCGGATTTTCCGGATTTTCCGGATTTTCCGGATTTTCCGGATTTTCCGGCTTTTCCGGCTTTTCCGGCTTTTCCGGATTTTCCCGATTTTCCCGATTTTCCAGATCTTCCAGATCTTCCAGATCTTCCAGATCTTCCAGATCTTCCAGATGTTCCAGATGTTCCAGATGTTCCAGATGTTCCAGATGTTCCAGATGTTCCAGATGTTCCAGATGTTCCAGATGTTCCAGATGTTCCAGATGTTCCAGATGTTCCAGATGTTCCAGATGTTCCAGATGTTCCAGATGTTCCAGATGTTCCAGATGTTCCAGATGTTCCAGATGTTCCAGATGTTCCAGATGTTCCAGATGTTCCAGATGTTCCAGATGTTCCAGATGTTCCAGATGTTCCAGATGTTCCAGATGTTCCAGATGTTCCAGATGTTCAAGATGTTCCAGATGTTCCAGATGTTCCAGATGTTCCAGATGTTCCAGATGTTCCAGATGTTCCAGATGTTCCAGATGTTCCAGATGTTCCAGATTTTCCAGATTTTCCAGATTTTCCAGATTTCCATGATTTTCCTAATTTTCCTGATTTTTCTGATTTTCCAGAACATCCATGAACTATCACGATCGTTAAAAAACTAAACGACAAAATAACAAAAATGTCCGAATTGGTAATGAGGTAAATAAATCATAAAATGTGTTCTTTTTATAATCTAACTACTTTTATTTAAATAATATTTTAAGCCGTGTGGAGAGATAGTTCAATGATAGTAACCGTTCTACTCCACGTCATAATATGTCCTGATGCGACATAATAATTTTTTACGGTAACCTTTTAGGAGGAAGGGTATGACATGTTTCATTGGTTACCTCCATACAAAAAACAAATTTTCATAAAACGCCTGCAGCGAATTCCAGAAGGGTCATTCAAATTGCCTTCTTCCCTATCCTACAAAATATAGACCCAGGGCTCATCTCACATCCGTATTTTCTTGCCGCGATTGCAGTGACGTAGGTGAAAAAGTACCTCCAAAGTGCCAGACTGATGAGAGTTACTAACTGATATACGTTTGTAAACCTTAATTCTAATCAAATTAGACAAAAAGTATTATACTTCCCAAGCCAGTGTAGAGAATAAGTAGCTTCGCAAGTAATCGCAAAAATTTTCAAATTCGGGTTAATAAGTTTTTTGGTTTTGGTTGATTTTATGACATTTCGATCATTTTTGTCTCTCTGTCTGTCTGCCTTTCTGCAGTGGTAGGTGGGGAATGAGAAAAATATTGAAAACTGAAAAAATGGTTTAACTTCATTGGCTGATTTTTAGTAAATTTGGAAGGGTAAGATATTAGTGAAGGAGCTAGTATAATATATAATATTGTCACGACGGCCTCTTTTTCTTCACCCAGGGAATCAAACTCGACGTAACTTTCACCGTTTTACTTCACAACTGGATACAATATCTCTTAACCTTATCTCAAGTACAACTCAAATCAACTGACCTCCGCCACGCTACTCGTGATGCCTTATATACTTCATCGAACCATCTAGAAGATTCCAGACACCCAGATGACATTCGAGAATGCCGATCTGTCAGTCTAGAAAATTCCAGATGATTCGATGACGTTTACACATCAAAAAAATCTAACCTAATCATTGTGAAAGAAACATTAACAAATCCAAATAAGCAATGTAATATACAGGATGTTACACTCTTCCCCCCTTAGCGTTCGGCGTCCTCGACGAACAGTTCGCTTCGATCCTTGTATGGCCACAGGCGATCGCTATGGACGACCTTCGGTTTTCCACTACCCATACGTATCCTGTAGACTACGTCGTTGAGGCGCTTCATCACCACGTAGGGTCCCTCCCAATGGCGTTGTAGCTTCGGACATCTACCCCTTCTCCGTCGTGGATTGTAGAACCATACCAGATCACCTTCGACGAACTTTGGGCTATTTGCTTTCAGATCGTATCTGGCTTTCATTCTGTCGCTGGCAGACTGGATGTTTCCTCTAGCAGACTCATGGATATCCCAGAGCGTTTCCTGAAGCTCGCTCACCCATTCGCATGGAAGACGGCGTTCCGTCTCTGGGGGTGGACCAAGAGTCCAGAGGCAGCCGCAGTTCTCGACCAAAAATTATCTTCGCTGGGCTCAACCGAGTTGACTCGTTCACCGCTGATCTGTAGGCCAACATTTCCAGAGGAATCTTCGTATCCCAATCAGACTGATGTTCGTTAACGAATTTTGATAGGTAATCCAGGATTGTCTTGTTGAAGCGTTCCACCATACCGTCGGACTGCGGATGAAGAGCAGTTGTTCTAGTCTTCCGAATTCCGAGCTTTCTCATCAGCTGTATGAAGACTTCCGATTCAAAGCTGCGTCCCTGGTCTGAATGTAGTTCATTAGGAACTCCGAATCTGGACACCACGTATTCTAAAAGAGCCTGTGCCACTGTGCCTGCTTCTTGATTGGGCACAGGAATTGCTTCTGGCCATTTAGAGAAATAATCCATTACAACAAGCAGATACTTGTTCCCAAGGCTGGTTTCCGGCAAAGGACCCAAAATGTCTATGGCGATTCTCTCAAACGGCGATCCAACGTTGTACTGCTGCATGCGTGATCGTTGACGAATACTTGGACCTTTTCTTGAGTTGCAGACATCGCACGTGGAACAGTAATTTTCAACATCTTCGCGACAGCCAACCCAGTAAAATCTCTCCTTGATTCTTTCCAGGGTCTTCCTGATGCCAAAGTGACCCCCACTGCTACTATCATGTAGTTGTTCCATAATTGCTTTCCGTAATTTCCTTGGTACTACAAGTTTTTCTTTAGCATGTCTGCCATCAGTATCCTCCCAGATTCGATACAGGAGGTTACCCCTTACCTTTAGTGAGTCCCATTGTGCTAGGTAGGCTTTAGTGATGGGACTCATAGCACTTATTTCCTGTTGATTAGGCTTGTTTCCATTTAATAGCGAATGAATAACTAACCCTAGCTCAGCGTCTTGTGACTGAGCTTGCTTGAAGGTTTCTAGTGAAATCTTGGTTCCTTCCAATTCAAATTCTTCTATTCTTAATGTGTTTATATCGAATTCTCGTTGTTTCTCTTCTTTCGAACAGTGCTTACAGTCTTCATCACAGGGCCTGCGTGACATAGAATCGGCATTTCCGTGTTGCTTTCCTGGACGATGACGAATTTCAAAGTCATAGCTTTGGAGGTATTCAGTCCATCGAGCAAGCTGGCCTTCTGGATTCTTGAACTTCATTAACCACTGCAAAGCTGAATGATCGGTTCTCACGACAAATCTTCTTCCGTACAATAAATGGTGGAAATTTCCGATCCCTTTCACCACACTGTACAACTCTTTTCGTGTCACACACCAGTTTTTCTGCGCTTTATGCAAAGTTTTACTGTAGTATCCAATTACCTTTTCGATGCCATCTTGTTCTTGAGATAAGACAGCTCCAACAGCATAATGGCTAGCATCTGTGTCCAAGTAGAAAGTTCCTTCCCTTGTAGGATGAGCTAGTATCGGTGAGGAGGTCAAAGCCGTTTTCAATGCGTCGAAGGCTTCTTGGCAGATGGAGTCCCAATAAAACTTATTACCATTTTCAGTTAAGGCAAATAATGGTTTGGCGATGGTAGAGAAATCTTTCACAAATCTGCGATAATAACTGCACAGTCCCAAAAAGCTTCGTACCTCATTAGTGTTGGACGGTACTTTCCATTCCTTCACAGCCTGCACCTTCTCTGGATCCGTCCGGATTCCGTCTTTGGTTAACATATGTCCGAGGTATTTTACTTCCCTTTTGAAAAGATGGCATTTCTTAGGGTTTAGCTTCAAGTTCGCTTCCTTAAGCCGCTGGAAAACTGGTCTTAGTCGGAGTAGCTCTTCTTCAAAATCCTTTCCAAACACAATAACGTCATCGAGATATATCAGTGCTGTCTTCCAAGATAAACCTTGTAGTACAACATCCATTAATCTTTCGAAGGTACTGGGTGCATTGCATAGACCGAAAGGCATTACTGTAAACTGCCATAGCCCAGCACACGATGTAAATGCCGTTTTCTCTTTATCTTTTTCATCCATTTCAACCTGCCAGTACCCACTTTGCAGGTCCAAGGTGGAGAACCATGAAGAATTTCCAACTGCATCCAAAGTGTCGTCAATTCTTGGTAAAGGGTATGAATCCTCTTTGGTCAAATCGTTGAGCCGCCTGTAATCCACACAAAACCTCGTTGATCCGTCCTTCTTCCTAACAAGGACTATCGGAGAGGCCCAAGGGCTAGATGATGGCTCGATTACTCCTCGTTTCTGCATATCTTTTACCATATTCTGTACTTCATCAATCCTAGATAATGGAGTTCTTCTTGGGGGCTGCTTGACTGGCTGGGCATCTCCTACATTAATTTTATGACGTACCAGATGGGTTCGCCCTAGGTCATCATTATTTTTAGCGAAAATCGAATGAAATTCTCTTAGTAGCTTCAGGACCTTCCGCTGCTGTTCGGGTCGCAAATGCTCACAGCTTCTATCATACAAATCTTGAAGACTACCTGAGATTTGGGTGAAGTCACTATCATCTTCTTCTTCCGCGCCATCTAGCCTTCGTATCCATGCTACTGGTTCTAGTCTACCCAGTGGCGTACCTTTCTTGATTTGTATTGAATTCCTGGATACATTCACGGCCCTTATTAACATATTTGAAGAATCCGTTATTGTTCTGGCTAATAAAATAGGTTTATTCCAACCTAGCGTAGGATCTGGTTCAAAGACGCATGGGGTAAGGTTATGTTCAAGTGCCTTATGTGCATATATGGGTATAACAATCTCCTTCTGTGGTGGAATTGTGAAATTCCTTGGTGCCATAACGCTCATTTCCTCTAGATGAACAGCTTGGCAGCTAAATGAAATCTCTTCTGAATCCCCAATGCTTAAGGTATTACCAGTGAAGTTTATTACGCAGCCAGAACTCTGCAGAAACTCAGCACCAAGGATGCAATCATTTGTGACTGAAGCTACTAAAATGGGATGCTTCTTACCGAAACTGCCAATGCGAATCTCTAATTCTTCAACACCCAGTACTGGAATACGGTCTCCATTAGCGGTCTTCAGCAACATTCTATCCGTTTGCGTGGTTCTGCTTGGCAACTTCCTTCGAATTTCTTGGTATATGTTAGGGCTTATTATAGTCACATTTGCTCCGGTATCGACTAACATCTTGCATGGTATATTTTCTATGTAACCTTCAACTACTGGACTCTTCTCAATCTTATTAACTTCAATTTCGATGACCACGGGGCTTTCGTCATGATGGCCAGCCAGTTTTTGCCCCTAAAACTGGCCGGCTCTAGTTTTCCGACTCATTATCAGTATTAGTACTAGCCTCCCTTGACTTCTCTGTCACCTGCATGCGACAGCCTACTCGAAGGTGCCCCTTCTGCCCACATCTCCAGCACGTAAACTTCTCAGGTCCTTCTAGATTGGTGCGAGCTGGGTTTCTTTGAAAGGTACCACCTCTTCTTCTTGGAACAAACGCTGTCGCCCTGACTTCTGCTTCATCATCTTGTTCTACAGAGCGCACCCTCCGTGTCATTCGCGTGGCTTTCGTGGCAGCTTCAATTTCAAGAGCCTTGACCAAAGCATCTTGTAAGGTTCTGGGACTGGATAGCCTTACGATTCGCTGAACGTCCAGGTCCGCAATGCCTTCGACAAACTGACGAGCAGCAACGTATTCCTGTGTCTCGATGGGACTGCTGACGAATGCTCGTTTAGCTAAGCTTTGGACTTCGTATGCAAATGTGGTTAAATCTTCCTTGGGTTGTTGTGTCCGGTTATGCAACTGGCCATGCAACAGCTCTGTTAAGTCTGCATCTCCAAAACGTAACTTTAGTGCAGATGTTATCTTATCATAGTCACGTAAATCTGATGAGCAGAGATTTTCCAAAATAGCTGCTGCAGAATCTCTGAGCATTGATGTCAGCACACAAGCCTTTTCCTCATTCGATCAGTTATTCATACGTGCGATGTTTTCAAATTGCATATGATAAATGTCCCATGACGTTTTTCCATTGTATGGATAGGGCTTTGCTACTACGCCACTGTGTCTATCAGTAAAAGCAGGTGCTGAAGCTGTTAAACTACGCTCACCTGCACTAAACTCTCGCAGCTCCTCCCTAACCATTTCTTTCACCTGATCTTTCACTTGCTGAAGCTGTTCCTCAACGTGTTTTTCTGATGCTGCTAGCTGCTCCTCAATTGCACTAATACGGTGGTCTTGATTTTCTAATGCTTGACTTACGGCTTGCTTCTGCTCCTCCAACCGAGTCATCACCAGTTCCTGTCCACTCTTCAAGTCTGCGACTGCCTCGTCTTGATGGCGCTTCAGCTTTTCTTCAAGGTTCACGACTGCCTCGTCCTGGTGGTTCTTTAGCTTTTCTTCAAGGTTTGCGACGGTTGCTTGCATAACGGCTGCCTGGTTGTTTAAGCTGGTCTTCATTTCTGCGTTATCTGCCCTCATTTCTTGTAACATGATCATCAATGCATTCATTTCGGACGCCATAGCTCTGGTTACTGGCATTAACTGACGCTGTACTCACTTCTTGTTTCCTTTTCTTGGCTTGACTCGCTGGATAATCCCACACTTCTGACACCAATTGTCACGACGGCCTCTTTTTCTTCACCCAGGGAATCAAACTCGACGTAACTTTCACCGTTTTACTTCACAACTGGATACAATATCTCTTAACCTTATCTCAAGTACAACTCAAATCAACTGACCTCCGCCACGCTACTCGTGATGCCTTATATACTTCATCGAACCATCTAGAAGATTCCAGACACCCAGATGACATTCGAGAATGCCGATCTGTCAGTCTAGAAAATTCCAGATGATTCGATGACGTTTAGACATCAAAAAAATCTAATCTAATCATTGTGAAAGAAACATTAACAAATCCAAATAAGCAATGTAATATACAGGATGTTACAATATAGTAACTTGTATAATTTTATTAGTTGTCGCTCGTCATACGTAACGCTTGCATATGCTTGCGCATATGATAAATACATACGATCCCAAACCTTATCATCAGAACTCTGACGGCATGCCGTTTCGAATCTATCAAAGGTATCAGAAATCGGCAACCTACTTGTCTCCATACTTTAGCCCCTTTGCATCCATGAACCGGAAAGTACTCCACCCCCTAATCTACGCCTTTGGGTTCCGGTATCTCCATTCGCCGCATCAGGCCGCCCAGTTCACAAAAGAGCATGATTAATCAGAACCCCGGTAGCATGAAGCTGACAGGGTTAGCCGGACAAAAACTGCCTTAGCATCAATTAAAATTAATGGCTGGTCAGATAAATATAGATAATATTGGCTCGGAAAGCAACCCCTGCGAGAATTAAGAATTTAATAAATAACGGCATCTTGCGTTTTGGCGCGTTGCCCAGGTGAGATGTTGCATCCGTTGGCATGGGAGTCATAATATACGTTCTCCTACTATTAAGGTGGATTTACGTTATGCCGAACCAGGAGTCTGAATTTAGACCGCTACGCTGGCTGCAACACCTGTTCATCAGGAGACATTTTTGCTTTTGAGACCAATATTGAGATCGAACACAAAGCAAAACACCTCTCTAAGTAAATTTTACACATTTTTCAGATTTTCGAGAATTTTAAGAATATCAAGATTTTCCAGATTTTCCAGATTTTCCAGATTTTCCAGATTTTCCAGATTTTCCAGATTTTCCAGATTTTCCAGATTTTCCAGATTTTCCAGGCTTTCCAGATTTTCCAGATTTTCCAGATTTTCCAGATTTTCCAGATTTTCCAGATTTTCCAGATTTTCCAGATTTTCCAGATTTTCCAGATTTTCCAGATTTTCCAGATTTTCCAGATTTTCCAGATTTTCCAGATTTTCCAGATTTTCCAGATTTTCCAGATTTTCCAGATTTTCCAGATTTTCCAGATTTTCCAGATTTTCCAGATTTTCCAGATTTTCCAGATTTTCCAGATTTTCCAGATTTTCCAGATTTTCAAGATTTTCAAGATTTTCAAGATTTTCAAGATTTTCCAGATTTTCCAGATTTTCCAGATTTTCCAGATTTTCCAGATTTTCCAGATTTTCCAGATTTTCCAGATTTTCCAGATTTTCCAGATTTTCCAGATTTTCCAGATTTTCCAGATTTTCCAGATTTTCCAGATTTTCCAGATTTTCCAGATTTTCCAGATTTTCCAGATTTTCCAGATTTTCCAGATTTTCCAGATTTTCCAGATTTTCCAGATTTTCCAGATTTTCCAGATTTTCCAGATTTTCCAGATTTTCCAGATTTTCCAGATTTTCCAGATTTTCCAGATTTTCCAGATTTTCCAGATTTTCCAGATTTTCCAGATTTTCCAGATTTTCCAGATTTTCCAGATTTTCCAGATTTTCCAGATTTTCCAGATTTTCCAGATTTTCCAGATTTTCCAGATTTTCCAGATTTTCCAGATTTTCCAGATTTTCCAGATTTTCCAGATTTTCCAGATTTTCCAGATTTTCCAGATTTTCCAGATTTTCCAGATTTTCCAGATTTTCCAGATTTTCCAGATTTTCCAGATTTTCCAGATTTTCCAGATTTTCCAGATTTTCCAGATTTTCCAGATTTTCCAGATTTTCCAGATTTTCCAGATTTTCCAGATTTTCCAGATTTTCCAGATTTTCCAGATTTTCCAGATTTTCCAGATTTTCCAGATTTTCCAGATTTTCCAGATTTTCCAGATTTTCCAGATTTTCCAGATTTTCCAGATTTTCCAGATTTTCCAGATTTTCCAGATTTTCCAGATTTTCCAGATTTTCCAGATTTTCCAGATTTTCCAGATTTTCCAGATTTTCCAGATTTTCCAGATTTTCCAGATTTTCCAGATTTTCCAGATTTTCCAGATTTTCCAGATTTTCCAGATTTTCCAGATTTTCCAGATTTTCCAGATTTTCCAGATTTTCCAGATTTTCCAGATTTCCCAGTATTTGCAGATTTTCCAGAGTCAGAGTCATAAAATGCCTACGTTCTGCTTGCGTTAATGTGGCTTTACATTGCGTTGATCGGAGAGTCTGAATTCAGACCACTAGCTAGTTCAGAGACACTTTTGCTTTGTGACCAATATTGAGATTGAACGCAAAACAAAACACCCCTCTGAGTGAATAGGAACAAGCATAGATATACATAAATATCCAATTTAGCATGTAGGTAAATGAAGATAAAAAACTAGACTTCCTTGATGTTCTCCTATCAAGCAAAAGAGCCACGTTGGGACACAAGGTATATAGAAAATCAAAAGTACGGAATTATTAGAACTTTGGCAGAACGGGATAGGAAAGTGTGCGAACCGGAGGAACTCAACACCGAACTGGAACGCCTAAAGAACAAGAACAATGAAAAGAAATAGGGCAAACCAACAACCTCAACCGTATACGCTAAAGCTTTTTTACTCTATGAGCTTGGAATAACAGATTGAATCGGAAAAATCCTACAAAAAGAAAACGTTATGACTATGTACAAGCCCACAAGAAAGATACAGCAGTATTTGAAAACGGTCAAGGATATAAGAGACCCACTCACAGTACCGGGAGTTTATCGCATACCATGCATATGTGGGGAGGAACAACGAAGCGATCGATAGACACAAGGATTTGACAGCCTAACTGTTGCAGTGTAACAAAAAGGTGAATAAATGCTATTATTATTATTATTATTATTGCATAACATAACGCCAGCGGTTGACTGGGTTACACAGACAAATCAGCGGTGGGATCAAGTTTGATAAGGAATTAAGTCATCCATAAATATTTTTTTTAATTTTCCTTCGCTTGTCCTTGATATAATTATACCATGTAGTTTCCGAATAAACCTACTCATCAGCACGAATTGTTTGCAGTAAAAAGAGTCTACACTAATGCCTTCCCTGCCTGCTAGTGGCTAGGGTACTGCTGTCACCAGTTCTGTTATTCCGTTTTCGTGCTCGTCAGCGACAACATAAAAAACGATTAGTGAGTGGCTGTGCGGAAATTTCTGCTTTTCGGAGATGTCTAAACGAAACTCGAATGAAGATAGATATGGTGAAATCAAGAAGTTGAAAAAACAATTTCGCCAGATGCAGGAACATCTGAGTAAATTGTGCGAGTCCAGTGAATCATTATCTAGTGAGACTTCGAGTGAAGGAGGTAGGCAGCTGATTTGATCTTGTAGTAGGTTACTATGATTGATGATACGTCTTCACGTGGGACATAGAAAAACTGGGATATCGTGCGATATTCCCTGAGAAACATGAAATCGTGCGATTTTCATGTTTTCCTGACGAGGAAAAAATACGGTTTCGAGGGTAACGTGCGTTACTCCTTGAAATAAAATCGAGTGCTTTTGAGCTGCATAAATAGCGCATAGATAGGTACTCACAACTGAAATCGTGCGATTTCTTTTGATTGAGATAAATCCTACCCGACAATATAGGGTATTTCTCTAAGCTGAATAAATAGCGCATAGATAGGTACTCACAACTGAAATCGTGCGATTTCTTTTGACTGAGATAAATCCTACACGGCAATATAAGGTACGTATTTTCCTATCTTTTCAGAAATGCCGGAGGGAGAATTTACATATTTAAAAAATGTTGAGCCAGATGTCACCATAGACGAAACGGGACTTACAGGGCAAGGTTTTAGTGCTCTAGGACCAATGCCAGATTCGCTCGATAGTAGTATAGATATGCCGATTCTGATCCTCCCGAGGTCATTTGAAGGTCATTTAAATGGGGTGTGGATAACCTTGAGATGTGACGTGGGCTTTTCTTATAGGTGCCGATTCTGATCCTCCCTGAAGGTCATTTTGTAACGTTGTGTTTTCAAATGTGATCGTATCTGAAGGGCTTGTTTCAGTGGGGTGTTGGGTAACCTTGAGTTTTTTCGGTTTACAATGTGCCTATAGATAACGATTTTGAAATATTTGTTGTTAGTGTTTGAATTGGTTGTTTGTGTAACCTTGAGTTTTTTTTTGTGTTAGTGTATAGCTGCTTATTTTGAACGTCCTTGAATGTGACTATTGACTGGATAACCTTGAGATTTGACGTGGTGGATAACCTCGAGATTTGACGTGGGGCCAATTGCAATCCTCCCTGAAGGTCACTCAGATAGGGTGTGGATAGCCTTGAGATCAGTTGTATGATTTTCTTACGAGGCTTGATGGTTTTGAGAAGAATGCACGGTGACGTATTTTGACCTTGAAGGTATCTGTATAAATAGTGTAATAACGGGCTAGTGATCAGTAAAAGTCGAGAGACGATCAGAGTATAGTCCCGAAGTATATTGTGTACAGATATAACTTGGTGAGCACCCTTCTTATATTATTTATCCAACAGTAACATTATTTGTTTTTTCTTTAAACAATGTCTGTCGCTACCTCTGAATTGCATGAAATTAACAATAAAATCAACTGTGAACTCGATAACAAAATACTTTTCAGAACTTTATCTTCACTAACTGTAAACAAAGCCCATACAATTAAGAATCTGTCACCCGTCAAATCAAAATTTGGTGAATGTCTAGTAGCAACACTATTAGAAGATGATGCTAATGAGTTCAAAGTATGGTTACCTAAAAGAGTATCGGAGCATATGTCTGAAGCAGTGATTAAAGAGATAAATGAATCTCAAAATAAATATTCACTAACATATATTGGTCAAAGTTCACCTAAAACACCAGGCGCGCGCTCCAAATGTTTGATGAAATTTGATTATATTCAACAATAATATATTTGATGATGAGGTAGTACAGATTGTGTTGGGTATAAATAATATAATGGTTACTCCCATGTATTGGACCCGCGATATGTAGAAGGTAAATTCGAGATAAAAACATTTATTTGCACCTAGTTGGTATTAGACGTTCTGTTTGTTTCAGAAGCAGACTAACTTTTCATTCCCATTATACAATGTGGATGCAGTATTCAGCAATAGGGTGGCCTGAAGCAAAAGATCTACGTACAGCCATCCAGAGAATTGCATGTCAATTGGTAGATTTGATTTTCGATGAGGAACATTCCACGGTCTATGACTTGAGTATCTGCTGGGATGATGAAGAGGTCGAACGGAAGAGGATGCTAATCAGGAAATATGAAGAAGGGGAAAAGTTATGCAGACAATATTTACGTGAAGAATGTACCATCGATCAACTATGTGATGGGATGATTAGTAATGAACTCAAACCATTTTTGTATGCAATAGAGGAATATTTACCTCAACATATAATTACCAAATATAGTTTCGTAGATAAAGAATGACATTTGTACGCATCCGGCTCACTTCTGTATCATTTATGCATAAATAAAAAAACAAATGTATTAAAAGTGTTTTATTTTTGCCATGACAGCTATAATAAAAATCAAAATACATTTAATATGAATGAATAAGTCCATTCTGAATAGATCCATCAAAAGCGTTGTAACTAATACAAGAATCGTGAATGATTAATGCATACACTTTAGTGTTAGCTGGGAAAGAAGATTTTCTGGTTTCAAATTCCAACGATATATCCACAGTTGACAGCTGAAGGTTATCAGGTTGATGACTGCAGTCGATTACAAATAGTGGGTTATCATTGAACTCCTTAATATTGAATAATGGTTCTGCCATTCCCTTGTTGTAATACGCACTTTGGAAGCTCTCAAATGCATAGTAAGCCGCAGTGTTTAGCTTCTTCTCAAAATCCAGGTTCCACCTTTCATATGGGTATACCTGGTTATTCAGCTTCAATCGAATCGAGTTTATGTTGGCATGAATGAACTTAGTGATGTCCTTCTTAGGATCTTCTGCTAATTTTGAGTCTTGAAATCCAACGATAACAAACAAAGGCCTCTCTAGCTTGTTGGTTGTTCGAATTGCCCAGACGTCTGTTGATGTTGAGCGAAGTGATGGTAGTTCATACAAATCCCAAGAGCGAAATGCCACCTTAATCCTTGAACTCAAACTGCTTTTGTTCAGTCTCTGTAGAAGTTTGACCTTGTAGCGGTCTTCAGGAACAATCTGTTGGACTTTCCATTCAATCTTTGATATTGATAGCTCTGCGTCACATTCACCGACAAAGCAGTTCTTAAAGGATCTTGCAATGACTAATACAAGCTCTTGTTTTATGTTTAGAATTCCTTTTTTATAGTCCTCAGCAAATCCCATTATATGTTTTAGAGGTATTCTACCACTGAAGACCTTACTAGTTGAATCCCATATCGCTGAATTGTCTTCATTTAAGCCCCATCCTGTACATAATAGTGAATGGGCGGCACTTTTACCATGAGAGATCATTGTTTTCATTGTTGACGTTATTCCAGGATTTCGTACAATGACAACTTTTTCACCACCCATATGTAGAGAAATTTCATCAAACAGAAAAGACAGAGCATTGTTAGATAGATAGCAGGACTTCGTGGCATCACTTGGAGTAAACGTTCCTTCGATGAAAATGTAACTGTCAGCAATATTTAAAATGAGATCTTGGAAGTTGATTGGTATATGAACAATGTCAGAATTCTTGAAATATGGTGAACCATACGGCTTGTATGTGTATTCATGTAAACTTGCTAAGGAGTGATCCAAAATCGGTTCCTCAAAAACATCCAGCTTCTCACTTGATACGTGCAGAACCATATTTTTCAGTTAGCTTTAGTCCTATAGACTCCAGAAACTTACGATTTTGTAGTGATAGCTTCGACGTTGTGCCTTTGGCAGCTGACGAATGACGAATAAGGTTATTCCTATGTGTTCTTCGTATTTTATGGTTGTTTGTAAGGGCTTTATCGACTTTTTTCAATTGTTGTGCACCTATGTTATATAGAAAACCCATCCTATTCAATTGTGGAGTTTGCTCAAGCTAACCGACGCAATTCCAATTTAACGATAATTTTTTCACCACGGAAGTTAATCAGATTTCCCTCGTCATCCAAAATTTTCAGTGTGATGTTATCGATAAACTGACGACCACTAGGCATAACGCTCATATATATTACATTCTGTGGCTCCTTTGTTAATTTGAATCCAGGCTCAACGTCTATGTCGAATTCATACAGAGTGTGCACTTCACTTCCATTGTGGTAGGCGCCAGATATCAATCCGCAGTCGACCTTTATTAGTCTGACTGTCGTTATATTAACTGGTAAGGTTGATATATGTTTTTTGTTGCATTCGAAAACCTCCGGCTCAAATCCAATCAAAGATGCAATTGAGTTAGGGAAAGATAAATCAACATCATATATTGAATATAATTCACATTTCATTGTATTGTTGTTGGCCTTCAGACAAAACAGCTCGTCAGTTGTAACATTATGTTTGTATCGAACTATGGACTTTATTATCTTTTGTAGATATATGTTGAGTTCATCGATTTCGTAGGTGCCTGGTGGAATATATGTAATATTCATCTGAGAATCATCTGAAGGTTGTTTAAACACAATTAGATTATTACCCTCATGAACATTGAATATTGAGTTGTAGGAGTAAAAACCTATTAGCCCCAATCCGTACTGCGCATTGGTATCCAGCTCTATTGGCGGATAAAAACTAGCAGACAGCACACTGTCATAACCCGTCAAGGTAAATGTATAAGACATGACTGCGGTGATACAAAAAAATAACACTTTTATATATTCAAAATTTTATTGATTACAACACTTGTTTGACTCATTACTGCTTGTCATAGAGATATCTTGCAAATTACAGTAACAACAAAATATTTTTCTTGGTGGCGGCCCGTCTGCTTCATCTCCGTTCTGGTGTGTATTATAGTGCTCCCAACAGAACTGGAATCGTTGTATATCCACATCTTCCTTCAAATGCAATGGCAGTTTGTTCCAAACAAGTGCTATTTCGTTAGGTGTACATACCATCAGTACTTCTTTGGGTATGTGGGCAAGTTCTTCTTGTGTCATGTTCAACAGGCTTCTTTCTCTTGAAAATGCTTTAAGGGAATTGCTCATCTTTTTAAGTGTTTCACGATCCATTTTTCACAGATTTTTGCTTCTCTTCAGAAAGAAATCGTAGACACAGGTGCCCGCACCAAAAGGTATTGAAGTTCTGCTGTCGTCTGTGATTATACAGGATCTGAATCTTCTTAGATTTTTTGAGGAAATATTTCACCAGTTCGCTGGTTGGCGGTAGGTTGCCGAAACTGTCATAATAATATACCACCACTCCGCGTTTTATATATGAAACCCAGTGTGACCCATCCCCACTCTTGCTGTCTAAATTAATGATGGCTGACTCATTCCTCAGTGGACCTTGCTTAGGCAGATCATCACGCATAAAAATCCCTCTGAAATATGGTATTTCTAGCTTTTTAGCGTAATACACAAGGTCATTATCTGTAAGCGGTCGTTGGGGTAGGGTTTTTAAAAGTTTTTTGAAGTCCTAGGTTTAACAAACAAACCAAATCCTTTGCGGTATGGTTTCAAATATATACCGTTTCCAATTTTACTTATACCAGAAGTAGATGTTGAATCAGTTGTATTCCTTTGTCGTGCTGAATTAACTGCTTTAGAGGACCTAACAATATTTGCAATACCCCCAGCGAGATTACCTAATGCTGAGAGACCGGCAAAAATTGGAATCAAAGGAAGAATTCCATCTACTTTGGGGATAGGTATAACTCGCGGAAGACGAATATGCCGTTTGCCCCCAATGGACTTGATATACTTCCGGGTAGCTAATAATGCAGCAGATGTTGCTTTTCTTAGCACACTGTTATCTTGCTTGTGGTTCGAAAAATGTTTCATATTTTTGCGAACTCTGTTTAGTATTCCTGAACCAAAGTGCACCTTCTTTATAGCCTTCCTCATTTTCCTACGTATATTATTTTTATTCTGCCCTCGTCGTCGTGATGCATAACCCATTCCTGCACGATGTTTTACACCTACTAATTTCCTCGATTTTTCACGCATGCATTTCTTCTTATTCCGTCCACGTAGTGTTGCAAGACCCATTCCAGTGCGTCGTTTGACCTTCATAATATTTGTAATTAACCAAGCAGCTGCTTTTTCTCCAAGGTTCGCGTCAGCTGATTTGACTCGTTTCCAAGCTTCTTGCTCAAGTTGGTAGTCAGCTTTATGTCTTGTAGCTAAATCGGATTTGCGGTATGCAAGGTCGTGTTGTAAGCAGGCCGCGTCTAATCTATTTATTCCTTTTTGGCCTAGTGCGATCCTTTCTTCCAATCGAGTACCCGGGCCGCAATACTGATAAAAAGGCAAATGTGCTTCGAATGGCAGCTTATTTATCAAATTATTAACAATTCCACCACCAGTTTTGGAGATGCTACTACACCTTCTCTCAAGAAGTAGCGGCATTTAAATAAAACACATATAAACAACTGCAGCTTATATATGGTCAAGTCGTTGAACGATGAAGGTGACAAAACAGGACCAGGAATTAGACATTAGCAATATAGATGTCAATGTTACTGATCCGGAAAATAATACTTCTCGTCGTCGACATGGGGTACTACTACCATCAACAATTCGATGTATTATAGTTGGACCATCAAACTGTGGAAAAACCAATGTACTAGTATCTCTCCTGTTACATCCGAATGGGCTGTTTTTTGAGAACTTATATATTTTTTCAAAGTCGCTCAACCAACCCAAGTACGCATTCATTGAAAAAGTAATGAGTTCGATAGATGGACTAGGATATTATGCATTTGCTAATAATTCCGAAGTTCCACCACCGTCAGAAGCCAAACCAAACTCAGTTTTTATCTTTGATGATGTGATATGTGAGAATCAAAATGCTATACGAGAATACTTCAGTATGGGGCGACACAAAGGTGTGGATTGCTTTTACTGTGTGCAAAGTTACAGTTGGGTACCGAAAAGAGTGATTAGAGACAACGCAAACCTGATAGTTTTGTTTAAGGTCGATAATACAAATTTATCACATGTTTTCTCTGACCATGTGGCTCCCGATGTAACTTTTAAGCAATTTCAAGATATGTGTGCAATATGTTGGAGGGATAAATATGGATTCCTAGTTATCGACAAAGATAGAGAAATAAGAAACGGCAGGTACCGGAAGGGATTCGATAGCTTCATAAATCCACTGCAAGACTAATAATATCATCAATTGAATGTGAGACTGCAATCAGCATACATCACAGTGGCAACATTACATATACCAGAATGAAACAACAACAGAGCAATGATGAGGTAGCTCTAAAAAAAGAATTAGTTAATGCAACAGAGTCAGTGCGGAGAAAATTCAACTATGTAAGGAAAGCCCGCGAAATCGGTAACACTTCATTGGAACAGATATATGAGCCTATTACAAAACAGTTGAAGACAATAGCAAATGCATCCAATCCTACGCTACCGAAACAGCCAATTCAAAATGTTGGTCCTACGAGCACTCCTAAAAAACCACCATCTACATATCCAAATCAAACCCTTCCCTCTACTAGCACACCAAAAGGGCCGAGATTCGAAGATTTGACTTCCGCTGCTTTTTCCGGTATAACACCAATAAAGGAGTTACCTGATACACCATCATCAATTAATGAGAGGGAAAGAGATTCAGTCACTCAGTATGTATCTACAGCTAATTCAAGTGTGGATAGAGAGGCAGTTGCTGAGGTGTTGAAAAGTCATATAGATAATTTGAGAGCAGGACATCCGGCCTATGGAAGTGTTTATAATGTAAGGATCGACCCACAATCACAGAAGCTGTTAATGGGTGTACATGAAGTGGAATTTGATGATAAGGCGGTTCATTTATCATCGGGTGATAAGACTAGTAAATTCAAAATATCCCCACACTTACTAGATATGATGTTTGTAGGAGATACACGAAACTCCGACTCGAAAACTCTACACACATTCAGGTCCATATTGAATCTAACTAATGTACTTCGCAAAGATTACACACCTCTTAATATTTACAATGTCGACGGATCTGAGTATTTCAATAAATTATTTAATATCCTATCTACATCATCCCCCATGCATTTGAGAGCCAGAGTTGGTAGGGGACATACACAAATGAAGATACCTAAGTATAAGATATTTAACACTAATAAACGCGACTTTGTGTATTGGAACGACATCAACGAGCTGATTGATCGACTGAAATTGCTATACAGCTCAAAATCCGCGGGTCACACAAACCACGATAACGAAATTTTATCTATAATAGAAGAATTGCGTGAAGAGGGCGTAATACGCTAATTTTGGGGTATATATTTGCAAGTTGAAGGATCCCACTAATAGTATAACGCTTTCGTAGCGATGCACAATACGACAGATAAGTTTGGTCGTCGCAGTTCTAAGCATACAACTGTACGTGGTATTCCAGGTATTGGTTTTAAACTTACACAAACTGGAAATTATGATATCAATGGAAAGCAGTTAAAGAATGTTGGTGATCCTACAGATGAAAATGACTCTGTTCATATAAAGTATGTTGAAAAAAAACTAAAAAGTACCACTGATATGCTTGAAAGTATGGTGAATAGCAAAACGCTAGAATTGAGTGATGGCCTTGAGAAAAAGATTGATGTATTAACAACCAATTTGATATCCATTTTAGAGCAACTAGAGGTTGTATATAATTTTTGCCAGAAATTAGCTAGTGAAGTCAAAAGGGAATTCGATGTTGAAGGTTGCCCTCTTTTACCAGCGTGGCTTGCAGGCTACACTTTAAATCAACTCAGACCATAGATCAGTAGATTTTTCATGATTAATGATCAGTTTCTGTTCTACAATCACCTGAGTCAGACCTCTACATGTAGATATGTCAATTAACAGCGCAACAAAACGTGGCATAGCAGAAGAGTTACACAGGGCAGTTCGGAAGAACTTTCGCCGTCGAAAAACTATCATAAAAGGTTTCGCTGACTTATGACAAGCTGATTTAGCGGAAATGCAACCTTTCCATAAAGAAAATAATGGATATAGATACATATTGGTAGTCATTGACTGCTATTCTAAGTTCCTATGGTGTAGACCAATCAAGAAGAAAGATATGGTAACGGTAACGACAGCAATGGGCGATATCATAAGGGACGCAGGATATTATCCAATTAATCTACAAACAGATAATGGAACCGAATTTTACAACAGAAAATTTGCTTCTCTCATGAACAAGTATGGAATTAACCATTATTCCACATACAGTACAAAGAAGGCCGCAATTGCTGAAAGGGCTATCCGTTCGCTAAAGCACCTTCTGTTCAAAGAATTTTCCGCAAGAGGAAGTTACACATGGATCACTATTTTGGATGATATCACTAACGTATATAACAATAGAATACATCGAACAACTGGATTGGCCCCTATTGAAATTAATGTTCACACTCGATTGAGTGCGTATCGCAATCCAAAGGTTGCTGGCAAAAGCAAACTTAATCTTGGAGACGTTGTGAGAATAAGCAGATATAAAGGTGTATTTGAAAAAGGTTACACTCCGAATTATTCCACGGAGCTCTTCAAAATACGCAAAGTTAATATTACAGATCCGGTCACATATATGCTAGAAGATATGGATCGGCGACCAATAAGCGGTTGTTTCTATGAAGCTGAGCTAAGAAAAACACAGTTTCCAAATGAGTATTTGATTGAAAAAGTCTTAAAAAGGAGAGGAAACAAGCTCTTTGTAAAATGGTTAGGTTTCCAAAAGAACAAGAATTCCTGGATAGACGCTGCAGATGTACTGTGATGATTGATATGACGGAGCGCAGACTATGTTTAGCAGTAATAATTTCAATGTGTATATTTGTTTCGATACTTTTGGAAATAAAATAGCAGTTTTTTCAATTTACTTTTATTATTTAATTCTACCTTAATCTCTAATACATAAAATACACCTAACCTAAGATAAAAATTATTTAGTTATATTGTTGAAGCGCACCACCTCGCTTCTCCTCCACAGCTTTCTCTCTCTCTTGGAGAGGCAAGGGGGAGGATCCCGGATTACTTCTCTGTTCTGGAGATTCGGCCTATACGTGGGATAATCATCATCATCCCAGTTTTCTGAAACAATAGAAAATATGGTTTTGTAATTTATGTGAATGTGGGTAAGATTCAGAAGGTTGAAAATCTATGTGGATGTACTGAAGAATTTTTGTGTGGCTTGATTTATTTAAAATTTAGAGTTATACAATATGATTGTATCAGTGCAAAATTAATACAATGATGTTTAGTAGAGATCAATTTTCTGTGACTTCTAGGATAAAGATGTGCAAGATATATGAAAAAAGAAAAAAAGTTTTTGTCGCAGAAACGAATTATGTACCTTCAGGCTGAACCTCCACATCTCTCCGGCTTGCGAGGTGATGCTGTGGTGGCGTGGTAGGCACGTTCTTGGTAGGCAGCACGTTCTTGGCACACCGCAGGAGGTGCATTCCCATCGACGTAGGTTTGACCCAATGCGCTGCAACACGCGGACATTGCACTAGTCCGTACTTCGATGGGTCCTGCGGTGGCGTGGTGGGGTTGCTGGCCTCGGCTTCCTTATGGCTTCCTGTCTGGGTGGATGGCTCTGCAAATAAAGAGATATTTTGTAGAACAACTGTAAATTTTGGATTATTCTGTTATAAACTAGTTGTCATTTGATAGCTTGCTCGTGTAGGGATATATAGTGAAATGAGGAAACTTACCTTTACTTAGATAGGTAGCAATATATTGTGGCCAATTCACCGGACCACAACCCCGGAAAGGGCAAACCAGCAAATGGTCCCCAATTGTCCCACGCCGCACCTCATGTTCACCATTGTACGGGCAGGGGATCAACTTCCTCGAATACTTCATTTTCAAAATAGTAGTAGTAGCGGTAGTATAGTAGTAGTAGTAGTAGCGGTAGCAGAACTGCACTGAAGAACTCTCATTTCACCATCATATTTATACAGTTCCAGGTAGGTAAGCCTCCCTCCTCTACTGTCTTCCCCCATCAGTGTATATCGTTAAAGAAAGCAAAAAAAAAAGAAGATCCGCCTACTTGCCAGCTGGTGTACGTAAGATTATTAGTGGAAATAGAGAACATTTCGCTATACGCGCCGACAACGCATGCGCGCATTGATATCAGCCACTTCGAACGCGCATCGTGATTGACCGAACTGTGAGTGAATCCACCCGTAAACGCTTATTGGTTGTGATACATTTCAACCAGTCCTCTCATTGGTCTATTACAGTGTACATCGTTAAACAGCTGCACTTACACCACCCATATTGATATTTCAATGGTCCCCTCTCAGATTTTACTACTGCCATGTAGCATCGATATCGGTGGCTTCTAACGGACATCGTTATTGACCGAACTGTAAGTGAATCCGCCCATAAACGCTTATTGGTTGTGATACATTTCAACCAGTCCTCTCATTGGTCTATTATAGTGTACATCGTTAAACAGCTGCACGTACACCACCCATATCAGTATTTCAATGTTCCCCCTCTTAGATTTTACTACTGTCGTGTAGAGTGTTTTCTGTATAAATACAAGTCTACTTTCAATGGTTTATCAGTTCTACAGTCTTCAAAGAATCATACTGTTCCGTAGAAAACACTACATATTACGTACATCATCATGGCCAACCAACCAACAAAGAACGAAGACGCTATTAGTGGCGATTGCTTGCAAGCCATTCTGGAGGAACTGCAGAGTGACGGGGTGCAGTTTACACAGTTGGCAGTAGAAGTCCAGGATGAACTTCACGAGTTTATTCATGTGGAGCAGCCAGACCGGAGAATCGCGGAGGATGCTAATGCGGTGGTAGAAATAGATATGGATGTACCAAGAGCATCAACAGATGCAGCGATAGCATCAACAAGTGCAGCATCGATGCCGCCAGTAGTTGGAGATGGAGCGAGAACATCAACGGGTACAGCGTCAACAGTGCCAGCAGTGAGAAAGTCGAAACAGGCAGCATCCAAACCAGTTAGCAACATTTTAAGAGAAACACTACTTAAATCGAAGCAACCTCCAATGGACGACTTCGACGAGAAGAGGGATGCGTTGAGAAGTAGTATTCAGCGAATTAAAGCTGAAATAATAAGTGCAGAAAAGAAATTGGCAGAGGAGATGGCCCATTGTGACAAGCTTCAGGCAGCCCAGGCAGCGGATGATGAAAGAATAAAGCAGTTAGATGAAGAAAGAAAACGTGTCAAGGAGTGCAGAAATAAAAGGAAGCGACAGTTAGATGATTGTCACAAGAGGATTGATACTCTTAGTATGAAATCTGAACAGAAAAGGACAAAATTGAATGAAGAAAAAGAAACTGTTTTATCTTTTTTCGATGTATAAAGTAATGTTCATCTTGAATAAAATAAATAATGAATGAAATAAAAAAGAAGCAATATTTTTTCCTTTCTATATCCATCCCCTCATATAATAATACAATTACTTGTTCTATCAATAAGCGCTCAGTAACTTAGTAATTGGTGATACTTGAAAATAGTATGAAGCATGAGTGCCAGTGTGCTAACAGAAACGGTAAATGCGCCTTGAGCGTTTGTGAGATTATTGTGTCTTGGTTTGGGGCACGCATATAAGTACCCACCCACCAATGCCATCCAATAACACACTAAGTTTACTTCTAAAGATGTATAGATGAAGAGGGGAGGAGGTATGGAGGGGGCTTTAGTGTGGGGAACTAGAAACATAAAAACGAGAGTTCTTGTCAATGAAAATCATACTGTACAATCAAGTGACGAATTAACACATTTAGCAGCGAAATGACTACAGAGTCAAACGGACCTTGCGACTCAACGTCTTGGTTAGATGACGACAATGATAACTCCAGCATATGGAGTATCGAGACTGCGGTTCCTGATGGTGAGTTACCCGACCAATCACATTGGGCGGTGGCGAGGTCACCGATGGACGATGGACCGTGCGACTCCACAAGACAGCCACTGGGGTTCCTGCTGTTTACAATTGACAGCTCATCTGATAACAGCGACGATGATGATCCTGATCGTCCGGATGGTCCAGAAAACCAGAGAGTGGAATTACCTTTTCCTGTAGATAGCGAGGAGGAGATATGAGGCGCTATTTTTGTGAATTATAAAGAGATTTTTTGTTTGTATCAACCAATGAACTTGTTTTTTTTTTAAATCGTACTTTATTCAAAAACCTTACCACCGTGACAGAAAAAAATTCATCGAGCGTGGGCGGCTTCACCAATGAAAGATCTTTCTAAAAATATTATTTAGTGGTGTACTTTTTTATCAGTCTTACAATTTTGTCTATCTCGATTTTTTCATGCTTCTAACGTTTTTTTTCAGTCTTTTTTCTGAAAAAAACTACCGTTTTGAAGGACCCTTGAAGATCACATTTGCCCCTCAAAATGCGTCAAAATGGGCCTCCGCCGAGCCTTTGTATGCGCGGCGAGATAAGGTGGGTCGACGGCGGAGCCGTCGACCCACCGCCCGTGTCGATGTTAGTCGACGGCGCAGCAGTCGACCTAACCTCCACCTTTACCGAAACTTAGCACGACCCAGTAAGCACTATGTGTAATTGGAGACTACGCACTAACCTGTTGTCTTAGAAACCAACCTATAATTTTTTTCACAAATATTTTTCATAAACTAACCTATTTGTTTTTGTCAAATACTTACGAACTTTTTTTCACAAATATTTTTTTTTTCATAAACAATTTTTTTTTTTTGCATATTTTTTTCTCATTTATTAATCAGAAATAAACTAGATTTCAGAATCGATATATATCTATTTCAATTTCTTTATTTTTGAATTATAAGATACATAAAAGTTATTATGATCAAAAAATACATTTGTATATTACTACTATTCTAGAAAAATTTGAAATATCTAACAACTACATACAAATGAATACAAAATTTAAAGACACTTTTTTTCACAAATACTTTTTCATCAACTAAAACTTGTTTTATATATTTTCTCAATTATAAGATATACATAAAAATACATTTGTACATTACTACTATTATATAAAAATGTACACAAATCACTAACCCCTATATACAAATAAATACCTAAATTTCAACATTTTTTACAAATTTTTTTTAAAATCTAAATTGTTTTTTTTTGTTGTATTTTTCCACAAATATACATTTTAATTTATTAACTATGAAAAATATCAAACTAAATAAAAATAAATACATAATGCTAATTCTAAATGGAAAAATATATACATACATACAACTAACTCTAAATATCTACAAGTTAACAAAGGAAAAACAAAGGAAAAAATATATACATAAAAAAACTACTGGGATTGGGACAGACAGATAGGGTCATCTTCATAAGCTATGACCGTAGCCATCCGTCCCACCAGTTTTTCCTTTTTTCCTTTCAGATGCGCTACCCTTTCCCCAACGATCCGCTCCCGTTCCTTCATATTTTCACCAGCTTGCTCCGCACCATCCATCTCTGCCAAACGCTGGTCCAACTGCTGGAGACGCTCCTGCAGTCGCTGCCTTTCCTCGACGACGGTTCGTTTTAAGTCAACGAGCGTCTGCAGCGACTGCACTTCTTCGGACAACTGCATTTTTTCCGCCTCCGCCTTCTGCAGGTCCCTTTCGACCTTTTGCAGTTGGCCAGCATAGAAGGACACTAGTGGGCCAAGCATAGTGGTTTCATTCGTAGTAGCCACTTTCTCACTGCTACTGCTGCTACTACTACTACTACCACTACAACCACTACTGCTAGAGCTGCCGCTCTCCTTAGATGCCGAAGATGCTAGCGACTCCTGGGACGGTTCGGTCGCTAGTATCTTCGGTGTCCTCGGTGTAGCTGGCAGCTTACGGGATGGCGTCGGTGAGGGTGTACGATACCGCTCCGGGGTTGACGGTCTTTCATCGGGCTCTGAAGGTGCCTTCGTTGATAATTCTACTGGAGCGGTGACTAGCAAATTTTCATGAACCACAATTTTTGCTTGACACCGTTCCGGTGGAGTTATCGACGACGACACCACACCAGGCTCCTCAAGTCCAGCCAACACCCGGATAGGTGACTTGCGAAAACAACTTGGATCCGTCGTAATCGGGGCCTCGTTAAGAAACGAGAAATCCACTGTCGACTCCGGTGCAGCAACTGAAGTGAAAAGGAAGGGCTCATATTGCTGGTATTGAGCCGCGTAAGTCTTGTATGCTGACTTACACGACTTCATTCTAGCACCCTCTTTTCGCTTCTTTTGCGGCATCGAAGTCGACGGTCGGCTTTCCTTCGTCTTCCTCAAAGGCTTTGATTGCTTCGCAACCAATTTATTTTCGGAAGCGCTACCTTCCTTCTTCTGGCGTTTTGTGCCAGTCGTTACCTTCACCGGCGCCGTCCTTTTCCTAGTGGTCGGGCTTGGCCCCGCCACGGAGGCGGATGGTTGCGGTGCTGGTCGCTTAGCTGGTGAAGGTTGGAAGTCGTCATCGTCGGAATGGTACAGGGCATCGGTGGTCATCTGTAACAATAAAAGAAAAAAATGCTTAGAAACGTATATCATTGCCAACAGTTGGCAGAGCAGTCCGTCAAATTATACCCAAATTATTTATACTTACATTCATCTTTGCAGACATCCTCGAATTAGTCGCTTGTTGCTGGAAGGTGGCTGTAGCTGCTTGTCTGTTATCGAAAGCTAAACAGAATGACCTCTCCTGGTTCCGACCAGCAGCTTTATGCCTTAAACTCCTACCCTAATCGCTTGCTGATCGCCCTCTCCCCATTTTTGATTGGTTAGAAGGAAGAGTGGGATAGAGGTATCCGCCCACTACTTTAATAGGTCGAATCGCTTGAGTGGAGGGAACGAGGGACAGCCCCCAAAACTCTGCCATATCTACTGCCATGTTGCCAGACGTTTTCGGTAATCCCTGTGTTTCTTACACGTCTGGCTGTAACAACATTTCTTGAATAAGGTTAATTTTTATACTTCGAGAAATGAATTAATTTTGCTAACAAAACTTCAATATGAGCCACCCTATACACTTTGGCATGTATCGTGGTATGTATTAAATGAAACAGTCTGATATTTTTCTGATGAATATATTGGAATACTAATACAACCTATTCAACAAAATAACATTAGTAATGTAACTTGGAATTCAAAAATATTGGTCGTCTTGTAGTAAATGAAGATTTCCTTTCTGCTCTTTGATGGTTGAACGGTATCTCCTTATCCACAAATCAATCATCGTGCAAACACTCAAGGCACACCTACCGTTTCTGTTTTGGGAGTGATAATTACACCTTATTACATCATCACATATTGATTCTCTGTTCAAGTTCACGTTAAGCTGGATATCATTGTCGGTCTCCAAATTCACTATCTCCACGTTTTCTAAGCTCAGCTCAGCAACAGATTTGAGTAGATAGATATATTTTTGATGGCCCTTCAGAAAGACTATATCACCGTTGTTAACGTGATGCTTGATTATTTTCATTATTTGGTTACCATCTGTATTTCCTGCTTTGTATCTAATACCATGATTATACTTTTCCACAAACTTAACAGTTCTCTGGTCTTTCACGTTCAGTCTACTGAAGTGAACCATAGGTTTAACAATGTAATGGTACAATATTCCATCTTTCTTAAATGCTATCTCTTTTGGAACAAATTTTGATTCGATATGATATCCTTGAATATCTACAACAACTGTAGTCATGTCGTTTGCCACTGAATATGATGTTGGTGATGAGTAGTGTCAGTTTAGGCGCAAAAGTTGAAATAAAATGGCCAACTTTATTCTTCAAGCATTTATTCAATACTATCCTACTTTACAAGCGTACAGTAACTTAAATCTAATATCTAGAAACTTCGGCTAACATTAATTGTATAAGTAGATCCAAATTACCATCTTCAGGAGCTTCGCGCGTTGTCATCTCATTAATAGCATCGATAGCATATTTTACATTCGTTGTGGGGTCTGTTTGGTAAAATTCAATGTCAGAGTGCCCCCAGGGTAAAGTTTTTGTTGTATTTGGAATTATAAACCTTTTATCATCGTTGTGTGCTAAAGCTACTTTATTTTTGACTTCTGTATATACATCATGCAGCCTACTTTTGAATGTATTCATTTTTCTTAAAATCAGACCACCATTCTCTATTATATGCTTATAATCATTACCACATAACTGATTTTGTATTACTGCTTTTTTAACACCCTTTGCTTTTTTCATTTCTCCCTTAACTGACTTGATATAGTATGCTTTCGCACCTGTTCCGTAAAAACTTATTATAGGGTCTTCTGGAAATTCGTCTTTCATTTTACCCAGAATAGAGTCATTGACTGGAATTTTGAACTCATTGTTTTGTTTATAATTTGAAGTATCAAACTCGCTGATATTATTTCTCATAAATTCATAGAAGTCGTCTGTATGAGTTTTCAAAATTTGCGAATCTGTATCACAGTAAAGCATAGATACTTTATCGTTGAACTGCTTTTTAAGAAAACCATAAAAGAAATCATACATTACTATTTTAGATATGTCTAGTATACAGAATCCCACGTATATTGGCTTGAAATAATGTACCCTAACTTTTCCTAAATGGATAGCTGCAAGATTTTCGTTAAATATGGAACAACTCTTGAAATTTGGACGAGCTACTAGTGCTCCCACACCGATGCTATTACGATGATTTTCCCAATGTGTCACCAACTTTATATCTCTTCTATTATCTACATTTTCCATAGTTTTTCCAAAGATTGCATTGTTTAGAAGCTTATAGAAGTCCCTTTCAAATTTATTATTTGCTTTATTACGCATTGTCGTATTGAGATCGATATACTCCTTCAACCAGAACGATTGTTTGAACTTAAGGATCCTGTGAACCTTGGTTACTTGCAAACCATACCTTACAGCTTGTTGAAGGACGCGATAATGTACAATATATTTTTTCTTGTCGTACAGATTTGGGATTAGTTTCGGAATCTTTGTCTTGGCGTTTGGTGGGATAATACTTTCCACCAAAAACGGAAGGTCGCTATGTGAATCGTGTAACCCTTCAGGATATCGCACATCAACCTCCAAGACATAGCCATTCTCACCGTCTATTGAGGCATTTTCTAAATCGAATGTAGATATTTCCGAATCCCCCATCCATTCGAAACCCCCAGTTGGAAGAGGTGATGACATAGCATGCCCGTAAAGATTCGTGGCGTCGAGATATGATATAAATGTTGACTCTTTAGATGGATCATAATTTGGTAAATATTTATTATTTGCTTCGTGCATTCTATCGCTGCATTGACTTATCCCCCCGCGAATACCATTCTTAAAGAACCCAATCATATCTATGTCCGTAAGGAGCTCAAGGCTAATTTTGGTATACTTTAACATCGCATCCCAAGACAATCCAGGGGTTGTGTAGTAGTGTGCTGGATCCAATTTGTAAATATTCATACTATTCCTCCTGAACCTTTCAAAGACATCACACAAGAGAAGAACATCGGTCCGTAAATAAATATCAGAATATTCACCCAGATTCCTACAGTTAAACGTTCTCCATACAGTTATTGCCCTCGCGTATTCCTCCTCAGATATATCTTTCTCATTTAACTTATCATAAAACTCTGCCTTTGATGGTAAATATTCCTGGTCCAGTTTCTTTACATCATCCACATAATTGTAAGGAAATACACCTTTCTGTCTAATTAAATTAAAGACTCTAGGATCTGAAAAATACTTTTTACTCTCCAGAAAATCCCTATTAGTCAAACTGTCTGATAATGCTTGCAAAGATCCAGGTAGAAAACGACAACTATCGATAAATCTCATTTGTAAAAACTTCCTCCTTATTCTACCGGTTCGGTCCACATAGTCATGCATATACAGACTTTTTGTAAATGAAATGTATTTTTCCTTATTCTGGACTACCACGTCTATCTTATCTCTATGAGAAGATAGTTGTTTGATAAATAGGTGACAATCGTACCCACTTAAATTGTGCGTTATAATTGGTATAAAATTTGGTAATTTGAAATTTAAATTACATTTCGAATGTGCAGCCCCAAATCTAACTTTACCAGTTATGTGGCAGTGATCGCGAACTTTAATATCGGATCCTGAAAATGGCTTCTCACAGATGTTACATTTCGTTGAAGTGTCAAACTCAATCTGCTCTTCCGGCGTTAAAGGGATCATGGGAGTTACATCTTTCAAATATTTGAAATATAGTTCTTTAAGATCAGCTTCTAGCCTTGTCACGAATTCTTTCGCCGCGTCCTTACCTCGATACAAGACGAATTTGGATAAGTCAGAATCAAATGAAGATTTAATAAAATATGAAAATGAATATGGTTCATGTGTGTGGGTTTCGTTTGTATACGAATATTCTGGGTTGGGTTCACAACTATCGATTGGTTTTAATAATGACTCAAAATCCGCATACACCACAAAGGGGACCGGCATTTGCTTTTCAAAATTCTCGAATTTAAGTATGTTTTCTGGAACCTGATTACCAAACTTATCAGTTCGTAGTTTCTCTGTGGGTGTTATTGTGAATATATGATTGCAATCGTTCCTTTGGTGAATATCTAGATATGCCTTAGTTGAAAAATATAACAAACAACCATCACAAAAGTACCGCTTATGTCCGTTTGAACTTAACTGATTTGCAACTAATCGCGAAAGATCTCTTGTCCAACAATAGTGACCATTCCCTTTATCATCCGTTAAATAGAGCAGATTGACATGTAAAGCTAATTTCTTCTGAGCATATCTCAATGGACCAACTATTTCATATGTGACGTTACCATCTTTGATTATTTTTTCAATCCCATACACATTTATAGAGATATTATTATTTCTCTCGAACAATGAGATATCTTTAAGAGTAACGGGAAAGTTCATACCATGGACATTCAAAATGGTTGAAAAATGCGGGTAGGACGACACTTCCACTACTCGGGTGCTTGCTGGTAGTAGCGCTGATGTGACGGCCCAAGCGAAACAACACTGGTCTTGATTTCGCACATTTATCACTGCCTTCTTCTTCTCTATAAAGTATGGTAACTTTATATAAGATGATCCACCCAATGGTGAAAACTTGTTAATGTTCACTTCAGCATAAAGGATACATTCAATCGCCCACCCTGAAAAAAACAACAAAGGTTACTATCTTAATTTATGCACTTCTCTAAATATTTAACATACCAGAATCCTTCTCCTCAAACTCAGATGACTGGGATGTAATTTCATCAGCAAATTGTTGATAAACATCAGACAGCTCTGTGCTTTCGTCTATTACTTTATTAACCGTATTGAAGGATTTGATATCTGCTACATCACTCGTCTGTAATACGTACTTCCCGAATACTTCCATGTTCACTTTCAGAGCTCTGTGCACTCGAAGTTTCTCTTCTATTACATCTAGCGTATTTTGCTTAATATTTTCGAAAAACTCTTTAAAGTCGGTGTACAATTCTGATGTGCTAAATCTATAGCTGGCAATTCTACATTTGAATGCACTTTTAATAAGTCTCACACCATCACTGATCGGGATCGATGAATTTGTTCTATGTTGTAATGTCCTTGCGTGAGCAGCCATTCGATTGTTCGGAAGCGAGACATTGCAGCAAGGACATATCATATTCGGAGGTGTACTATCCAATTTAATTTTTTTAGCTGGTGGTCCATTTGTGGGATTCACACTGCAAATATTTCTCTTATGCCGACGCAAATTGTCCGAACGCGTAAAATGTTTACCACAATCACTACATGTATGCATTTTATTAGAGTATATGTTAGTCACTGTGAGTCAGGCAACTGTAGCATCGATGCTCGAACCTCCTCGATTTATAGCTAGATCCTCAAGGGCATCGTACCCCCACCTCCGGTTGCTTGCTTATGGTGGCAAGGTCTGACGTTAGCAGAACACATTCTTCTGTGAGATCAAGCTCAAGGCTATTCCCACCCCAGTTGAATGACTTTAAGGGAGCATCACTATCAAGCCTCATAAGAAAATTATACAACTGATCTCAAGGCTATCCACACCCTATATCAGTGACCTTCAGGGAGGATTGCAATTGGCCTCACGTCAAATCTCTAGGTTATCCACCACGTCAAATCTCAAGGTTATCCAGTCAATAGTCACATTCAAGGACGTTCAAAATAAGCAGCTATACACTAACACAAAAAAAAAACTCAAGGTTACCCAACACCCCACTGAAACAAGCCCTTCAGATACGATCACATTTGAAAACACAACGTTACAAAATGACCTTCAGGGAGGATCAGAATCGGCACCTATAAGAAAAGCCCACGTCACATCTCAAGGTTATCCACACCCCATTTAAATGACCTTCAAATGACCTCGGGAGGATCAGAATCGGCATATCTATACTACTCTCGATGATCTAGGAAAGGATTTACATGAGGAAATTGTTGTTCGTTGGAACAATTTTTTGAAAAAAGGATTACCCAAGGACCAACAGGAAGCGTTAATGGCAAAGCTCACAAAGACCTTCTAATTTGTAAGTTCTTGCAACCTCCACAAATCAATGATGAAGTACAACCATGCCTTATAAAATTGGTTCTTGAACATGATCGCTTTATAAGTGCTCTACAACAGCAGTTGGCTCACGGGTTGTCAGCCGTAGGAGTTGTCCTTGAGACTATGATGTCTAACAAATGTTAAGAGAATACAACACAGTCATTGGCAGAGGCCTGTCAGCTATTTGCCAACGTCCAACATGGGCTTTCAGTTCATCGCAGATTTAATATCATACCATACTTAAATCCAGAATGTAAAAAGGTGGCAGATACTTGGAGATGGATGAGTTTTTATTCAACACAAAATTTGCCGAGGCGATGAGAAACGAACATGCAATAAAGAAAGCCAGTGGACTTCAAGAAGAAGACTTGGCAAGTTGGTTGACCTGGACAGCCAGTAACTATCATTTAAACTACTGACGGTCACTTCCCAAGGGACAAATGAAAGAGAAGAGGAGAGGGGAGGAGAGAAGGCTAATGGAGCAACAAAGGAAATACAGAAGAGACTCCAAGAAATACCTGCATCAATAATAGCTTCTAGAGCAAGTGTGAGTAGCCACGCTGGTAGACTTTCAAATTTTCTCCAGAGCTGGGAGACTATTACAGGGGACCGAACGGTCTTAGATTGGATTAAGAGGGTGAAAATACCTTCTTTTTAAGAAGCCCGTGTAGTTTTTGGACCTTCTGTTGAAATCACAAATACATCTTTACCAACATACATTCCGTTCAGAAATTGTTAAAAATAGGTGCTATTGGAAATGCAGACCCTCATTAGGACAATCTATATAGAAAAACCGTGTGGTTCATATAGATTCATTTTGAATTAAAAACCACTGAATAAATTTATTATTGCTCCTCATTTTAAGCTATAAGATTACAGGATCGTGATTAAACAGTTAAATGAAGCTTATTACCTCTCAAATATTGATTTGATAGATGCATAATATCTTTTAATCTCAATCAACAGTAGGTACAGGAAATACCTTCGATTTAAATTCGGAAATTGTTTATATCAGTTTGTCTACCATTTGGTCTTAATATTGCACCATTCATTTTCACAAAACTTCTTAAGCCATTATCAGAGAAGCTTCGCCTTATGGGTATAACCATTGTCATTTATCTAGATGACATACGTATTATAGGTAAGAATAGAAGACAATGTGAAAAACATTCTGAGATGGTTCTTACTGAGTTAAACAAATTGGTGTTGGTAATAAATGTACAAGAAAGTATGGTAGTTCCCTAACAAAACATCAAATTCTTAGGTTTCATATACAATACGATCAAATATGACAATTTCGTTGCCTATTGACAAATGTGAGGCCAGTCGAAAAACAATTCTCGCTTTCCAAAGTAGAAATAGGTGTAGAGTTAGAGAATTTTCCAGGTTAATAGGTAGGCCTCTAGCCTCTTGTCCATCAACGCAATACGGATTTATTCACATTAAGCCGTTTGAGGAAGTTCAACATTATTTTTTAAGAGGGGACTATCAGAACTATAATAAAAATTTGTATATTCCAGCTTCCTTGCAGCAAGAATTGGAATGGTGACACACCAACATGGGTTTCTCTCAAGGTCTAAAGCCTAGAAATTTTTCCCTTGAGATTTTTTCAAAAGCTTCCACAACGGGATGGGGAGCTTTTTGTCAGGATGCCATGCTTTCTGGAATAATGACGAACAATTGATGCACATTAATTACTTAGAGACCATGGCCGCATATTTTGCTGTAAGATCATTTGCCAAAGACAAAAAGAACATTAGCATATTATTCAGAATTGACAACCAGACAGCAATTTCTTGTATTAATCGAAGCGGAAGTGTGAAATATTCGTTATTTAATGAGATTACAAGGGCCTTCTGGCAATGGTGTGAAAAAAAGGGTATTACTGTATTTGCATCTTATGCTACTTCATCTGCTAACTTTGAGGCTGACAGAGAATCGAGATCCCTGTCAATTACATCTGTGTATCGGCATCGACTACTTCGGTCATTAGCCTTCCCTGTCAATTAATACGGAATATGAGCTGAACAACATTGCATATAATCAGATCATACAGAGGTTTGATTTCCCTGAAATAGATTTGTTTGCAACCAGCATAAACAAAAAATGTAATAAATTCGTTTCACGGTTTCCAGACCCTGAATCATGGGCGGTTGATGCGCTTACAATCAGGTGGTCAGAATTATTTTTTTTACGCCTTTCCTCCTTTCTCAATAATTACGAAAGTTTTAGAGAATATTGTTCAGGAGAACTGTAAGGAAATTGTAGTTGCCCCTTATTAGCCAACACAAGTCTGGTTTCTACTATTCAATAAAATGTTATTGGAAAAGTAATCAGGGCATCTGTAATGCAAGGCACACTTAGACAATATACAGCTTGTTCTAGAAGATTTTGGCAATTTTGTCAGACCATAATCGAAATCCTTTTATTTATAATCTAGAGAATTACATGGAATTTTTATCCGATACTGTAAGTAAGGGACTTTCATTTTCTGTGGTAAACTCTTATAGGTCAGCACTTAGCTTGATTTTCAGACCTATAAACAGTAACGGCAAAAAACTATTAATCGTTTTGTGAAGGGAGTTTCTAATATTAGACCACCAGAGCCCAAATATAAAATTACTTGTATCCTGACCCTCTTTTGAATTACCTAAGTACATTATACCCCTAGAGGTGTTAGATTTAGAATATGCAACATATAGACTTGTGGCCCTCATGGCATTAACGTCAGCCAGCAGGGTTCAGACTCTCTGGCTGATTAAAATTCCAAATATAAAAATATCAGCAGATACTATAGAAATTAAAATTACAGATAGAGCTAAATCTTCTGCTCCGGGCAGAGTCCAACCATTGCTTAATTTTCCATTTTGCAAAACTAAACAAGAATTATGTGTAGCTTCTTCTATCGTAGACTACATTCAAAAAACAAAACCATTGCGCAATGAGGAAGAAACATTAATACTTACACACAAGAAACCATATCGTCCAGCATCTTCACAAACGATAAGTCGCTGGATCAAAAAAAACCTTAGGTTTAGGTTTAGGTGGCGTAGACAATTTCATTTTTTTCGGCACATAGTGTGCGTCACGCATCGACCTCTCTGCTGCATTCGAAGCAGGTGTGAGTACAGATGTAATTAAAAATACAGCAGGTTGGGCTCGTGCCTCGAATACATTTTTTAGTTTCTATAATAGGCCTCTACAAGAACCTCGTGGTAATTTTGGCAGGGCAACTGTAGATTTAGGAACTAATTAATTCGTCTTTTTAAAAATAATAAGAATATATATATATAAAAAAAAAGAAAAATTAAAAAAAAAAAATGAAAAACTACAAAACAATGATGAAAACACATAATTACGCACTAACACAATAACCTCTACATGACCAGTTGAGCGGTGCTTATGTTCCATTCTCATATCGAAAATATCATATTATCTACCTACCCTTATCTCACTTATGCGTATGTTGCAATCCCTTATTAAAACGACTGGCCAGTTGGTCTACGACCAGTGCCATTAAAACAAACAAAAAAAAAAAAAAAAAAAAAAATTGTTTAGTTGTTCACATAACATAGTTGATTATATATTACTTGTTGTATAATAATAATGGCCCTGTGCCTTTAGACTTAACTACATTTAATGTTGGAAGTATAATATATTGTAACCAAGAAATCAACATAATTGATACTTAAAATTAATTGCCCCCTTCTTTGAACATCTACATGGTATAATTATATCAAGGACAAGTGAAGGAAAATTAATAGATTAATCGACTTACCTGAAGGAAGATTAATCGTAATTTTCCGAGCTTGTCCGAAGATACAATTACCCAACCCTCCCTATATTAGGCAATTAGGCAGGTAGGCAATTTTTTTTAGGCACTCCAACGGAATGACAGAACTGGTGACAGCAGTATCCTAGCCACTAGCAGGCAGGGAAGGCATTAGTGTAGACTCTTTTTACCGCAAACAATTCGTGCTGATGAGTAGGTTTATTCGGAAACTACATGATATAATTATATCTTCGGACAAGCTCGGAGTATTACGATTAATCTTCCTTCAGGTAAGTCGATTAATCTAAGTTTTAAGGTCTGTTGCTGTTGGAAGTAATTATGGAAAAATGGATACGATAGATCCGTTTCTAGCTCTCAGAACTTTCAGGTATATTCTCCGAATTCGAATCTGTATCAAAAAATTTATAAATAAGTGAAAGGATCTCATTCAGTTCTAACTATTTAAGAAAATATCCGATTTTTTTGTATGTATTCTGTTTTCCTTGTCGCTTTATAAATTTTGCTCTAGCCTTGATGAGGACGGTATAAATTGCTCAAAGGCTTGGAATAGAAAAGTTATAAAAGAAGAGTTTGCTTTTCTTCATCTCTTGTAAATAATTTTGTTTCTTAACGAGTTAGCAAATTACTGTTTGCGTCTAAGCGTAGCAGTAAATGTAGAAAATAAAGATTTGGTGCATAGTGGGCTGAATTCAGATAAAAGCAAAACTTCATGCGAACGGCAAATTATCTGCAACCCCAGAAGTAATATGCAAATCCAATTAGACTATTTGGTAGTGTAACTAAGTTATCTCCTGGTAGGTTCGTATATCACTGCTAAATGGTCCTGTTGCAGTAATGCAGCTGAGTAAACAAACCCTGGATTCTAGATTATATTTTATGGGGCAGAGCGATCGTAAAATATCTTGGCTGCTGCAGCATTGTGGCAAATTGGAAACAGGCTTTGTATTACTTCATTCAAGATATTTACTGCTACGCAAGGAGTAATCATAAAGTATTGCTTATTGGCTATGCCAGATGCAGAGAAAGACGAACTGGAGAGTTGTTTATATTTTGCCGATGTGTGAAATAATAGCTGAATGGCTAAGGATCCATCTGGCTATCTATAGCTGTTTTATTCATGTACCTTGACACAGTACTCCCTACACATTATCGGAACCTAATTAAAAAATTGAGTCAAGTTGACTGACCCAGTACTTCCCACATATTACGGTGACACCAGTTTATTATTTTACCGTAGCATGAAGCTATATTCTGAGATTCCTTGCAACCAAATCATCGCCCACCCGCCGGCAAAAAAGTGTGTTGTGCCGCTGGGTCATTCTTTCACAAGTCAATGTGATAACCCATTATTAATACAACAATCTTTTCTGTCTTACACCTAAACTGCCAAAAAACGTAATCTGAGCTGTTTTTATATTTTTAATTTTTGTGGTTATTGCTGCGCCGCCACTGACACGATTTCTAAAAACCATCTTCCATCCTCGCCACGTAATAATACTGTTGAAATTTCATTAAAACCAATTCAATAGTTTTCACGTTATACAATATGAAACGATCTAAAGCAATGCTCGTATGTATATCAGAAAATTCTAAGGCCCGATTTTATCAATATGCATATTCTGACGAACACTCCAACGAACAAACTCTATTGGTTGTTGTTTAACGAACCCTTTCCATTGGGCATTGAGGTCTGTAGTTGATAAGTATCATTCAATAGTATTTTATCAATATTGGAAATAAAACGTCAAAGCTGGATGACACTTTTGTCAAAAATATTTTAAAATTCATGTATCAAAATCATAGCACAAAATCAGAACAAAGCGATTGATTTGCAAATTAATGCCAGATTTTCCATGTTTACCTTATAATTATTGTATAATTACTAATTGCGAACTGTACGATAGTTTGTGACACAATAATAAAAGTACTATCAATCACAGCCACCTTAATTAATAATAATATCACCTCATGTCATCCTCAGTGAGAAATAATTGATTATAAACACATACATACTTTTATGTCTACTGGATGCATGTTTGTTATAGATCACCATACATAAATATTCACAGAGATGTAGGTGCAGCTGATGTTCTTTATCCTATATTTCCAATTTATATCAAATGATTCCTTCCTTCATCTATGGTATAATAGTTTTTAAATAATTCAATACCCTGTGTATTCTTTGTAACTATCTGTTCCCGTCAAAACAAGGAACGGTTTTTGGCTTTATCCAGACTTGTTTCTAGAAAAACCAATAACAAAGCGTAAAGAAACTTCTTATATGTTGGTAAATTCACAATCTTCACAATTATTATTATTGTATATTTTGTATTTTCACATCTGTTTTCTTGTCAAGTCAAAATCGTTGGGAGGCGGACGTTTGGATGCGTGGGCCCTGCGTTGCTAGATGTAAATTTTACTTTTTACTCTAGTAGGATAAGGCAAATGGAGCTTTGTCAATCTCAACAGTAGTTTTTCTTGAATGTGTTTTTTCCTAAAGCAGACAAAATATAACGCAAAAAATAAACACAGAAAATAGGACCAATCAAACAAGTGAACTTGATGGTATATATGAATAAAAATCAACTGTGGTAAAAAACTTTTATTTATTTTAAAAATTTTATTGGGTTTATGATTCTGTTAGCTCTGAAATTTTTTTGTACATTTTCGAATCTCCTATGTAGCTTCAACAATTCTGTGGAATCAAAAGGCGTACCTAATCTAATAATTCTTCTTTCGAGCTCTTTATAACTAAAAGAGGTTGATGTGAAGCAAAGAAACAGCGCAAAACTGCAATGGCTCTTTTTCAGCAAATTCATTTGAGAAAATATTCAAAGTTTGCAAAAGACTGAATCAGATAATCCTAAAGTATTTTTCCTCCAAGGGTATTGTGGGTGTAATGTGTAAGATCGTATAATAGAAACATTATGTAATAGCTAGTTGCAACAGAAAATTTCAGTGTAAACGTTCGGGGCTTGATATAGCAAATCCCCCTCAAACAGAGGAGATCTGGTAACGCTGTGAAATGAATGTCAATCGTCAATCCAACACAGAATTTAGTGGTGGGCACTTTGATATGAACTAGGGAATCGAATAACCACTGAATGAACGGTTGCAACTACCGATTGAATTAATTCGAATAAAAACATTAACTAGTCTACCAGCTAAATCCACCAACCTGCGCTGTGGGCGTGACTGAATCGATGAATTCCCGATTGCCAGACGTTATTGAACAACTATTCAAAAGTATCGAATAGCGTATTTGAGAGGGTAATTAAGGATTTTGAAAACTTTTATTTTTGAAAAAACATCAATATCAGTTCAACTTGAAGTATAAAGTGCAGCGCTTTTCGCATAGATCATGGCCGACTCTACACTAGGCCGGAGCCTTAGATGTGGCAACGTGGCTTAGCTATCAAATAGTGGGCCTATAGTTTCAGAATAATTATTACATTTTATATGTATTAGAGTTCATCTGGGTTAATAAATTAAGAAAAAAATGCTTTTTGGAACTACTACTACTAATACCACTTACATCTGATGTCTGGTTCATCATAGTCAGATACTACAAAATAAAAATAAAGCAACCTGTTTCCTGCCACTTCCACTGCCACTTAAATAAACACTCAATTTACTTTGTAAATTGTCACTTGAGCTAGAAAGATTCACTATTAGGTCACTGTGAAGCCATTCTTGCGGGTGTTGATTCCCTCTCACTATAAAATCTTTTCGTAGGTATGCCCAGATGCATGCCCTCGTTGGCTTGCCCAGATAAGTTCTATTAACTGTATTTTTCTGCGATATTTGGGAGGTCCAGAAAACATTGTAGGTACCACATTGTGCTCTAAAATAGGTCTTATCCTTTGAAATGTTTGTAAAGTATTGTCTTTATTCTTATAAATATAACCAGCCCATACGAGAAATACCGTTCACCCACTTCTGTTTATGCCCCTTATTGGAAGCACAATTGCTAATGAACACTCAATTTACTTTGTAAATTTTTACTTGAGCTAGAAAAATTCACTATTAGGTCACTTTGAAGCCATTCTTGCTGGTTTTGTATTCCCTTTCACTATAAAATCTTTTCGTAGGTATGCCCAGATGAGTTCTACTAACTGTCTTTTTCTGTGATATTTGGGAGGTCCAGAAAACATTGTAGGTACCACATTGTGGTTTAAAATAGGTCTTATCCTTTAAAATGTTTGTAATTATTGTCTTTATTCTTATAAATATAAACAGCCCTTATGAGGAATACCTTCCACCCACTTCTGTTTATGTCCTCCATTGGAAGCACCAATTGCTAGTGCAACCTGGTACTACACACTTTGCAGGCATCTTTTTATCTTTATAGTTTCGTTTGTGCAGGTAAATAATTAGAAACACATTAAAAATCACCTTCCACTCTTCGTTGTTACTCTGGAAGTTTATGTTGGTATGTCCTTGATTGGCTAGTGCAACCTGGTACTACACACTTTGCAAGCATCTTTTTACCTTTATAGTTTCGTTTGTGCAGGTAAATAATTAGAAACACATTAAAAATCACCTTCCAACCTTATTTTCTGCTCTGGAAGAATACACATGACTTAACTTCAAATAAAAACTCGGCCTGCTGATTCAGTGTTGCCATATTTCAGGCTCCGGCCTAGTGAGTAAAGTCGGCCATGCATAGATGGAATACGACACATACGCAGATAACAGAATTATTTTATTATTCCACCAAAGCTTACTCTGATCCTTCCAAGCATCAAATAGGTATATTGAAATAATGTAAATTTGGATATGCTGTCATAGTTATAAATGCATAAGTATAAGTATAGAGTCCTAATCAAAGGTGTTAGTCAACTAAGATCCAACATTGTGTATGTAACCGGGGGCACACAAATCGATAGCTTATGCCTAACTTCATTCTCTATTGTGTAGATTTCAAAGCCAATTTGCAAAAGAAACTGAATTGTTATTAATTTTTTTTCGATTGTCTAAAACGAATAAATACTCCAGAAATATCGAATAATGCGATTCAATAGTAACCATATCGAATTGATATGATATACCAATTGGCAATGTTATGTTGTGTAGGTATAACAAATACCGACTAATAACCACCCACGAAATGATGAATGTCTTTAACAATTAATGCTGAACACCTCACGCTTTTTGTATAATAAAATCACATACATATATTTACCACCTCATTATTATTTAAAAGAAGGCGAATACTTCTGGTTTTGCAGCTAGTTTTATTAATCACAAACTTCAGCAGGCTGCAGAACTTTAATATAGTGACTGACTGATTATTATACAGAATTTTGGTCACGGCCATCTATTAATTTCTCGTCGGTGGCAGCATTGGCGCCACACGCCACTGGCAGCGGTTACGAAGGGTTCTATTGTCACATCCCTAGCCTACACACTAACCTCACTAACAGACAAAAACAAAACATATGATTTCAAATTTCAAGGCTATCCTATCTGCTCTGGTATTTTACAAAATAGTGAAACTGTTGTCTTTTCCAAATGAAAACAGCTATATTATGTTATGCGTTTCCAGTAGGGCAAAATGCAAATGTTTACCTTGGAATAGCAACAGGTCAACACCCTCTCAAAATATTTGGTAGGACTAATGTCAAATGTTATTAAAAAGAGAACCCATAGAGAAAACAAAACACAGAAGAGTAGTCTTATCCTTATAAAAATTAGAAACACTATTCGATACTAGCGACACTAAGGACGTCTGGCAGAACTAATGTGGTTTCCGCGGGCTTTTTGAATACTGGTTTATTTGAGATGTTGTTTATTTAGTTCGTGCCACAATTTCGTAGAGGTAAGTGAGGTTAGGATAGTCGTCATATGTGTCAAATATACTTTTTTGTTACATTTTTTCTTAGTTTGAACTATTAACTTACGAATAACACATATATTTGACAACGATAACTACTCTAACATCACATCTCTACGAAATCGTGGCACAGACTTCATGATTTATTGCTGATATATCAGGAAGAAATTTAACTAAAATGCAATTTATTTACAGCTTATTTTTTGGCTTATTTTATAGTAGTAGTGATACTGGCAGTTCTTCATTTTTGGAGCATTTTATACTATTAGGTGGGATGTGTTCTGAAGAGTGGTGGAATAAAAAAGGGTAAAGTGAAGTACAAATCTCTTTTTAATAAGTTATAGTTTTCAAGTATGGTACATGAAATTAATGTGTGATAAGAATCTTACTTTACCAGGTACAAATCAGGAAATGTTAGACACTGAGCACTATATATCGCATACATCAAAAATAAACAAGTGTAGAATGTACTCTTGTTCCATATCTGTCTTAGGGATTTCACGGTCGTATTCGAATCTGCACATTTTAGCTATTAAAATGATTTGAAATTGGTAAAATGATAAAAAGTAAAACGTTTCCATTTCGCACAAACAATTGCACATTTCTCAATTTGAGGTTATATTGGACAATAGACAGCACAGAACCACTGTGACAGAACATACATAAAGTTAGGATTCAATGTCCTATGTCAGATCATATGTCATCACAAGTTCGAAGGATCGCCACCATGCGCAATGCGCGTCTGGCAAGTGCAAAACCTGTGTGTCAAGGTCATAGTATGCATAAAATCATCTCTCAGCGTTTTATGTTATCTCTGAGAGAACCTGGCAAGGTGGTATAATAGGAAAAACATGAAGTTGGAAGTTGGTGAATGGTGAAGTAAAGTAGAGCCCAGAGATATACCATTTGTGTACGTTTTGCGCTATATAAAAACTGCATACCATCTATTAGTACAGTTCATCATTTGGAATAGATACAGTTTTGATAATATTCAATGGTTACCATTATTTTACTTTCGTACTCGTAACCAATTCATGGAATGTGCTTTTAACCAATTTTCCAACAAAACGTAACCTTTTAGAATGGTGAAAATGAAACACTAAGTTGTATTTGAACGTAAATCTGACGGATGACGTTCACTATGTATATTTTGACTGAACTATGATAAGACCGACACATTCCAGGATTATTAGCGACTTCATCGATGAAGAGGACCGGACTCAAATTGTTTAGGCAGGTATTGCTACCGTTATTGATAGCAACGCCAATCTGCTTTTCTGTCTAAATCGGACGTTTTTTTCGGAAGTGTGACAGCTAGAGTATGTTTCGGCCTTGGGAAGATAATGGGATTTCACAGCGATGTGAATTACCCTGCAGCAGTGAAGCTACGTCGGCGGTTTGTCATTACGGTGGTGAAAGTAGTGACTATAATACGGACACTGATAATGAATTTGAACAGAAGGAGGTGGAGGTAGACCAATTAAAACCTCACAAAAGGTCACATCTTAGCGCAGGTGCAAAACAAATAGTACTAAATGATAATGAACTAACGAAGCATCCGGAGAATGAAAATAAGGGGAATATGATCAAAAATACGTCAATTTATTCTAACACACGTTCCATATCCAACAGTATGTGAAATTTTGAGAAAGGGGCCACAAAAGAGGAAGCGTAGGTTTGATGCTGGTGTTTCAAAAGAACTAGATCCCACGATCACAAAATTATTGAGGAATATTGTGTACGAAAAGTACAAAATTAATGAACTACCCACAATCAAATCCGTTCAAAGACAATTAGCTAGAATGGGGTAACAGTATCCAAGGAGTACATTGCAGCGATGGATTAGGAAGATTGGGTTTAGGTACAGAACTGTAAACAAACGAATGGCTATAATGGAAAGTGCAAGGATTGCGGGATGGCGGCACGATTACTTGCATAAGATAGAGCAATACCGCAACGAGGGGAGATCAGTGTACTACCTCGACGAGACCTGGTATGATACCCAGGATACCGCTAAAAAGGGATGGACCGACGGTACAAAGAAGTGTTAGCTAAAAGGCGTTCCACCAAATAAAGGATCCCGTATAGTTATCTTACACTGCGGATCATCTGACGGCTAGGTCGAAAACGCACTCAAATTATGCGGAAAGAAAATTGAAGACTGCAATATAGACTACCACAAAAACATGGACTCGGGAATATTTGAGCAATGGTTTGAGTATACCCTTATTCCCAATTTAAAGCCATTTAGCGTCATCGTAATGGACAACGCAAGCAGGGTACAAAATTCCGAATTCAACGTTATCGAAGGCGGAAATACAAGATTTTCTCATAAAACAGGATTTGTACTCTGAAGAAACTTACAAAAAAAACTGAATTATTGGAAGTCCTCCACACTGAACAGTTTGAGAAACACTATGTCATAGAAAGCATAGCTAAAAAGTATGGTCATGATGTCTTAAGGTTGCCTCCCTATTTTTGCATTTTCAGTCCTATAGAATTAATTTGGGGACAACTAAAACAACGAATCGAACGTTAAAATTGAGTGTAGAAAGGAATAGTTTACCACATGGTTTATACGGTTATATTGAAATGTCTCTACTATATATTTATTAACAGATAATAAAGTTTCAAACATCTTGTTCAACCAAATGATGTATGAGCACTTTATTGGATGGAATGAACATTTTCATTGTTGCCCACTCCAACAAATTCGAATGCCCAGTCCGACCCCGTTCCTGTCGGTACTTTTTGCGGAGATCTTCACTTTGTAAACAAATGGTATATCTCTGGGCTTTACTATACCTCCATATATCCTTTTTTACTATGATACAAAGGTATCTCGCAGGTATTTATAATTATTGTAGATAGTAACATTCTAGTTTTAACAGAATTAGGCAGTATGTAATAATAAGATTTTCTTCACATTAGCATATTCATATAAAAGTGCACTGCATAAATTTTATCTACTACTTGTGCGAGGTGTGATTAGCCAACAGTTAAAATAGTGTGTTTAGCTTTGGAAATTGCAACAAAATGTTCTTTAGCCATTTTACTATAATACAAAGGTATATTGCAGGTATTCATAATAATTGTTATAGTTAGTAACATTTTATTTATCAAAATAATGCAGCTTCTCTTCATTATCATTTTTTAATACATCAACAATCCAGTGATTAGATGGTGGAATCTGATTGGTCTAGATCAACTAATCGTTAGACTGTTCATTCAACAAGAAAATGCAAGTTTTTGCCCATTTAGGATGGAAAATCAGAGTTGAGAAGACACTAGAGGGTTCATAATGGTCGATTGTATATAAAGCATGTCTTTTTTCACCTTTTTGAGGGAAACTTCAAGAGAAATCAATAATTTTCAGAGAAGTTTGACAGATGCCATTTCTTGAATGGGCTGCTCTGATTGGTCAAAGCCCTTGTTAGAATGCATGTGTTGATAAAATCGGGCCTTAGTCTCTTGGTTGCTGTAGTAGGCAGGTAATGTTCGGATGGACCTGTAAAGGTGTATCATGCCGCTAGGTCCTTCTTTTATAGGTCAACAGATAGCCTATTATGAATACAACAAATTTTCCAGTTTTGCAACCCGCAACCCTCCGACTACTCCAACTAGACCCCCCACTCAAAAAAGAAAGTAGAAAATGATCAGGAACCCCTAACACGCCTAAAAAAAAGTTTGAGCCGTTTTTACATTTTTAGTCTTTTATTATTGCTGCGCCTCCACAGACACGATTTCTGAAAGCCATAGACGTTTTCCATCCTCACAACAGGAGTAACACTGTGTCAAAATTTCATTAAAATCAATTCATTAGTTTACACGTTACCCAATACAGAACTATGTAAAAATCGCTTGGCTTCTGTAGTAGGAAAGGCAATGTTCGGATGGACTTAAAAAAGTGTGTTATGCTGCTAGGACATTTTGTCACAGTTCAGTGGACAACCTATTATGAATAAAACAAAACATTTAATTTTTTCAACTCGCCACCCCCCAACAACCCCAAATTTCAGCCTCACCCAAAAAAGTAAAAAATTTTCAGGAACTCCTAAAACGCCTAAAACCGATGTTTGAGGAATATTTGAATTTTTCCTTTTTTCCTAATAACTCCGCCGCCCGTATACCGATTTTGAAAATTTGAGCAGCATCACCTACTACGAACCCACAGTATATCGCTACCCAAATTTAATCAATCCATGCAGCTCTCACTGAGATTACGAGGCTAGGAAAACGCCAACTGTCAGACCGACAGACAGACGGACCGACAGACAGACCGACCGAGTGACGTAGATGTTTGTTATGTAGGCACTTAAAACGCCGAAAGAGCGTATATTATCTCAATACTGAAAATTTTCGCGATCATATAGGTGAGGGAAGTAAAAACAGGTGTCAAAACTTCTTTTCAAGTATTACTGTTGTGCAAAGCATGCGTTCTTTAATTAAGGCTCTAAAACCTCAACTGACGAAAGGTTAACCGCACAGGGGAGATAAATGGACTATGGAAAGGTCCCTTGGCAGTTAGTTCCCGAAGCGTTAAATAATAGCTAGGTACGAAGGTTGCGATATGGTATTGAAAGGTAAACATATATCAAAGCACAGTAATTCCATTACCTATGAAGGTTTTATAGAATGGTTGCGTATTGCAGGATAATCCTGGCGAGTGGTTGCCGTCGGAGTTGGGGAGCTCTCTGATGCACTGCGGGGTCTCCTAGGTTGATGTCACTGGACCGTTGATTGAAATATTGGCGACGGCGAGAGCGATAGAGTTCTAAGCGATATTGTATATTAAGGAATATTTTAAGATGTCTTCTCAGACACCGCGCAAACTATTTTCTGTTTTTACTGCTTCTCGTAAGAAAGCCAACAGCCAAGCAGTAGCCTAACATGCGCCAAACGCAAAAGTACCTTGACATGATGTGAGCAAATCAATAACAAAAACAAATTTAATGCTTCGGCTGAATGCTTATAGAGTACCAAATGAGAAAAAGAAAAATGTTATACAAGGGAGATCAGGAAATAATGAGGTGACGTCCCTTAACTAGGGAGATGATTCTAAATGTACCCTTTTTTGTGAAAAAAGAAGACTCGAGTAAGATTTTTGGTTCCCAATTAGGACGACGACTTGTGTTTTGGCTAATTTGGGAATATTCATTACGAAATTGATCTCTGTAAACATTTTGCCGTCTTTAGAGTGAGTAAAAATTTTGAATTCTGCGTAGTCTGCATGTTCGTCCAAAAAGACAAATATTTTGAAAAAGCGATGTCATAGGGCCAATCTGAGTACACTATGGGATATAGCGGTGAATTTTATACAAGGACGAATAGAAAATAATAAGGTGACATCCCTAACCCCAAATTAAGAAGAAGAGTCCTGGTCGTAAACCAAAAAAGTCCAAATGTACCCCTTTTCTTAACAAAAAAAGATTCGAGCAAAATTTTTGATTCTCAGTCAGGACAAAGATTCGAGTGTTGATTAATTTGGAGACAGTGATAACAGTGATAACACATTTATATAGTTATATAAAAAAGTATTCGAAGAAGTGACTCTGAACAGATACATCTCGAGGGCTTAGAACCATAGTAACGTAACTACACATTTTTGAGATAAGTGTGTTATCGGGAACAAATTTGTGTATACCATCGAGTGCCAAATGAATGGAACTCCTTAGTATTGTATTTTCTGATATACGCGATTCTGTATCTACAAAATGTTTACTATATCTTGTACCAAAACAACGTATTGGCTAATCCGTCATTACGGTTCTTAACTGATCATAAGCTATAAGTAACGTAAGTGAAGTAACGTTTGTTTGGTCCTAAAAATTATCGTTATTCCATTCTGGTTATAGTAGGTAGGTATAGTAGTTACGTTGTGTACTTTTGAGAATAGCTGATTTTCCAATACATGCAATGGGCAAAAAAGAAATAATAATATGTCAACAATCTTCCTTTATGCAGTGCAGACCAAAAATATTAACATCATTTATCAATATATTTTTTCAAACCTGGTCACACAGTGATGGAATGCGATCCTGTGCATGCGCAAATCAAATCCAAAAGCAGACATAAACTAACATTTTTGATCTATCAGGGTGGTACATGGTAATTAGAGTATCATGCAAAAAATCGAAATTCAAGGTTATCGAGATGAACCAAGATAGGTTCCTAGACTTCACACGCTTACGAAAAGGAATAATTAGGAACAGGAAACTGGACACAAATGGAAACAAAATGAATCGGTTGAAAATGGTTTGGCTGGAATATAAGAAAAGTGTACCGAATACCACATGGATTCTGATGACTTTCTTCAGTGTCAAGTTTCAAAATCCCCCAGCAAGAGAAGTTCACAGATAAACTCGTCATCAGATGAACTCACCCTTCACCCAGTCTACACCAAACCGGTTCCTATATCAACAGAAAAATATAAAAATCTCATGAAGCTATGTCAAAACCTCAATACGATGCCCGTTTTGTGTCAGAATTTTTATAAATCTTTATCACATTCCGCAAAAGTTGCCGATGGATCCGCCGACAGCAGTGAGGACGATGAATCCAATTGTTTTTTTACTTCAAAACTATACGTGTGAAACTTTTTTATTTAATGATTTCTCAGAATACCTGCGTGGTAACACAGGTAGAGGTATCTAGTGCGTTATAGAATAAAAACTTATTTTCCTTACGGTTATATTTAACAATGTTCATGTTATCTCTCTTAATTTCTGAGTCTAGTAATTAAAAGTTATATACGTATATCAGTTAAAGTGTATTATTTCTGGCTTTATCTTATGTCTAAAGACGTGAAGAATCTTTGTTTTAACCAACTTGAATGAAACTGGTAGATCACTAGGCGATTTCAAACAAGAACTGGAAAAAACACTATTTTGCCCTCTCCTGAAAATAACTGATTTTGTAGTTACGTTACTACGGCTCTAAACTCCCGATTTATTCTGAGTAATAAAACGCACAATGTATTAAAATTTCAGTCACTTCTAATTATTGGTGTCACTTTGAGACGAAGGCAATGCTTCACTTTTCAGAAATTTCCTGATTCCACAAACAGATGCACTTATGTAAGGAACAAAGAGACTCTTGGCTCAACAACTCATTGGCTTGTACCACTACTACTAAATTGTGAACGGGAATGTCTTTCACAATATAATTTTCTTCTTGCCCCTATGCGCATGATGAGCTGCAATTTACTGCTGGATTGTAGTTGTACATCCTCTTTGTTCAGCAGATTTAAATTCCAATTAAGGTCTCTGACGATCGTGAGAAATTTCCCTGGATCCATTAGACTCTTTGAGTTTGTCCATGTTTTCGTTTTAGTTCCTCATCTGCATAGAATTTTATACTAAGTGCTCCGTGGCTTGAATATTAATTTACCTCTCCGTTGAATTTTGTTATTTTACTTTACCCTACTGCACTCAGAGATGTATTATTTATGGCCCGTTAGCAAGAAGGGATGAAATGGAATAACACGTGTATGTTGGCCACTCAAGGTGCAACTAAAACGAGGCTTGCCACGTCTTAGTTTTTTTTTGTATGATGATGTAATGTTTATACTTCTGTTGAACAATGTGAAAAATTGAAGTATAATTCACTATAAATGTGAAAGGGGGGGTGCCACTTAGATCGGGTTTGAAAATGATTAATGTGGCACCCTACTTACGCTACGTGTTGGTCTTTCCACCATAGATATGCTAGGAATATGAACGGTGCGAAGATGTGTGACGGAAATGTGAAACGGTGTGCAGATGAGCGTTGCGAGGATGTGTAGAGGGCTCTTTTCCCTCGTCCGTCGCCCACATCCTTCGCAACACATTTCTAGCGCACATCTCTCGAAGCCATTTCCACCAGAGCTGTGCTGAGCGAGGCAAGGTAATTCAAGCGATTCTATTGGTTCGTTAAAAACACATTCCTTTTAACACATCCTCGCACACATCTGGTGGAAACGCAACCTTACAGTCTACACGTTTACACTCACTCCATATATTAAATTTGGTGTGAAAGTACGACTATACTGTATTCACAGTCAAGCTAGACCAAGTGAAAACAAGCCTGCGTGCGTGATCGGCTCGTGTCGGTGGGGTCCCTAATAGTCCAGTATGGTCTAACTAATGTGAATTGAATCACCTAAGAAAGTTCTCGCCGGCAAACCGGCGACATTATGTGTAAATTGTGTGTTATAATCTGGCAAGTCAAAATCTCCAAGGCTCACTGGAAAGTAGATCCAAATATGCAATGTCAAGTGTTTATTGCCTAATGATCATTTCAAATTGGCAACTGGCTACTTTTGAGTTGCAATGGGCTCATAGAGCAAGTCTTTTAAATAGTCATATACGATTTCATAATTGCACTGTACAGCGGACAGTAACCACGCGACTGTTGCATGCGACTGTTTATTTGGACTCCATCTTGGGATTGAATATACTATAGTCACTAATTAGAGAACGTAAGACCCGCGCGGCTCATTTGAGTGACCCGGTTCAGAGCAGGCGATTCATGGCTATGACCCGTTCGTCAAGACCCGTTCAAATGAATGAGACTGGAACTAGAGCTGCTGCGCGGTCAAGCGAATCCAGTACCGGCACGATTGGTTTAGCTACACAATCTCACCGGTTTATAGGCGGGCCACAGTTCAGTAGGTAGTAATCAGTATTATGGCGGATGGCGAGTTATTCGAATCGGAATGTTAAATTGGCAAAAATTGTTAATTATTATTAAAGATACAGTAAACATACCTCTAATTAAAAACCAAATGAGTTTGTACTCTAATCTTTAGTGTAGATGTAACTGGAGTAGATACAAAAAATAAAGTATAGCAGAATGAATTAAAAATAAACAGAGAATACAACGAAACAAAGCCATTTATTATAAAAAAACAACCAGAGTGAGAAACTCAAATGGACATGGACCCTTCAAATGTGTTTCGGTGTTTCGCGGGTCATAAACCCGTTAGCATCACGACACATGATCGATCGGGTCACGGGTCTTTGGAAAGATTCAGTCTTTGTGAACGAATCGGTCATGAACGACACAATACATCCCCACTAACTTTTAAAAAAATCGTGAATGGGCAAGCATATAAAACTTCGCCAAGAGCTTGAAAGAATGAATGAAAGAAGGAGAGATAAGATAGGCTTACAAGGGAGCCTTTATGCACTTCTTTTTACTCTAGTTCCCAAGTCCAGACCTTATCGCAGTGAGGATTTTGATCCTGTCCATCTTATAGGGCTGTTCCAAATCACGGTTCTATTATCGTCCTAGAACTGTTTTCACCATGTTTCGCCCATTTTGTGATTCTAGAATCGATGATTGGTTGGTACGCTGGCGGACCAACCAATCACTGTTTGGGTGGGGCATGATGAAAACAGTTCTGGGACGGTAACAGAACCGTAATTTGGAACAGCCCTAATATTTTCAGTTTCAAGGACCTTTAAACCCAGTATAGTCCGCCTGTGATCCAGGGCACCGCAGCGTCATAGAATGTGTGCCGAGGATTCCTTCTTCTTGCCACAGCGTGCACAAGTCGAGCTGCTTGCCCCCCCATCACACACAAGCGACGTCTGAAGATATTATGGTCAAATAACAAGCCCACACGTAACCCTAGATGGCTTCTGTCCAATGGGAAACAGAATTGCCCCACTTTGGCCGAAGGTCCCAAACTAAGTTATTTAGCTTGACTGAGATGTCTAGATTCCTCTCCAGCTTAAAAGATGTTGATATTGCAACCACACTTTTGTATTTCCTGATGGAACCTTCTGCCCGACGCATAGCTGGCCCAGGACCCAGGAAATTATTTCTAGATCCTCGCCTTGCGAGCACGTCCGTCGTTTCATTACCGTAAACTCCAGTATGACTTGGCATCCACATAAGTGACACCTGATGACTTGCCGAAATCTCATGCAAGATCTTTCTACATTGCACAATGAGCCTTGATGTAAACCTACAAACACTCATGCTTTCACTGCTGCCTGGCTGCCAGAGCAAACAATAATCTGCATTTTACGCCCCTGAATTTCGTGAATACGAAAGGCACAAGCTATAGATGCGTATATCTCTGCTTGGAATACCATGGTCTATTCTCAAAGATAGAAGTAGACCGTTGAGCCTTGACGGCTCGCCATTACGAGACCTTCAGAAGCTATATTACACTTCGGCGTCTTCCAAAATGCTGAGGCTATATGTACAATGTGTTTCACCATCATATCGACGAACTTTGAGGTATGAAAACACAATTAGAGTTATCGAGAAAAAATGCGGAAAAAAAAGGGTCAACCTTTTAATTAATTTTTTATTACATTTTCAATTTCTGTATCACGACTCCATGGGTTCGCGCAGTTGTAGCGCCATAGCTTGATTATTTATCCACCGATTTACGACATTTTAAACTCATTTTATAGCAGAATGACTGGGCATATCAACTAAAGCCAAAAAAGATAATACCTAATAATTTCTAAGGCTAAAAAATCCCCAAACTGAAAAAAATTTTTTTTGAAATGCGCTTATTTAGGTTACTTACAAATAATTTGAAAAAAGCCGTATTAGTGCCTATTTATTAAGATATTTTAATGTTTATCAGGATGTTTCCTGTCTTAACACATGCAATTCGTGTATGTAGCACTAAAATTTTCGACATAATAGGCCTTTTTGTATCACAGCGCCATCTGTTCACGCAGTTGTAACGCCATATCTTGATTATCTATCAAGCGATTCACGACTTTTTGGACTCATTTGTAGGAAAATGACTGGGTATATCAACTAAGGTAAAAAAATACAATATCTGACAATTTCTAAGGCTAAAAAAATTTGACAAACTGAAAAAATATATTTTTTTTGTAATGTACTTGTTTTGGTTGCTTGCAAATAATCTGAAAAAAAGCCGTATCAGTGCCTATTTATTAAGACAGTTTAATGTTTAGCAGGCTGTTTTCTGTCTAACTACATGCAATTCGTGTATGTAGCATGAAAATTTTCGACAGAATAGGCCTTTTTGTAGTATGACTTCTGTATCACAGCGCCATGTGTTCACGCAGTTGTAACGCCATATCTTAATTATTTATCGAGCGATTCACAAGTTTTTGGACCCATTTTATAGGGGTATGACTGGGCATGGCATATCAAGTATGGCAAAAAAATAATATCCGACAATTTCTAAGGCTAAAAAAAATCCACCAAACTTAAAAAAAATTGTTTGTAATGCACTTGTTTTGGTTACTTGCAAATAATTTGGAAAAAAGCCATATTGGTGCCTATTTATAAACACAGGTTAATGTTTATCAGGATGTTTCCTGTCTAACGACATGCAATTTGTTTACGTAGCACTAAAATCATCGACGAAGTAGGCTTTTCTATAACAACTAATTTTAAAATATGCACATTGTCTTTATTGGACTTCGGTACAGATTATTACTTAAATGTAATTTACATGAACAAATCTGATTATTCAGTATTTAAATTAATCAACGAAATTTTCAAAATGTCCACCACTTTAATTTAGGTACGCTTGACTTCTGAAACTAACGCTCTGGGTTGGTTGACGCTAAGCTAAGCTCCACCCTGTTTTCTTTGATTTTGAAGTGATTCCAACATATCTCATTTCAATGAGTTGCCCTTCAGTCATTTGGCTGAATTCTAAATAAATAATACTAAAAATAAGAATAATAAAATTTGTTCATGTAAAAAAGCCTATTTCGTCGATGATTTTAGTGCTACATAATACAAATTGCATGTCGTTAGACAGAAAACATCCTGATAAACATTAAACTGTGTTTATAAGTAGACACTAATATGGCTTTTTCCAAATTATTTGCAAGTAACCAAAACAAGTGCATTAAAAACTTTTTTTCAGTTTGGTGAATTTTTTGAGCCTTATAGATTTTCAGATATTGCATTTGTTTACCTTAATTGATATACCCAGTCATTCCCCCGTAAAACGAGTCCAAAAAGTCGTGAATCACTCGATAGATAATCAAGATATGGCGTTACAACTGCATGAACACATGGCGCTGTGATACAGAAGTCATAATACAATAAAGCCTATTCTGTCGAAAATTTTAGTGCTATATACACGAATTGCATGTGGTAAGACAGGAAACATCCTGCTAAACGTTAAAATGTCTTAATAAATAGGCACTAGTACGGCTTTTTTTCAAATTATTTGTAAGTAACTCAAATAAGTGCATTTCAAAAACATTTTTTTTCAGTTTGGTGATTTTTTAGCCTTAGAAATTGTCAGGTATTATCCTTTTTTGCTTTAGTTGATATGTACAGTCATTCTCCTATAAAATGAGTCCAAAATGTCGTGTATCGGTCGATAAATAATCACGCTATGGCGCTACAACTGCGCGAACCCATGAAGTCGTGATACAGAAATTGAAAATGTAATAAAAAGCTAATCAAAACGTTTACCCCTTTTTTTCGCATTTTTTCTCGATAACTTCAAGTGTATTATCATACCTCAAAGTTTGTCGACATGATGGTGGAACACATTGTATATGGTTTATCTGACATCTTCAAAAACTAGTACTTGCCTTTTAATCACATCAGGTAGATATCCAGATAAGCTGGCATATACCTATACTCGGTTTTTCTGACTGTCTGTGAGTATATGAGGCATTGAGAGCTAGCGTGGCCCATTCCACAAAACTGAGAAATGTGGAACACTTTGAATACTGAACACTCAGCTCATGTATTTTCATTACTACAATGGCCTATGACTGATTTCGCTATTATTATAGAGAAGTCGCTACTCATATATAATAATAACATTGTTATAGTTTCTTTTAGTTGCAAATTTTTACCAGCACTTTTCTCAGCTTCTGAATTTTGATCAATTTCAAAAAATGGTGAAAGTGACAGACATTACTAATACATCCGAAAGTTGGTTTGATTGATGACTATATTGATGACATGGCTTATAACTTAATGACTAAGAACATGTCGTGAATTTTGGGAGTATGTTTCATATCTGAATATTAATGTCAAATAACATATGGCATGTCAACAGTTTTATGAAGAATGATGCACAATGCCCTCATAGGTTGAAAGCTGCCAGACGCACGTATTTGCGGAAGAGGTTAAACGACTCCTACTGAACTCTTATGAATTTCAATTTCCCAGTGTAATTTATAATACATTTTCATTACTAACGCTCGATTTCGTGCTACCCCTGCACGGATCATTGCCTAGCTTTCTATCGGCCAGTGTAATCAATAAAAGGCAAAAAACAATCACGAATCTAATTCGCCTCTGACAGAAAAATGGAATTTCGACATTTGGGTGTGGAGGCAGGAAATCCGCTCGACGATCCAACATCCGTAGGGTTAATTTCCTTCGATATGTTGCCCTAATAATGATGAAGGGAATCAGTGGTCTGAAAGGAAACCTTCTTTCATACTACCCCTACAATCGGGCTATACTTAACCTTTGTGTGGGATATATATTGAAATCTTTACTCGATAAAGGTTCTTCCTACACAACGATGACATGGTTTGAATACATTCCGTTTACGTGCATAATAAAGTTGATACTTATTGATTAGTTATTGCTACGATACCTTCTAGATATGTATTGAATAAACTTACTTACATAAAACATGCAGTCAAGTTGATTAACTCAATATTTCCCACATATCGGTGATATCATTTTATTATCTTCTCATTGCATGAAGCAACCAAATCATCATTCGCCTGTCCTCAAAAACGATCTAACACAAACACTCTAGTAAACAGTTTCTTGCATCTTCCTCCGTAGGAGGAGGAGGACGACACAGTTTTTGTTCTGCGAGCTTCAGATGGATGAAACGAAAAGATCAGGAACAACCAAATTGCCTAAAAGCGAAGTTTGAACTACTTTTATATTTTTATTTTTGATTATTACTGCGCCGCCACTGCACGATTTCTAAAAACCATACGCATTTTCCATCCTCGCCACGGTAGTAATATTGTGTCGAAATTTCACTAAAATCAATATCAGGTTATACAATACAGAACGATGTTATGCGTACAAAACTAGTTCAGTTTTGCCCCCGATCATCCCAATTTCACCACCGCCCCAAAAAAAAAACAGAAAATGGCCAGGAACCCCTAAAACGCCTAAAAATGAAGTTTGAGGTGTTTTTATATTTTTGGTTTTTTTACTGTTGCTGTGCCGCCACTGACACGATTTCTAAAAACCATACGCGTTTTCCATCCTTGGCACGGTTATAATACTGTCACAGCTTCATTAAAATTAATTTCATAACTTCCACGTTACTCAATACAGAACGACGTAAAGCAATATTCGTATGTATACCTATATCAGAAAATTCTAAGCTCCTTGGGTATTATGCCGCTAGGACTCTCTTGCACAGGTCTATGGACAGCCTACTACAAATACAATAAATTTTCGAGTTTCAAGTTTTACAACCTCCCACCCTCCAACCACCCCAGTTTTACCCCCACTCAAAAAAAAGTAGATGAAGATCAGGAACCCATAAAACGCCTAAAAACTAAGTTTGAGCTATTTTTAGTTTTTTTATTATTGCTCCGCCGCCACTGACACAATTTCCAAAAATCGTAAACGTTTTCCATCCCTCGCCACCGTAGTAATACTGCATAAAAACTTCATTAAAACCAATCCAATAGTTTCCACGTTACACAATACGGTCAGGAGCTATACTCGCATGTATACATCAGAAAATGTTAAGCCTGGTTTCTGTAATAGGCAAAGCACTATTCGGATAAAAAAGTTTATTATGACGCTGGGTCTTTCTTTCACAGGTTAGTGGACAACCTATTACCCCCAATCACCCCAATTTCACCCCCTCCCAAAAAAGTAGAAAATGACCAGGAACCCCTAAAACGCCTAAAAACGGTGTTTCAGGAATATTTAATTTTTTTGCTTTTTGCTAACTACTCCGCCGCCTATGCACCGATTTTCAAAGTTATTGGAACATTTCCTACTACGAACCCACAGCATATCGCTACCTAAATTGCATCATAGACAGACGGACAGGCCGACAGACTAACAGATAGACCGACGGAAATAAGTGACATGGATTTATCTCCAGATTTAAAATATTTAGGAAGATGACTCTTGACCTTTTAAGAATTTCGTCCTCTATAATATCTATGTTTAAAGAAATATAGCATTCCAAATTTTCGTAACTATGCATAACAATTGTTATGACGTCAAATACCGACCTGTAGCTACTAAGTCAAGATAAACTTGGATAGCTTCTATATATCAGATTATTAGGTAATAACAGCTATTTCAAACGAGACCTAGCTTATCTAATGCCGTTAACTTGCACCAAAGTTATGGCCATTTAAATAAAAACATTTTTGACATTCCCCAACCACTGTATCTTACAAGATAAAGCAAAAATCTATTAACAAAAAAAAATCGAAAATTGTCCAGTATACAAGCTGGTGAAATTCATAATATACCTTTATTTGGATATTTTTTAGAGAAAGTCGTTTTTATGATTGATCGTAACAGTTACGCCCCCTAGCGGCTACTTGCGAAGCTTGAACATAATTTCCAGCGATTTTCCTTAGCCGATTTACCTAATAATATTTTTTGCTAGAAGTCATGGGCCACCCTCTACAATGAATCAACTTCGCAAGTGAGGTGAAAGCAGCAATCGGGCAAAATGAGAACTTCATCTTGTTCATGAGTGATGAAGCTCACAGTCGTCAGACACTACCTCCTCCACATCTCTCGCTCTGGTAGAGGAAGAGTACTAGCCATTTAAAAACGTCTGCCCCTTGTATTACATTGAGTAATATTTATACGGAGCGACAAAGGGCGTAAAAGACGCACCTTATATGGAAGGAAATCCCACTCGATATAAAGAAAATCTCCACTGCAGGATTGGGAATTTGTAAAAATGCAAAAGTGCTCTATGTATATATTCCGAAAGTAGATTTCCTCAGTTTTACAGCAGAACAGCATTCGGTATTCCCACGTGTGAGGTGCACTTACACTCCGTTCTCAAAGGATAATTTAACCGAATCCGGAATGCGTGGTTTCCATTGCAGATTCTCTGCTTCCGGGCAACGTCCTGCCTTTACACGTAGGTACATCTATGTCAAAAAAGCCAAAGCCCCATTTTCAGGGTGATAATAATAACTCTCGCTGGAACTGAGTATACAGCCATTAATAACTCTGCGGCCAAAGCCATACATCAATCACTGGCCACAACAAACAAACTAACTGAAAACACAGATCCATATTTTAATTACACACCGACCTCAGTACTCAAATACAATCAACTCAAACTATACTGGGACCTTGAAATATATACAGACAAAACCATCCCAGCCAATAGACCAGATATAGGTCTGGATAGATATTGCGACTCCCAATGATATGAATATCCAAAACAACACCTACGCTGGGAAGATATCTAAATACACAGATCTTGCCTTAGAAACAAAACTGCTCTGGAAACAAAACAAAGTTATTATTGTCCTCCTTATTATGCCAATCTTAGACCAAAAACGTTTCCACCACACCTGTAACAGTTGGGCCTGGACAAGAAGCTACACAAAACCTTCCAAAAGTCTGTAAATCTCAAGACCTGTAGGATTGTACGGTCCTTCCTGAATTCCGGATAAAAATAAAAAACTAAAAAATAGGAAAATAGGAAATAATAATAATAATAGATTGCTTGACCCACAGAAAGTGCTGGCCTTGTGCGGGAACTTTGTATGTCCTATTTACATTGCAAATATAAACATACATATATTTTACACATACATATATTAAAACTAATACTAACTATATTAAAGTGTGTCAGTTCAAAAGCCTGTTACAAATATTTAAAAAAATACGGTGATAGTTACTATCATGAAGGTACTCTCATAAAAAGTCCACACGTTAGGCCTCCACGGATCCAGGATCAGTCACAAATAAGGTCAGTTCACTCTTGTATGGTAAGTGATCGCGATCCAATGATTCAGATCGGTAGCTGTTCTTCTTAACCATCTGTCTTTTATTCTTGAATCAACTTTTTCATTGTTCAATGTTCGTTAAATTCATGGAATCATAAATCCCACTTAAAAGCGATTTGACATATAACTTATCGATCCGGATCCAGGATCACTGCTTCAGTGAAGGTCTGTTGAGAGGATATTGCGATAGCAGCAAGCACAGAACAGAGAGAAAGACTAGTAAGAAATAGCAATATGTCGGACATGGTTTCATTCTGAATAATTTGTATCCACATTTTGATTAAAAAAAATCTTGGCCAAAGCAAACCAGCCTAGTTTTAGCTTACAGACATCACTCGCTTCTGAAACTGTTCGCATCGACTTCTTTATTTTTACCACTTCTTGGTTATACGTGCATCTGATGTTCCTAATTCCCTGCCTAGGTTCTTTTACTAGCAAAATCATTTATACTCCATGGTACATCTTCACTCTATTCTTGTAGTCTTTTTCCGAAATTTTTTTCCGTAAACTTGGAAGCCTTTGATATTACTCTAAAAACTTTAAAACATCAGATTGTTCAGACATCTTTTATGCAAAACATAAAATAAACAACATAAATTGGCGCAAAGGGACAGATTTCAAGTGAACTATCATCACGACTATCATTTGAGATAGTTATATACCTATAATCACGTCTGTCATTCAACCCACCACCATGGATTTGTTGTGAACCGTTCTACGGTAACGAATTTAGTTACTATCACGCAGTTCATATCAGAAGCCCTTCACACTACCAAGCAAATTGATTATATACGGATTTCTACAAGGCCTTTGATAATATCGGTCATAGGGTCCTGCTTGTTAGACTCAAATGCTTTTGCTTCTCAGATCATGCACTTAAGTTTATTAAATCGTACTTATTCAACAGGAGGTAATGTTACATACAACTGACATGAATCAGAGTCATACTTTGCATATTCTGGGTTGCCAGAAGCATCGAATTTAGGCCCTCTTCCTTTGTTCTATTATTAACGATTTATGCGAAAGTCTAAGATGTGAAATGTTATGCTTTGCAGACGATTTAAAGCTGTATAAAGTCATAAATGACACCCCGGATTGTATTGCTCTCCAAGCACAGCTAAATCTAGTGCATGCTTGGTGTGAAACAAACAAACTTAGTCTCAATATCGGCAGGTGTAAAATTGTTAGCTACACGAGGAAGAAGTCTACTATTTCTTACTTTTACAATAGCAAGGACAGCTTTTGACAAGATGTAACAATATAAAGGATTTAGGCGTAATATTCGATCATAAACTGACTTTCAATGAACACATACCCGATAAAGTATCAGAATCCTTGAAAATGTACGATTTTATTGTTTTTGTTTTAATTTTGAGTTCGACTTGATTAAAAAGGGTTTTCACACTTGGTTAATTTTTAACTAATTTTTTTTTCACGAGAATATTTATTTTGCTCTTTAAATACAGCTTTTAGAAAAATACGAATGAATTGGTGTGGATTCTAGAATACAATGCCGGGATTAATGGCGCTTAAATAGCACGAAAAAATGGGTGAAAAATGTTAAAATCTTAACTTCTTAATTGCTGAAAGCCCTCCTCTGTGCAGGATTGCTTGTAAGGTCAAATGAATAATTTACAAGCAAATTATTGACCCCTTAAAGCTGGAATGGAGCTCTTGTGCGAAAGTCACTTTTCTTATCTAAGTTTGCTTGTTATTACAGCAAATTCGCAAAGTCCTTAAATCTTTTTGAGTATGCGTCGTTTAGGTTTAATCTACCCGGGAAAAGCTAAGGAAAGGGTACCTCGAGTAAGGTAAATAGATTTACGTCTCGTCGTCCTGGCGTAATCCTTAATAAGAAATAAAGAGCTTACCAGCTCCCTTCTAGTGGGTCGACGGCGGGGGAAAATATTCCAAGATTGCATAATAATATTTCGCGTCTTGAAGGTCGGCTAGTGCCTTTCTGCTCGTCCTTGCAAAATTTAATAAATTACAAAACATTCGCAGTTTGCGGGAACCTGGCGTACTCGCGAAATCGAATCACCATCAGATGACTTTTCCTTCCTATATTACGTCTTTCTGTTCTGTAACTTTGATGAGCAGGGGTCCAAATGCGAAATATGTATAAAAAAGGTAGATGAAGTTTAGTTCTTTAAAAAAAATAATCAGGTGTAAACGTGTGTAATGTAATATGATGCTTCTCAGACATATCGTGAGGTAGTGACAGGAAAGTGTTGATATGTTCATACAGGGTGTCCAGATATTAGACCGATAACGCTTGACAGATGATAGACCTCACATTTCTATCAACAGGGTGTCAAAGTTTTACTTTCATTTTCGTTTTTCACAATTATACCACAATAACAATGGAGTCAAGTTGATTGACCCAGTACTTCCAACACATTGCGGTGATACCAGTTCATTATTTTCCCATAGCATGAAAGTATAGTCTGAGATCCCCTTGTAACAAAGTCATCGCCAGCCCCCCGCCCCACCCCAACATTGTGCTATGCCGCTAGGTCTTTCCTTCACAGGTCAATGGACAGCCTATTATCAATACTACAAACTTTTCAGTCTTACAACCCGCCACCCCTCAGCCACCCTAATTTCACCTCCACCACGGTAATGATACGGTGTCGAAACTTCATTAGAATCAATTTAATAGTGTCCCCGTTACAAAATACAAAACCATCTAAAGCAATAAGTACTTGTATGTATACAGAAAAGTCCCTTAGTTTCAGTAATGGAAAGTCAATGTTCAGATGGACCTAAAGAGGGGATTTGTGTCGCTAGGTCTTCCTTCACAGGTCAGTGGACAGGCTATTATGAATGTAAAATTTTTTTCAGTTTTTCAGCCCCCCACCTCCTAACCACCCCAATTTTGAGCTGTTTTTATATTTTTAGTTTTTTTATTATTTCTGCACCGCAACTGACACGATTTATAAAAATCATACGCATCTTCCATCCTCGCCACGGTAGTAATACCGTGTCAAAATTTCATTAGAACCAATTCAACAGTTTCCTCGTTACACAATAGAGAACGTTCTAAAGCAATACTCGTATGTTTACATCAGAAAAAAATCTTAGTTCTTTGGCTTCTGTAATAAGCAAGGCAATGTACGGATGGCGGACAGTATATTATAAAAGCAACAAATTTTTCAATTTTACAACCCCTCACCCCCCAACCACCCCAAATTTCAGCCCACGCAAAAAAGTAGGGACACCTAAAACGCCTAAAAACGAGGTTTGAGGAATATTAGAAATTTTTTGTTTTTTGCTAATTACTCCGCCGCCCATGCACCGATTTTCAAAATTGTAGCAGAAATACCTACTACGACCCCACAGCATATTGCTGCCCAAATTTCATTAGAATCCATGTAGCGGTTACTGAGATTACGTGACTAGAAAAACGCGTACAGACAGACCGACAGACAGACCGATGAAAATAAGTGACGTAGATTTTCGTAATGGAGACATCACAAAACGTCAGGAAAACGTATTATCTCAGAATAGAAAATTTTCGCGATCACAATACTCCCCTCACCTATCGGTGTAGGAAGCAAAAAGGCACAAGGGTCTAAAATTACGTATCGGGGTCTCTTAAGGCGAGACATTCAAATTCAACCACGGTTTTGCTACCATGAGTAGAGAGCACCACCTACGGCACATCGAACACCTTTAAATTATCAAAACTTCTGTCCGTCTTGGTGCATCACTGTGAGTATCAAAAAATATGTTTCTGGAAGAACAATGATAATAATAATTTATTCACCAACAATACAGGGCAAATAAATTATTTGACCCACAGAAGGTGCTGACCTTGTGCCTGGGTTAAAATACATACATATATTTTACAATACGTATATTAAAACTAATACTAACTATATTAAAAACTTATGTGTCAGTTCAAAATCGTGTTAAAAACATTTGAAAAAATATCTCTGGGTGTGTCCATTATCCAATTTTTGACTTTCTTTTGTATACAATATGAGATTTTATGGATTTCAGTGAAGCAGGAAGTAAATCGTATATGCAGCAACATAGATATATTAAACTTTTTTGGCCTATTGACTTAAATATAGGAGGTCGTAAGGTCCTATTCTTGGTTCGTGTATTGTTTATGGCTATTGAAGTTGATGTAATTTTTATGTTTGTGGACGTAATTCAATATGTTATAGCTGTATAGTTATCGGATATCAAATTTCTGGGATTCTTTAAATAAATTATTTAAGGGGTAAGTGGATTCTTTATAATAAATAACCTTCAAAACACATTTTTGCAAGGAACTGATACTCTTCAAATGAGTTTGATGCACTCCTCCCCAACCTAAGATGCCATAATTTAGTTGGGACTGCACAAGAGAATAATTATAAAAGAGAATTCCATAGTAATCAGAGCCATTCCTGGTCTTTGTTAGTCGGCTTCTAGGTAATAATGTATGAAGTTATTGTTATGCCTTGCGTTATACTCGTGGATTTCACTATGCCTTACATAGTCATGTAAGTTGCTTTTTACCTAATCTAAGCATGTTAGTATGTAAAGTGAAGGTAATGTCAGGATTTTTAGTACAATGAAAGTTTGTCTGCAAGGGCCAGTATACTTAAGATCAGTCATGTACCTGATCCACCTTCCTTGCAACGAAAACACCCTTGACATATGAGCTGAGTGGCCCCACTTCAAGAGGGCATATGACAACTTAGACTGAAAATATGCATAATAGCTTTTCAGCAAAATAGGCAATGAAACATTGTCCTTCAAATTTCGAAATAAGTAGATTGCTTTCGACAGTGACCTTGAAACATGATGAACATGTGATTCCCAAGCCAAGTGTTCATCAATATGAACAACCAAGAGTTTAACTGATTCCATAGAATTAACATCATGCCTATGTGAAGTGATTACCATTGACTGCGCTTTCGACTCATTCACTGTAAGTTTATTAGCCAAGAACCACTCTAATAAGTTAGAATTACGTTTGTCAGTATCAGCTAAAAGTGAAAGAATAGAGTTTTGTCGCTTTATTAAAGTAGAATCACCAGCAAATAAAATTAGACCAGGAGTACAGTGCGATATATAATTTACATAAATCATAAAAAGGATAGGTCCCAGCACAGACCCTTGTGGAACACCATTGAGGATTTCTGCTTTTGGAGACGATGAGATCCAAATGGCACTTCTGGCGAGGTATCGTCTACCTCTTCTGTTGACTTGAGATTTTGGTGAAAAAGCCAATTCGGAGCAAGGGCTAAAAATATCGTCTTGTGTTTTGTAGTACATTTGCAAGCTGTCAGGACTATCAGGTGCTTTGAAAATAAGTATCAGTACGTTGAAGGTATTGAGAAAACACACTTGGTCCCATTCTGTTAACGACATCTACCTCGCTGATCTTATCGCTCAAGGACGTTCGCAATATTCAAGCAAGTGACACGTTTCAAAATCCTGGCGAATCAGACGAATAGGGTATGTTTAGTCGTTCCAGTCACAAAATTACGAAAATTGAAAGCCATATTCTCAATGCGGGAGAGTTGACTGCACGTGCCTTGAATACCAAACGGCGTCTCTTTTATTCATGTTAAAATATTACATATTTATGGCTTGTATATATGAGTATATCTATGGAAGTACTTTTAAGTAAATGGGGGGCACACTCTGTGGAGCCGAGAATCTTTTTTCTGAAGCTGTACTTATACGTCAATCGCAAAACATCTAATTTGACATAAACACGGCATCCCGTATCAATACCAAGAAATGACATGTCACTCATTTTTGTGAGTCTATCTGTATACTAATCCTTGATCTTCCTATAACTCAAAAGGTATAGCTGACCTTGATGAAAGATCTAAAGCAATACTCGTATGTACACATCAAAAAAGTTTCTTTAATAATTTTAGAATGGACCTAAAAATGTGTTTGCCTCTAGGCCTTTCTTTGATAGGCCCATGAACACCCTATTATGAACACAACAAATTTTGCAACGTACTACCCGTCAAACATTCCAATTTCACATCCACTCGAAAAAAAAGTAGAAAATAATCAGGATCCCCTGAAAAACGCATAATAATGAGTTTGAGGAATATTTCTTTTTTTTGCTTGCCGCCGTCCACGCAACGATTTTCAAAATGCTAGCAGAATTACCTTCTACGACCCCACATCATATATATAATTTCATCACAATCCATGGAGAATTTATTGAGATTACGAAGCTAGAAGACAGCCAACAGGTAGATAGACAAACAGACAGACAGATAGACAGACGAACTGACAGACCAACAGACAGGCCGACGGAAATGAGTGACGTGGATTTTTGTTATGTAGATATCCTGAAGCGCCCATGAAGCGTATTATCTCAAAATCGAAAATTCAAGTCAAGTCGGTTGACTCAGTACTTCCCTCACATTACGGTGATGCCAGTATATTATTTTTCCATAGCATGAAACTACTTACTTAACGTTTATTGACCAGCTATATACATTTGCAGTCAGAACAATCGTATATAAATGTACAAATTACAAAACCCACAACAAAAGGACACACAATAAACAAGACTATGACTATGTGGACTAAAACTCATCCACAGAATAGGGGCTATGGTCCTGTAAAAACCGCTTTGCGTATGTAGGTATACAATTGTCTTACTGTAAATTTTGATATGTCCAGGGCAGAGGTCAGTACTACAAACTGATAATATATGCGTATATGGATTTTGTTTATCTCGGTAATTCGTATCCTGGAGTATCCTATAGTCCCAGATCTCCTTAAAATCAAATCATCGCCCGTCCGCCTACAAAAAAGAGTATTATGTCGCTAGGTCTTTCTTCCACAGGCCAATAAACAGCCTATTTTATAAATACTACATTTTTTCAATTTTACAATCTATCGCTCTCCATCCACCACAATTTCACCGCTACCAAAAAAAGTAGAATAACGTGATCATAAAGTCCTGAAATGCCTAAGAACGAAATTTGAGAAATATTTGAAATTACTTGAAGGGTACAGGAGAAGAACTGGAATAGTCCATCTGGAAAGATTTGGAGAAAATCGAAAATATAAGTTCAACTATAAAAAAAATGCCACTCTTCCCGGGTATAGCCCATCTTGTAGCTATTATTTTGCGGACTGTTGCTGTTTTCACCATTTAGTGATTTCGTGATCTGATAGTAAATACAGCATGCCATAAGGAGAGACAGTCAGCTCAATTTCGTTTATAAATGGACTGATGCTATTTTTCCTCTGGACCCTTCATCTGTTTTCTAGCTAGCTAACAGCATTACTTAGTACGACACAGCAGCATATCGCTACCCAATTTTCATCACAGTCCATGCAAAAGTGCCCGACATTACGAGACCAGAAAGACGCCAACTGACAGACAGACCGACAGACAGACAGACACACTAACTTAACGAACAGACAGAGAGACAGACGAAAATGAGTGACGTGATTTCGGTTATGTAGATATCAGCAGACTTCTTGCTCCAGAACTTGGTTCCCGATAAATTCGTCAGCGACATCTGGTGAGCGTTTGATCCGACGTTAGATCACTTGCAAGCACAAATGGATATTAAGCATATATTCATGTTACGTTAGAGTATCTTCTTGCAAATTCAAATGGCCGTATTCATGATACGTTGTTGTAATGTATGCGTAATACTTGCCAGTCTCTTTATGGCGTCGTGTACCATTCAACGAAATGCCTTTATTAGAATACGAAAGAGGACCTCCGTCACACAGGTGAGACTAACGTCTTAGGGAAGTGGGCAACAGTAAAATGCATTTGCATTTAATTCGTTAGCAATACGCAATGCGTATTCAGGTTAGCTATATACGCAGGATCGCCACACATTCTGGTCATGTATAGATGAAGTCAGAAATATAAGAGTTCTTTACTTTTTTTGCGAACAAGGGAAAGAAAGCCACAAAAACTGGACACCTGCAAACTGCAAGACAGGGGCGGCTTAGAATATTTATTTATAAATGTTTTCTTAAACTGAGTAAGGTAAGCACGATATGCGACAAACTTAATAATTACATCAATTTAATTTCGAGATATTGTGCTCATTCTGAAGATCGTTTTACACTCACAGAAAAATTGGTAGCGTTGACATTCGTACCCTACTCTCTCTGGCAGCGGTTAAAACTGGCTAGAAACGTAATATCGTGATCATTTCCAATGCCTACTCTGGCCGCACGCGCGCTGACCGTTTTTTACCTATAGAGAGACCCGCTCCTTTCAAGCACCGGCCGATACTACAGTCCAGTAAACATGTATGTAGATTTAACGCCGCGTCAACATGTATCGGTATACTTATTGATTTTGCTTGATTCAAAACTAGTATTTTGAACTATTAGTGCCTTGTATGTATTTGTGCCTTACACAGACATGTATTTTTAAGGATAAACCACTGTTTAATATTACTCATACAAATATCCCAATATGACTATGCTATTGTTGTGTCGGCACTCGGTAAGAGTTCAAAAAATGTAAACAACTCTTATATTTCTGACGTGTACAATAACTACAATGCTTACATCTCCAAACGTGTACCTATACAACAAACATACTCACGGTAGGTTGACTTTTCTGTATTGGGAATTGATAGAATCTGATAGTGTGTCCTTTTATAATTTGTAGAGTATTTTTGAATGTATTATCGTTATTATCGTATCGTATTAGCTGTTCGTTGATTTTTTCTTTGAGTAGCATTCAGAATTATTCTCAATAATTTATTTTCGTCCTACCTTTTTTTTATGGTCGGCCGCCCGCAAAGGCTGAAAGCCTATGGCACTGTAGAAGCGCTGCTAGAGGATAAATTTCAGTACACCTTATATTTGAAACGCTGCAGATCGTAGCAGTCAGAAAACAAATTCCTTGACAGGTTATTTCACAACGTGGAAGCACTCCAAAGGAGGGAATGCTGGAGGAGACTAGTTCGGTCATTAGGGACCTTGACCAGGTAAGGATGAGCTCTTAGGGCCTCTCTAGTGTTCCTAGTTCGGACGGCCTTCGGTGTTATCATCTAGGACAGCTCACAGGAACATCTTCCATGATAGAATCTGTAAACCAGGGACAGGTAAGCCAACCTTCTTCCATGTTCCAGGCTGTAAAGGTCCTTTGTGAGGTTAGGCGTATCGATTAGTACAATTCCTCTTTTGGATAGTGTCCGGAAGCTTTAGAGAGTGCTTCGGAGCGCATCCCCACACATGGGAGCAATACTCCAACGATGGCCGGATCTGTGCCTTCTAGAGCAGCAGTAGTTGCTCTGGTGTATACAGCTTCTTACAGCAGAACAAAACTCCAAGTTTTTGGAATGCCGCTTTAGCAATACTGATGACGTCGTCATGACGGGACATGTTGTTGTTGTTGTTTCTCAAAAGCTTCACGGAATGTGACTACACTATTGGGTGACCCTCCATTTCCACAGTTGGTAAGCCAACGTGAGACTTCTTTTTCAGTGCTGCTGCCTGAGCTTCTGTATGTTAAACTTCACTTTATTCAATAATCCCCGCTTGACAGTTGCTTTGATAGCTACGTTGGTCTGTGAGGTATGTTGTCGTCTCCTGGGATGATAGTGGCTTGCCTGGTTCCATGCTCGACATTAATGCACTATCGTGTGTGAAGCTGTAGATTGGATTGGGTGTTATTTCTAGCAGCTCGTTGATGTACAGCAGAAACAGTTTATGGGATAGGACAGATCCCTGAGGAACACCGACATTTATTGAAAATACGTCTGACTACAGCAGACAGAGATCGGTCGTTCAAGAAGCTATTCAGCCACTGGCGCAGGCCAGATGGTAGTCCATAAGCAGCAAGCTTGACCATAGGTCCCTCATACCACATTCTATCGAAGGCTTCCGATATGTCAAGTGCATATGGTATGAAACACGGACAAATGTGAAGTAAATCGATTCAGAGTGATATTATCTAACCAACAAAAAGAGCATATTTTATAACGCACTCTACGGGCGCTTTTGGGTTGGATTAATCATGTCCATACACATACAACGAACATTTGCATACATGCTGCAAAACAAACTCCGGTTGATACGAAAAATTGTGAATCGAACCATTTTTCCGCTCACTGGTGGCTTTAACAACAAAACATACAGTTTTACTCTCCATATGCACCATATGCTGCAAAAAATTGATACCCCATCGAACAGTCTACAGTTACAGGTATTTTGCCTAACGAATGTTAAAAGCAGTTTTTACGTTCATCTATGAACCAACTTCTTTACAGTATAGCCGATATCATAAATATAATGCATAATATGTCAAACAAATTAATGTATACTGTCATAGCAGACGGTACACATAACTCTAATACTACTTTCAGAAAAAAAAACTACACGGTATAGCCAAAGTTTACGGAATACATATAAGTTGGATCACTCCGCAAAAATATCAAAACGGCCTGCCCCTTGCCCTGTCACCCCGTTACACCGGTAGCAGTGTACCGACGTCAGCCGGGAGATACGGGGCTGCGCAAATTAGAGGTTGAACGTGTTTAACGCGAAGTCTATACAGTGTCTCAAAAATATCGGATTTTGTTATCTCGGATTTGTTTGCAGGAAATGGATAATATTTTTAGAAGTTTGAGAGTAATCAATTTCGCGAGAAAAGATATTACCATTCAATTTAAATTTATTAACGGATGGAGAGTGACAACCAGATCCATCCTTATTTTGTGGTAAACCTTGGAATGTAAGGGATATAAATACAGAGTATCCCATGACGATTAAGGCAAGAAATATGTCGGAACTGGGCAGTAGTAGAGAACTATAATTTTGGGCATGTAAATTAGAGCAGATGTGTCATTTTTTGTCATTGTACTAGCCAATGAGGCATTTTTTTGGTCACGTGACATCTAAAGTGATTAGTTCAAGAGCTACAGGTACTAAAAGGATTGTATCACGCTAAAAGCGTATAGTGAGACAAAATATTCATTCGGTGTTCTTATTTGTTCTTTTTTATTGATAACTTTAACAATTTAGTTTCTACAGTAGTAATTAGAATGACAGTGAAAAGCAAAACGTCGAAAATAATTTATTCACATCCATGTAAAGCATTTCCACATGATTCTCTTTTAAAATTGTACATACGAGTTCGTGTATACTATACCATAAAATTTATAAACTGTGATCTCAAAAATAAGCCAAATAAACAAAATATTATGGTAAAAATACTACAGCACCTTCGAACCATCAGTTCTTACTTATCTATGAAATAGCTACAATATGTGAAATCATTTGAAATTCATTAGTAATAGTTTTACCAGGCTTTAATTTTGATATCCCTTTATGTAACTTAGTGCATTAGCAAAATAGAAGTTTGCATTTGTATGTCTAAATCGGCCGTCAATACATAGATTTTCAATGATCCTCGTATATACGTACCACCCAGGCGTTAGCATGTCCCCGCTAAAAGACCCTCGTACTTGAGCAAAAACCAACGCAAAAACTAACTGGCGCGTGCGGCCGCGGCATCGCTTTCATGTGGGTTCTTCAAAGTGCCGACGGAGAGTGATCCAACTTATATGTATTCCGTAAACTTTGGTATAGCCCATTTTTAAACACACGACACGTGTATCCAATACAGTACAGTGCAGAAATTAAGTTATTCTACCTTACTGTAATCTGATCTTTAGTGTCTCTACTTCTATTTATACACAAACAATTTATCTTTCTCATATTGGATTCACCGCTGAACAATTTCTGTTCTATCAGTTGTAGTAGTACACTTTCTCAGAAGTCCTCTGGTTTGGTTGAAACCGATGGTAGGTGTGTCTAGTTGGATTGATCACCACAGTTGCAGTATTCCACAAAATTAAAAAATTAGTATTATAAAAGTTTCGCGTCAACTGACAGTTATGACTCAGCATCGTTATTTTGTAATGTATCCGCAAAGAGAGGAATGCGATCAATACCTATACATAATAAGATATGAGCTACGATAAAGAAGCATGTTCACCCAAACAGTTCTGCTTGTTTTGCATCTCATGGAGTTTTAAATTTTTTGTTTTCTTGGCTGGATTTCAATTTCCCTGATGGAAAAATGCATTTGCTAAAAGCTGGTTCAACTGTAGAATTTTAATGAATGTTTACTTCTGACATGCTGGAAGCTTTTTCTGTTCCGTTGTTAGTTTATGCATGTTTGCGTGTATTCTGGTCTAATTGAAATTAAATTAAATTTTCTGTTCAGCAAAAGGTATCTGTCGAAAATAGTTTGTTGTCAAATCAGTAACAAGAAACAGATTCAAAAATTTGTGCTCTCAATTCTTTTTGACTGCGGGAAGCGAATGAAAGTCACAGGGAACAAACTCTGTAACAAAGGGGGACGGGGTTTAATTATCTATGTCTTTGGCCCACTTTGAGTTTTTTGATGGGTAGGTAAACACGTTATTTCTAATAAACTTTAAATTCATGTCCAGTTGAGCGGAAATAATTAAAGTTAAGATTTTCTCGTCTCATTTTAATGAAACTGTAGCATCCTAATGTCAAGCGACCTTCCGGACTATTTTTGGTCTGAACGTTATTACGCTCGTTGCTTGTGGTCTCTCGGTATAGATGTATACTGGATGGGACGTTGATAGTAAAATTTGCTGCAAATGTCTTGGCAAATGCTTAGGCATTGTTGCAACTGTTCCGTCTGCGCATGTGATCGGAGGGAAGATGCTCCTCTTGAAGTTACCCTCTATTTGTTTAGCTAGACTGTTTCCAGCTTGTTTTCTATTGTTTTGAGTTGCTTTCTGTTGCATTCGGTTCTATTTGATGGTTTTTTGTTGCGATTTGATGTTTCCTGTTGTATTTCGTCGCTTTCTGTTGTTTCCTGCTGTTATCTGCCTGTTTTCGGTTGTGTTGAGCTGTTTCTTGTTCTATTCTGTTGTATTTGGTTGTATTTGGTAGTTTTATATTGTTTACCGCTATCATCTGCTTGTTTTCTGTTCTTTTGAGCTGTTTTATGTTCTTTTCTGTTGCATTTGGTTCTATTTGATGATTTTCTGTTGTGCTTGGAAGTTTTCTGTTGTATTTAGTCGTATTCTGTTGTTTCGCTGTTAGGGGTGAAAATGATATTTTAATGTTTTTGATTTTGGCTGCTGGCTCTTTAGAAGTTCGCTCAGTTGATAAGACTGGACTCATAAAATGTCATTATTTAGATGTTACTTTTTGGCACCAATTTCATCTTGGGGAATTATTTCCTTGGGGGTGGAAATTATACTTTAATATTTTTTATTTTGGCTGTTGGCCCTTTAAAGTTCGCTCAGTTAATGAGACTGAAGACTCATAAAATGTTATTATATTTCGTATTGCCGTTCTCGAATTACAATTACTTGTAGTAGCAATTTTATCCAGCGCAGCATGCCCGAAAATTTTAAAGTAAATAATACCCTGAATACGGTCCTTGCATCCATTGGTCCCATCTTACTCGCATACTTCCGCCGCGTCGTCACCCCTAAGCTTCAATGCAATTTTATCGGTCGCGCAGTGTGGACCCGGTGTGGACGTTTCTGTTCTGTTTCTGTTTCCTGCTTGTCTTCTGTTGTATCATTTTGAGCTGTTGTCTGTTGTTTCCTGTAGTACTCGGTTCTATTTGATGGTTAACCGTTGTGTTTGGATGCTTTCTGCTGTTTACATCTTGTTTTCTGTTGTACTGGGTTGTATTTGGTCGTTTTCTGTTGTTTCCAGCTGTTTTCTGTTTTATTCTGTTGTACTGGGTTGTATTTGGCTGTTTCTATTGTACACCGCTGTTGTCTGCTTGTTTTCTGTTATTTTCTGTTGTATTCGGTTGTATTTGGTCGTTCTCTGTTGTTTCCCGCTGCTATCTGCTGGTTTTCCGCTGTTTGGGTCCAGAAGGGACGACTACCATTGGGATGCGATATAACCTTTTGTTTTATTTTGGCATTGTATTGACCTTTTACGTGTCGAACGGTTTCGTTGTATTTACTCCTGGACTCAGTATCAGCCTGTTTGTTTTCGACGGTGGGGTGTTGTGATTTCGGTGAACCTTCTGAAGACGAGATGTGTCACAGGGCTAGCCAAACCAGCCTTTGGAACCTAGTTTGTTGTAGGCGACATATACGCTTCCATGCCGACATGAATAACGTCTGTGATTTCCGAGTAGACATTTGATACATGACGGTTTGCAAGTCAGGGGAAAAGTTTCTCAGGCCATCCCAGTCAGCATGGCCGTAGAGCTAGATTTTGTGGCTTGAGTCATGATCGGAGTTGCCTAACGGAGACTGTATGTCGATCTTATGAAGGATAGTATGAGTCGTCAGAAAAAGGTCCAGCAGGCTAGTGAAGTGGGTGGAGGCATGAGTAAAGAAAGTGGGCTCTCTCACTAACTGTGTCAGACTTTGGTATGTTTTGAGGGAGCTTCGTATGTGGACGTTGAAATCTCCGAAGAGAGCTGCCTCTAAAGATGGATAGTTGGTATTGAAGAAGTCGACCTTTTTTGTCAGGTAATCAAGGAGATCAGTCCAGTTGTTGTCTAAGAGTGAACGATATACATAGGCAGCAAGTGAACTTGGAGAATAGTTTGTGGTTAACCTTAAGGCACAAGATGTCCTTCCTACCGGATAATAGTGCAGGAGCTGTTGAGCAGGACAGGATGCTACGTACAAAGGCAGGGCCTTCTCCATTTTTCAACAGGTAGGAATAACACTCGTAGTGGTGGACAACATTTATATTGCTATTGATCCTGATGATGTCGACAATGTTCCCCCGAAGACACCCTCCTCCCGGACTTTCCCAGTGAGAAGGGGTTTTACGTCTGGAAACATTTTTTGCACTCGAAGTGTTCATCACGTTTCTTATCAACCTGAAGGAAAGGGGTGGAAACATCTATTGAATCGGTGAGTCCAAGAACAGTATAAGTGCAGAATACATAGTTTTGAGATAAATCAAAAAAACATATTAACTCCAGGACGAGTAAAGACCAATAGTAATACAACATAATAAATGCAAAAGTCTCACCCTCCTCCAGGCCATTAAAAAAACACAGTTTATTCTCTTGTACTGTTCTTGAACTTAGTCTTCTTTTTACAAGATATTTTGTACTTTTTTTAGTATTAGCGTATGCTAAGATTATGCAGAACGTCAACAGCGGGTGCTAAGTGTGTGAATGATGTTTTATTATTATTAACGATATCGCGAACCTTGGCACTGACAGCCAACAATCAGTTGACCAATGACTTTAAAATCAGTACATGTCCTGGGACTTGCAATGTTTTTCATCGAAACGCCGCGCCGGCGCCGTAGACAGATGGTGCGTATAATGGGGTTATTATTATACTTTGTAATGTTTTTAAGCGCAACCGATGGATCCTCGTATTTTAAATGTTTTGCCCATCTTAAATCAAAACGTCATTTTTTGGACTTCTCTGTTCTTGGACTCACCAATTCAATTATATTAACTTTTGTAAACTTCGAACTATGCCAGGAAGTATAAATACAACTTTTAGAAATGGCGCTTCTTTCCAAATTTCCCTCGCCAGTATTCCATCTACTGTAACTCATGTGAAACGTGATAACTTCCAACCTCTCGAAAGCGCCTTCAATCCAATTATGACTACAAAAGGAGGAGCAAAATATGTTACAAAGCCACCGAACATTCAGAGGCATCGGAGCTTTTGTTTCGCGAAATTACAGTTTCATTTATAGCGGTATAAATTCTTGGAATTTAATGCGGTCATCCAACGAAACGCTCTCAGGCAAAGACTAGGCACGTCCGCAAAGCGCAAATACTTTTAAGTAAAGTTGACCATCCGCAGGGAAATGGAGAGAAGCTTTGATTAAAATGTATAGAACCTCCGGCTATAAAGTAGTAGACTCCAAAGGAAAGTTAGAGTTTTTTTTTGTCTAAAGGAGTATTTCTGTGATTCACCAGTATACTGCTGAATGGAAAGTTTCACTCGAGAGGCTTTCAGATTTTTCCCTGGAAGATCATTTCGCGCTGGATTGTGACTAATATTAATTACCACAGGCAACTCTGCTTATATGAGTACACACAGAAAAATAAATTCTTGGACGAAAAATGTATACTTTCATAGAATAGAATAAGTATATTGATCACATTCAGAAAAAAATCACAAGTGACAAGTCAACAAATAGAAATACAGGGTGTCCCACGACGATTAAGACAAGCAATATATCGGAACTGGACAGTAGTAGCGAATTATAATTTTGGGTGTGTATATTAAAGCAAATGAGGTATTTGTTTTTGATCACGTGACGTCCGATTCAAAAATTTTGATGGAACACCCTGTATATATTTGTGACTTTTTGTGTTTTGCCCGATCAAACAATTCAAACAAACTGCACACTTGGGGTCTAAAGTGATTAATTCAAGAGCTACAGGTACTTAAAGGATGGTACCAATACCATTGAATATAACATGTACATGTACCCCTACAGTTAAATAAATTATTTTGGTAGTGTTTCATAATGGTAGTGGTACAGGACACGGACACGGACAGGGACACGGACACGGACACGGACACGGACACGGACACGGACACGGACACGGACACGGACACGGACACGGACACGGACACGGACACGGACACGGACACGGACACGGACACGGACACGGACACGGACAGGGACATGGACAGGGACACGGACAGGGACACGGACAGGGACACGGACACGGACAGGGACACGGACAGGGACACGGACAGGGACACGGACAGGGACACGGACACGGACACGGACACGGACACGGACACGGACACGGACACGGACACGGACACGGACACGGACACGGACACGGACACGGACACGGACACGGACACGGACACGGACACGGACACGGACACGGACACGGACACGGACACGGACACGGACACGGACACGGGCACATACAGACATACAGACATACAGACATACAGACATACAGACATACAGACATACAGACATATAGACATATAGACATATAGACATATAGACATATAGACATATAGACATATAGACATATAGACATATAGACATATAGACATATAGACATATAGACATATAGACATATAGACATATAGACATATAGACATATAGACATATAGACATATAGACATATAGACATATAGACATATAGACATATAGACATATAGACATATAGACATATAGACATATAGACATATAGACATATAGACATATAGACATATAGACATATAGACATATAGACATATAGACATATAGACATATAGACATATAGACATATAGACATATAGACATATAGACATATAGACATATAGACATATAGACATGTATACATGTAGACAGGTGGACAGGTAGACACGTAGACACGTTGACACGTAGACACGTAGACACGTAGACACGTAGACACGTAGACACGTAGACACGTAGACACGTAGACACGTAGACACTTAGACACGTAGACACGTAGACACGTAGACACGTAGACACGTAGACACGTAGACACGTAGACACGTAGACACGTAGACACGTAGACACGTAGACACGTAGACACGTAGACACGTAGACACGTAGACACGTAGACACGTAGACACGTAGAACACGTAGACACGTAGACACGTAGACACGTAGACACGTAGACACGTAGACACGTAGACACGTAGACACGTAGACACGTAGACACGTAGACACGTAGACACGTAGCCACGTAGCCACGTAGCCACGTAGACACGTAGACACGTAGACACGTAGACACGTAGACACGTAGACACGTAGACACGTAGACACGTAGACACGTAGACACGTAGACACGTAGACACGTAGACACGTAGACACGTAGACACGTAGACACGTAGACACGTAGACAGGTTGACATGTAGACATGTAGACATGTAGATATGTAGACATGTAGACATGTAGACATGTAGACATGTTGACATGTAGACATGTAGACATGTAGACATGTAGACATGTAGACATGTAGACATGTAGACATGTAGACATGTAGACATGTAGACATGTAGACATGTAGAGATGTAGACATGTAGACATGTAGACATGTCGACATGTAGGCACCCAGAAATCTAAATTTGCAATAATATACAGGGTGTTCCATTTAAAGAAACATAACTTTGATATGTCACGCTTTTATTAGACACCCTGTATAACAGTCATTATTTGTAAAATGTAGCCCAACTCGACCTACGTACACTTGCAAAGTCCATTTTTCGAAAAATGGTATCGTTTGGTCACAAGAGTCCGAGGCGTTGAGCTTGACTCACCCTCTAAGACTACTGGGCATTACTTGTTATTAACATGATTAACAGAAATTGATCAATTTAGGACTGCTGAGGATTCTATTAGTGTAGAGTAGGCGGCAGAAAAGATTTGCCTGTGCGCCATCTGGTAGCCGAAGGTAACGGCAAACCAAAGGAAGTCGCTGCTGAAAAACAAACTTCTTGGCGGAACGCAAAGGCGCATTCGCATCACCTGACCAGATCAGCGCGCTTCTATGCCAATTGCATATGAGAGTCGATATACGAGGGTTGCTCTATATCTCCGTCAATCCACCAGTAAGCAGACAGCTGTTTAGCTTGTAAAGCTTTACATGATGATAGAAATAAAAATTCTGATGCTCTGTATTTCCGTCAGTCGACCTATGGTGCACTGATGATCGCTAACAAGCATGAAATAGCTGTCTGCGTACTGATGATGAATTGACAGAGATATAGAGCAACCCTCGTCTATCAATATAACTTGATCATTTACTTATGATCACAGGTCTTTAATATTACGAAGGACAACGTCTATTCATAATATTAATGTCAACTTTGACAAAGCCGTGGCATGACACCACAACTCTAGCGCATATTCTTGTAACTGCGTTTGTAAAATCAATGTCTTAGTATTTATCATGACAGAGCCTGTCTGCCAAATAGTGAAAAATTTAAGCATTGCAGGCTGCTAATGAAATTAGATGCCTTTGAGACCTGTAACCATTATTGTAATAGGTAATGACGTCTATTGTGGGGATACGGGGATATGGTTTAAATACAGCTATTAATGTACTGCTGATTCCGAATGTATACAAACAGTTAATCAGTAACTAATGACTACCTTGCCAAACGCTTTTGTGGTGCATATGTATATATACTCCTCTACTAACTAATAATTAACGTTAGTAGCATTATGATGTAAATACGAACCTGAATGTAATCCATCTCAGGGCTTTAACGAAATTGTTTGAAACACATATTGAGCTACAGAAATATCTTAGCTACTGCCGATTCCCTTCCCCGCCTTATGGCAGGGGTAAGTGTATAGTTTTGGTAACGCTCAGGTATCAGTATCTATTTTTCTTTAATGGGGTATCTTAATTGCAGCTTTTGATGGAAACCATTCATTTGTTCCAGATTTCAAATCGGGCGTACTACAAGGTACTATTCTATAGCCATTTCTGTTTGCATAATACACTTCAAGTTTGAGTAAAGGCCTAAACACATGTAAAATTAACTGTTATTCTAATGATACTCCCAATGCTGTAAACGTGGGTCTACAGATATTGATAAACGCTGTATAAGACTTAGTTTCAATAAATGAGACATAATGGTATTCAATCGGTTGCAAACGTATTTAATTGAAAATCACCAATCAACACGTTGATTTTGTGAATGGTGCAATAAAATCAGGGGTGTACATTAAATACCATTTTAAAGGACAATAAGTAAGGATATTTTATACAGGGTGTCCCAAAAAATAGTGTCAAGCGGAAGTCCAGAGATAGAGCACACCTAGAAGTATCTGAATCACCCCCATATATGTTATGCAATTTTTTGTAGTTTCCGAGTTATGCATTTTTTTCTAAATTTTAGAGAATTCTCTACCTCGACAACTTAAAACTGTTCCAAAAGAAAAATTAAACGACTTTTCCAAATTTTCTTTTTTCCTAATTAATCTTTTAGAGTGTACTGTTCATACATAAAATAATCGGCTTCGTAACTTTGATGAAAGTCATAAAAATTTAGTGTAAAGTGAAAAAATCACGATCTGATAATTATGACTTAGATTTTCGACTCGCTATTAAAAATCTAAAGAGGTGATTTCATGATTTCTATGCAGGTCTAAAAACTTCTTCGGACTCTCAGCTATCATAATCATTAAAAAAAGGAGTACTTAATGGGGCTACTTTGTCTTCAATCGACCTTCAACGACTAGAGGTGGAGATATCTTGAAATTAGCGATGGGATTTTAAATGAAACAATAACTAAGTTTAGGGTGCTAATAGCCGAATGATTGTCAGTGCCGCAATAAAAAAACATTCAGTGCGACCAGATGACCACCTGTGTCACTTTGCTAAGATTTTTTTTACATGTACGACTTCTTTTTTGTAAGTGTGAAATTGTAAAATGAAACGAAATGATCAAATTTCTTCACTAAGTTCATTAGGTTTCACAAGAAATTTTCAAAATGTTTACCTTCTTGTTTGATGCATAATCTACATCTTCTGAAAAAATTGTTGTTTAAAAGCTCCTCGATTGTTTTTTTTGTGTCTTCAGCCTCTGTTAATTTGTTGCGTAATTTGCTGATGTTTCGACACTCTTTAGCATAAACTAGTTTTTTGTAGTAGTCCCAAACAAAAAACTATCGGATTTAAGTCAGGTGACCGTGGCGGCCATTCAGTGGGTCCACCACGACCTCTCCATTTGTTGCATAGTCTCTTGCAGAAAACAGCATAGTTAAATTCAGTTGTCGTGCACTCAAGATCCCTAGGAATAGCCAAGTAGTCAGACAACAGAAACAACACCAATCCAAACAAAAGCGTATCGTTTAAAAGCCGCAAAGACAGACAGACGACAGAATAAAGACAACGAGAACAACCTATGCAATGACACATTTTGAAAAGACATCACAACAATATCATAGCTATCTCTTTCTAACATCGCCATCGCTTACTGCGTTAGCGTTAGCCCTTTTTGTTGGCGCTGAGGTAAAAACCGGTTTTCAAGAATGCGCTCCTTGTGGTTTTTAGCAAGAAATAGGATCTTTTTTGATAAATGTTAAATTTATGCAACCTTTTTGAGGTTTATTATTGCTGTACTGACAATCAATCTGCTATTAACGCGTTAACAGAAGTTATTGATGAATTCAAAAACACATCGCTAATTTCAAGAAATCTTCGCCTCTTGTCTTTGAAGGTCAATCAGAGTGAAAGTAGCCCCATTAAGTACTAATTTTTTCCAATGATTGTGATAGCTGAGAGTCTAAAGAAGTTTTCAGACCGACTTAGAAATCATGAAATCACCTCTTTGGATTTTTAATTGCGAGTCGAAGATTTGAGTCATAATTATCAGATCGTAAATTTTTCACTTTGCACTAAAATTTTTATGACTTTCATCAAAGTTACGAAGCCGATTATTTTATGTATGAACAGTAAGCTCTTGGAGATTAATTGCCACAAAAGATAATTTGGAAAAGTCTTTTAATTCTTCTTTTGGAACAGTTTTAAGTTGTCGAGGTAGAGAATTGTCTGAAATTTAGAAAAAAATTCATAACTCGGAAACTACAAACAATTGCATAACATATATGGGGGTGACTCAGATACTTCTAGGTGTGCTCTACCTCTGGACTTCCGCTTGACACTATTTTTTGGGACACCCTGTATAGCGATAGTCATAATTTTCCCGTAAAAGTCAAAATAAATGTTTAAAAAATCAATGGTTCTTTTACCATTCAATTCCAAGTTCTTTACATGGACCATGTGTAGCTGATAATTATAAGAAACAAATTTGGATCACCCAAAATTCCTAACTCAGATTAACATAATTAACAGACAGAGAACAAATGTCAGATAAGTTGAAGGAAAGCATTTGGCTATGGAAACTGGGAGACTCTTACATGAAGCAACACCATTTCATGAAATAACATGTTTAAACCTCCTGCTTATTCATTCCAAAAACTTACTGAGAAATATCGCGGCAAAGTACATCAAACATTTTTTTAAGTAAGGTCTAGTACGAATTTCTCACTCGATACATATTCAGTTTTACCGTTTATGACAAAACGTACCATGTCTCATAATTGCGCAATTTGCCTAGCATCTATAGCATTGCCTGTTTTAAATCTGGCCAGTTCGATATAATTTACTAAAGATAATCTACCCATATTCGGATACTATGGGCAGGCCAGACTAGCAAAATTGTTTTCCAGATTCTCCATGCACGGATGTTGTGAATCTATAGTCATCAGGCGCGTATTATTGAAAAGAGAGCTTAAATGAAATTAGCTGCGTATGTATCAATTTTCAATATAGCATACGTGCTCTGCCGATGCATCGTTTTGCAATTTACAGCTTTTTTCGCCATGTGCATTCTGAAATCCATTGTTGTTTATATTCGTTTGGCCAGTGTTGTCGCAACCTTTGTCAAAAATATGCGGAAAATGTTTTTAATTTCATAAATATTACTCATCTGACTTTATATTTAATCCTATGAAATTGTACATATTTTTGTGTTTTGTTTTGGAAATATGTCTTTTTGTATACCTTATTTCTTACCACTGTCAGTATTCTGGTTAAGATAGGTTAGGTTAGGTAATGAAACTATCCCAAAATGGTGTCGCTGACGTCAGATATTTGCAACATGTCATCAAAAAGGGACCGACATTGAGTAAGACAGGTGATTGTTTGTTGAGCCGTGGCTACAGTTGCTGAAAGAAATGCACTGACGTATTCAAATGCTTGAAAATGCACTGAACGTAGTACAACATTATTGCGCTGGCAACACAGTATCTCACCCATTGCGCTAACTCTTACTCTGTTGTTGTTGCTTCATCTTCCTGAAAATAACAATCCATTCCTGTATTATGATAACTTCTTCTCTAACCACAACCAAGTGCATGCAGTCAGTAGCTCAAGTTTTGTGTTGCATAGCTATCGCCAACATGTGTTAGATTGACTAGCTTCGAATTTACTTACAAATATTATCAAGTCTCCTGTTCCTTCTAGTGAAGAAAATCGAACCAGAAGTTTATCTCAAGTTAAAGCAGTACATCAAAAAGAGAGTAAACGAGTAGTACTGTTTTAGTAATATGGATAGAGGTCTTGTTTAGATATTTTTAACTATAGGTATTATGTGCTCAAGTGATTTCGTATAGTTAAAATAAATCGACAAATAGCTGTAGCTAACAAGAGTATCCACCATGATCTGCTTCAGGTGCTTGAAGGTTACGTTAGCCTATGTCGAAGAAGGAAAATATGTACCTCACTTATTTCTGAAAACGATCTTCACTCGCTACTTACCGCAAAACACGTATTTCTGCACAAATAGTGGGAGAGTTACGTCCCAATCTCAAAAAGCAATCTATCGATCATATTTTCTCCCGGGATAACGCTGTCAAAAAATAACATTGCTTTTCTTTAGTAACCCAAGAGTGACGCGGCATTAAGGGTAGCTGAATGCCCAAAAGGGGTTTGCTATAAACTGATAGAAAACACTTCTCCAGTGTATATATTGATGGACGCAGTTGACATCCTCAATAGATACTGAGCTGACTAGAATTTTTATGAGCGGTTATTTATTTAGTAGCCTGAATAAAGGAGGAAGCGTGCTCACGCTGACACTTTGAGAAGTACAGGAGGGATTTATTTCAGATAAATCGACATCTCACTATATTATGAATTATACATACTAAGGAAATAACATTTATTTCTCTATGCCTCATATACAGGGTGAGTTTTTAGTACCGGCTCGGTCGATAACTCCACTACTATAGAAGATAGCGAAAAAAGTTGTATATAAAAGTTGTAGCCACGGATATGCTCCTTGCTTAGAAAATATTTAGATTTATACAGGGTGATCCATAACTACGTGGTGATGCAAACATGCATTTTTTTAAATGAGACACCCTATATATTATTCCATATTCAAATTATACCAATGATTTCCATTCTTCCAATATAGGGCATTGTTACATTATACAGGGTATTCCAAAAGTTATGACCATTTTTATATCCAAATCGCGGACAAATGAACGTACTGTATATCAAAAAGTAATGAATCAAAAATTATTTTTTTTTTTACGTGAGAAGATTAAAAATATCCTCTAGTTTTAAAATCGGCTATAAAAGAAGCCCGAGACGCATATTCGTATACAGGGTGATGTAGGATGCAAAATCCAAATTTTCTCTTTTTTTTCAAATGTAACCCCCAATATTTTATTATCCCAAAGAATTGCTTTTAATATGCTCTTTCATCTTTGTATAGCACTTGTTGTACCTACGTCCATCAGTTTCCGGGATATTTCGATTTTTCGGTAAATTTAAAATATAGCCTCTATTTGTGTACTGAAATTTATTTATTTTGAGAAAGTATTATCTGATTTGCTTTTTTTTAACGAACAACTAAATTATAACGTCTTGATAGTATTTGATGAAGTCAAGACCCTAAATCATCGAGATAATAAAGTCAAGTATGCTGAGGAAACAATTTTGTAGGCGTCATGCATAATTATCAAGTAGTTTTATCAGGTAGGCTTTGAGAAATTGACAGTTTTTATAACCTACTCAATAATTCCGTACTGTGTGAAAAACTAGCTTTGAAAATTAGTTTTTCCATTGAGGATATTTAGGAGAATCTTTGAGAAATTGCCTACTTGCCTCTAGAATACTATCAACTATGAATAGCAATATCCAGAACGGAGGCACTCTAAAACCAATGCGTTTGAAAGATTGAAGAATCGTTTTATTTGGACTGTGTCGTTTCATATTTCATAGCCTACCTGATACATCTGCTTGATAATTATGCATGACGTCTATAAAATTGTTTCCTCAGCACACTTGACCTATATTATCTCGTTAGTTCAGTGTTTTGACTTCATCAAGTATTATTATCGCCTTATATTTTAGTTGTTTGTTAAGCAAAAACAAAATTTGGTAGTATTTTCTCAAAATAAATAAATTTTATTAAACAAATAGAAGGTATATTTAAAATTTGTAGAAAAATCGAAATATCTCAGAAACTAATGAATGCAGCCGTAATAAGTGCTATACACAGATGAAAGAGCATATTAAAAGCAATTCTTTGATATAATAAAATATTGGGGGTTACATTTAAAAAAAGAGAGAAAATCTAGAGTTTGCATTCTACATCACCCTGTATACGAGTATGCGTCGCGGGATTTTTTTATAACGTATTTTAAAACTAGAGGATATTTCTAATCTTCTCATGTAAAAAAAATAACTTTTAATTAATCACTTTTTGATATACAGTACGTTCATTTGACCGTGATTTGGATACAAAAATGGTCATAACTTTTGAAACACCCTGTATAATGTAACAATACCCTATATTGGAAGAACGAAAATCATTAGTAGAATTTGAATATGGAATAATATATAGGGTGTCTCATTTAAAAAAATGCATGTTTGCATCACCATGTAGTTATGGATCACCCTGTATAAATCAGAATATTTTCTGAGCAAGGAGCATATCCGTGGCTACAATTTTTATATACAATTTTTTTCGCTATCTTCTACAGTAGTGGAGTTATCGACCGAGCCGTTACTAAAAACTCACCCTGTATATGCAAAATTGTACATACTGAGCTTGATATTGTAGGATAATAATTCTTCACTTCAACAATTCATATTAACCACAACAACTAGAGATACAAGGTCATTAGTGCGCAATGAAAAGCGAGATATAAATAGAATACAAGCGTAGACTTTGATATTTTAAAATTTTTCCAGATTCTGCGGATCATTGGGATTTTTCAGTTTTTCCAGATTTTCCAAGTTTTACAGATTTCCCAGGTTTTTCACACCTTCCAGGCCTACCAGATTATCCAAAGTGTCCAGACTTTCTAATTCTCTACACTTTCCCTTTTTTTCTGGTTTTCAGGTAGGTGCTCGATCCATTCCAAATTTTCGATTTTTACATATTTCCCCGATCTTACATATTTCTCAGATTTTAAAGTTTCCAGATTTTCCAGATTCTTAAGATTTTCCAGATTTTGCAGATTTTACAGATTTTACAGATTTTCCAGATTCTTAAGATTTTCCAGATTTTGCAGATTTTACAGATTTTACAATTTTTACAGATTTTCCGGATTTTCCAGATTTTCCAGATTTTTCCGATTTTTCCGCATTTTCGCATTTTCCGCATTTTCCGCATTTTCCGCATTTTCCGCATTTTCGCATTTTCCGCATTTTCCGCATTTTCCGCATTTTCCGCATTTTCCGCATTTTCCGCATTTTGCGCATTTTCCGCATTTTCCGCATTTTCCGCATTTTCCGCATTTTCCGCATTATCAGCATTTTCCGCATTTTCCGCATTTTCCGCATTTTCCGCATTTTGCGCATTTTCCGCGTTTTCCGCGTTTTCCGCATTTTCCGCATTTTCCGCATTATCAGCATTTTCCGCATTTTCCGCATTTTCCGCATTTTCCGCATTTTCCGCATTTTCCGCATTTTCCGCATTTTCCGCATTTTCCGCATTTTCCGCATTTTCCGAATTTTCCGCATTTTCCGCATTTTCCGCATTTTCCGCATTTTCCGCATTTTCCGCATTTTCCGCATTTTCCGCATTTTCCGCATTTTCCGCATTTTCCCCATTTTCCCCATTTTCCGCATTTTCCCCATTTTCTCATTTTCCTCATTTTCCCCATTTTCCCCATTTTCCCCATTTTCCCCATTTTCCCCATTTTCCCCATTTTCCCCATTTTCCCCATTTTCCCCATTTTCCCCATTTTCCCCATTTTCCCCATTTTCCCCATTTTCCCCATTTTCCCCATTTTCCCCATTTTCCCCATTTTCCCCATGTTCCCCATGTTCCCCATGTTCCACATGTTCCACATGTTCCACATTTTCCACATTTTCCACATTTTCCACATTTTCCACATATTCCACATTTTCCACATTTTCCACATTTTCCACATTTTCCACATTTTCCACATTTTCCACATTTTCCACATTTTCCACATTTTCCACATTTTCCACATTTTCCACATTTTCCACATTTTCCACATTTTCCACATTTTCCACCTTTTCCACGTTTTCCACGTTTTCCACGTTTTCCACGTTTTCCACGTTTTCCACGTTCTCCACGTTCTCCACGTTTTCCGCGTTTTCCGCGTTTTCCGCGTTTTCCGCGTTTTCCGCGTTTTCCGCGTTTTCCGCGTTTTCCGCGTTTTTCGCGTTTTCCGCGTTTTCCGCGTTTTCCGCGTTTTCCGCGTTTTCCGCGTTTTCCACGTTTTCCACATTTTCCACATTTTCCACATTTTCCACATTTTCCACATTTTCCACATTTTCCACATTTTCCACATTTTCCACATTTTCCACATTTTCCACATTTTCCACATTTTCCACATTTTCCACATTTTCCACATTTTCCACATTTTCCACATTTTCCACATTTTCCACCTTTTCCACCTTTTCCACCTTTTCCACCTTTTCCACGTTTTCCACGTTTTCCACCTTTTCCACGTTTTCCACGTTTTCCACGTTTTCCACGTTTTCCACGTTTTCCACGTTTTCCACGTTTTCCACGTTTTCCACGTTTTCCACGTTTTCCACGTTTTCCACGTTTTCCACGTTTTCCACGTTTTCCACGTTTTCCACGTTTTCCACGTTTTCCACGTTTTCCACGTTTTCCACGTTTTCCACGTTTTCCACGTTTTCCACGTTTTCCACGTTTTCCACGTTTTCCACGTTTTCCACGTTTTCCACGTTTTCCACGTTTTCCACGTTTTCCACGTTTTCCACGTTTTCCACGTTTTCCACGTTTTCCACGTTTTCCACGTTTTCCACGTTTTCCACGTTTTCCACGTTTTCCACGTTTTCCACGTTTTCCACGTTTTCCACGTTTTCCACGTTTTCCACGTTTTCCACGTTTTCCACGTTTTCCACGTTTTCCACGTTTTCCACGTTTTCCACGTTTTCCACGTTTTCCACCTTTTCCACGTTTTCCACCTTTTCCACCTTTTCCACCTTTTCCACATTTTCCACATTTTCCACATTTGCCACATTTGCCACATCTTCCACATCTTTCACATCTTCCACATCTTCCACATCTTCCACATTTTCCACATTTTCCACATTTTCCACATTTTCCACATTTTCCACATTTTCCACATTTTCCACATTTTCCACATTTTCCACATTTTCCACATTTTCCACATTTTCCACATTTTCCACATTTTCCACCTTTTCCACCTTTTCCACCTTTTCCACGTTTTCCACGTTTTCCACGTTTTCCACGTTTTCCACGTTTTCCACGTTTTCCACGTTTTCCACGTTTTCCACGTTTTCCACGTTTTCCACGTTTTCCACGTTTTCCACGTTTTCCACGTTTTCCACGTTTTCCACATTTTCCAGATTTTCCACGTTTTCCACGTTTTCCACGTTTTCCACGTTTTCCACGTTTTCCACGTTTTCCACGTTTTCCACGTTTTCCACGTTTTCCACGTTTTCCACGTTTTCCACGTTTTCCACGTTTTCCACGTTTTCCACGTTTTCCACGTTTTCCACGTTTTCCACGTTTTCCACGTTTTCCACGTTTTCCACGTTTTCCACGTTTTCCACGTTTTCCACGTTTTCCACGTTTTCCACGTTTTCCACGTTTTCCACGTTTTCCACGTTTTCCACGTTTTCCACGTTTTCCACGTTTTCCACGTTTTCCACGTTTTCCACGTTTTCCACGTTTTCCACGTTTTCCACGTTTTCCACGTTTTCCACGTTTTCCACGTTTTCCACGTTTTCCACGTTTTCCACGTTTTCCACGTTTTCCACGTTTTCCACGTTTTCCACGTTTTCCACGTTTTCCACGTTTTCCACGTTTTCCACGTTTTCCACGTTTTCCACGTTTTCCACGTTTTCCACGTTTTCCACGTTTTCCACGTTTTCCACGTTTTCCACGTTTTCCACGTTTTTTACGTTTTCCACGTTTTCCACGTTTTCCACGTTTTCCACGTTTTCCACGTTTTCCACGTTTTCCACGTTTTCCACGTTTTCCACGTTTTCCACGTTTTCCACGTTTTCCACGTTTTCCACGTTTTCCACGTTTTCCACGTTTTCCACGTTTTCCACGTTTTCCACGTTTTCCACGTTTTCCACGTTTTCCACGTTTTCCACGTTTTCCACGTTTTCCACGTTTTCCACGTTTTCCACGTTTTCCACGTTTTCCACGTTTTCCACGTTTTCCACGTTTTCCACGTTTTCCACGTTTTCCACGTTTTCCACGTTTTCCACGTTTTCCACGTTTTCCACGTTTTCCACGTTTTCCACGTTTTCCACGTTTTCCACGTTTTCCACGTTTTCCACGTTTTCCACGTTTTCCACGTTTTCCACGTTTTCCACGTTTTCCACGTTTTCCACGTTTTCCACGTTTTCCACGTTTTCCACGTTTTCCACGTTTTCCACGTTTTCCACGTTTTCCACGTTTTCCACGTTTTCCACGTTTTCCACGTTTTCCACGTTTTCCACGTTTTCCACGTTTTCCACGTTTTCCACGTTTTCCACGTTTTCCACGTTTTCCACGTTTTCCACGTTTTCCACGTTTTCCACGTTTTCCACGTTTTCCACGTTTTCCACGTTTTCCACGTTTTCCACGTTTTCCACGTTTTCCACGTTTTCCACGTTTTCCACGTTTTCCACGTTTTCCACGTTTTCCACGTTTTCCACGTTTTCCACATTTTCCACATTTTCCACATTTTCCACATTTTCCACATGTTCCACATCTTCCACATCTTCCACATCTTCCACATGTTCCACATCTTCCACATCTTCCACATCTTCCACATCTTCCACATCTTCCACATCTTCCACATCTTCCACATCTTCCGCATTTTCCACATTTTCCAGATTTTCCGGATTTTCCGGATTTTCCGGATTTTCCGGATTTTCCGGATTGTATTGTATAGACACCTCGATACAATAAAGCGTTGTTTAATAATTTTCTGAAAACGATGAAACTATTAAAATATGACTTACGTGGTTTGCGATCTCAGCCATCTTAACAAACGTATTTTACCGACTTTCGCCTGTCCTATACCATATATTGCAATACAGGCATCCACAAAGTAACTCAGTATATGTAAAATCGGTACTCGAGGAAGGATAATGCAAGTGGTGGTATAAAAAGTAGACAATATCACTTAGGCTCCTGGAGCGTAAGCTCGCAAACACATCTGGCTGTTATCCTGGTAAACGTACGTAGTAAAGTAACCTTGAGCGTCTGCCAAGGAATTTATGAAACTCCTCTTGCGAATTGCATTTCCGAGAATGCAGATGATAAAGTACACCAGATTTCTCTCTTTCCGAATCTAGGGTAGCTTGAGAAATACTCTTCACATTTTATGTAATTGAACTTCATTATGATTTCTGTAAGTGCTACAATGATTATGACGAAGTTGGGAAGATATACGGGCAGGTCCATTTGTGGTGGTTCCATATTTTATTTCAGGTTAAAGCAGCGATTCTCAACCAGTGGATAAGATAAATGTTGGAGAACTATGAATGTTACTACGAATGTTGTCTAGAGAACTGTGCAAAGTCGACGAGTGCCTCTTAGCGAACTAACAGGAAATTAACTCCAAGATAAGTCTTTCATGTTTGAAAATCGCTCAAACTTCGTCTCTAGACGTTTCGAAGGTCACTGATCATTATTTACTGTTCAAGGATGATGTAGCGATAGAGAAACTACAAATCTTTTCTTAGCACCGATAGTGTGTGGCAAGTACTAAGCCAAGATATTTGACGCCATTTTTTTTTAATAAACCTCAAGACATTGCTGATTGCAGATACTTTGAAAAAAAAGTAGTCTGACACTTGTTTTGCGTGTAACCCTACTTTGCACTTTAAAGACTTTGAGCAGATTCGGGTAGACTGATCGCAACTATAGAATTTACTTTTCTATTCGCTACGTTTGAGATGATGCATAAATCCTTATGCCACTTCTTATTCATCCGATGACATATTCTGAAAGTTATAAAATGCTACCATCTCATAATATATAGAATGAGTGCCCGAGGGTGGATAATGCAAGTGGTGTTGTAAAAAGTAGCCAATATCACTTAGACTCTTGGAGCGTAAGCTCACAAATACATTTGGATGTTATTGTGGTAGTAAAGTAACTTTGAATGTTTGCCAAGGAATTTATGGATGTTCCCTTGTGAATTGCGTTGTAGCTGAGAACGAGAATAGTTAAACGTATGCGAAACCGCTCTCTTTCCCCGAATCCAGTATAAGTGGAGAGATACTGCTTGGACAATTTTTTAAAGTACCTATATAAGTATATTTGTATTTGTGGATTTTATACTACACGTTTTACTAATGAACCTTGGACCTTGGTCATTTCTAGGAGCAGATCAGCTCTATCTATGGCGTATCGTCTGCATATCATCAGGATTTTCCAAGTTTTAGAGATTTTTCAGGTTTTCCAAGACTTTCAGAAAGATTATCCATATATTTCAGATTTTCCAAATTTCGCAGATTCTTCAGATTTCCTAAATTATCTAGATGTTCCAGGTTTTCAAAATGTTTCAGAATGTCCTAATTTTTTAGATTTTCCATATTTTGCAGATTTGCAGATTCTACAGATTTTCCAGATTATCCATATTCTTCCAGATTTGCCAGTTTTTCTAGATTTCCTAGATTTTCTAGATTATGCAGATTTTGCAGATTTTGCAGATTTTGCAGATTTTCCAGATTTTACAGATTTTCCAGATTTTCAAGATTTTCAAGATTTTCAAGATTTTCAAGATTTTCAAGATTTTCCAGATTTTCCAGATTTTCCAGATTTTCCAGATTTTCCAGATTTTCCAGATTTTCCAGATTTTCCAGATTTTCCAGATTTTCCAGATTTTCCAGATTTTCCAGATTTTCCAGATTTTCCAGATTTTCCAGATTTTCCAGATTTTCCAGATTTTCCAGATTTTCCAGATTTTCCAGATTTTCCAGATTTTCCAGATTTTCCAGATTTTCCAGATTTTCCAGATTTTCCAGATTTTCCAGATTTTCCAGATTTTCCAGATTTTCCAGATTTTCCAGATTTTCCAGATTTTCCAGATTTTCCAGATTTTCCAGATTTTCCAGATTTTCCAGATTTTCCAGATTTTCCAGATTTTCCAGATTTTCCAGATTTTCCAGATTTTCCAGATTTTCCAGATTTTCCAGATTTTCCAGATTTTCCAGATTTTCCAGATTTTCCAGATTTTCCAGATTTTCCAGATTTTCCAGATTTTCCAGATTTTCCAGATTTTCCAGATTTTCCAGATTTTCCAGATTTTCCAGATTTTCCAGATTTTCCAGATTTTCCAGATTTTCCAGATTTTCCAGATTTTCCAGATTTTCCAGATTTTCCAGATTTTCCAGATTTTCCAGATTTTCCAGATTTTCCAGATTTTCCAGATTTTCCAGATTTTCCAGATTTTCCAGATTTTCCAGATTTTCCAGATTTTCCAGATTTTCCAGATTTTCCAGATATTCCAGATATTCCAGATATTCCAGATATTCCAGATATTCCAGATATTCCAGATATTCCAGATATTCCAGATATTCCAGATTTTCCAGATTTTCCAGATTTTCCAGATTTTCCAGATTTTCCAGATTTTCCAGATTTTCCAGATTTTCCAGATTTTCCAGATATTCCAGATTTTCCAGATTTTCCAGATTTTCCAGATTTTCCAGATTTTCCAGATTTTCCAGATTTTCCAGATTTTCCAGATTTTCCAGATTTTCCAGATTTTCCAGATTTTCCAGATTTTCCAGATTTTCCAGATTTTCCAGATTTTCCAGATGTTCCGGATTGTATTGTATAGACACCTCGATAAAATAAAGCGTTGTTTAATAATTTTCTGAAAACGATGAAACTATTAAAATATGACTTACGTGGTTTGGTATTTCCTCTATTGGGCTGCAACCTGGTACTACACGCTTTGCAGGCATCTTTTTATCTTTATAGTTTCATTTGTGCAGGTAAATAAGTAGAAGCACATTAAAAATCACCTTGCAACGTTCTTTTTACTCTGGAATAAGGTTATGTTGGGCCATGGTTTGGTATGTCTTCTATTGAGCTGCAACCTGGTACTACACGCTTTGCAGGATTCTTGTTATCTTTATAGTTTCGTTTGTGTAGGTAAATAATTAAAAACACATTAATAATCACCTTCCAACCATATTTTCTGCTGTGTAAGAATACACATGACACAAAAACAAATAAAAGCTCGGCCCGCTGATTCAGTGTTGCCATACTTCATGCTCCGGCCTAATGAGTAAAGCCGGCCATGGAGGTATAGATAGAGGGCCTAGTTTTTTATATCGTTTTGTACTGTAATGGAGGACAACTATACCATGAGCTTATTTCATTCGCACTCAGAGTTGAAGGCTGTCAATGCCAGCACACCACTAAATTTTCCGTTTTTTTTTTCAAAAATATCTTTCAATAACTGACCATACACCGACTCCAAAGATACTGATAAAAGATATAATTACTTGTATTTATTGAGTATTGCAATTTTGTTTTGGAGGACTGTATTTGCTGTATATCTAGCTGTTGAGGCAGACGTGTGTTTTTTACGTATGAAATAGTCATCGAGTAACAAAAAGCGTCCAGTTATTTTTTACCAATTAATCAGCGTTTGCTTTTATGCTTGTGTAAACGCTTATTATTGTACGTACAGACTCGCCTGTATACGGACATGATTACCTCACTCAAAATGAACAACGCTTGCTGCATGTTTCAAATTTTTTATTTACCGCATGACGAATACTTGTACAGGGTACTCACTCCCATTAAACTTATCAGGCTTGTTTTATTGGTCCCCCTGAAAAACTCCAATATACAAAAAAGGTACGCAGCGTTATAGCTTTATTTGAATTCAACAACAGCAGACAATTGAAGTTGGTTGTAGTAGACTCACATCAATATTGATTATTCAGTCGCGAAATAGACGCTACCCAACACAATAAAAAGCAGTGAGTTTATACAAATAACGGTGATTAGAAATACATTACTTTGAGTGTTGTCCCATTGATCAGTGGCAATTTTTCGACGTTTCTGCTCTTTCTTTCTTCAGGTTTTTGCTGTCTAGCAACTCTGCTACATGTATCAGTCATTTGGATTAATAAGTTTCTAAGACACATGCCATACAAATAATCAATGATAAACTTGTTACCCGTTTCTTGTAACTGACTTTTGGAACCCGACAGCTACATAAAGTCTCAGATACCAAAAATCCTTCAAACATTCATATCATACCTCTATCATCATCCTGTATAACGCTTCTCTCATTGGAATTCCTTGCAGAGATGACATTTGTCCCTCTTTGTGACCAACCAGCGTCGCCTTTGCAGCTGCCTTGAGTCTCTCCGACATAGAGGCTTTTTCTTTGATACCGTTCCTTTTCCTAGAGCTCTATGCGCTCATGTGATGAATTTTATCCGGTGAAAGCCAAAACGCGGAAGTAATGGTCCAGTTACAATGGATTACTTCGATACAAAAAAATCGCTATCACATCTATCTATCTAATATGGATTCTAATTTCAGTCGTCTGAATTCAAAACCCGACATGTCACACATTTTTCAAAATGGAGCTTTATACACCATTCTGTCCACTATCTAAAGCACTACGATTTTCTATACCATTCGCTTACAAAACGCGACATTAGACATAAGATATTTAGTGAAGAAAATTAGGCTTAGGTGCAGTCACCGACTAGTCCAAGCGGTGTTTAATTTCAAACACCGACATGTACCACAGGTAGCCAATTACGAACAACGGGAGCAAGTTACATGTCGAACAAAAGAGGTTGTTCTGGCCGTTGCATGTTTTATTCTTTCGTTGAGAATACCGTGCGCTGAATTCGCTTTTTTCAGTCACGATTTACTTATGCTGTATTGATAAATTATTTATCAATTATTCAAGAACCATGGGTAATCAAGATATTGTTTTATCACGAGGTAATACAGTTCAAAAGAATACTAAGCCCCGGCTTAGCTAATCGTGGAAATACTGTTGCTATAATGTTTGTCAGAAAAACTGGATTTGGGATTTAAACCTTGTAAACTTTTCAATGTATCTTTTTTAACATCTAGCATTATGTTTATAGTTTCGGTCACTAAACTCAGTATTTATCTAGTTTTCTTTGTATTCAGTAAAAAAGTCCAAAGTGAAAGCCGTTGATTTTGATCCAATTCCGTGACATTACCACTCAAAACACTCTATGTCACAAAACCTAACATGCAAAATCCGACGTGTCCCAAATTAAAATCTAGATTTCAGAAAAACTGTCTGTCCTAGATTTTTGGGCGTTGAGACCTAACATCCTAAACCATCGTAGATTAGCATACTCCTATTTTAGTATTATTTTATTCTCACATAATATAATAAGCCTGTATTCGGTTTTTCTTGATTTCTGTAAAATTTGATTCTGCTAAGTTGTCGGGTTTTGCATTCAGATGACTCATTTATGGTTATAAGTAAAACCACTTCCGTTACAATTAAAGCTCATTACCAACGTTTAGGTTGTTTTTGAAGCGGTTGCTGTTTGGCAGAAAATAATTTGGATGAGATGTAGTTTCTCCATGATAACCAAATGATAACTAACTGATCGTTCAAGACTGTCTTATGTTTCTTGAAGATCAACCGTTGTGCAGTTATTGGCAACATTAGAGCAAAGTTATTACACCCAGATATACTTGTTATAGTTATAATTATTAAATATTATTAAATTAAATATATATAAAAATATTAAATATCCGTTTGCTAACTCACTTGCAAAAGGCAAGCAGAAACCATAGGAAGTATTTAAAAGTGGTCATTTATTCAGATCGCAAACTAGTGTTTCTAGAAAATTTAACTCACGACTCTCAGATTCAACATTTAATACATAAAAATAGAAGTGGAAGTGATTATTTGCGGAGATCAAGTGACTGGCATAATTTGAATTACAAAGTTTATGTGTAAATGATTTTTTGTGTTCAGAAATGCGATTTTTAAAAGCTTTATAACAGTGTCCGATCTGCACCTTAGGACAATTCATACATCCTGATTTGTAGTCACCAGTCAGCAACAAAATAATTTGTAGTCACCAGACTTTTCGTTTCTACTTGTTTTAGAATTATTATCTTTTAGTGAGTTACCTAGTTTATCTTTGTATGTATGTAATGAATTCCAGATTTTACACTAGGTTGACTGCTTTTTTGAATTGTTTCTCCTTTACTATGGAATCGATCAGAGCAGCATTATAACTACTGTTCAGTGCAATTTGTTTCATTATGCTTAGTTCTTTGTTGTAATTTTCATTAGCCATGGGTACATTAATTCATCTATATATGTCAATGTTATGTGATGTGTATGGGTGGTTGGAAAAACTAGGCATTGTGATATTTTTAGTATGTGAGGAATATGTAATATGCGTTTTTGTTTTCTTGTAATTTAATTGTTTTAACAGAGAAGCTAATATCTAAATAGTCCACTGCTTCTAAATATTTCGGATGGTTTTCGCATAACAAAGGATTAGCGTATACTAAGAGTTCGCTTTACCTTGACACTGTGTGTCGAAACTTTTTATGGTCATAATTTTTAAATATATGTTGGGATCGTACATCAAACTATATTTTCTGTAGAAATATATCTATTTTGCTAATCATTTTGATGTTACTCAATAACTAATTAATTTTTTTGTGAGAACATTCTACTTTCATTTGATTTACAAATAGATGTTTCTAAAATAGCTGAATAAAGCCTGCGCAAAGCGCATATCATTTAATGTTACCTAGAATTCGCTAAGTAAGGGTCGTCCCAGAGACGACAGGTTATTGACAATGTTCTAACAATTTACCACTGTAAACAGAAGATGTGCCTTGCAACGACTGCACTAAAACTGGGAGAACAGAGACGAAAAGGCAAGCGGAAAGACTGCTTTTTCGCATGATGAGGGGTATTTGGAGAAAATTTGCCTGAGGCGCATCCATATTAATAGAAATTTACATAGCACGTAGTTTCCAAACATACGCAGCAGATTTTTAATATGAATATGTATTTAGAGCCAAGGTATAAAAACACAAACAGCTGTGCTGACGCAAGGAAAAATCCCTTCCCATGTCTAAAGCTTACTTTGTTGAACAAGCCTTCCAGACAATCTTACACAGTGTGCCCATTATATATAGAATATAGTATATAGAGTTCATCTGACTCGCAATCGTCTTTAACGTATATATAGGGTCGCCGTTAGACTTTCTAGTGGTGGCATTTTATTGTAGGTTCTGTTGTCATGAGATTGATTAGTTTTGTACTTTTGAGACAATTATTATTGACCATAGTGAAATAAAGCTGTTATGTGTGCAAAGTCGAAGCTGGAACTATCTCATCAATGGTAGTTTGACCTTGAGCACGCGTCATACGATTTGGGGGCTATAGGCAGCCATATTTTATAAATTTCACAGATCACTGATCTAGGAATCACTTAGCGTGTCTATTGGGCGGATAAGACGTCATTGTTATTCTCTGATCCCCGTACTAGTCTCCTGCAACAGTGACAATTAAAAATACGTATATAACTGACTCGTACGCCTTTTGTGGGATATTTCAGTTTTCTCGTGGGAAGAACGCAACGGAAAACAGCATATTGTGCGACATTTAACGATCCCCTGATCATGCACATATTTACGAATGATACACTGAGCTTGGGGATGGTTTCCATATTCCACTAACCCCTCGGTAACGGTGTGTGATTTGAAATCTGCCCACTGCGTTTTAGTCCAGGTAGAATATGGTATGGTACAGTATGTGTTTGCGGTTTAAATTAGAATTATATAAGACTGAGGCCCGTTTGCACCGGTTACACTTAGGTGAACCTTAACTTGAAGTAACACTTAAACTGTCAAATTCGTTTGCACGGTCCACAAAATCTGTTTTAAGCCTTACTTAGAGTGACATCAAACTAAGCCGAAATTTCTTTGGCTTAAGGTGATACTTAAGTGATATAACCTGAAAAACTGACAGCTTCCAGCTTATTTCTTTTCGATATTCATGAGGCATGGTCCAAAAATGGATTTATTCAGAAATCATTTAATAGTATATGATGACGACGAGCGTGTGGAAGTGAATTTAATTATTTCAGGGATGCCTAGGCAAATTCAAGAACGACTTAATCATTTCAATATGCTGGATGAATTAATTTTTTTTCAAAGATTCAGAGCAACGAAGTTCACTGCCATGCATATTTTGGCGCTGATTTATCTTTTTCTGTGTTATTTGGCCCCTTTTTTATCTTTACAGTTATTCAGCGGAGCCCTGCGATCAACGACTTTGCGTCTTGCAAATTGCGAACAGAGAACATATATATTGCGAGACTGTAGAGTGGACGGGATCACAAAACATAGCTGGACCGGCGACATAGGACAAATCATTAAAGTCAAATTTCAGATGTACGAATTAAAATTCCCTAGAATTCCGGCGATGTCAAATTGTGAGCTCGCTTAGCTGAGACTATGTTAAAAGGAACCCCAGCAAATCGCTTTAATCTAAGGTTCAGATTAACTTTAAGGTACACCATAGCTAAACTGCAGATTTAAGAGTGAGCGGTGCAAATGGCCCTAAGAGATTGTTAATTATATATTGAAACTGAGATAGGCAGAAGAAGCTACAATCATGTAATTGTCTGGAGAAGTAAAATGGAGACTAGATAATAAAATAATACTAATAGTGAAAGGGCTTTATTTACCTGGCGGATATTCAGCTCTAAACATCTGCTTTTGAGATGAGTGAAGCAGTGAAATTACAAATTATAAAATTCTAGCTTTTGACATGCCCTTAAAGAATAAGCATCCAAATTTGAAAAATTGAAGTCTATACATATATAAAACAACGATAATGTAAAAGCAAGTAAAATATACCACTACAGTTAAGAATGTAAGATTTACGTGGCATGTCTATCATTAAAAATAATTTCCTTAATTTTAACTTTGAATAATTCAATGGACAATGACTTTAAACTAGCAGGAATTCCATTGCACAGTGATGGAACCATGATATCATTTTCATGCTATTGCTCGCATGTCGGGTTCTCAAATCAAGGTGCTACCAGAGAATGCCGGAAAAAGAATCGACTACCAGCGGGACTTGAATTCTCTTCCTTTCTTACTCCTTCTTTTCTTCCTCTCTTTTTCCGTCGAATACAAGAAGTCTTCTAACAACTCATCACAATTAATTGTTTATAGTATGTTACCAGCACCTAACAAAAATTTGAATCCTCTGAAATTCAACGCTTCCGTCAAAATGTTTTAATTTTTGTAAAACAGCTTTCTACTACTAAATATGTATTGTTGTTTTCTATTTTTATGTGTATATCTATATTTCTGCTGTTTTATTTTGGATTTGTACTTCCATATATTTTACTTTCCACACCGATAGGTGAGGTAGTATTCTCTGATCAGTCCAGATTCACCTGCGGTCTCCAGATGGTCGTAAAAGGGTATGGCGAAGACCACAAGAACGTTTTGCAGAATGTACCTTTAGTCCCAGGGTAGGCCACCAAGAGGGTTCACCTATGGTGTAGGCTGGGATTTCTCTGGTGGCACGCACAGAGTTGTACGTCATTTCAAGGGGGTCTGTCACTGCTGCTAGGTACATTGATGACATTCTGCAAGAGTTTGTTGTTCCTTATGTTAATTTTATTCTGAGGCATGATAATGCCAGACCCCACACCATGATAACTACTCAACAATACTTAAACGATGTAGACATTAGAGTGGCCAGCGCTAAGTCCAGATGCGATTCCAATTGAAGATGTCTGAGACATGGTTGGGCAAAGAATAAGATGTCGTGATCCTATTCCTTTAACCTTAAGTAAATTGCAGCATGCCCTTTTAGAGGAATGGGACCTTATCCCTCAAGAAGACATTCGTCATTTGACTTTAGGTATGCCAAAAAGAAGGCAAGCGATCATTCGGGCACGCGGAGGCAACACTCGTTATTAAAAATGCCCCTGTCCAGTTTTTTTGCCAGCAGTCGTTCCATTTTTCAATAGTTTAAGGTCATTTCAGCACACTATCAACTTATACTTTATTGTAAACAGGTTTTTTTCAAATAAATTGTTGATTGATGTTAGAAATTACTTAGAACATGTTTCATTATGTATGTACAAGTTATTAAAACAATAAAATATTACCAGACAAGTACCGTTTTTAGTGCCGTTGAGTGTATACAGTGTGTTCCAAAAAAAGGTGAGCGCCCCCGTCTCTAGGATAGGTAGAAAACTGAAAAATAGTTGGGGGTTGTCTTAGCAAAAAAATTTCGTCACGTCATCCGCATTCAAGATACAGGGCGTTGAAGAAAAAACAATTATACACATTTTTTACGATTATGCCGAAACTACTGGCAACATTGTAATCAAATTTCACACGAATATGTCCTGGAAGCTAGTAGATCTTAAGAATTTGTTTTATATCTGACTCGCATAGAGGGCGCTAGCTACAGGTACAGGTAGTCTTGAGCATACTTTTTTTGAGGTTAGATTTACGAAATAAAATATTAGGTTAACATGAACATTATTCAATTTTACACCAAAAAGGTACTCTTGGTCAAACTCGAAACTGTGTACCGTTTTCGGAAGATTTTTGTTTGAAAATTATGGAGTAATAACCGATGCTGGCACAAAAAAATGGTAAAGTCATAAAGTATTATTATTAATTAGTATGCATTATGCGAATAAATTGTTTTTGTCAGGTAAATGAGACATCATCGATCAAACGGCTATATTTTAAAAAAAATGGATCGAGGGCTTTTATTTCTCGTAACGTTTTCTACCTGTCCTACAGAAGGGCTCACCTTTTTTTGGAGCACACTGTATTTATGGTGAACAGGCCTGCAGAGGCTGGCGGCTGCCACACCACGCTGGCAGTTGCTGTAGCTCTGATAAATTATTGATAGATGGCCACGTGCGGGGATCACACAGAGATGCTGCCATTGCCTGACAGACGGATTTACGGATCGCCATAAATAGAAGCAAGCCTGCGATTAAAGGGAAGGTACCCTTATTAAGGAGATTGACCTATTTACCTATTCTACTTATAGGCCGCTCAAGATTACAGCATTCGATAAACGATAATTACAATTATGTGCAGTGGCTTCTAATGTATGCGGTGTGACGTATGAGCGTTAGGCCAGTTAGGCAGTATGATTAGTATTTACCTTAGACAAGGAAAGAGAGAGGACGGAACGCCCGACTGACATTTATGTTACCAAAAAGCACCAAAAATGTACCAAAGCGCTATTAGGTTTACCTGTGATACGTGATGCCTGGCTCCTTCCTGCTGCTATGGCTTTTACAGCCGTAAGCTGCACACCCTACCATTATGCACACCTCGGTGTGCGCACCACAATATTTCACAATGATTGGTATTAAAAACCTAAATATCATAAAAAAATATTTTGACAGCTGTCAAATAGCTATCCATTTTCGGTCACAGCTAATTCATATAGCATCAAACGGGCGTGCGGTATCCCCTCTCTTTCCTTATCTAAGGTATTTACGCTTTCAGTCTAGCAAGATGACCTTACATTTTTTCAAAACTCGATCACATGGTTCAAGAAATTGGCTAAGCTTGTGATTTTAGAGAAATGTCGTTGTCGTCAACAATGAAGCTCTGCCAACAACCAATGTAAAGAAGATCTTAATAGTTGTGTTCTACCTTTCCAGTTTGGAGCTATTCGTTGTGCGTTCGAACAATACAAATTTATAGTTTGGGGATTGGTTTTGGATGGTCAAAACAGTACACATGATTTCAGTGGGAGTGGGAGTTAGGGACATGCGCAGATTGTAGATTTTTTTTTTCTGTGTTTTAAAGTTGAGGATATGAAACTAGCTTTTCCCGTTTTGCGGAAGTAAACATAATACAGAATAGAGTAGGTTTAATTATTATTTATTATTCTATTCCATCATTCGATTGAAAAATAGGGATCGATTGTGTATTTCTAAATGTTGTTACAAAAATGACATTAGAAATTTCTAGTTCTAGCTCAGATTCAGATTGTATAAGTGAGTGAAGAGATTTTAGCTATACTCATTGTCATAAATGCTGATATTTTGGACTTCTGTACCACCAATTTCTTTTCTTGTTACGAAAGTCCAACAATAGGTTGGGTTTAGGTAACGTTTATAACAGTACAAAACAAGATTCAAAAACTGTTGTTACAAAAGTGACATTAGAAATTTTTTAGTTCTAGCTCAGATTCAGATTGTATAAGTGAGTGAAGAGATTTTAGCTATACCCATTGTCATAAATGCTGATATTTTGGACTTCTGTACCACCAATTTCTTTTCTTGTTACGAAAGTCCAACAATAGGTTGGGTCTAGGTAACGTTTATAACAGTACAAAACAAGATTCAAAAACTCAAACATTTTTTGTATTCATAAAGTGCTCTACATTACGCTGATATGCCGATAGGTGATATGGTGTGCTTTTTGGACCTATCCAAATGTTGCTTTTGAATTTTATATCTATAACACGTGTAATTTGAAAACTATGAACTTGATTGTGCTAACATTGTGACGCCGTATTACTACCGTGGAGGAAATGGTCTTGTTGTTGGAACTCTTTCCAGTGGCAGAGGAGAAATCAACATAAAGATACAATTTCAAAATCGCTCACTTCGCTTTCAGATGCTTCAAAGGACCTTGATATCTACTTTTTTGATGAGGATAGTGTGGGGATAGAGAAATTCCAAGTTTTGTGTTAGCACGACAATGTGTGGGAAGTACTGAGTCAAGACACTTGGCTCCACATTTTAAATTATTTATACAATTGGCATATAATATCGAGAGTATTTTATACCGCCACTGTCAATATTTTTCCAGTTTTATCTTTATCTTCACTTACGGCTAAACAGAATTGTTTATCAAGCAATACATTACTCTTTCCTATTATAAATGACTAAGATTACTGGTTTATAATTTGATATTTTTTTTGCTTTGTTAGACTTATCGCGGAAATCCAGAATACCTGAAATTAAATTTTGTATAACTTTTACTGCTATCCATCCTAGAAGTCTAGACATGCATAAACTAGCTCGTAGTACAGTCACTGTCACGTTCTAGTTGGATATCGACCATTTTTGTGTGAGAACTGTTCACTAAAACTGCACAACAGTATTCAACAGCAGAGTTTAGCAGTCTGGGAGCTACAAATCATAGTAGTAGTAGTAGTAGAAGTAGTAGTAGTGAGGTGGAGGCTAAGCCAGGACAGTCGGTCATTATTGTCCCTTTTTGCCAACCCTACTGAGCCAACACTGAAAACACTAAAGCCTTCGTCCTAGAAAGCTGCTTGTCGAACCTACCAGACATCTCGACGAAAGCCAGTATATCCGACCATCTTGCTGAATGTAGTGACTCCTTCCAGTATCTGGAACAGATGTCATTCTCATGAGTGACAAATGTCTATTCAGCCAACAATGGCCAGTGAGAACCCCCACCAAAAGGTTGAGTGTCTCTCTATCTTTATTCAGAAGCCATAGCGGTCAGCCCTTAGCAGATCCCGCTATGAATCTTTTAGCTTGCCTACAGTCATCTCTCTCTAACCAAGCTTTCGCTAGTTCCCTGTAAGCGCAGGTGTCCAGGATACAGGGGCTTCCGGCCTCTATCCTAGCTAGACGGTCCATTATTCCCTTGTTACCCGCTAGTTTCTGAAGGGCGACATAGATATCGCATAATTTTAAAGCTTTTTGACCCTAAGTTTCCTGGACTATTCGGACCGGCTTCGCGGGAATCCAAGCGGCTGGTGCTGCAAAGCTGCAACGGTGTCTGCACATTGCACTCACATACAAAACACTCGGATGTGCCTCTGGCGCTTTAGCAATGGAAAGAAGGCACTAGGTGCGCTGCAGGCGTCGAAAATTTGCTGTCTTAGGATTTCATGTAAGAAGTCCTTTCGAGTACGTCGCTCTCCTTCGTTGCTTCTTAAATGAATAATTCATTCGGTTTGCATATAGAAATAAATAATACTCTTATCTGGAGCTCATGCAGTGTGCAACAAAGGACAGTGGGTGTAGCAAAACAAACCTTGACAGGACGAGATCGGTTTGGTGCAGAGGTTCGTCCCAGTTTAGAAACGCTTAGACGATGGCAATTAGCAAAGGGTCCACATGATTCAGAATATCTGTGGCAGATTCATCGATGTTGCTTGATTCAGGTATGCTACTAATAACAATATTATGAGATCGCCTGAATCTCTCCAAGAATTCATCGTTTCTGGTACAGGTAACTGCCAAATTATTTGTATCACTGGGAAAGGCATCCAAAGCGGTGGCGTTCCTACTGGAGTTAGAATTTTGTTCTAAGGCAGAGATCCTATTTTCTATAACTTCTAAACTTCTGGAAATAGACGTTTGGCAATTCTGGATCTCGACTAAATTATTCTCACATAAGCGGATAGAAGTCTCATGTTGAGTAATGATAGTGGAATGTTGCTGCAAAAGTGACTTGCACTGCTTGATCTCACGCGAGAGGCAAGATTGAGACTCCTTGATATCCTTTACGTCTTTAGTAATGTTGGTGAGCTGTGCCATAATTGTAGATAGGTTTGATGTGGGTGACGAGGGATCGACAGTAACAGAGCGTGCTGGCCCAAGACGCGCACTGGATAAGGAGTTACTACGAGTAATATGTCCATGCTTATTGCAGACTGGACACACTGCTTTTGAGCTCTCTCTGTTAAGGAGCTAGGGGAGAGATTAACACAAGTACCGTGAGAAAGTGTATGGCAGGATGAGCAAGAAACTGAGGTCTGCTGAGCAGATATGGTTTTGTGCAGACGGTGCAGGTCGATAACGTAATTAAGGTTTTAGAAAGTGGTGAGAAAGGAGAAAAGGAAAGGGACGGACACGCTTCACTCCCTTGGGTCGATAAGGGAGACTTACAGCTGGACTTGGGTAGATCACGGAAGAGGAACAGGTACAAGAGAACAAAGGTTAGGTTGAAGTACGGAGAAACTAGGTAGCGAAAAGGACGAATGAAATACGGTACGGTGGATGGAAGTGTGTGCTTCTCTTTAGCTGATGATAAAAATTATTCATCTCCACTTGAGGAATTCGTGTATTTCGATTTTATTTGGAGGTTAGAAAAATTGATTTGGAGGTTAAAATCGACCAATGCCTGCACCAAAATGAGAGATTTAAATGATTATAGAGGTAATGGTGGTACACTTACGTGTTTAAATGTATCGAGCAATTTATGCAGCTATGTTTATCCTAGTAATTTGGAACACACATACGCGACACCATATTCAGACGTACAGGGGATACGGGTGGCCACACACTTATCAAAGATCTGACAAGGTCTGTTTCGGGCTTCCATTGTCTATATAATTTTGAGTACAACGTTTCGATTGATCTACTATCTTCAATCGTCTTCAGGTGAACTGCATAACATGTTCCTTTCGTTGCTGTGCATTCTCGTCTAGCTGTGTGGTTTTTCCGTGGGTTGTTCTGAATGGTCGGCACCGCGTTCTGCTGAGTGCGTCAGTTCTTTATGACGTGTGACGTGTCATTCTTCGCGGGGCTTGTTCTGATTGGTCATCATAGTGTTCTGGTTCAGAGGCTTTGTTTCTTACTGACATGGCCGTTCGATGATCACTGCGTTCCGTGTTTGCGTTCATGTTTTTTCTGTTCAATTTTAGTTTTCTATATTCTTATGAGGGGCTGCCACATTGATCTGTAACGTGCTTTATATCCCCCCAATCAATAGCTGGACAAGTCAAATTAAAACTTATTAATTAACCTGATGATTGCCGAAACATTCTTTTCCTGGGTGATGATAATTGGACTATTTACTAATTAAAATTAAAACTAGTGGCATCGTATTTAATAATGAACACCAATGTATAGAGATGATTTAATAATAGTAGATAAGACAAAAAGAAGAACTGGAAAAAAATACAAGTATATTTGTGAAAGCAAGGAGATTTGGTCTTAAAATAAATCATAATAAGACAAAATATATGATTATGAGGCATACGGTAAAATTTCTAGGAATGAGGTGAACCTAACTTTGTTCGCCAACAATATGGAATATACATTTGAAAGGACAGCGGAATTTATGTACCTAGAGGTAGTCATCAGCAAAAGGAACAGCAAAAAGCAAGAAATACTGGCAAGAATCATCAAAGGAAATCAGAAGTATGGAACGCTGAAAATCTTATGAAATCCAAGTATGTTCCCAGAAAGACCAAAGAGAGAATTTGCACAACCGTTATAAGACCAACAGCGATATATGCTTGTGAGGCGTGGACTATGAATAAAAAAGAGAAAGAACAAACTATAAAATCGGAAAGAAAAATGTTGAGAGCTATTTATGGTGGAACAATGACAAACAAGGGATGGAGGAGAAGAACAAAACAGGAATTTGAAGACATGTATAAGAACCTCAGTATTATAGCGGTCATCAAAGCAGTTAGTGTGTAATTCTTCGATATCCCGCAACGTATACCTGATAGAAAAAAATGTTAAATAAAAAAGTTATTTGGTTACTCAGGGCGCATATTCTAAAAAAATTTTGAAATATCCAGGGTGTTTCGGGAAAGTAAGATAGTGATCAACTTGATTTTTTATATGGAACTATAACTTTTTCTTAAATTTTTCTAGTTTCCATCATTGATCTCTATACAACTCTAAAATATTTTTGGGATTGGTTGCGACGTTGCCAAGTTATAATTTATTTTCTATTAATTTCCGGATTTGCAAAGTCGCAAGTAATACGTCCAAATTGATATATTCCTTCAATTTTCTCAACAATATTATACAGCGAGTTACCTGAATATTACGTGGATATTATTTTGGATGCTACCAGCAAATTGTGTCTACAGGGTATTCTTGGCAGAGATTTAAGTTACGGCAATTTGAAGGTCATTTTACTTTGTTTTTTAAAATGTAACACCCTATATGTTTTATTTTAAATCGAAATGTCTACTAATACCCTATTTCGTCTTGCAATATTTTTTCCGCGGCTACGGCGTTGCTAAGTTATACATTATTTTTCCTAATTTTTAAACAAATATCCCCGATTTTGATTTATGTCAAATAGAATCCTGTGCTTATTTTTATTGCAATGAATTGCACATTTCGAACTTAGTACGATGTCACAATTTCAAAATTTTGTTTCTGTTAATTATTGACATACAGCAACAGCGCTTTTTCAGTAAAGAGTACCGGAACGCTTAAATATTTCCAAAACTGCCACAGCTGGAACGGAAATTTAATACTTGGGGGTTTTCGAACATACAGAATTCAAAAACGCTAACATCAGTATTGTCAGATTTACCACTTTTACGTTAGACATCATAAATAGGGCATTCCATTCAAAATTATGACGTAAAATTGGTAAATCTGACAACACTGATGTTAGCATGTTTGAATTCTGTATGTACAAAAACCCTAAAATATTGAATTTCACCGCTCCAGCTGTGGCAGTTTTGGAAATATTTAAGCGTTCCGGTACCGTTTACTGAAAAAGCAGTGTTGCCGTATCTCGGTAATTAATAGAAACAAAATTTTGAAATTGTGAGATCTGACTAAATTCGACATGCGCATTTCACTGCAATAAAAATAAGTGGAGGATTCTATTTAAAATAAATTAAAATCGGGATACCTCTTTAAAAATTTGGAAAAATACTTTATAACTTGGAAACGTCGCAAACGCGGAAAAAAATATTAGAAGGCGAGATAGGGTATTATTAGGTATTTCGATTTAATATAAAAATACAGGGTATTACATTTAAAAAAACAAAGTAAAATGACCTTCTAGTAGCCGTAATTTAAAATTCTGCCAAAAACACCCTATAGATACAAATTGCTGAAAACGTCCAAAATAATATCCACATAATATTCAGGTAAGTAACTTGTTGTATAATATTATTGAGAAAAGTTAAAGGAATATATGAATTTGGACGTATTACTTGCGACCTTGCAAATCCGGAAATTATTAGAAAATAAGTTATAACTTGGCAACGTCGCAACTGATCCCAAAAATATTTTAGGGTCTAACCCTATTTGATAGAGATCTATTTAATAGAGATCAGTGATGGAAACTAGAAAAATTTTAAAAAAAGGTATAGTTCCATATAAAAAAATTAAGTTGATCACTATCCTACTTTCGCGCAAAACTCTGTATATTTCAAACTATTTTTGAAATATGCGCCTTGAGTAACCAAATAACTTTTGTATTTGACATTTTCTTCTATCAGGTATACTTTGCGAGATATCGAAGGATTACACACTAACTGGACATCTTGTATAAGCATAATAAGATGACCGAGATATATAACAAGGTTGAATGGGATGAGAATGGCATGGAAAAATAAGTCCTAAACAGGAGGCCAATAGTGCAAGAAGAAAGAATAGATCACGAGATAGATGGCTGAAAAAGGTAAACGGTGGTTTAAAAATATGTAAAATAAAGAGTAGTACAGGATAAACTCAGTTATAAGTATCCAAAGACAAATTTGAAAAAAAACGTTTGAGCGGTATGAGATTAAACTATACAAAAATTCAGCCCTAGGCTTTCAAACAAATGAATAATAAATGTACGTACAAGCAATATTGAAGATACCTGGGTGACTACAGCATCACAGACATGAAAGCATTTTTGCTTGACTCACCTAGTAAAATGTCGATTGGGTTGAACGCCTCCTAGGTATTTGTATCCTGCAATTTCTGATATATCCTTCACACGTGTGGTGTTGCGAAAAGCATTGTGCCGTCAGCCTAAAAATTCCGAAGACGAAAGAATGACGGGCGGTAATCTAGCAGAAACGCTTCCGAAAGATAAGGGCAAAGGTTCTCCATCTGCTGGACAGGTAACAGGAACAACAGAGCGGATTGCGCCATTAGCGTCTGTTGAAATATCTCCAAGAGGATGTATCTTGGCTTTTGTAAAGCTTTTCATGGTTACGTAATCGCTCTATGTGAAGTAAGTTGAAAAATTGTCACCACATATGCTTCTAAATACTCTCTCAGACTACCCAATTTTTTGTGGAAGATTTGGTTCAAACCTTTGATCAATATAAACGAACCAACAAATTGTTTGAAAACTGCAAATTAAAGCAAAAATTGTGTCGAAATTAGATCTCGCACTATTTCGCTTAGTCGTTCTTTATTTCGCCTGTCCATGTAGAAGGGTAGATGTGCACACGTTCTAGCAATATCATTCTCCATTGCCAAAAATAAAGTCACTACTTTATAGATATGAATTTCAATAAAAAGTAATCGTTTTGTAAAACAAACTTACATCTAAATGGCAAAACTCAAGATTGATTTCCGTACAATATGTCGTTTTATCAAATTCTCACGCTTTGATTCGATGGGATCTTATATTCAGTATTTCTCAAGTACAGTAATGTTTTATCTAATAGAAACTGTATATTTCGTAACTAGTTACATATATCCTGTTGTCGATTCAACGACAAGATGTCATTGGATTTCAATGAGTAGTTCAATACAGCATTTCCAACGGAAGGCAGTATCTAAAACATGGGTTCGTTCCAATAATCAAAACCGTGGTAAAGTGATCTGATACGCTAAAAAGCGATCTTCTAACAGATTTTCACACGTTGGTACAAAAGAAACTGTTGCCATCTCTGCAGAGGTGTTAGTCCATGTGATGGATGCTTTTGAGAGGAGACCTGTATTCGAAAAAATGGACATTACCTTAACGACACTATTTCTCATAAAATAACCGAAATAGTAGGAAATAAGCCTTATTAACTAAAATGGCAAACAAATAGGTTTGATTTTATGTAAGTAACCGTGCATTAGTTTTAAAATCGGTTTTCATCAAAACCATCCGTTTCTAGTTTGTCACCTTGTAGCAGATATATTTCCTTAATTTTAGTATTATTTATTATGGTAACAGAGGTAACTTGAGGTTTATAAGAATCTATTGGTTTCGGTATATATTGTGTATTGGACGCGGGCATACCTATAAAAAAAAAAGAAAAATTGGCTAAAGAAGTACAATCGCATCATCTTTTGTATTTATATCGGATCCTGAAATCCGCAGAAACTGACTAATGTGGTTTCTCGTAGAAATATTTCTACTAAGTAAGGTATATTGAACTCTCTCCCAAACTGAACTTTTGCCGTTTTTGTTACTTCTCGTAAACCTTGGCAAGGTTGCCATCCGGTATTCGACACCACACCTTTGAATCTTCTTGCGACTCTGTTAATATTTAGATTAGGACAACGTAATACAGATCTGTGAAGTGTTGAATATTTCGACCACGAGCAATGCTATACTTGGCGAAGGCTTCAAATTTAACTGAAGCAATGTGGGTTTGTTTTTTCAATTTTATAATTTGTTTATTAGATAGCAATGTTTTATAGCGCTACCTAACAATTGTATTCTCAAAAACTTATTTAAATATGGGGTTAGTCTTAATTTTGGAGCTAGTTGCTCATACTGAACCACTTAAGAAACCTATAATTGAACTCCGGTTCAATTAGGCCATTCTAAATCTCTAACGCTCCTGAACCTAAACTTTCGAGGTTCCGTACTGAATGCAATATTGAAGACCAAGTTGAAATGATTTAGCGCCTGCACTGCCACACTTGGTTTCATTGGAAATGTGTTGATGTTGGACCAAAAAAGAAAATACTCAAGTGTTCATCTCTTGCAGTACAGAATCTTCTTACACATTTTGTTAGAACAAGAAATATGCTTCAATACTTATCAACATCTCTTAGAGAGATATTAGTTCAAGCTTCTGGGATGCTGTTTTAGCAATACTGACGACATGATCGTGCCAGGACATGTTCTGATCCCCAAAAGCGTTATGGAAGGTGACTCGACTACTGGATAACGCTCCATTTTCACAGTTAGTAAGTCAATGTGAGACTTCTTTGTCAATGTTGTGGCCTGAGCTATCAGTACGTTAAGCTGTATGTCATTTAATAATCAATCGTTTTGATATCTACGTCGATCTGTGAGGTACGTTGCTGTCGCCGATGTACCGTTTCCCGGGATGATAGTGGCTTGCCAGGTTCCACGCACGATATTAATGTACTGTTGTCTGCGAAGCTGTAGATTGAATTGGATATTGTTTCCAGCATCTCGTTAATTTACAGTATAAACAGTGTAGGATATAGGACAGATCACTGAGGAAGACCGCCAAAGTTTGTCAAAGTTGCACTCTTTGAAAGATATTTATGTAAAATCTCTATGCCAAATCAATACGCATCACCTGTTGTCTACACCCTTTGTTCCCAATAGATGTGACAAATCCCTGTTCCGGAGCTTTGTTTATCCACTGGAATGGTAGATTTTCTCAAAAGAATATACATAATAGGTCATTCCGCTGTTTTAGTTAGCGTCCGGAAATTACGGGGATCTACTTTACAGTGATCGCTTTTCCTGCATAGACGCTTCAGATCGTTGTCGACGGATAAACGGCCCTGTTTTACCGACAACTTAATTTGATGCACGCTTTTTATTGGTCGTCGGAAAACAGCGGCGGAGTTTGTTGAAATTCTAAGCTGCAATTACGTACAAGTAAAAATTTAACTACTATCGACACAATTTCTCATGAGTTTTGTCAACACAGATTTCCAGAATATTTATATTACGTAAATTTATTGTATCATAAAACTGTTCTTATCATATACCTTAAAAGTTTTAAAAAAAGTTGATCTCATTGGCAAGTTATTTTAAATCCAGTCAGTACTAAAATGTCTTTTTAGTAAAGCAAGAAACACTAACTTAGTAATGTCTATGTATTTTCAACTATACAGAGTTCACTTACTGCCACCAATACTTTCTTGCTGTATCCAGCACCGAGGAACTCAACTGAGATGTACCAGGTTGTGTGGCTAGTAATCTGAGAGTAGACACAGTCCCCTGTCAGCTTTAATGTAAAATCCTATGAACCCAAGGCCTCTTAAGCGGCCTGGAAGTTCGAAACAAATCACAATAGCCTTTAGTTTCGACAAGAAATATGACCTCAACCACAGGCTAATCATGAGATAATTTCAATTTGACAGCTTCGTAGGTCAGAGATCACTCTCACTCACAGAGTATCTCATACTGGGCATTTCAGTTTGGTTTGAACTTATGATTAGATGTGCTTAAAATAGTCAGGCTAATTTATATTTCTTTACAGAAACACTGGCTGTACAAAGGTTCGAACAGCAGCCTTCGTATTCGGAAGTAAATCCAGGACAAGATGCGCTTCTCACTTGCAAAGTATTCAACAAGCGAGGCTCATGTTCATGGCAAAAAGACAATAAGGTAAGTTCATCTAAGGGAATTAATTGTTTCGTTGTTGTTGTTCTTGTTTTTTTTATGACTATGTATTAGTGTTTAATCGACATCTCGTTATTTGTGGGTTCTTCTAGTTAGTCGTTGTGGTGTTTTGCTTCTTGGTGACGTGGCCTCTCGATGATTATTGCCTACCACATTTGTACTCAAGTTTTTCCTGTTGGTTTGCCTATCTTTTACAAGGTTATCATATGGGTTTGATATCTACGCTAGGTTTGTTTTACGTGTTATACACGGTGTTTGATAAACATGCGCTAAATACAGGGTGGGCCAATAGTGCGTGGACGGAGGATTGTGGGCTTACTGAAAAATATTCCAAAAATCTGTCACTTGATCATGGTAGAGACCCTTGAGGGCTATTACGTAAAAATATTTTCACTTAAATTCTGACGTTTATACAGGGTGATTCATATCAAACTTACATTTTTTTGAATGGAACCCCCTATATATTATTGCATATTTGGAATCCTTGGCCAATTCTAGTGTGACTTTATGTATCACACATGGAACTGTAAACGAACCGTTTAGGCGCAAATCACCATTTTTGGTATACGTAGGTATCAGAAAAAAATTGAATATCGCAGCGATTATAAAACTTAGAAGGCCGTGACTTTGCGGTACGACTAAGCATGAAATGCCTCACCTAAGGTCAGACGGCTAAATTTGAATTCTTTTTGTACTTGGAGAAATTGATAGATTAATTAAGGAAACTTCAATCACAGATAACTTGATTTTTTCAAATGGGAATGCCTATTTTGGTTTAAAGAATCAAACATAACTAACATTAGATATCTTGCCGCTGCTGTATCCGGTTAGAGCTAATATGTTGTAAGAAATTTTCATAATCTTGCCTCATTGCTCAGGTTAGTTTGCATCTTTCTACTAAGTTAGTTGCTTTCTTCCATATTAACGAGCCTTTGTTTATTTTTCATAGCCTACTAGGTTGCTTGGATGCAGGAAAATTGAAAAACGCTGATTTGACTGAAAATTTGAAATAAAATGGAAACCAAGAAAGATTGATATCAAGAACGCTATACCGTTAGAAGGGTAATCAAATTTTACGTTTGATTCTTTAAACCAAAATAGGCATTCCCATTTGAAAAAATCAAGTTATCTGTGATTGAAGTTTCCTTAATTAATCTATCGATTTCTCCAAGTACAAAAAGAATTCACATCTAGCCGTCTGACCTTAGGTAACGCGTTTCATGCTTAGTCGTACCGCAAAGCCACGGCCGTCTAAGTTTTATAATCGCTGCGATATTCAATTTTTTTCTGATACCTACTTATACCAAAAATGGTGATTTGCGCCTAAACGGTTCGTTTAAAGTTCCATGTGTGATACATAAAGTCACACTAGAATTGGCCAAGGAATCCAAATATGCAATAATATATAGGGGGTTCTATTCAAAAAAATGTAGGTTTGATATGAATCACCCTGCATAAACGTCAGAATTTAAATGAAAATATTTTTACGTTATAGCCCTCAATGGTTCCTACCATGGTCAAGTGACAGATTTTTGGAATATTTTTCAGTAAGCCCACAATCCTCCGTCCACGCACTATTGGCCCACCCTGTATATGATTGTTTGATAGATTTTAAGGACTTTGTTCTTTGTTCTTGTTATCTGATTTCGTATGTCGTCCAAATTTTCCACTGGAATAGCGTAAACTACTGACTTTAGATAAACAAACAAGAAATATTGTAAGGGGACTTAAGTCTGGCGATTGCCAGGCTTTGCTTGTGGTCCACCTCGCCCAGTCCAGTGATTGCTCTTAAATATTCATGAACAACCAAACTAAAATGTGCTGATGCACCATCGTGCATAACTGAGATTGCACGTCTTGTTGCTAGTGTTACACCATCCAGTTAGCTGGGTAGAGTATTTTTTGGAAAGCGATATACATTAATAATTTTAAGAAATATCATAACTAGCACTCGCAAAATTTTTTTCACCTCTACCTTCGAAATGAAGCGGCTTTACAGAAACCACCAAAGGACAAAATATTCTTAAAGTAGTTCAAAGAATCACCAAGGTGTTGAAGACACCGTCTTGGCAAGCCATTATAAAGCCCTCAGTCTCCGACTTCAACCCACTAGACCTTAGGAAAGAGAAGGTCAACTGCTCAGACAAGCCATGCTCTTCCAGATGTTTGTAGAAGATTCCATGCATTGGCTTATCTTTATGAAGTCTTAACAGGAAGTCGACTTCGGCAGCTTTAAGGTGGGATTTTAATTCTGCGGGAGCAAGTTCCGTAATGGACTGCTGACACCTCCGCTTGAAGTCGAGTGTGAGGCTGAGCTCCTCGGCTGCTCGTTTCGCTGCGCTAAAAAGAAAGGCTCCTTTTCCCGCATTCTCGTGCTCTCGCACAAAGCGGATCAGGGGATCGGTGCTGTTCGTTACATAGCAGGCAGTGGCCAGTACTACTCTGTTGTGCAGACGCTCCAAACTCAATAGTCCACGCCCTCCCAGGTGTCGCGGGAGGTATACTCGCGGGACAGAGGACTTAGGATGCAGGCTTCTCTCCATGTTCATCCTTTTGCGGGTCTTCGTGTCGATTTCCTTCAGCTCGTTCACTTTCCAGTGTATAGCACCAAAGGTGTATAATAACAATGGGACCGCAAGCATGTTTGTGGCAGCGACTTTGTTCTTGCCGGACAGTTCTGACGACCAGATCTGCCGGAGTCGGTGCAAATACCTGCGGCGGAGACACTCTTTAACCAATGCTGCCTCTTGGACATGACGCTGCGCCACTCCAAGGTAGGTATAAGTATCTCCGGCATGCAGTTGTCGCAAGATGCTCCCATCAACGAGCTGTTCCTCATCTCCACTATCTCCGCTTCGTCCTTTCTTGAGATGAACCAATGCACATTTGTCTGTCCCGAACTCCATTCCGATAGCATGACTGTACTCCTGCACCACCCTCAGCGATTGTTGTAGTTCGCGTTGGCCGGAGGCATAAAGTTTTAGGTCATCCATATAAAACAGATGGGTGACCCTGTGCCTCCGGTTATTGGGCGTGCCACAGCTGTATCCTTTAGTATTTCTCAGCGCTATGGACAGAGGCAAAAGTGAGATGCAAAAGAGCAAGGGACTCAAGGAGTCTCCTTGGAAGACACCTCTTTTCAATGACACCAACTCTGTCTGAACCCGAGTTTCACCTGATGTTATGGTAAACCGGGTCTTCCAGAGCGGCATCAGTTGTTTGATGCATCCCACTATCTGATTATCCACCGAAAGACATTCCAACAGCCGCACAATGAGGTCATGAGAAGTGCTGTCGAATGCCTTGCGATAGTCAATCCAGGCCATAGAAAGGTTTCGCTTGTACTGCACAGAGTCCTGCGTGACACATCGGTCAATCAACAGGTTCTCCTTGCAGCCAGCTACTCCTTTCTTTGACCCTCTCTGTTCATATACGTCGAGAAATACAGGATTCACAGCTTGAAGGATACGCATGTACAAGATTCTGGTGAAGAGCTTGTAACACGCGTTCAGACATGTTATTGGCCTGTAGTTTTTGGGATCAGACAAATCTCCGGTCTTCGGGAGAAGCACGGTTCGACCCTCGACAAACCAAGCCGGAATTGGCTGCTCCTGATTTAGCCACGAGTTAAAAACTCTAGCTAAATGCCGGTGGCAACTGGGGAATTTTTTCCACCAGTAGGTGTTTATGCCATCCGGGCCAGGAGCTGCGAAATTCTTTGCGCCTCGTAAGGCGTCAAGAATTTCTTCCGTGTTTATCGGGTGACGCAGTACATTCAAGTTAGGAGTCTTCCTACAAACGGACTCGAACTGCGCCAAGGCCGGAGTGTCTGCTGAGAGAGGTTTGGGTTGTTCGTAAATGTCCCTCCAAAAGGCCTCCACGCGATCAGCAGTTGGCGGCTGCTCTATGGCTGGAGGCGGCTGTTGGAAAAGGCGAGAAGGTCTTTCGTAGAACATTCTGTTCTGCTCCAGACCTCTCGCCCGCGCCACCAACGATCGCTTAGCAGCGATTAGCATCCGTATCCTGTCAAGACAGTGTTGCTTGACAACAACCAGTACCGCTTGACTGAGTGTATGATGGTCGCGCCTCAACCCGTAGGCTATCTGGCGCACTCGGCGCGTAAAAGGCTTCCCAGCCGCTCTATATTCCATCACACACTGGATACGGGATGCTTCCTGGCGAGCCAACTGGATTTTCGCTTCCATTTGGCGCACCCGTCTCTGTGCTCTCTCAACAGGTGAGTCTCTCACTCTCCCCTGTCTAGCTAGCCTCAGAGCCGCAGCGTAAATTTCGCAATTGATGCTCCAAATGTCAGAGGCCTCCGATAGACGTTCACCAACAACCTCATCCTCTCTCTTTAAATCTGCCAGCTTCAAGGACCTTCCGTTGTTATGCAAGGCCCTTCGGTCCCTGAAATCCCCAGGTGAGACGACTTGGTCGATTTCCCTCTCAGCGGGCCTTACCGGCGAACTTTCAGCCTGGTTAACAGGCCTTCCGTCCGCCGAAGGGGCAGGCTGAGCTGGAGCACGAACATATCCCTGCCTCCGGAGGTACGATACATAATCTCGCAAATTCTGAGAGGTAAGCGTGCTATGCTCTGGGTGCATTTCACACCACCTCTCATACATGCGGGACATGTATCCCCTACGGCGCGGGCTACTGCTCTCGTAGCAGCTCAGCAGGTCATCCTTGAGCTCCGTCGTCCACCTAAAACGGTCCAGGTTATTGCGGGGGTCGTCATCAGGGCAAATCGAAGCACCGCCACCTTGCCCAACGCCGGCTTCCGAAACCGGCTCGGTGTGGGTGCTTTTCCTTCGAGGTGGTCGAACCCGAAGATAGGGCCCGTCAGGTGGTTAGCCTTAGGGCCCGCAGCCGACATTTCCGGAGGCAGTCGTCCAAATTGCCTCCAGAGGATGGACCTGTGAAGGTTGCCGACCGACTTGCATCCTTTGGCTTCGGTATACCCCTCGGTGTCGCCACGCACCGAATAGCCTGTTGATGTTGGGCGGCTTCCTGGGGGTTTATGAAAACAGCCGCTTCTAACATGAAGAACAGACGCTGTCGGAGTACCGCTCCTCACATGGAGATCCGTCGTGTCCTATTAATTGTGGAATAGCCGATCCTCTGGATGCAGACGCTATTCCACCGTGCTAGTTTTGGTCCGCCCCGGGTATTTGATTTCCCCGGTACCACCCATATCTGGGAGGCGTTCCCCTATCCGCCACCTTGGGGAGGCGCCACTGAGGGGATCTAGCAACCCCTCGCGGGGTTGCTTATTATTATTATTATAATATTACAGTATTGAGTAGCGTACAAGTACTATAAACTCAAATGTAGAAGAATAAGTGTGTATGGACTAGACAAACAGAATGAGAGACTGAATTACAAAGAAAATAGTCACAAGGTGCTGCACCACCTGTCATAATTGTCTTTAAAACTATTTATAGAAGGTGATTTCACCACGTAGGAAAGCAGGTTGCTCCATGCCTCGAAAATGCGGTTGAATAGGAAACACTGACGAACCGAAGTGCGGAAAGCTTCTTTCTGCAACTTGAAGTTGTGGCCTCTGAGGTTGCTTTGCGACAGGCGGTATAGATGAGATAGGTCTACAGTGAACATGTTATTTATGACTATACAGGGTTGGGATAAAGTATGGAACCAAGCAAATAACTTTGGAACGGCAAAAATGATATTGCTGAAAATTTGCAGGCAAATGTAGTGACATAAAATGCATCCAAGGACATTATGTTAGGTATTAATTACTTCTGGTTTAACCGGAAGTACCGTCAAGTTTTTTAATTTAAATGGGACACCCTGTATATTTTTGCAGATTTTAATACATCTTTATTTTCCGAATACGTCCATAGTGGGTTTAGTATTAGTTTCTGTAAAAATAAGAAAGATCCTTATCATTTCAGATGTTTAAAATGCCGGCCATTCAAAGTCTTAATGATGATCGGTTTTGGCGATCGCGTGAGAACTCACAAAGAAGTGTGTCAACTTTCCAATGACTTACATCCCGACAGGGGTCCTATAATACTCAAACGTTTTAATTTAACTGGGAATATTAAAAATTCACCTAAAACGGGAAGACCGCAGACCGCCATGGACGAATTTGTGGGACAAGTAAAAAAGTTTTGTCTCTCCTATTTTGACAGCAACAAATAATAAAACCACTGTGAACGTATTCGGAAAAAAAGACTTATTAAAATCTGCAAAAATATACAGAGTGTCCCATTTAAATTAAAAAAGTTGACGGTACTTCCGGTTAGATCGGACGTGCATTAATAGCTAACATAATGTCTTCGGATGCATTATGGGTCACTATATGTACCTGCAAATTTTCGGCAATATCACCCTTTCCGTTTCAAAGACATTTGCTTGGTTCCATACTTTATCCCAACCCTGTATATGTTATAATGAGGTCGCCCCACAGTCTTTTGGCTGTACACGTTGATAGATCAAATAACATGCGACGTTCATCATAGCTTGGCTTTTGGATACCAAAGGGAGTCCGCGTTGCACGTCTTTGTACTGATTCTAACAAGTTCTTGTCGCGCATGAGAACTGGATCCCAACTAGGACCGATAAATTCCAAAGTGGGTCGTAAGTAAGTTTTATATAACATGGAACAGGTACTAACGTCACATCCATGGAAAGATCTCTCCATCATGTAAAGCAGCCTCTTGCCTTTGGATGTGACGCTATGAATCTGCTCAGACCAAGATAACCTATCTGTGACTATTACTCCTAGATTGGTGGACTGGAAACTGTGTCGATGGTCTCGTTGCAGATTTTGTATGGCAATCTTGGATTGTTCTTACCCAGATGGAGAACGCAGCTCTTGACGAGATTGAGAGGGAGAAGCCAATGCTCTGACCAAAGACTAACTATATTCAGATCCTCTTGAAGTACAGTGGAGTTAGCAACTGTATTGTAAATTTTAGTGTCATCTGCACAAGCAGAACATGAAGGTGAAGTTAGTTTAGGAAGATCGCTCATGTACAAAACAAAAAGAACTGGACCTAGCACAGACCCCTGCGGTAGTCCGCTGGTTATGTTGTGGGTAGATGAGTAGCTGCCTCCAACGCGATGTTTGTAGAAGATTCCGTGTATTGCCTTACCTTTATGGAGTCTTAAAATGAAGTCGACTTCGGCAGTTTTGATGGACAGCTGACATCTCCGCTTGAGGTCGAGTGTGAGGCTGAGCCCCTCGGCTGCTCGTTTTGCTGCGCTAAATTATTATTTTATTACAAGCGCTGCTATGTAGGATGGTGCATGCGCTGAAGCATGAAGAAAAGCATCGTCTAAAGCTAACATATCAGCCACTTGTTTATCAGTATTGTCTCTCAACTCCAAAATCTGTTTCTGCACAGTTTATGTGAAAATATACCGGCTCTACGTATTCCTGTTCAAAATGTTGACGTAAAGCATCACAAATTCATTTCATGCGTGTCCGAAGCCATAATGGTATCCTATTTCTGAGGCTCTCGAATATGTCAATATAAATATAAAACTCCCTTATCGCTGATGGAGCGCTGAGAAGAAAAACGAACGAATGGCCGATATATCACTTTTTATGCTATCGTTCCTGGTGAAATATTATGCATTCAGATATCCATAGATATAATTCAACAACGCATCCGTTGCGAAAGGGGAACAATTTATTTGCTAACACGCAACGGAACGGTACAGACACCAACAGTTTCCAATGAAATATTTGTTTTCGTTCGAAGCATCAACACATTAGGCCTTATTATAGTTGACGCAGTATACGCGTTCGCTAGACACTTAGGCTGCATTTCGTCCAGAGATGTGCGAAGATGTGTTTTTAGCGAATCAATAGAATCGCTTGAATTACCTTGCCTCGTCAGCACAGCTCTCGTGGAAACGGCTTAGCATAGCGATGTTTTTGTACGTACAAAACAAGGCATGTTGGTAAGGAATGTGTGCTAGGAATGTGTTTCGAGAGATGTGTTGGCAGAGATGTGTGCTAGAGATGTGGGCGAGGGATGTGTGCTGTGGATGTAGGCGAGCAAAGAGAAAAATCTCAAAAGAGTCCGCTACAAACCCTCGCAACGCCCATCTGTACACCGTTTCACAGCTCCGTTACACATCATCGCTACGCTCATTTTCCTATAGAACAGCTCTGGTGGAAACGCAACTTTATAATAAGAGCCACTGATCGGTAGACTTATGGTATTTAAACAAATTTCATATTGATGCTAGGCATACACATTATGAAGTAGACGAAATGGGGATACACCAGCGACGGTTCCTTTGGGCGTGGCGGAAGTCCAAAAGCGCAAAAAAGTGGGTTCCAAAACGCAAATCTGCCGTTTTAGTATGTTGTAGTATGTACGTTTTCTTATTCAAAAACCCAGTGGTAGACAGCTAGTCCGGTTTCCAGTAAGTTGTATAAAGTTTCAAAAGCTGAAAATTTTATGAAAATTCACGTTCTTTTAGCAGGAATAGAGACGTTATATTATGCTATTCACATTATTATGATAAGTACAGTTTTTGAATGGACCTAGGCTGGAGCATCTTAAAAGCAATTCTTTGGCATAATAAAACATTGGGGGTTATAGTTAAAAAAAGAGAGAAAAGCTAGATTTTGCATTCTACGTCACCCTGTATACCAATATGCGTCGCTGGCTTATTTTATAGCCGTTTTTAAAACTAGAGGATATTTTAAATCTTCTCATGTATAAAAAATAATTTTTGATTCATGACTTTTTGATGTATAGTACGTTCATTTGACCGCCATTTGTATATAAAAATGATCATAACTTTTGAAATACCCCGATAATGTAATAATGCCCTATGCTGGAAGAACGGAAATTATATAGGGTGTCTCATTCAAAAAATGCATGTTTGCATCACCACGTAGTTATGGATCACCCTGTATAAATCTAAATATTTTCTGAGCAAGGAGCATATCCGTGGCTACAACTTTTATATATAACTTTTTCCGCTATCTTCTACAGTAGTGGAGTTAACGACCGAGCCGGTACTAAAAACTGACCCTGTATGAATCAAATTGTTTCACAGATATGAACTTCGGCAGCATTCGGATAGGTCTAAAAAACACGCTATATTACCAAAGCCAATTTTTTCCAACCTAATGGACACCACAAAGGCTTAAGTTTTCAAACCTCCCGCCTGCGCCACCACTGCACAACTAGGGTACTCCTACACCCATAACCGTATTACGGTGTACCAAAGTGTTGAAGACAACGTCTTGGCAAGCTATTATAAAACCCACTAGACATTACGACAGAGAAGGCCAACGGCTCAGACAAGCCATGTTCTTCATTACTATTATTATTAATCTGACTTTCTAAGTTCCTCTCGCATAATTGCGGTAGCAACAAGTGTTGAAGGGCTGTGCCAAGTCAACACCCGGACTATTATTGATCGGAATTTAGGAAGGATCGCACAATATTATAAGTCTTCAGGATTACAGACTTTTGGAATACTTTGTGCAACTTTTCGTCCAGGCCCAACTGTTGAAGGTGATGTGTAAACGTATTTGGTGTAAGGCCTGAGACAGACTTAATGAGGGGGACAATTGTGACTTTCTTTTGTTTCCAAAGTCGTTTTATTTCCATGGCAAGGTCCGTGTATTTAGATATCTTCCCAGCGTAGGTGTTTTGGATATTCATTCAATTTTGTCGGCCTTTGACTGGAAAACTATATCTGGTCTATTGGCTGGGATATTATTATTATTTTGCATTACTTATTTTTTCTCGCATGGTTGCGGTGATAACAAGTATTGACGGGCTGTGCCAAGTCAACACCTGACCTATTATTATTCAGAATTCAGGAAGGACGGTACCGTATTATTATTCTCATTTTTCAAGTTTCTCTCGCATGACTGCGGAAGCAACAAATGTTGACGAGCTGTGCCAAGTCAACACCTGAACTATTACTGATCGGAATTTAGGAAAGATCGTACTATATTACAGGTCTTAAGGATTACAAACTTTTGGAATATTTTGTGTAACCTTTCGTCCAGGCCTAACTGTTGTAGGTGTTGTGTAAATGTGTTCGGTGTGAGGTCTGAGACCGACATAATGAGGGAGACAACACTAACTTTATCTTGCTTCCAGAGTCGCTTCGTTATTATGGTTTAAAACAAAAAAGTGCAGCCCGGGCTCCGACACACCGGGCTGCTGTTCCATTACCCAATGACTACTCCTCACACCGTGAGGTGAGCAATCACTGGGTCCGCGAATCGTGCGCCCTAAGTAGACGAAGGGACCCAAGGATGACTGCCTTCTGCATTCTGGCGGCTAAGATGTGCGCCGCCGCACGGCACACCGGTATTTTGCGCAGTGCAGAGAGCAGCGTATTCCTCATTCCACCTAGGGATCCAATGACCATAACCAGCAGACTTACAGTGTAGTCTGGCCAGAGCCTGCGAAGTTGTCCGAGCAACTCCTGATATTTGGTCCGCTTTTCCTCCTCCTTAGAGTCGATGTTCACCTCGGCAGGCGCCGAAAACTCAATAACGAACATCGTCTTCTGTTGGTGGTCGAGAAGGACTATGTCGGGCTTGTTTGCCTGTACAAGCTCGTTCACTTTCCAGTGTATAGCGCCAAAGGTGTATAATAACAATGGGACCGCAAGCATGTTTGTGGCAGCGACTTTGTTCTTGCCGGACAGTTCTGACGACCAGATCTGCCGGAGTCGGTGCAAATACCTGCGGCGGAGACACTCTTTAACCAATGCTGCCTCTTGGACATGACGCTGCGCCACTCCAAGGTAGGTATAAGTATCTCCGGCATGCAGTTGTCGCAAGATGCTCCCATCAACGAGCTGTTCCTCATCTCCACTATCTCCGCTTCGTCCTTTCTTGAGATGAACCAATGCACATTTGTCTGTCCCGAACTCCATTCCGATAGCATGACTGTACTCCTGCACCACCCTCAGCGATTGTTGTAGTTCGCGTTGGCCGGAGGCATAAAGTTTTAGGTCATCCATATAAAACAGATGGGTGACCCTGTGCCTCCGGTTATTGGGCGTGCCACAGCTGTATCCTTTAGTATTTCTCAGCGCTATGGACAGAGGCAAAAGTGAGATGCAAAAGAGCAAGGGACTCAAGGAGTCTCCTTGGAAGACACCTCTTTTCAATGACACCAACTCTGTCTGAACCCGAGTTTCACCTGATGTTATGGTAAACCGGGTCTTCCAGAGCGGCATCAGTTGTTTGATGCATCCCACTATCTGACTATCCACCGAAAGACATTCCAACAGCCGCACAATGAGGTCATGAGAAGTGCTGTCGAATGCCTTGCGATAGTCAATCCAGGCCATAGAAAGGTTTCGCTTGTACTGCACAGAGTCCTGCGTGACACATCGGTCAATCAACAGGTTCTCCTTGCAGCCAGCTACTCCTTTCTTTGACCCTCTCTGTTCATATACGTCGAGAAATACAGGATTCACAGCTTGAAGGATACGCATGTACAAGATTCTGGTGAAGAGCTTGTAACACGCGTTCAGACATGTTATTGGCCTGTAGTTTTTGGGATCAGACAAATCTCCGGTCTTCGGGAGAAGCACGGTTCGACCCTCGACAAACCAAGCCGGAATTGGCTGCTCCTGATTTAGCCACGAGTTAAAAACTCTAGCTAAATGCCGGTGGCAACTGGGGAATTTTTTCCACCAGTAGGTGTTTATGCCATCCGGGCCAGGAGCTGCGAAATTCTTTGCGCCTCGTAAGGCGTCAAGAATTTCTTCCGTGTTTATCGGGTGACGCAGTACATTCAAGTTAGGAGTCTTCCTACAAACGGACTCGAACTGCGCCAAGGCCGGAGTGTCTGCTGAGAGAGGTTTGGGTTGTTCGTAAATGTCCCTCCAAAAGGCCTCCACGCGATCAGCAGTTGGCGGCTGCTCTATGGCTGGAGGCGGCTGTTGGAAAAGGCGAGAAGGTCTTTCGTAGAACATTCTGTTCTGCTCCAGACCTCTCGCCCGCGCCACCAACGATCGCTTAGCAGCGATTAGCATCCGTATCCTGTCAAGACAGTGTTGCTTGACAACAACCAGTACCGCTTGACTGAGTGTATGATGGTCGCGCCTCAACCCGTAGGCTATCTGGCGCACTCGGCGCGTAAAAGGCTTCCCAGCCGCTCTATATTCCATCACACACTGGATACGGGATGCTTCCTGGCGAGCCAACTGGATTTTCGCTTCCATTTGGCGCACCCGTCTCTGTGCTCTCTCAACAGGTGAGTCTCTCACTCTCCCCTGTCTAGCTAGCCTCAGAGCCGCAGCGTAAATTTCGCAATTGATGCTCCAAATGCCAGAGGCCTCCGATAGACGTTCACCAACAACCTCATCCTCTCTCTTTAAATCTGCCAGCTTCAAGGACCTTCCGTTGTTATGCAAGGCCCTTCGGTCCCTGAAATCCCCAGGTGAGACGACTTGGTCGATTTCCCTCTCAGCGGGCCTTACCGGCGAACTTTCAGCCTGGTTAACAGGCCTTCCGTCCGCCGAAGGGGCAGGCTGAGCTGGAGCACGAACATATCCCTGCCTCCGGAGGTACGATACATAATCTCGCAAATTCTGAGAGGTAAGCGTGCTATGCTCTGGGTGCATTTCACACCACCTCTCATACATGCGGGACATGTATCCCCTACGGCGCGGGCTACTGCTCTCGTAGCAGCTCAGCAGGTCATCCTTGAGCTCCGTCGTCCACCTAAAACGGTCCAGGTTATTGCGGGGGTCGTCATCAGGGCAAATCGAAGCACCGCCACCTTGCCCAACGCCGGCTTCCGAAACCGGCTCGGTGTGGGTGCTTTTCCTTCGAGGTGGTCGAACCCGAAGATAGGGCCCGTCAGGTGGTTAGCCTTAGGGCCCGCAGCCGACATTTCCGGAGGCAGTCGTCCAAATTGCCTCCAGAGGATGGACCTGTGAAGGTTGCCGACCGACTTGCATCCTTTGGCTTCGGTATACCCCTCGGTGTCGCCACGCACCGAATAGCCTGTTGATGTTGGGCGGCTTCCTGGGGGTTTATGAAAACAGCCGCTTCTAACATGAAGAACAGACGCTGTCGGAGTACCGCTCCTCACATGGAGATCCGTCGTGTCCTATTAATTGTGGAATAGCCGATCCTCTGGATGCAGACGCTATTCCACCGTGCTAGTTTTGGTCCGCCCCGGGTATTTGATTTCCCCGGTACCACCCATATCTGGGAGGCGTTCCCCTATCCGCCACCTTGGGGAGGCGCCACTGAGGGGATCTAGCAACCCCTCGCGGGGTTGCTTATTATTATTATTATAATATTACAGTATTGAGTAGCGTACAAGTACTATAAACTCAAATGTAGAAGAATAAGTGTGTATGGACTAGACAAACAGAATGAGAGACTGAATTACAAAGAAAATAGTCACAAGGTGCTGCACCACCTGTCATAATTGTCTTTAAAACTATTTATAGAAGGTGATTTCACCACGTAGGAAAGCAGGTTGCTCCATGCCTCGAAAATGCGGTTGAATAGGAAACACTGACGAACCGAAGTGCGGAAAGCTTCTTTCTGCAACTTGAAGTTGTGGCCTCTGAGGTTGCTTTGCGACAGGCGGTATAGATGAGATAGGTCTACAGTGAACATGTTATTTATGACTATACAGGGTTGGGATAAAGTATGGAACCAAGCAAATAACTTTGGAACGGCAAAAATGATATTGCTGAAAATTTGCAGGCAAATGTAGTGACATAAAATGCATCCAAGGACATTATGTTAGGTATTAATTACTTCTGGTTTAACCGGAAGTACCGTCAAGTTTTTTAATTTAAATGGGACACCCTGTATATTTTTGCAGATTTTAATACATCTTTATTTTCCGAATACGACCATAGTGGGTTTAGTATTAGTTTCTGTAAAAATAAGAAAGATCCTTATCATTTCAGATGTTTAAAATGCCGGCCATTCAAAGTCTTAATGATGATCGGTTTTGGCGATCGCGTGAGAACTCACAAAGAAGTGTGTCAACTTTCCAATGACTTACATCCCGACAGGGGTCCTATAATACTCAAACGTTTTAATTTAACTGGGAATATTAAAAATTCACCTAAAACGGGAAGACCGCAGACCGCCATGGACGAATTTGTGGGACAAGTAAAAAAGTTTTGTCTCTCCTATTTTGACAGCAACAAATAATAAAACCACTGTGAACGTATTCGGAAAAAAAGATTTATTAAAATCTGCAAAAATATACAGAGTGTCCCATTTAAATTAAAAAAGTTGACGGTACTTCCGGTTAGATCGGACGTGCATTAATAGCTAACATAATGTCTTCGGATGCATTATGGGTCACTATATGTACCTGCAAATTTTCGGCAATATCACCCTTTCCGTTTCAAAGACATTTGCTTGGTTCCATACTTTATCCCAACCCTGTATATGTTATAATGAGGTCGCCCCACAGTCTTTTGGCTGTACACGTTGATAGATCAAATAACATGCGACGTTCATCATAGCTTGGCTTTTGGATACCAAAGGAAGTCCGCGTTGCACGTCTTTGTACTGATTCTAACAAGTTCTTGTCGCGCATGAGAACTGGATCCCAACTAGGACCGATAAATTCCAAAGTGGGTCGTAAGTAAGTTTTATATAACATGGAACAGGTACTAACGTCACATCCATGGAAAGATCTCTCCATCATGTAAAGCAGCCTCTTGGCTTTGGATGTGACGCTATGAATCTGCTCAGACCAAGATAACCTATCTGTGACTATTACTCCTAGATTGGTGGACTGGAAACTGTGTCGATGGTCTCGTTGCAGATTTTGTATGGCAATCTTGGATTGTTCTTACCCAGATGGAGAACGCAGCTCTTGACGAGATTGAGAGGGAGAAGCCAATGCTCTGACCAAAGACTAACTATATTCAGATCCTCTTGAAGTACAGTGGAGTTAGCAACTGTATTGTAAATTTTAGTGTCATCTGCACAAGCAGAACATGAAGGTGAAGTTAGTTTAGGAAGATCGCTCATGTACAAAACAAAAAGAACTGGACCTAGCACAGACCCCTGCGGTAGTCCGCTGGTTATGTTGTGGGTAGATGAGTAGCTGCCTCCAACGCGATGTTTGTAGAAGATTACGTGTATTGCCTTACCTTTATGGAGTCTTAAAATGAAGTCGACTTCGGCAGTTTTGATGGACAGCTGACATCTCCGCTTGAGGTCGAGTGTGAGGCTGAGCCCCTCGGCTGCTCGTTTTGCTGCGCTAAATTATTATTTTATTACAAGCGCTGCTATGTAGGATGGTGCATGCGCTGAAGCATGAAGAAAAGCATCGTCTAAAGCTAACATATCAGCCACTTGTTTATCAGTATTGTCTCTCAACTCCAAAATCTGTTTCTGCACAGTTTATGTGAAAATATACCGGCTCTACGTATTCCTGTTCAAAATGTTGACGTAAAGCATCACAAATTCATTTCATGCGTGTCCGAAGCCATAATGGTATCCTATTTCTGAGGCTCTCGAATATGTCAATATAAATATAAAACTCCCTTATCGCTGATGGAGCGCTGAGAAGAAAAACGAACGAATGGCCGATATATCACTTTTTATGCTATCGTTCCTGGTGAAATATTATGCATTCAGATATCCATAGATATAATTCAACAACGCATCCGTTGCGAAAGGGGAACAATTTATTTGCTAACACGCAACGGAACGGTACAGACACCAACAGTTTCCAATGAAATATTTGTTTTCGTTCGAAGCATCAACACATTAGGCCTTATTATAGTTGACGCAGTATACGCGTTCGCTAGACACTTAGGCTGCATTTCGTCCAGAGATGTGCGAAGATGTGTTTTTAGCGAATCAATAGAATCGCTTGAATTACCTTGCCTCGTCAGCACAGCTCTCGTGGAAACGGCTTAGCATAGCGATGTTTTTGTACGTACAAAACAAGGCATGTTGGTAAGGAATGTGTGCTAGGAATGTGTTTCGAGAGATGTGTTGCCAGAGATGTGTGCTAGAGATGTGGGCGAGGGATGTGTGCTGTGGATGTAGGCGAGCAAAGAGAAAAATCTCAAAAGAGTCCGCTACAAACCCTCGCAACGCCCATCTGTACACCGTTTCACAGCTCCGTTACACATCATCGCTACGCTCATTTTCCTATAGAACAGCTCTGGTGGAAACGCAACTTTATAATAAGAGCCACTGATCGGTAGACTTATGGTATTTAAACAAATTTCATATTGATGCTAGGCATACACATTATGAAGTAGACGAAATGGGGATACACCAGCGACGGTTCCTTTGGGCGTGGCGGAAGTCCAAAAGCGCAAAAAAGTGGGTTCCAAAACGCAAATCTGCCGTTTTAGTATGTTGTAGTATGTACGTTTTCTTATTCAAAAACCCAGTGGTAGACAGCTAGTCCGGTTTCCAGTAAGTTGTATAAAGTTTCAAAAGCTGAAAGTTTTATGAAAATTCACGTTCTTTTAGCAGGAATAGAGACGTTATATTATGCTATTCACATTATTATGATAAGTACAGTTTTTGAATGGACCTAGGCTGGAGCATCTTAAAAGCAATTCTTTGGCATAATAAAACATTGGGGGTTATAGTTAAAAAAAGAGAGAAAAGCTAGATTTTGCATTCTACGTCACCCTGTATACCAATATGCGTCGCTGGCTTATTTTATAGCCGTTTTTAAAACTAGAGGATATTTTAAATCTTCTCATGTATAAAAAATAATTTTTGATTCATGACTTTTTGATGTATAGTACGTTCATTTGACCGCCATTTGTATATAAAAATGATCATAACTTTTGAAATACCCCGATAATGTAATAATGCCCTATGCTGGAAGAACGGAAATTATATAGGGTGTCTCATTCAAAAAATGCATGTTTGCATCACCACGTAGTTATGGATCACCCTGTATAAATCTAAATATTTTCTGAGCAAGGAGCATATCCGTGGCTACAACTTTTATATATAACTTTTTCCGCTATCTTCTACAGTAGTGGAGTTAACGACCGAGCCGGTACTAAAAACTGACCCTGTATGAATCAAATTGTTTCACAGATATGAACTTCGGCAGCATTCGGATAGGTCTAAAAAACACGCTATATTACCAAAGCCAATTTTTTCCAACCTAATGGACACCACAAAGGCTTAAGTTTTCAAACCTCCCGCCTGCGCCACCACTGCACAACTAGGGTACTCCTACACCCATAACCGTATTACGGTGTACCAAAGTGTTGAAGACAACGTCTTGGCAAGCTATTATAAAACCCACTAGACATTACGACAGAGAAGGCCAACGGCTCAGACAAGCCATATTCTTCATTACTATTATTATTAATCTGACTTTCTAAGTTCCTCTCGCATAATTGCGGTAGCAACAAGTGTTGAAGGGCTGTGCCAAGTCAACACCCGGACTATTATTGATCGGAATTTAGGAAGGATCGCACAATATTATAAGTCTTCAGGATTACAGACTTTTGGAATACTTTGTGCAACTTTTCGTCCAGGCCCAACTGTTGAAGGTGATGTGTAAACGTATTTGGTGTAAGGCCTGAGACAGACTTAATGAGGGGGACAATTGTGACTTTCTTTTGTTTCCAAAGTCGTTTTATTTCCATGGCAAGGTCCGTGTATTTAGATATCTTCCCAGCGTAGGTGTTTTGGATATTCATTCAATTTTGTCGGCCTTTGACTGGAAAACTATATCTGGTCTATTGGCTGGGATATTATTATTATTTTGCATTACTTATTTTTTCTCGCATGGTTGCGGTGATAACAAGTATTGACGGGCTGTGCCAAGTCAACACCTGACCTATTATTATTCAGAATTCAGGAAGGACGGTACCGTATTATTATTCTCATTTTTCAAGTTTCTCTCGCATGACTGCGGAAGCAACAAATGTTGACGAGCTGTGCCAAGTCAACACCTGAACTATTACTGATCGGAATTTAGGAAAGATCGTACTATATTACAGGTCTTAAGGATTACAAACTTTTGGAATATTTTGTGTAACCTTTCGTCCAGGCCTAACTGTTGTAGGTGTTGTGTAAATGTGTTCGGTGTGAGGTCTGAGACCGACATAATGAGGGAGACAACACTAACTTTATCTTGCTTCCAGAGTCGCTTCGTTATTATTATTATTATGTTTTTTTCAAGCTTTTCTCGCATGACTGCGGTAGCAGCAGATGCTGACGGGTCGTGCCAAGTCAACACCTGAACTATTACTGATCGGAATTTAAGAAGGATCGTACTATATTACAGGTCTTAAGAATTACAGACTTTTGGAATATTTTGTGTAGCTTTTCGTCCAGGCCTAGCTGGTGCAGGTGTGGTGTGAATGTGTTAGGTGTAAGGCCTGAGACCGACATAATTAGGGGTACAATAACAACTTTGTTTTGTTTCCAGAGTCGTTTTACTTCTATGGCAAGGTCTGTGTATTTAGATATCTTCCCAGCGTAGGCGGTTTGAACATTCGTATCATTAGGGATAGCAATATCTATTAAATAGGTAACTTTGTCTGCCTTCGACTGAAAAACTATATCTGGTCTATTGGCTGGGATAGTTTTGTCTGTGTGTATTTCGACGTCCCAGTATAGTTTGTATTGATTGTTGTCAAGTACTGAGGTCGGTGTATAATTATAATATGGAGCTGTGTTTTCGATTAGTTTGTTAGTTGTGGCTAGGGCTTGGTGTATGATTTTGGCTGCAGAGTTATGTCTGGCCGTGTACTCGGTTCCAGCGAGGGTTTTGCATGCACTTGTTATATGATCTATTGTTTCCTTCTGTTGGTGGCATTTTCTGCAATTATCGTTGGTTACGGATGGATCTTTAATTATGTATTTTTTGTAGTTCCTCGTCGCAATTACTTGGTCCTGAATAGCAAGCATAAAACCCTCCGTTTCTGGAAAGAGCTGGCCCTCCTGCAGCCAAGTGTATGACTGTTTTTCATTTATGTGATCTTGTGTAATTCGGTATCTATGTTTGCCGTGAAGTGCTTTCTGCGACCATGTGTTTATTTTTTCTTGTTGTGATTCTATGGGATTGTGTGTGTCTGCTGCGTGGTTTGGACTGGAGAGGGTGAGTGGTGTATAGTTCTTGTCTGCTTTGACTATTGCTCTATGCAAATTCGTTTGTTTGCTCTGAAAGAAATGTCTGAGTGTTTTTATTTGTTTTGTGCGGAGTGACTGTATATCTATAATTCCTCTGCCCCCTTGTTTTCTATCTATGGTAAGCCTTTCTTTGCATGCGTTCGGATGTGACATTCTGTGCCTCGTGAGTTCTGTCCTTATGAGGATTTGGATGTTTTCTATGTCAGTGTGCGACCACTTGATGATGCCGAAGGAGTATGTGATGACCGGTATCGCGAATGTGTTAATGGCTTTTGTAAGATTTCTGGAATTTAGTTTTGTTTTTAGTAGCTTAATAAGGCGGTCTCTAAACTCTTGTATTAGTTGTTCTTTGACTTGTGAGTGGTCTATCTTAACACTTTGATTGAAACCCAGGTACTTGTATGTTTCGCCCTTGTCCATGTTGTCCAGTGTTTGGCCAGTTAATGTTTCCCGTTCTTGATGGCTCTTCCACTGACCTTTGTTGATGTGGAGCACCTTGCACTTACTCATTCCGAATTCCATCCTTACGTCTGACGTGCAAACTTCCGTTACTCTGAGCAATTCTCTCAGTTGTACTTCAGTTGCTGCATATAGTTTTATGTCATCCATGTAGAGGAGATGATTGATTTTATGTTGATTAACTTTCTCGTGTCTAATGTTGAAACCACAGTTTGTGTTATTGAGTGCATTGGAGAGCGGATTTAAACAGAGGCAGAACCACAGTGAACTGAGAGAGTCTCCCTGGAAGATACCGCGTCTTATGTGTAGTTCATCCGTCTGGATATGGCCGTGCTGAGTTTTGAGGTGTATGTTGGTGCGCCATGTTTCCATGATTCTTGTGAGAAACTGACGAAGTCCTGAGTTGATTTTATAAATTTGTAAAGTTTTCTTTAGCCAGCTGTGGGGTACAGAGTCAAAGGCTTTTTTATAATCTATAAAACAAGTGTGATGGTTTCTGTGTTCTTTTCTAGTCTGCTCCATGATCACACTGTCAATTATAAGCTGTTCCTTGCAGCCTTGACTTTGTTTTCTACATCCTTTTTGTTCTTCAGTGAGGATGTTGTTTTGTGTTAGGTGTTGTTCAATCCTTCTACATATTGTTGCAGTGATGATCTTGTAGAGGGTGGGGAGACAAGTGATTGGACGGTAATTGGCAGGGTTCTTGGTATCTGTGTTTTTAGGTTTAATATACGTTATTCCTTGTGTGAGGAATTTAGGAAGCCTATTAGGTTGTAGTATGGCTTTATTGATTTGGTCTGTGAGCACTTCGTATGTTGAACTGAATTGCTTGTACCAAAAATTTTGTATACTGTCCACGCCTGGGCACTTCCAATTGTGAGTATGTTTTATTGTTTCCGCTATTTCCTCTGGTGTAAGAATAACGTCACCCTGTTCCATTATATGTTGGTGATTCTCCTCTTCTTGTCTGATCCATGGAGCGTCTTGATTATGCGTTTTGGGCTCTGACCATAAACTACTCCAAAACTCAGTTAAGTCTTGTCTACTTGGTGGTTCTATGGTTGCTTCCTGGTTGTTTGCAGTTATTTTCTGGTAGAACCGCTTTTCACTTCTTTGGAAAAGATTATTAGCGTTCTTTCTCTCGTTGGATTCATTGTATCTGCGAAGTCGAGCTGCGTAAACTGCAAGTTTCTGTTTCAGTGTATCAGCTATTTCAGGTATCGATTTTTGAGGTGACTTGGATTTGAGTATATCTATTGTTGTCTGGATGCGTTTTGAACGGTTGTTGTTGTTAATGTATTGTGCGAGGTGTGCCAAATCCTTTCTGATTGCGGAAATTCTATTTTCGATTCGTATTTGCCATTTAGGTTTAGGCCTGTTGCTTGTGTGGTCTTTAGACCGTTTCGGAAGTTTTTGGCCGTTTACTGTGAGTGTTGTTGCTGCTGCAGCGTATATAACGGTATGGATGTCCTCTAGGTTACTGACGTTTGTTAAGAATTGTGGTGTTATGTTGGAATTTATTGTGTGTAATATTTGTTGGGTGTTGTTTTTAAAAATCAGTCTGGGCAAAGGATCTCGCAGCGCAGGATTGGTGCCACACCATTTGTTATATTGTGTGTCCATCACTTGTTCTGTGGATTGTGTGATGGAAGGCGGCGGCGTAACCTTTTGGCTTTGTGTGGCTGTGAGGGGTAGGTTAATTGATGTCTGGTCTGGTGTATCTGGTATGTGCTCATGTCCTGAGTCCATATCTGAATGTATGCTGGTGTCATTGTTTGTGTCTGTGTTTGGAGTCTGGCTATTTCGGGAATGAATATTTTGCCTTTCTGTGGTTGATTCATCGGCTAACGAGTCATTTGGTGGGACAGTATTTATTTCGTTGGATACAAGGCTCTTTATAGCTTGTAGTTCTTGCGGGGTAAGACGGTTGTTTTTAGTTATGACTCGTTTTTGATCAATCAGTCTTTGTTCGGTTACACGTGTTGAGAGGTGTGGGTATTGTGCTGTAAACAGCCTGTGTAGCTCATGTCTGTAGCCTGTAGAGATGGTTTCTAGTTTGGTGGCGGTATAGTAACAGTGCATTACAGATTTGTTCATCTCAGTAGTCCACTGTAAGCGCTGTCTTGGTTTACCAGCTTCGGTGGTTGCCGGCTGTACCGGCAAAACATCCGCAGTTGGGTTGTGTGCTATTGGTTGTGGTGTTTGGTTTTGGGGTTCAGGTGAGTTTAATCGACGTACCCTAGGCCGTCGTTGGTTATTTGAAAAACTAACTTTATCCATCGCGTTCCCACGAGTAGGGACGATCTAAGTGTCGCTCTCCCGGGTGACGCCCATTCCAGGAGAGAAGGGACTTATATTTACTCCGAAGTTGGCCCAAGGTGCTCCGGAGGATTTGCGACTTTACTGTCGGGTTTTGTTGAGGTTTTCTCCTCACGGGCCGGCCGGTTAAGGCAAGCCCCCCGGTTGCGTACCCCTCACAACGTTCCCCAGCCACGCCTTGCTGAGGTCGTTGAAGTGTGGGGCGCAATAACGGTGTGTGACAGAAGGACCGGCGCTCAGCCTTCTGTGGCATTTCTACCCGGATTTGCCAAATCCCTATCTGACCGAGGTCAGGATAGCTTGGGGAAGGGAGCTTTGTGCTTGGTAGGGTACGTAAAGTCTACCTAGCCCACAGCTTCCTGAGTGTGCTAGCCTTGGTTGAAGTGACTTTTTGATCACGAGCCCTGTCGGCATAATTCCGCGGTGGTATCAAAGGCTCCGATGAACCATCAACCGACATAGCTTGCCCATCAAAAAGTCACTTTCTAAGCCCCCAAACGAGCGTCAACGTTCTAGCACCTGATGGGGGACTTTATATCCCCTAGAGCGTTTGGCAGCACCGGTGTCTGATCGATACTGTAAAGGGTCCTCAAATGATAAAAGCACTCGTAGAGCCGCGTTGTGCCGATGAACGTAAGCCGTCCCAGCGTACCTCTTATACACGGGACAAGAGATACATAAGGGTCTCTGGTCTAACTCCACAACTAGGGTACTCCTACACCCATAACCGTATTACGGTGTACCAAAGTGTTGAAGACAACGTCTTGGCAAGCTATTATAAAACCCACTAGACATTACGACAGAGAAGGCCAACGGCTCAGACAAGCCATGTTCTTCATTACTATTATTATTAATCTGACTTTCTAAGTTCCTCTCGCATAATTGCGGTAGCAACAAGTGTTGAAGGGCTGTGCCAAGTCAACACCCGGACTATTATTGATCGGAATTTAGGAAGGATCGCACAATATTATAAGTCTTCAGGATTACAGACTTTTGGAATACTTTGTGCAACTTTTCGTCCAGGCCCAACTGTTGAAGGTGATGTGTAAACGTATTTGGTGTAAGGCCTGAGACAGACTTAATGAGGGGGACAATTGTGACTTTCTTTTGTTTCCAAAGTCGTTTTATTTCCATGGCAAGGTCCGTGTATTTAGATATCTTCCCAGCGTAGGTGTTTTGGATATTCATTCAATTTTGTCGGCCTTTGACTGGAAAACTATATCTGGTCTATTGGCTGGGATATTATTATTATTTTGCATTACTTATTTTTTCTCGCATGGTTGCGGTGATAACAAGTATTGACGGGCTGTGCCAAGTCAACACCTGACCTATTATTATTCAGAATTCAGGAAGGACGGTACCGTATTATTATTCTCATTTTTCAAGTTTCTCTCGCATGACTGCGGAAGCAACAAATGTTGACGAGCTGTGCCAAGTCAACACCTGAACTATTACTGATCGGAATTTAGGAAAGATCGTACTATATTACAGGTCTTAAGGATTACAAACTTTTGGAATATTTTGTGTAACCTTTCGTCCAGGCCTAACTGTTGTAGGTGTTGTGTAAATGTGTTCGGTGTGAGGTCTGAGACCGACATAATGAGGGAGACAACACTAACTTTATCTTGCTTCCAGAGTCGCTTCGTTATTATGGTTTAAAACAAAAAAGTGCAGCCCGGGCTCCGACACACCGGGCTGCTGTTCCATTACCCAATGACTACTCCTCACACCGTGAGGTGAGCAATCACTGGGTCCGCGAATCGTGCGCCCTAAGTAGACGAAGGGACCCAAGGATGACTGCCTTCTGCATTCTGGCGGCTAAGATGTGCGCCGCCGCACGGCACACCGGTATTTTGCGCAGTGCAGAGAGCAGCGTATTCCTCATTCCACCTAGGGATCCAATGACCATAACCAGCAGACTTACAGTGTAGTCTGGCCAGAGCCTGCGAAGTTGTCCGAGCAACTCCTGATATTTGGTCCGCTTTTCCTCCTCCTTAGAGTCGATGTTCACCTCGGCAGGCGCCGAAAACTCAATAACGAACATCGTCTTCTGTTGGTGGTCGAGAAGGACTATGTCGGGCTTGTTTGCCTGTACAAGCTCGAGCGTGGGGAACGAGTAGTTCCAGTAAATCCGGCATCTCTCGTTCTCCACAACGGACTCTATATCCCCTGGAGCGTATGGCAGCACCGGTGTCTCATCGATACCGTATGAGTGCCTCAAATGATAGTAGAGCACTCGTAGAGCCGCGTTGTGCCGATGGACGTAAGCCGTCCCAGCGTACGTCTTACACGCCGACAAGAGATGCATAAGCGTCTCTGGCGCCTGTCGGCAAGCTCTACAAAGGGTGTCGGGTACATCTACACCCATAACCCTTTTACGGTACACCAAGGTGTTGAAGACACCGTCTTGGCAAGCCATTATAAAGCCCTCAGTCTCCGACTTCAACCCACTAGACCTTAGGAAAGAGAAGGTCAACTGCTCAGACAAGCCATGCTCTTCCAGATGTTTGTAGAAGATTCCATGCATTGGCTTATCTTTATGAAGTCTTAAAAGGAAGTCGACTTCGGCAGTTTTAAGGTGGGATTTTAATTCTGCGGGAGCAAGTTCCGTAATGGACTGCTGACACCTCCGCTTGAAGTCGAGTGTGAGGCTGAGCTCCTCGGCTGCTCGTTTCGCTGCGCTAAAAAGAAAGGCTCCTTTTCCCGCATTCTCGTGCTCTCGCACAAAGCGGATCAGGGGATCGGTGCTGTTCGTTACATAGCAGGCAGTGGCCAGTACTACTCTGTTGTGCAGACGCTCCAAACTCAATAGTCCACGCCCTCCCAGGTGTCGCGGGAGGTATACTCGCGGGACAGAGGACTTAGGATGCAGGCTTCTCTCCATGTTCATCCTTTTGCGGGTCTTCGTGTCGATTTCCTTCAGCTCGTTCACTTTCCAGTGTATAGCACCAAAGGTGTATAATAACAATGGGACCGCAAGCATGTTTGTGGCAGCGACTTTGTTCTTGCCGGACAGTTCTGACGACCAGATCTGCCGGAGTCGGTGCAAATACCTGCGGCGGAGACACTCTTTAACCAATGCTGCCTCTTGGACATGACGCTGCGCCACTCCAAGGTAGGTATAAGTATCTCCGGCATGCAGTTGTCGCAAGATGCTCCCATCAACGAGCTGTTCCTCATCTCCACTATCTCCGCTTCGTCCTTTCTTGAGATGAACCAATGCACATTTGTCTGTCCCGAACTCCATTCCGATAGCATGACTGTACTCCTGCACCACCCTCAGCGATTGTTGTAGTTCGCGTTGGCCGGAGGCATAAAGTTTTAGGTCATCCATATAAAACAGATGGGTGACCCTGTGCCTCCGGTTATTGGGCGTGCCACAGCTGTATCCTTTAGTATTTCTCAGCGCTATGGACAGAGGCAAAAGTGAGATGCAAAAGAGCAAGGGACTCAAGGAGTCTCCTTGGAAGACACCTCTTTTCAATGACACCAACTCTGTCTGAACCCGAGTTTCACCTGATGTTATGGTAAACCGGGTCTTCCAGAGCGGCATCAGTTGTTTGATGCATCCCACTATCTGATTATCCACCGAAAGACATTCCAACAGCCGCACAATGAGGTCATGAGAAGTGCTGTCGAATGCCTTGCGATAGTCAATCCAGGCCATAGAAAGGTTTCGCTTGTACTGCACAGAGTCCTGCGTGACACATCGGTCAATCAACAGGTTCTCCTTGCAGCCAGCTACTCCTTTCTTTGACCCTCTCTGTTCATATACGTCGAGAAATACAGGATTCACAGCTTGAAGGATACGCATGTACAAGATTCTGGTGAAGAGCTTGTAACACGCGTTCAGACATGTTATTGGCCTGTAGTTTTTGGGATCAGACAAATCTCCGGTCTTCGGGAGAAGTACGGTTCGACCCTCGACAAACCAAGCCGGAATTGGCTGCTCCTGATTTAGCCACGAGTTAAAAACTCTAGCTAAATGCCGGTGGCAACTGGGGAATTTTTTCCACCAGTAGGTGTTTATGCCATCCGGGCCAGGAGCTGCGAAATTCTTTGCGCCTCGTAAGGCGTCAAGAATTTCTTCCGTGTTTATCGGGTGACGCAGTACATTCAAGTTAGGAGTCTTCCTACAAACGGACTCGAACTGCGCCAAGGCCGGAGTGTCTGCTGAGAGAGGTTTGGGTTGTTCGTAAATGTCCCTCCAAAAGGCCTCCACGCGATCAGCAGTTGGCGGCTGCTCTATGGCTGGAGGCGGCTGTTGGAAAAGGCGAGAAGGTCTTTCGTAGAACATTCTGTTCTGCTCCAGACCTCTCGCCCGCGCCACCAACGATCGCTTAGCAGCGATTAGCATCCGTATCCTGTCAAGACAGTGTTGCTTGACAACAACCAGTACCGCTTGACTGAGTGTATGATGGTCGCGCCTCAACCCGTAGGCTATCTGGCGCACTCGGCGCGTAAAAGGCTTCCCAGCCGCTCTATATTCCATCACACACTGGATACGGGATGCATCCTGGCGAGCCAACTGGATTTTCGCTTCCATTTGGCGCACCCGTCTCTGTGCTCTCTCAACAGGTGAGTCTCTCACTCTCCCCTGTCTAGCTAGCCTCAGAGCCGCAGCGTAAATTTCGCAATTGATGCTCCAAATGTCAGAGGCCTCCGATAGACGTTCACCAACAACCTCATCCTCTCTCTTTAAATCTGCCAGCTTCAAGGACCTTCCGTTGTTATGCAAGGCCCTTCGGTCCCTGAAATCCCCAGGTGAGACGACTTGGTCGATTTCCCTCTCAGCGGGCCTTACCGGCGAACTTTCAGCCTGGTTAACAGGCCTTCCGTCCGCCGAAGGGGCAGGCTGAGCTGGAGCACGAACATATCCCTGCCTCCGGAGGTACGATACATAATCTCGCAAATTCTGAGAGGTAAGCGTGCTATGCTCTGGGTGCATTTCACACCACCTCTCATACATGCGGGACATGTATCCCCTACGGCGCGGGCTACTGCTCTCGTAGCAGCTCAGCAGGTCATCCTTGAGCTCCGTCGTCCACCTAAAACGGTCCAGGTTATTGCGGGGGTCGTCATCAGGGCAAATCGAAGCACCGCCACCTTGCCCAACGCCGGCTTCCGAAACCGGCTCGGTGTGGGTGCTTTTCCTTCGAGGTGGTCGAACCCGAAGATAGGGCCCGTCAGGTGGTTAGCCTTAGGGCCCGCAGCCGACATTTCCGGAGGCAGTCGTCCAAATTGCCTCCAGAGGATGGACCTGTGAAGGTTGCCGACCGACTTGCATCCTTTGGCTTCGGTATACCCCTCGGTGTCGCCACGCACCGAATAGCCTGTTGATGTTGGGCGGCTTCCTGGGGGTTTATGAAAACAGCCGCTTCTAACATGAAGAACAGACGCTGTCGGAGTACCGCTCCTCACATGGAGATCCGTCGTGTCCTATTAATTGTGGAATAGCCGATCCTCTGGATGCAGACGCTATTCCACCGTGCTAGTTTTGGTCCGCCCCGGGTATTTGATTTCCCCGGTACCACCCATATCTGGGAGGCGTTCCCCTATCCGCCACCTTGGGGAGGCGCCACTGAGGGGATCTAGCAACCCCTCGCGGGGTTGCTTATTATTATTATTATAATATTACAGTATTGAGTAGCGTACAAGTACTATAAACTCAAATGTAGAAGAATAAGTGTGTATGGACTAGACAAACAGAATGAGAGACTGAATTACAAAGAAAATAGTCACAAGGTGCTGCACCACCTGTCATAATTGTCTTTAAAACTATTTATAGAAGGTGATTTCACCACGTAGGAAAGCAGGTTGCTCCATGCCTCGAAAATGCGGTTGAATAGGAAACACTGACGAACCGAAGTGCGGAAAGCTTCTTTCTGCAACTTGAAGTTGTGGCCTCTGAGGTTGCTTTGCGACAGGCGGTATAGATGAGATAGGTCTACAGTGAACATGTTATTTATGACTATACAGGGTTGGGATAAAGTATGGAACCAAGCAAATAACTTTGGAACGGCAAAAATGATATTGCTGAAAATTTGCAGGCAAATGTAGTGACATAAAATGCATCCAAGGACATTATGTTAGGTATTAATTACTTCTGGTTTAACCGGAAGTACCGTCAAGTTTTTTAATTTAAATGGGACACCCTGTATATTTTTGCAGATTTTAATACATCTTTATTTTCCGAATACGTCCATAGTGGGTTTAGTATTAGTTTCTGTAAAAATAAGAAAGATCCTTATCATTTCAGATGTTTAAAATGCCGGCCATTCAAAGTCTTAATGATGATCGGTTTTGGCGATCGCGTGAGAACTCACAAAGAAGTGTGTCAACTTTCCAATGACTTACATCCCGACAGGGGTCCTATAATACTCAAACGTTTTAATTTAACTGGGAATATTAAAAATTCACCTAAAACGGGAAGACCGCAGACCGCCATGGACGAATTTGTGGGACAAGTAAAAAAGTTTTGTCTCTCCTATTTTGACAGCAACAAATAATAAAACCACTGTGAACGTATTCGGAAAAAAAGATTTATTAAAATCTGCAAAAATATACAGAGTGTCCCATTTAAATTAAAAAAGTTGACGGTACTTCCGGTTAGATCGGACGTGCATTAATAGCTAACATAATGTCTTCGGATGCATTATGGGTCACTATATGTACCTGCAAATTTTCGGCAATATCACCCTTTCCGTTTCAAAGACATTTGCTTGGTTCCATACTTTATCCCAACCCTGTATATGTTATAATGAGGTCGCCCCACAGTCTTTTGGCTGTACACGTTGATAGATCAAATAACATGCGACGTTCATCATAGCTTGGCTTTTGGATACCAAAGGGAGTCCGCGTTGCACGTCTTTGTACTGATTCTAACAAGTTCTTGTCGCGCATGAGAACTGGATCCCAACTAGGACCGATAAATTCCAAAGTGAGTCGTAAGTAAGTTTTATATAACATGGAACAGGTACTAACGTCACATCCATGGAAAGATCTCTCCATCATGTAAAGCAGCCTCTTGGCTTTGGATGTGACGCTATGAATCTGCTCAGACCAAGATAACCTATCTGTGACTATTACTCCTAGATTGGTGGACTGGAAACTGTGTCGATGGTCTCGTTGCAGATTTTGTATGGCAATCTTGGATTGTTCTTACCCAGATGGAGAACGCAGCTCTTGACGAGATTGAGAGGGAGAAGCCAATGCTCTGACCAAAGACTAACTATATTCAGATCCTCTTGAAGTACAGTGGAGTTAGCAACTGTATTGTAAATTTTAGTGTCATCTGCACAAGCAGAACATGAAGGTGAAGTTAGTTTAGGAAGATCGCTCATGTACAAAACAAAAAGAACTGGACCCAGCACAGACCCCTGCGGTAGTCCGCTGGTTATGTTGTGGGTAGATGAGTAGCTGCCTCCAACGCGATGTTTGTAGAAGATTCCGTGTATTGCCTTACCTTTATGGAGTCTTAAAATGAAGTCGACTTCGGCAGTTTTGATGGACAGCTGACATCTCCGCTTGAGGTCGAGTGTGAGGCTGAGCCCCTCGGCTGCTCGTTTTGCTGCGCTAAATTATTATTTTATTACAAGCGCTGCTATGTAGGATGGTGCATGCGCTGAAGCATGAAGAAAAGCATCGTCTAAAGCTAACATATCAGCCACTTGTTTATCAGTATTGTCTCTCAACTCCAAAATCTGTTTCTGCACAGTTTATGTGAAAATATACCGGCTCTACGTATTCCTGTTCAAAATGTTGACGTAAAGCATCACAAATTCATTTCATGCGTGTCCGAAGCCATAATGGTATCCTATTTCTGAGGCTCTCGAATATGTCAATATAAATATAAAACTCCCTTATCGCTGATGGAGCGCTGAGAAGAAAAACGAACGAATGGCCGATATATCACTTTTTATGCTATCGTTCCTGGTGAAATATTATGCATTCAGATATCCATAGATATAATTCAACAACGCATCCGTTGCGAAAGGGGAACAATTTATTTGCTAACACGCAACGGAACGGTACAGACACCAACAGTTTCCAATGAAATATTTGTTTTCGTTCGAAGCATCAACACATTAGGCCTTATTATAGTTGACGCAGTATACGCGTTCGCTAGACACTTAGGCTGCATTTCGTCCAGAGATGTGCGAAGATGTGTTTTTAGCGAATCAATAGAATCGCTTGAATTACCTTGCCTCGTCAGCACAGCTCTCGTGGAAACGGCTTAGCATAGCGATGTTTTTGTACGTACAAAACAAGGCATGTTGGTAAGGAATGTGTGCTAGGAATGTGTTTCGAGAGATGTGTTGCCAGAGATGTGTGCTAGAGATGTGGGCGAGGGATGTGTGCTGTGGATGTAGGCGAGCAAAGAGAAAAATCTCAAAAGAGTCCGCTACAAACCCTCGCAACGCCCATCTGTACACCGTTTCACAGCTCCGTTACACATCATCGCTACGCTCATTTTCCTATAGAACAGCTCTGGTGGAAACGCAACTTTATAATAAGAGCCACTGATCGGTAGACTTATGGTATTTAAACAAATTTCATATTGATGCTAGGCATACACATTATGAAGTAGACGAAATGGGGATACACCAGCGACGGTTCCTTTGGGCGTGGCGGAAGTCCAAAAGCGCAAAAAAGTGGGTTCCAAAACGCAAATCTGCCGTTTTAGTATGTTGTAGTATGTACGTTTTCTTATTCAAAAACCCAGTGGTAGACAGCTAGTCCGGTTTCCAGTAAGTTGTATAAAGTTTCAAAAGCTGAAAATTTTATGAAAATTCACGTTCTTTTAGCAGGAATAGAGACGTTATATTATGCTATTCACATTATTATGATAAGTACAGTTTTTGAATGGACCTAGGCTGGAGCATCTTAAAAGCAATTCTTTGGCATAATAAAACATTGGGGGTTATAGTTAAAAAAAGAGAGAAAAGCTAGATTTTGCATTCTACGTCACCCTGTATACCAATATGCGTCGCTGGCTTATTTTATAGCCGTTTTTAAAACTAGAGGATATTTTAAATCTTCTCATGTATAAAAAATAATTTTTGATTCATGACTTTTTGATGTATAGTACGTTCATTTGACCGCCATTTGTATATAAAAATGATCATAACTTTTGAAATACCCCGATAATGTAATAATGCCCTATGCTGGAAGAACGGAAATTATATAGGGTGTCTCATTCAAAAAATGCATGTTTGCATCACCACGTAGTTATGGATCACCCTGTATAAATCTAAATATTTTCTGAGCAAGGAGCATATCCGTGGCTACAACTTTTATATATAACTTTTTCCGCTATCTTCTACAGTAGTGGAGTTAACGACCGAGCCGGTACTAAAAACTGACCCTGTATGAATCAAATTGTTTCACAGATATGAACTTCGGCAGCATTCGGATAGGTCTAAAAAACACGCTATATTACCAAAGCCAATTTTTTCCAACCTAATGGACACCACAAAGGCTTAAGTTTTCAAACCTCCCGCCTGCGCCACCACTGCACAACTAGGGTACTCCTACACCCATAACCGTATTACGGTGTACCAAAGTGTTGAAGACAACGTCTTGGCAAGCTATTATAAAACCCACTAGACATTACGACAGAGAAGGCCAACGGCTCAGACAAGCCATGTTCTTCATTACTATTATTATTAATCTGACTTTCTAAGTTCCTCTCGCATAATTGCGGTAGCAACAAGTGTTGAAGGGCTGTGCCAAGTCAACACCCGGACTATTATTGATCGGAATTTAGGAAGGATCGCACAATATTATAAGTCTTCAGGATTACAGACTTTTGGAATACTTTGTGCAACTTTTCGTCCAGGCCCAACTGTTGAAGGTGATGTGTAAACGTATTTGGTGTAAGGCCTGAGACAGACTTAATGAGGGGGACAATTGTGACTTTCTTTTGTTTCCAAAGTCGTTTTATTTCCATGGCAAGGTCCGTGTATTTAGATATCTTCCCAGCGTAGGTGTTTTGGATATTCATTCAATTTTGTCGGCCTTTGACTGGAAAACTATATCTGGTCTATTGGCTGGGATATTATTATTATTTTGCATTACTTATTTTTTCTCGCATGGTTGCGGTGATAACAAGTATTGACGGGCTGTGCCAAGTCAACACCTGACCTATTATTATTCAGAATTCAGGAAGGACGGTACCGTATTATTATTCTCATTTTTCAAGTTTCTCTCGCATGACTGCGGAAGCAACAAATGTTGACGAGCTGTGCCAAGTCAACACCTGAACTATTACTGATCGGAATTTAGGAAAGATCGTACTATATTACAGGTCTTAAGGATTACAAACTTTTGGAATATTTTGTGTAACCTTTCGTCCAGGCCTAACTGTTGTAGGTGTTGTGTAAATGTGTTCGGTGTGAGGTCTGAGACCGACATAATGAGGGAGACAACACTAACTTTATCTTGCTTCCAGAGTCGCTTCGTTATTATTATTATTATGTTTTTTTCAAGCTTTTCTCGCATGACTGCGGTAGCAGCAGATGCTGACGGGTCGTGCCAAGTCAACACCTGAACTATTACTGATCGGAACTTAAGAAGGATCGTACTATATTACAGGTCTTAAGAATTACAGACTTTTGGAATATTTTGTGTAGCTTTTCGTCCAGGCCTAGCTGGTGCAGGTGTGGTGTGAATGTGTTAGGTGTAAGGCCTGAGACCGACATAATTAGGGGTACAATAACAACTTTGTTTTGTTTCCAGAGTCGTTTTACTTCTATGGCAAGGTCTGTGTATTTAGATATCTTCCCAGCGTAGGCGGTTTGAACATTCGTATCATTAGGGATAGCAATATCTATTAAATAGGTAACTTTGTCTGCCTTCGACTGAAAAACTATATCTGGTCTATTGGCTGGGATAGTTTTGTCTGTGTGTATTTCGACGTCCCAGTATAGTTTGTATTGATTGTTGTCAAGTACTGAGGTCGGTGTATAATTATAATATGGAGCTGTGTTTTCGATTAGTTTGTTAGTTGTGGCTAGGGCTTGGTGTATGATTTTGGCTGCAGAGTTATGTCTGGCCGTGTACTCGGTTCCAGCGAGGGTTTTGCATGCACTTGTTATGTGATCTATTGTTTCCTTCTGTTGGTGACATTTTCTGCAATTATCGTTGGTTACGGATGGATCTTTAATTATGTATTTTTTGTAGTTCCTCGTCGCAATTACTTGGTCCTGAATAGCAAGCATAAAACCCTCCGTTTCTGGAAAGAGCTGGCCCTCCTGCAGCCAAGTGTATGACTGTTTTTCATTTATGTGATCTTGTGTAATTCGGTATCTATGTTTGCCGTGAAGTGCTTTCTGCGACCATGTGTTTATTTTTTCTTGTTGTGATTCTATGGGATTGTGTGTGTCTGCTGCGTGGTTTGGACTGGAGAGGGTGAGTGGTGTATAGTTCTTGTCTGCTTTGACTATTGCTCTATGCAAATTCGTTTGTTTGCTCTGAAAGAAATGTCTGAGTGTTTTTATTTGTTTTGTGCGGAGTGACTGTATATCTATAATTCCTCTGCCCCCTTGTTTTCTATCTATGGTAAGCCTTTCTTTGCATGCGTTCGGATGTGACATTCTGTGCCTCGTGAGTTCTGTCCTTATGAGGATTTGGATGTTTTCTATGTCAGTGTGCGACCACTTGATGATGCCGAAGGAGTATGTGATGACCGGTATCGCGAATGTGTTAATGGCTTTTGTAAGATTTCTGGAATTTAGTTTTGTTTTTAGTAGCTTAATAAGGCGGTCTCTAAACTCTTGTATTAGTTGTTCTTTGACTTGTGAGTGGTCTATCTTAACACTTTGATTGAAACCCAGGTACTTGTATGTTTCGCCCTTGTCCATGTTGTCCAGTGTTTGGCCAGTTAATGTTTCCCGTTCTTGATGGCTCTTCCACTGACCTTTGTTGATGTGGAGCACCTTGCACTTACTCATTCCGAATTCCATCCTTACGTCTGACGTGCAAACTTCCGTTACTCTGAGCAATTCTCTCAGTTGTACTTCAGTTGCTGCATATAGTTTTATGTCATCCATGTAGAGGAGATGATTGATTTTATGTTGATTAACTTTCTCGTGTCTAATGTTGAAACCACAGTTTGTGTTATTGAGTGCATTGGAGAGCGGATTTAAACAGAGGCAGAACCACAGTGAACTGAGAGAGTCTCCCTGGAAGATACCGCGTCTTATGTGTAGTTCATCCGTCTGGATATGGCCGTGCTGAGTTTTGAGGTGTATGTTGGTGCGCCATGTTTCCATGATTCTTGTGAGAAACTGACGAAGTCCTGAGTTGATTTTATAAATTTGTAAAGTTTTCTTTAGCCAGCTGTGGGGTACAGAGTCAAAGGCTTTTTTATAATCTATAAAACAAGTGTGAAGGTTTCTGTGTTCTTTTCTAGTCTGCTCCATGATCACACTGTCAATTATAAGCTGTTCCTTGCAGCCTTGACTTTGTTTTCTACATCCTTTTTGTTCTTCAGTGAGGATGTTGTTTTGTGTTAGGTGTTGTTCAATCCTTCTACATATTGTTGCAGTGATGATCTTGTAGAGGGTGGGGAGACGAGTGATTGGACGGTAATTGGCAGGGTTCTTGGTATCTGTGTTTTTAGGTTTAATATACGTTATTCCTTGTGTGAGGAATTTAGGAAGCCTATTAGGTTGTAGTATGGCTTTATTGATTTGGTCTGTGAGCACTTCGTATGTTGAACTGAATTGCTTGTACCAAAAATTTTGTATACTGTCCACGCCTGGGCACTTCCAATTGTGAGTATGTTTTATTGTTTCCGCTATTTCCTCTGGTGTAAGAATAACGTCACCCTGTTCCATTATATGTTGGTGATTCTCCTCTTCTTGTCTGATCCATGGAGCGTCTTGATTATGCGTTTTGGGCTCTGACCATAAACTACTCCAAAACTCAGTTAAGTCTTGTCTACTTGGTGGTTCTATGGTTGCTTCCTGGTTGTTTGCAGTTATTTTCTGGTAGAACCGCTTTTCACTTCTTTGGAAAAGATTATTAGCGTTCTTTCTCTCGTTGGATTCATTGTATCTGCGAAGTCGAGCTGCGTAAACTGCAAGTTTCTGTTTCAGTGTATCAGCTATTTCAGGTATCGATTTTTGAGGTGACTTGGATTTGAGTATATCTATTGTTGTCTGGATGCGTTTTGAACGGTTGTTGTTGTTAGTGTATTGTGCGAGGTGTGCCAAATCCTTTCTGATTGCGGAAATTCTATTTTCGATTCGTATTTGCCATTTAGGTTTAGGCCTGTTGCTTGTGTGGTCTTTAGACCGTTTCGGAAGTTTTTGGCCGTTTACTGTGAGTGTTGTTGCTGCTGCAGCATATATAACGGTATGGATGTCCTCTAGGTTACTGACGTTTGTTAAGAATTGTGGTGTTATGTTGGAATTTATTGTGTGTAATATTTGTTGGGTGTTGTTTTTAAAAATCAGTCTGGGCAAAGGATCTCGCAGCGCAGGATTGGTGCCACACCATTTGTTATATTGTGTGTCCATCACTTGTTCTGTGGATTGTGTGATGGAAGGCGGCGGCGTAACCTTTTGGCTTTGTGTGGCTGTGAGGGGTAGGTTAATTGATGTCTGGTCTGGTGTATCTGGTATGTGCTCATGTCCTGAGTCCATATCTGAATGTATGCTGGTGTCATTGTTTGTGTCTGTGTTTGGAGTCTGGCTATTTCGGGAATGAATATTTTGCCTTTCTGTGGTTGATTCATCGGCTAACGAGTCATTTGGTGGGACAGTATTTATTTCGTTGGATACAAGGCTCTTTATAGCTTGTAGTTCTTGCGGGGTAAGACGGTTGTTTTTAGTTATGACTCGTTTTTATCAATCAGTCTTTGTTCGGTTACACGTGTTGAGAGGTGTGGGTATTGTGCTGTAAACAGCCTGTGTAGCTCATGTCTGTAGCCTGTAGAGATGGTTTCTAGTTTGGTGGCGGTATAGTAACAGTGCATTACAGATTTGTTCATCTCAGTAGTCCACTGTAAGCGCTGTCTTGGTTTACCAGCTTTGGTGGTTGCCGGCTGTACCGGCAAAACATCCGCAGTTGGGTTGTGTGCTATTGGTTGTGGTGTTTGGTTTTGGGGTTCAGGTGAGTTTAATCGACGTACCCTAGGCCGTCGTTGGTTATTTGAAAAACTAACTTTATCCATCGCGTTCCCACGAGTAGGGACGATCTAAGTGTCGCTCTCCCGGGTGACGCCCATTCCAGGAGAGAAGGGACTTATATTTACTCCGAAGTTGGCCCAAGGTGCTCCGGAGGATTTGCGACTTTACTGTCGGGTTTTGTTGAGGTTTTCTCCTCACGGGCCGGCCGGTTAAGGCAAGCCCCCCGGTTGCGTACCCCTCACAACGTTCCCCAGCCACGCCTTGCTGAGGTGACTTTTTGATCACGAGCCCTGTCGGCATAATTCCGCGGTGGTATCAAAGGCTCCGATGAACCATCAACCGACATAGCTTGCCCATCAAAAAGTCACTTTCTAAGCCCCCAAACGAGCGTCAACGTTCTAGCACCTGATGGGGGACTTTATATCCCCTAGAGCGTTTGGCAGCACCGGTGTCTGATCGATACTGTAAAGGGTCCTCAAATGATAAAAGCACTCGTAGAGCCGCGTTGTGCCGATGAACGTAAGCCGTCCCAGCGTACCTCTTATACACGGGACAAGAGATACATAAGGGTCTCTGGTCTATGTCGGCAAACTCCACAACTAGGGTACTCCTACACCCATAACCGTATTACGGTGTACCAAAGTGTTGAAGACAACGTCTTGGCAAGCTATTATAAAACCCACTAGACATTACGACAGAGAAGGCCAACGGCTCAGACAAGCCATGTTCTTCATTACTATTATTATTAATCTGACTTTCTAAGTTCCTCTCGCATAATTGCGGTAGCAACAAGTGTTGAAGGGCTGTGCCAAGTCAACACCCGGACTATTATTGATCGGAATTTAGGAAGGATCGCACAATATTATAAGTCTTCAGGATTACAGACTTTTGGAATACTTTGTGCAACTTTTCGTCCAGGCCCAACTGTTGAAGGTGATGTGTAAACGTATTTGGTGTAAGGCCTGAGACAGACTTAATGAGGGGGACAATTGTGACTTTCTTTTGTTTCCAAAGTCGTTTTATTTCCATGGCAAGGTCCGTGTATTTAGATATCTTCCCAGCGTAGGTGTTTTGGATATTCATTCAATTTTGTCGGCCTTTGACTGGAAAACTATATCTGGTCTATTGGCTGGGATATTATGATTATGATTTATGGCCTGGAGCCTACCGAGTCATGTCGTGACACATTCATGAAACATAGCTTACTAACAGTTGTTGGAATATATCTCTTTAAAGTTCTACTATATATGAAGCAAAATCTAACTTCGTTCAGAAGACATTGTCATAATCATGACTATCACACTAGAAATAAGAGAAACCTTTATGTTGATAACCACGCATACATGTTTTACAAGAAGTCCCCCAAGTATGCCGGTATACATTACTTTAATATGCTACCGGATTCATTAAAAAATGCAGATACAATACTAATTTTCAAAAAAAGGCTAAAAAATATTTTGACTCAGAAATGCTTTTATAACCATTCCGAGGTAACAAGTTTCACATTATAGACATTATTGTACATATAAATATGAATATCTGTGTTTGTAATTACGCTGTTTTATGTGTTTGTTTATTTACAAATTACTTGTGTGTTGTTACATATATTCTCATGTTACTGACGAAGCTAATATGTATTTGATCATACATCCAAAAGCAAATATATATCTATCTATCTATCTATCTATTATTATTTTGCATTACTTATTTTTTCTCGCATGGTTGCGGTGATAACAAGTATTGACGGGCTGTGCCAAGTCAACACCTGACCTATTATTATTCAGAATTCAGGAAGGACGGTACCGTATTATTATTCTCATTTTTCAAGTTTCTCTCGCATGACTGCGGAAGCAACAAATGTTGACGAGCTGTGCCAAGTCAACACCTGAACTATTACTGATCGGAATTTAGGAAAGATCGTACTATATTACAGGTCTTAAGGATTACAAACTTTTGGAATATTTTGTGTAACCTTTCGTCCAGGCCTAACTGTTGTAGGTGTTGTGTAAATGTGTTCGGTGTGAGGTCTGAGACCGACATAATGAGGGAGACAACACTAACTTTATCTTGCTTCCAGAGTCGCTTCGTTATTATGGTTTAAAACAAAAAAGTGCAGCCCGGGCTCCGACACACCGGGCTGCTGTTCCATTACCCAATGACTACTCCTCACACCGTGAGGTGAGCAATCACTGGGTCCGCGAATCGTGCGCCCTAAGTAGACGAAGGGACCCAAGGATGACTGCCTTCTGCATTCTGGCGGCTAAGATGTGCGCCGCCGCACGGCACACCGGTATTTTGCGCAGTGCAGAGAGCAGCGTATTCCTCATTCCACCTAGGGATCCAATGACCATAACCAGCAGACTTACAGTGTAGTCTGGCCAGAGCCTGCGAAGTTGTCCGAGCAACTCCTGATATTTGGTCCGCTTTTCCTCCTCCTTAGAGTCGATGTTCACCTCGGCAGGCGCCGAAAACTCAATAACGAACATCGTCTTCTGTTGGTGGTCGAGAAGGACTATGTCGGGCTTGTTTGCCTGTACAAGCTCGAGCGTGGGGAACGAGTAGTTCCAGTAAATCCGGCATCTCTCGTTCTCCACAACGGACTCTATATCCCCTGGAGCGTATGGCAGCACCGGTGTCTCATCGATACCGTATGAGTGCCTCAAATGATAGTAGAGCACTCGTAGAGCCGCGTTGTGCCGATGGACGTAAGCCGTCCCAGCGTACGTCTTACACGCCGACAAGAGATGCATAAGCGTCTCTGGCGCCTGTCGGCAAGCTCTACAAAGGGTGTCGGGTACATCTACACCCATAACCCTTTTACGGTACACCAAGGTGTTGAAGACACCGTCTTGGCAAGCCATTATAAAGCCCTCAGTCTCCGACTTCAACCCACTAGACCTTAGGAAAGAGAAGGTCAACTGCTCAGACAAGCCATGCTCTTCCAGATGTTTGTAGAAGATTCCATGCATTGGCTTATCTTTATGAAGTCTTAAAAGGAAGTCGACTTCGGCAGTTTTAAGGTGGGATTTTAATTCTGCGGGAGCAAGTTCCGTAATGGACTGCTGACACCTCCGCTTGAAGTCGAGTGTGAGGCTGAGCTCCTCGGCTGCTCGTTTCGCTGCGCTAAAAAGAAAGGCTCCTTTTCCCGCATTCTCGTGCTCTCGCACAAAGCGGATCAGGGGATCGGTGCTGTTCGTTACATAGCAGGCAGTGGCCAGTACTACTCTGTTGTGCAGACGCTCCAAACTCAATAGTCCACGCCCTCCCAGGTGTCGCGGGAGGTATACTCGCGGGACAGAGGACTTAGGATGCAGGCTTCTCTCCATGTTCATCCTTTTGCGGGTCTTCGTGTCGATTTCCTTCAGCTCGTTCACTTTCCAGTGTATAGCACCAAAGGTGTATAATAACAATGGGACCGCAAGCATGTTTGTGGCAGCGACTTTGTTCTTGCCGGACAGTTCTGACGACCAGATCTGCCGGAGTCGGTGCAAATACCTGCGGCGGAGACACTCTTTAACCAATGCTGCCTCTTGGACATGACGCTGCGCCACTCCAAGGTAGGTATAAGTATCTCCGGCATGCAGTTGTCGCAAGATGCTCCCATCAACGAGCTGTTCCTCATCTCCACTATCTCCGCTTCGTCCTTTCTTGAGATGAACCAATGCACATTTGTCTGTCCCGAACTCCATTCCGATAGCATGACTGTACTCCTGCACCACCCTCAGCGATTGTTGTAGTTCGCGTTGGCCGGAGGCATAAAGTTTTAGGTCATCCATATAAAACAGATGGGTGACCCTGTGCCTCCGGTTATTGGGCGTGCCACAGCTGTATCCTTTAGTATTTCTCAGCGCTATGGACAGAGGCAAAAGTGAGATGCAAAAGAGCAAGGGACTCAAGGAGTCTCCTTGGAAGACACCTCTTTTCAATGACACCAACTCTGTCTGAACCCGAGTTTCACCTGATGTTATGGTAAACCGGGTCTTCCAGAGCGGCATCAGTTGTTTGATGCATCCCACTATCTGATTATCCACCGAAAGACATTCCAACAGCCGCACAATGAGGTCATGAGAAGTGCTGTCGAATGCCTTGCGATAGTCAATCCAGGCCATAGAAAGGTTTCGCTTGTACTGCACAGAGTCCTGCGTGACACATCGGTCAATCAACAGGTTCTCCTTGCAGCCAGCTACTCCTTTCTTTGACCCTCTCTGTTCATATACGTCGAGAAATACAGGATTCACAGCTTGAAGGATACGCATGTACAAGATTCTGGTGAAGAGCTTGTAACACGCGTTCAGACATGTTATTGGCCTGTAGTTTTTGGGATCAGACAAATCTCCGGTCTTCGGGAGAAGCACGGTTCGACCCTCGACAAACCAAGCCGGAATTGGCTGCTCCTGATTTAGCCACGAGTTAAAAACTCTAGCTAAATGCCGGTGGCAACTGGGGAATTTTTTCCACCAGTAGGTGTTTATGCCATCCGGGCCAGGAGCTGCGAAATTCTTTGCGCCTCGTAAGGCGTCAAGAATTTCTTCCGTGTTTATCGGGTGACGCAGTACATTCAAGTTAGGAGTCTTCCTACAAACGGACTCGAACTGCGCCAAGGCCGGAGTGTCTGCTGAGAGAGGTTTGGGTTGTTCGTAAATGTCCCTCCAAAAGGCCTCCACGCGATCAGCAGTTGGCGGCTGCTCTATGGCTGGAGGCGGCTGTTGGAAAAGGCGAGAAGGTCTTTCGTAGAACATTCTGTTCTGCTCCAGACCTCTCGCCCGCGCCACCAACGATCGCTTAGCAGCGATTAGCATCCGTATCCTGTCAAGACAGTGTTGCTTGACAACAACCAGTACCGCTTGACTGAGTGTATGATGGTCGCGCCTCAACCCGTAGGCTATCTGGCGCACTCGGCGCGTAAAAGGCTTCCCAGCCGCTCTATATTCCATCACACACTGGATACGGGATGCATCCTGGCGAGCCAACTGGATTTTCGCTTCCATTTGGCGCACCCGTCTCTGTGCTCTCTCAACAGGTGAGTCTCTCACTCTCCCCTGTCTAGCTAGCCTCAGAGCCGCAGCGTAAATTTCGCAATTGATGCTCCAAATGTCAGAGGCCTCCGATAGACGTTCACCAACAACCTCATCCTCTCTCTTTAAATCTGCCAGCTTCAAGGACCTTCCGTTGTTATGCAAGGCCCTTCGGTCCCTGAAATCCCCAGGTGAGACGACTTGGTCGATTTCCCTCTCAGCGGGCCTTACCGGCGAACTTTCAGCCTGGTTAACAGGCCTTCCGTCCGCCGAAGGGGCAGGCTGAGCTGGAGCACGAACATATCCCTGCCTCCGGAGGTACGATACATAATCTCGCAAATTCTGAGAGGTAAGCGTGCTATGCTCTGGGTGCATTTCACACCACCTCTCATACATGCGGGACATGTATCCCCTACGGCGCGGGCTACTGCTCTCGTAGCAGCTCAGCAGGTCATCCTTGAGCTCCGTCGTCCACCTAAAACGGTCCAGGTTATTGCGGGGGTCGTCATCAGGGCAAATCGAAGCACCGCCACCTTGCCCAACGCCGGCTTCCGAAACCGGCTCGGTGTGGGTGCTTTTCCTTCGAGGTGGTCGAACCCGAAGATAGGGCCCGTCAGGTGGTTAGCCTTAGGGCCCGCAGCCGACATTTCCGGAGGCAGTCGTCCAAATTGCCTCCAGAGGATGGACCTGTGAAGGTTGCCGACCGACTTGCATCCTTTGGCTTCGGTATACCCCTCGGTGTCGCCACGCACCGAATAGCCTGTTGATGTTGGGCGGCTTCCTGGGGGTTTATGAAAACAGCCGCTTCTAACATGAAGAACAGACGCTGTCGGAGTACCGCTCCTCACATGGAGATCCGTCGTGTCCTATTAATTGTGGAATAGCCGATCCTCTGGATGCAGACGCTATTCCACCGTGCTAGTTTTGGTCCGCCCCGGGTATTTGATTTCCCCGGTACCACCCATATCTGGGAGGCGTTCCCCTATCCGCCACCTTGGGGAGGCGCCACTGAGGGGATCTAGCAACCCCTCGCGGGGTTGCTTATTATTATTATTATAATATTACAGTATTGAGTAGCGTACAAGTACTATAAACTCAAATGTAGAAGAATAAGTGTGTATGGACTAGACAAACAGAATGAGAGACTGAATTACAAAGAAAATAGTCACAAGGTGCTGCACCACCTGTCATAATTGTCTTTAAAACTATTTATAGAAGGTGATTTCACCACGTAGGAAAGCAGGTTGCTCCATGCCTCGAAAATGCGGTTGAATAGGAAACACTGACGAACCGAAGTGCGGAAAGCTTCTTTCTGCAACTTGAAGTTGTGGCCTCTGAGGTTGCTTTGCGACAGGCGGTATAGATGAGATAGGTCTACAGTGAACATGTTATTTATGACTATACAGGGTTGGGATAAAGTATGGAACCAAGCAAATAACTTTGGAACGGCAAAAATGATATTGCTGAAAATTTGCAGGCAAATGTAGTGACATAAAATGCATCCAAGGACATTATGTTAGGTATTAATTACTTCTGGTTTAACCGGAAGTACCGTCAAGTTTTTTAATTTAAATGGGACACCCTGTATATTTTTGCAGATTTTAATACATCTTTATTTTCCGAATACGTCCATAGTGGGTTTAGTATTAGTTTCTGTAAAAATAAGAAAGATCCTTATCATTTCAGATGTTTAAAATGCCGGCCATTCAAAGTCTTAATGATGATCGGTTTTGGCGATCGCGTGAGAACTCACAAAGAAGTGTGTCAACTTTCCAATGACTTACATCCCGACAGGGGTCCTATAATACTCAAACGTTTTAATTTAACTGGGAATATTAAAAATTCACCTAAAACGGGAAGACCGCAGACCGCCATGGACGAATTTGTGGGACAAGTAAAAAAGTTTTGTCTCTCCTATTTTGACAGCAACAAATAATAAAACCACTGTGAACGTATTCGGAAAAAAAGATTTATTAAAATCTGCAAAAATATACAGAGTGTCCCATTTAAATTAAAAAAGTTGACGGTACTTCCGGTTAGATCGGACGTGCATTAATAGCTAACATAATGTCTTCGGATGCATTATGGGTCACTATATGTACCTGCAAATTTTCGGCAATATCACCCTTTCCGTTTCAAAGACATTTGCTTGGTTCCATACTTTATCCCAACCCTGTATATGTTATAATGAGGTCGCCCCACAGTCTTTTGGCTGTACACGTTGATAGATCAAATAACATGCGACGTTCATCATAGCTTGGCTTTTGGATACCAAAGGGAGTCCGCGTTGCACGTCTTTGTACTGATTCTAACAAGTTCTTGTCGCGCATGAGAACTGGATCCCAACTAGGACCGATAAATTCCAAAGTGAGTCGTAAGTAAGTTTTATATAACATGGAACAGGTACTAACGTCACATCCATGGAAAGATCTCTCCATCATGTAAAGCAGCCTCTTGGCTTTGGATGTGACGCTATGAATCTGCTCAGACCAAGATAACCTATCTGTGACTATTACTCCTAGATTGGTGGACTGGAAACTGTGTCGATGGTCTCGTTGCAGATTTTGTATGGCAATCTTGGATTGTTCTTACCCAGATGGAGAACGCAGCTCTTGACGAGATTGAGAGGGAGAAGCCAATGCTCTGACCAAAGACTAACTATATTCAGATCCTCTTGAAGTACAGTGGAGTTAGCAACTGTATTGTAAATTTTAGTGTCATCTGCACAAGCAGAACATGAAGGTGAAGTTAGTTTAGGAAGATCGCTCATGTACAAAACAAAAAGAACTGGACCCAGCACAGACCCCTGCGGTAGTCCGCTGGTTATGTTGTGGGTAGATGAGTAGCTGCCTCCAACGCGATGTTTGTAGAAGATTCCGTGTATTGCCTTACCTTTATGGAGTCTTAAAATGAAGTCGACTTCGGCAGTTTTGATGGACAGCTGACATCTCCGCTTGAGGTCGAGTGTGAGGCTGAGCCCCTCGGCTGCTCGTTTTGCTGCGCTAAATTATTATTTTATTACAAGCGCTGCTATGTAGGATGGTGCATGCGCTGAAGCATGAAGAAAAGCATCGTCTAAAGCTAACATATCAGCCACTTGTTTATCAGTATTGTCTCTCAACTCCAAAATCTGTTTCTGCACAGTTTATGTGAAAATATACCGGCTCTACGTATTCCTGTTCAAAATGTTGACGTAAAGCATCACAAATTCATTTCATGCGTGTCCGAAGCCATAATGGTATCCTATTTCTGAGGCTCTCGAATATGTCAATATAAATATAAAACTCCCTTATCGCTGATGGAGCGCTGAGAAGAAAAACGAACGAATGGCCGATATATCACTTTTTATGCTATCGTTCCTGGTGAAATATTATGCATTCAGATATCCATAGATATAATTCAACAACGCATCCGTTGCGAAAGGGGAACAATTTATTTGCTAACACGCAACGGAACGGTACAGACACCAACAGTTTCCAATGAAATATTTGTTTTCGTTCGAAGCATCAACACATTAGGCCTTATTATAGTTGACGCAGTATACGCGTTCGCTAGACACTTAGGCTGCATTTCGTCCAGAGATGTGCGAAGATGTGTTTTTAGCGAATCAATAGAATCGCTTGAATTACCTTGCCTCGTCAGCACAGCTCTCGTGGAAACGGCTTAGCATAGCGATGTTTTTGTACGTACAAAACAAGGCATGTTGGTAAGGAATGTGTGCTAGGAATGTGTTTCGAGAGATGTGTTGCCAGAGATGTGTGCTAGAGATGTGGGCGAGGGATGTGTGCTGTGGATGTAGGCGAGCAAAGAGAAAAATCTCAAAAGAGTCCGCTACAAACCCTCGCAACGCCCATCTGTACACCGTTTCACAGCTCCGTTACACATCATCGCTACGCTCATTTTCCTATAGAACAGCTCTGGTGGAAACGCAACTTTATAATAAGAGCCACTGATCGGTAGACTTATGGTATTTAAACAAATTTCATATTGATGCTAGGCATACACATTATGAAGTAGACGAAATGGGGATACACCAGCGACGGTTCCTTTGGGCGTGGCGGAAGTCCAAAAGCGCAAAAAAGTGGGTTCCAAAACGCAAATCTGCCGTTTTAGTATGTTGTAGTATGTACGTTTTCTTATTCAAAAACCCAGTGGTAGACAGCTAGTCCGGTTTCCAGTAAGTTGTATAAAGTTTCAAAAGCTGAAAATTTTATGAAAATTCACGTTCTTTTAGCAGGAATAGAGACGTTATATTATGCTATTCACATTATTATGATAAGTACAGTTTTTGAATGGACCTAGGCTGGAGCATCTTAAAAGCAATTCTTTGGCATAATAAAACATTGGGGGTTATAGTTAAAAAAAGAGAGAAAAGCTAGATTTTGCATTCTACGTCACCCTGTATACCAATATGCGTCGCTGGCTTATTTTATAGCCGTTTTTAAAACTAGAGGATATTTTAAATCTTCTCATGTATAAAAAATAATTTTTGATTCATGACTTTTTGATGTATAGTACGTTCATTTGACCGCCATTTGTATATAAAAATGATCATAACTTTTGAAATACCCCGATAATGTAATAATGCCCTATGCTGGAAGAACGGAAATTATATAGGGTGTCTCATTCAAAAAATGCATGTTTGCATCACCACGTAGTTATGGATCACCCTGTATAAATCTAAATATTTTCTGAGCAAGGAGCATATCCGTGGCTACAACTTTTATATATAACTTTTTCCGCTATCTTCTACAGTAGTGGAGTTAACGACCGAGCCGGTACTAAAAACTGACCCTGTATGAATCAAATTGTTTCACAGATATGAACTTCGGCAGCATTCGGATAGGTCTAAAAAACACGCTATATTACCAAAGCCAATTTTTTCCAACCTAATGGACACCACAAAGGCTTAAGTTTTCAAACCTCCCGCCTGCGCCACCACTGCACAACTAGGGTACTCCTACACCCATAACCGTATTACGGTGTACCAAAGTGTTGAAGACAACGTCTTGGCAAGCTATTATAAAACCCACTAGACATTACGACAGAGAAGGCCAACGGCTCAGACAAGCCATGTTCTTCATTACTATTATTATTAATCTGACTTTCTAAGTTCCTCTCGCATAATTGCGGTAGCAACAAGTGTTGAAGGGCTGTGCCAAGTCAACACCCGGACTATTATTGATCGGAATTTAGGAAGGATCGCACAATATTATAAGTCTTCAGGATTACAGACTTTTGGAATACTTTGTGCAACTTTTCGTCCAGGCCCAACTGTTGAAGGTGATGTGTAAACGTATTTGGTGTAAGGCCTGAGACAGACTTAATGAGGGGGACAATTGTGACTTTCTTTTGTTTCCAAAGTCGTTTTATTTCCATGGCAAGGTCCGTGTATTTAGATATCTTCCCAGCGTAGGTGTTTTGGATATTCATTCAATTTTGTCGGCCTTTGACTGGAAAACTATATCTGGTCTATTGGCTGGGATATTATTATTATTTTGCATTACTTATTTTTTCTCGCATGGTTGCGGTGATAACAAGTATTGACGGGCTGTGCCAAGTCAACACCTGACCTATTATTATTCAGAATTCAGGAAGGACGGTACCGTATTATTATTCTCATTTTTCAAGTTTCTCTCGCATGACTGCGGAAGCAACAAATGTTGACGAGCTGTGCCAAGTCAACACCTGAACTATTACTGATCGGAATTTAGGAAAGATCGTACTATATTACAGGTCTTAAGGATTACAAACTTTTGGAATATTTTGTGTAACCTTTCGTCCAGGCCTAACTGTTGTAGGTGTTGTGTAAATGTGTTCGGTGTGAGGTCTGAGACCGACATAATGAGGGAGACAACACTAACTTTATCTTGCTTCCAGAGTCGCTTCGTTATTATTATTATTATGTTTTTTTCAAGCTTTTCTCGCATGACTGCGGTAGCAGCAGATGCTGACGGGTCGTGCCAAGTCAACACCTGAACTATTACTGATCGGAACTTAAGAAGGATCGTACTATATTACAGGTCTTAAGAATTACAGACTTTTGGAATATTTTGTGTAGCTTTTCGTCCAGGCCTAGCTGGTGCAGGTGTGGTGTGAATGTGTTAGGTGTAAGGCCTGAGACCGACATAATTAGGGGTACAATAACAACTTTGTTTTGTTTCCAGAGTCGTTTTACTTCTATGGCAAGGTCTGTGTATTTAGATATCTTCCCAGCGTAGGCGGTTTGAACATTCGTATCATTAGGGATAGCAATATCTATTAAATAGGTAACTTTGTCTGCCTTCGACTGAAAAACTATATCTGGTCTATTGGCTGGGATAGTTTTGTCTGTGTGTATTTCGACGTCCCAGTATAGTTTGTATTGATTGTTGTCAAGTACTGAGGTCGGTGTATAATTATAATATGGAGCTGTGTTTTCGATTAGTTTGTTAGTTGTGGCTAGGGCTTGGTGTATGATTTTGGCTGCAGAGTTATGTCTGGCCGTGTACTCGGTTCCAGCGAGGGTTTTGCATGCACTTGTTATGTGATCTATTGTTTCCTTCTGTTGGTGACATTTTCTGCAATTATCGTTGGTTACGGATGGATCTTTAATTATGTATTTTTTGTAGTTCCTCGTCGCAATTACTTGGTCCTGAATAGCAAGCATAAAACCCTCCGTTTCTGGAAAGAGCTGGCCCTCCTGCAGCCAAGTGTATGACTGTTTTTCATTTATGTGATCTTGTGTAATTCGGTATCTATGTTTGCCGTGAAGTGCTTTCTGCGACCATGTGTTTATTTTTTCTTGTTGTGATTCTATGGGATTGTGTGTGTCTGCTGCGTGGTTTGGACTGGAGAGGGTGAGTGGTGTATAGTTCTTGTCTGCTTTGACTATTGCTCTATGCAAATTCGTTTGTTTGCTCTGAAAGAAATGTCTGAGTGTTTTTATTTGTTTTGTGCGGAGTGACTGTATATCTATAATTCCTCTGCCCCCTTGTTTTCTATCTATGGTAAGCCTTTCTTTGCATGCGTTCGGATGTGACATTCTGTGCCTCGTGAGTTCTGTCCTTATGAGGATTTGGATGTTTTCTATGTCAGTGTGCGACCACTTGATGATGCCGAAGGAGTATGTGATGACCGGTATCGCGAATGTGTTAATGGCTTTTGTAAGATTTCTGGAATTTAGTTTTGTTTTTAGTAGCTTAATAAGGCGGTCTCTAAACTCTTGTATTAGTTGTTCTTTGACTTGTGAGTGGTCTATCTTAACACTTTGATTGAAACCCAGGTACTTGTATGTTTCGCCCTTGTCCATGTTGTCCAGTGTTTGGCCAGTTAATGTTTCCCGTTCTTGATGGCTCTTCCACTGACCTTTGTTGATGTGGAGCACCTTGCACTTACTCATTCCGAATTCCATCCTTACGTCTGACGTGCAAACTTCCGTTACTCTGAGCAATTCTCTCAGTTGTACTTCAGTTGCTGCATATAGTTTTATGTCATCCATGTAGAGGAGATGATTGATTTTATGTTGATTAACTTTCTCGTGTCTAATGTTGAAACCACAGTTTGTGTTATTGAGTGCATTGGAGAGCGGATTTAAACAGAGGCAGAACCACAGTGAACTGAGAGAGTCTCCCTGGAAGATACCGCGTCTTATGTGTAGTTCATCCGTCTGGATATGGCCGTGCTGAGTTTTGAGGTGTATGTTGGTGCGCCATGTTTCCATGATTCTTGTGAGAAACTGACGAAGTCCTGAGTTGATTTTATAAATTTGTAAAGTTTTCTTTAGCCAGCTGTGGGGTACAGAGTCAAAGGCTTTTTTATAATCTATAAAACAAGTGTGAAGGTTTCTGTGTTCTTTTCTAGTCTGCTCCATGATCACACTGTCAATTATAAGCTGTTCCTTGCAGCCTTGACTTTGTTTTCTACATCCTTTTTGTTCTTCAGTGAGGATGTTGTTTTGTGTTAGGTGTTGTTCAATCCTTCTACATATTGTTGCAGTGATGATCTTGTAGAGGGTGGGGAGACGAGTGATTGGACGGTAATTGGCAGGGTTCTTGGTATCTGTGTTTTTAGGTTTAATATACGTTATTCCTTGTGTGAGGAATTTAGGAAGCCTATTAGGTTGTAGTATGGCTTTATTGATTTGGTCTGTGAGCACTTCGTATGTTGAACTGAATTGCTTGTACCAAAAATTTTGTATACTGTCCACGCCTGGGCACTTCCAATTGTGAGTATGTTTTATTGTTTCCGCTATTTCCTCTGGTGTAAGAATAACGTCACCCTGTTCCATTATATGTTGGTGATTCTCCTCTTCTTGTCTGATCCATGGAGCGTCTTGATTATGCGTTTTGGGCTCTGACCATAAACTACTCCAAAACTCAGTTAAGTCTTGTCTACTTGGTGGTTCTATGGTTGCTTCCTGGTTGTTTGCAGTTATTTTCTGGTAGAACCGCTTTTCACTTCTTTGGAAAAGATTATTAGCGTTCTTTCTCTCGTTGGATTCATTGTATCTGCGAAGTCGAGCTGCGTAAACTGCAAGTTTCTGTTTCAGTGTATCAGCTATTTCAGGTATCGATTTTTGAGGTGACTTGGATTTGAGTATATCTATTGTTGTCTGGATGCGTTTTGAACGGTTGTTGTTGTTAGTGTATTGTGCGAGGTGTGCCAAATCCTTTCTGATTGCGGAAATTCTATTTTCGATTCGTATTTGCCATTTAGGTTTAGGCCTGTTGCTTGTGTGGTCTTTAGACCGTTTCGGAAGTTTTTGGCCGTTTACTGTGAGTGTTGTTGCTGCTGCAGCATATATAACGGTATGGATGTCCTCTAGGTTACTGACGTTTGTTAAGAATTGTGGTGTTATGTTGGAATTTATTGTGTGTAATATTTGTTGGGTGTTGTTTTTAAAAATCAGTCTGGGCAAAGGATCTCGCAGCGCAGGATTGGTGCCACACCATTTGTTATATTGTGTGTCCATCACTTGTTCTGTGGATTGTGTGATGGAAGGCGGCGGCGTAACCTTTTGGCTTTGTGTGGCTGTGAGGGGTAGGTTAATTGATGTCTGGTCTGGTGTATCTGGTATGTGCTCATGTCCTGAGTCCATATCTGAATGTATGCTGGTGTCATTGTTTGTGTCTGTGTTTGGAGTCTGGCTATTTCGGGAATGAATATTTTGCCTTTCTGTGGTTGATTCATCGGCTAACGAGTCATTTGGTGGGACAGTATTTATTTCGTTGGATACAAGGCTCTTTATAGCTTGTAGTTCTTGCGGGGTAAGACGGTTGTTTTTAGTTATGACTCGTTTTTATCAATCAGTCTTTGTTCGGTTACACGTGTTGAGAGGTGTGGGTATTGTGCTGTAAACAGCCTGTGTAGCTCATGTCTGTAGCCTGTAGAGATGGTTTCTAGTTTGGTGGCGGTATAGTAACAGTGCATTACAGATTTGTTCATCTCAGTAGTCCACTGTAAGCGCTGTCTTGGTTTACCAGCTTTGGTGGTTGCCGGCTGTACCGGCAAAACATCCGCAGTTGGGTTGTGTGCTATTGGTTGTGGTGTTTGGTTTTGGGGTTCAGGTGAGTTTAATCGACGTACCCTAGGCCGTCGTTGGTTATTTGAAAAACTAACTTTATCCATCGCGTTCCCACGAGTAGGGACGATCTAAGTGTCGCTCTCCCGGGTGACGCCCATTCCAGGAGAGAAGGGACTTATATTTACTCCGAAGTTGGCCCAAGGTGCTCCGGAGGATTTGCGACTTTACTGTCGGGTTTTGTTGAGGTTTTCTCCTCACGGGCCGGCCGGTTAAGGCAAGCCCCCCGGTTGCGTACCCCTCACAACGTTCCCCAGCCACGCCTTGCTGAGGTGACTTTTTGATCACGAGCCCTGTCGGCATAATTCCGCGGTGGTATCAAAGGCTCCGATGAACCATCAACCGACATAGCTTGCCCATCAAAAAGTCACTTTCTAAGCCCCCAAACGAGCGTCAACGTTCTAGCACCTGATGGGGGACTTTATATCCCCTAGAGCGTTTGGCAGCACCGGTGTCTGATCGATACTGTAAAGGGTCCTCAAATGATAAAAGCACTCGTAGAGCCGCGTTGTGCCGATGAACGTAAGCCGTCCCAGCGTACCTCTTATACACGGGACAAGAGATACATAAGGGTCTCTGGTCTATGTCGGCAAACTCCACAACTAGGGTACTCCTACACCCATAACCGTATTACGGTGTACCAAAGTGTTGAAGACAACGTCTTGGCAAGCTATTATAAAACCCACTAGACATTACGACAGAGAAGGCCAACGGCTCAGACAAGCCATGTTCTTCATTACTATTATTATTAATCTGACTTTCTAAGTTCCTCTCGCATAATTGCGGTAGCAACAAGTGTTGAAGGGCTGTGCCAAGTCAACACCCGGACTATTATTGATCGGAATTTAGGAAGGATCGCACAATATTATAAGTCTTCAGGATTACAGACTTTTGGAATACTTTGTGCAACTTTTCGTCCAGGCCCAACTGTTGAAGGTGATGTGTAAACGTATTTGGTGTAAGGCCTGAGACAGACTTAATGAGGGGGACAATTGTGACTTTCTTTTGTTTCCAAAGTCGTTTTATTTCCATGGCAAGGTCCGTGTATTTAGATATCTTCCCAGCGTAGGTGTTTTGGATATTCATTCAATTTTGTCGGCCTTTGACTGGAAAACTATATCTGGTCTATTGGCTGGGATATTATGATTATGATTTATGGCCTGGAGCCTACCGAGTCATGTCGTGACACATTCATGAAACATAGCTTACTAACAGTTGTTGGAATATATCTCTTTAAAGTTCTACTATATATGAAGCAAAATCTAACTTCGTTCAGAAGACATTGTCATAATCATGACTATCACACTAGAAATAAGAGAAACCTTTATGTTGATAACCACGCATACATGTTTTACAAGAAGTCCCCCAAGTATGCCGGTATACATTACTTTAATATGCTACCGGATTCATTAAAAAATGCAGATACAATACTAATTTTCAAAAAAAGGCTAAAAAATATTTTGACTCAGAAATGCTTTTATAACCATTCCGAGGTAACAAGTTTCACATTATAGACATTATTGTACATATAAATATGAATATCTGTGTTTGTAATTACGCTGTTTTATGTGTTTGTTTATTTACAAATTACTTGTGTGTTGTTACATATATTCTCATGTTACTGACGAAGCTAATATGTATTTGATCATACATCCAAAAGCAAATATATATCTATCTATCTATCTATCTATTATTATTTTGCATTACTTATTTTTTCTCGCATGGTTGCGGTGATAACAAGTATTGACGGGCTGTGCCAAGTCAACACCTGACCTATTATTATTCAGAATTCAGGAAGGACGGTACCGTATTATTATTCTCATTTTTCAAGTTTCTCTCGCATGACTGCGGAAGCAACAAATGTTGACGAGCTGTGCCAAGTCAACACCTGAACTATTACTGATCGGAATTTAGGAAAGATCGTACTATATTACAGGTCTTAAGGATTACAAACTTTTGGAATATTTTGTGTAACCTTTCGTCCAGGCCTAACTGTTGTAGGTGTTGTGTAAATGTGTTCGGTGTGAGGTCTGAGACCGACATAATGAGGGAGACAACACTAACTTTATCTTGCTTCCAGAGTCGCTTCGTTATTATGGTTTAAAACAAAAAAGTGCAGCCCGGGCTCCGACACACCGGGCTGCTGTTCCATTACCCAATGACTACTCCTCACACCGTGAGGTGAGCAATCACTGGGTCCGCGAATCGTGCGCCCTAAGTAGACGAAGGGACCCAAGGATGACTGCCTTCTGCATTCTGGCGGCTAAGATGTGCGCCGCCGCACGGCACACCGGTATTTTGCGCAGTGCAGAGAGCAGCGTATTCCTCATTCCACCTAGGGATCCAATGACCATAACCAGCAGACTTACAGTGTAGTCTGGCCAGAGCCTGCGAAGTTGTCCGAGCAACTCCTGATATTTGGTCCGCTTTTCCTCCTCCTTAGAGTCGATGTTCACCTCGGCAGGCGCCGAAAACTCAATAACGAACATCGTCTTCTGTTGGTGGTCGAGAAGGACTATGTCGGGCTTGTTTGCCTGTACAAGCTCGAGCGTGGGGAACGAGTAGTTCCAGTAAATCCGGCATCTCTCGTTCTCCACAACGGACTCTATATCCCCTGGAGCGTATGGCAGCACCGGTGTCTCATCGATACCGTATGAGTGCCTCAAATGATAGTAGAGCACTCGTAGAGCCGCGTTGTGCCGATGGACGTAAGCCGTCCCAGCGTACGTCTTACACGCCGACAAGAGATGCATAAGCGTCTCTGGCGCCTGTCGGCAAGCTCTACAAAGGGTGTCGGGTACATCTACACCCATAACCCTTTTACGGTACACCAAGGTGTTGAAGACACCGTCTTGGCAAGCCATTATAAAGCCCTCAGTCTCCGACTTCAACCCACTAGACCTTAGGAAAGAGAAGGTCAACTGCTCAGACAAGCCATGCTCTTCCAGATGTTTGTAGAAGATTCCATGCATTGGCTTATCTTTATGAAGTCTTAAAAGGAAGTCGACTTCGGCAGTTTTAAGGTGGGATTTTAATTCTGCGGGAGCAAGTTCCGTAATGGACTGCTGACACCTCCGCTTGAAGTCGAGTGTGAGGCTGAGCTCCTCGGCTGCTCGTTTCGCTGCGCTAAAAAGAAAGGCTCCTTTTCCCGCATTCTCGTGCTCTCGCACAAAGCGGATCAGGGGATCGGTGCTGTTCGTTACATAGCAGGCAGTGGCCAGTACTACTCTGTTGTGCAGACGCTCCAAACTCAATAGTCCACGCCCTCCCAGGTGTCGCGGGAGGTATACTCGCGGGACAGAGGACTTAGGATGCAGGCTTCTCTCCATGTTCATCCTTTTGCGGGTCTTCGTGTCGATTTCCTTCAGCTCGTTCACTTTCCAGTGTATAGCACCAAAGGTGTATAATAACAATGGGACCGCAAGCATGTTTGTGGCAGCGACTTTGTTCTTGCCGGACAGTTCTGACGACCAGATCTGCCGGAGTCGGTGCAAATACCTGCGGCGGAGACACTCTTTAACCAATGCTGCCTCTTGGACATGACGCTGCGCCACTCCAAGGTAGGTATAAGTATCTCCGGCATGCAGTTGTCGCAAGATGCTCCCATCAACGAGCTGTTCCTCATCTCCACTATCTCCGCTTCGTCCTTTCTTGAGATGAACCAATGCACATTTGTCTGTCCCGAACTCCATTCCGATAGCATGACTGTACTCCTGCACCACCCTCAGCGATTGTTGTAGTTCGCGTTGGCCGGAGGCATAAAGTTTTAGGTCATCCATATAAAACAGATGGGTGACCCTGTGCCTCCGGTTATTGGGCGTGCCACAGCTGTATCCTTTAGTATTTCTCAGCGCTATGGACAGAGGCAAAAGTGAGATGCAAAAGAGCAAGGGACTCAAGGAGTCTCCTTGGAAGACACCTCTTTTCAATGACACCAACTCTGTCTGAACCCGAGTTTCACCTGATGTTATGGTAAACCGGGTCTTCCAGAGCGGCATCAGTTGTTTGATGCATCCCACTATCTGATTATCCACCGAAAGACATTCCAACAGCCGCACAATGAGGTCATGAGAAGTGCTGTCGAATGCCTTGCGATAGTCAATCCAGGCCATAGAAAGGTTTCGCTTGTACTGCACAGAGTCCTGCGTGACACATCGGTCAATCAACAGGTTCTCCTTGCAGCCAGCTACTCCTTTCTTTGACCCTCTCTGTTCATATACGTCGAGAAATACAGGATTCACAGCTTGAAGGATACGCATGTACAAGATTCTGGTGAAGAGCTTGTAACACGCGTTCAGACATGTTATTGGCCTGTAGTTTTTGGGATCAGACAAATCTCCGGTCTTCGGGAGAAGCACGGTTCGACCCTCGACAAACCAAGCCGGAATTGGCTGCTCCTGATTTAGCCACGAGTTAAAAACTCTAGCTAAATGCCGGTGGCAACTGGGGAATTTTTTCCACCAGTAGGTGTTTATGCCATCCGGGCCAGGAGCTGCGAAATTCTTTGCGCCTCGTAAGGCGTCAAGAATTTCTTCCGTGTTTATCGGGTGACGCAGTACATTCAAGTTAGGAGTCTTCCTACAAACGGACTCGAACTGCGCCAAGGCCGGAGTGTCTGCTGAGAGAGGTTTGGGTTGTTCGTAAATGTCCCTCCAAAAGGCCTCCACGCGATCAGCAGTTGGCGGCTGCTCTATGGCTGGAGGCGGCTGTTGGAAAAGGCGAGAAGGTCTTTCGTAGAACATTCTGTTCTGCTCCAGACCTCTCGCCCGCGCCACCAACGATCGCTTAGCAGCGATTAGCATCCGTATCCTGTCAAGACAGTGTTGCTTGACAACAACCAGTACCGCTTGACTGAGTGTATGATGGTCGCGCCTCAACCCGTAGGCTATCTGGCGCACTCGGCGCGTAAAAGGCTTCCCAGCCGCTCTATATTCCATCACACACTGGATACGGGATGCATCCTGGCGAGCCAACTGGATTTTCGCTTCCATTTGGCGCACCCGTCTCTGTGCTCTCTCAACAGGTGAGTCTCTCACTCTCCCCTGTCTAGCTAGCCTCAGAGCCGCAGCGTAAATTTCGCAATTGATGCTCCAAATGTCAGAGGCCTCCGATAGACGTTCACCAACAACCTCATCCTCTCTCTTTAAATCTGCCAGCTTCAAGGACCTTCCGTTGTTATGCAAGGCCCTTCGGTCCCTGAAATCCCCAGGTGAGACGACTTGGTCGATTTCCCTCTCAGCGGGCCTTACCGGCGAACTTTCAGCCTGGTTAACAGGCCTTCCGTCCGCCGAAGGGGCAGGCTGAGCTGGAGCACGAACATATCCCTGCCTCCGGAGGTACGATACATAATCTCGCAAATTCTGAGAGGTAAGCGTGCTATGCTCTGGGTGCATTTCACACCACCTCTCATACATGCGGGACATGTATCCCCTACGGCGCGGGCTACTGCTCTCGTAGCAGCTCAGCAGGTCATCCTTGAGCTCCGTCGTCCACCTAAAACGGTCCAGGTTATTGCGGGGGTCGTCATCAGGGCAAATCGAAGCACCGCCACCTTGCCCAACGCCGGCTTCCGAAACCGGCTCGGTGTGGGTGCTTTTCCTTCGAGGTGGTCGAACCCGAAGATAGGGCCCGTCAGGTGGTTAGCCTTAGGGCCCGCAGCCGACATTTCCGGAGGCAGTCGTCCAAATTGCCTCCAGAGGATGGACCTGTGAAGGTTGCCGACCGACTTGCATCCTTTGGCTTCGGTATACCCCTCGGTGTCGCCACGCACCGAATAGCCTGTTGATGTTGGGCGGCTTCCTGGGGGTTTATGAAAACAGCCGCTTCTAACATGAAGAACAGACGCTGTCGGAGTACCGCTCCTCACATGGAGATCCGTCGTGTCCTATTAATTGTGGAATAGCCGATCCTCTGGATGCAGACGCTATTCCACCGTGCTAGTTTTGGTCCGCCCCGGGTATTTGATTTCCCCGGTACCACCCATATCTGGGAGGCGTTCCCCTATCCGCCACCTTGGGGAGGCGCCACTGAGGGGATCTAGCAACCCCTCGCGGGGTTGCTTATTATTATTATTATAATATTACAGTATTGAGTAGCGTACAAGTACTATAAACTCAAATGTAGAAGAATAAGTGTGTATGGACTAGACAAACAGAATGAGAGACTGAATTACAAAGAAAATAGTCACAAGGTGCTGCACCACCTGTCATAATTGTCTTTAAAACTATTTATAGAAGGTGATTTCACCACGTAGGAAAGCAGGTTGCTCCATGCCTCGAAAATGCGGTTGAATAGGAAACACTGACGAACCGAAGTGCGGAAAGCTTCTTTCTGCAACTTGAAGTTGTGGCCTCTGAGGTTGCTTTGCGACAGGCGGTATAGATGAGATAGGTCTACAGTGAACATGTTATTTATGACTATACAGGGTTGGGATAAAGTATGGAACCAAGCAAATAACTTTGGAACGGCAAAAATGATATTGCTGAAAATTTGCAGGCAAATGTAGTGACATAAAATGCATCCAAGGACATTATGTTAGGTATTAATTACTTCTGGTTTAACCGGAAGTACCGTCAAGTTTTTTAATTTAAATGGGACACCCTGTATATTTTTGCAGATTTTAATACATCTTTATTTTCCGAATACGTCCATAGTGGGTTTAGTATTAGTTTCTGTAAAAATAAGAAAGATCCTTATCATTTCAGATGTTTAAAATGCCGGCCATTCAAAGTCTTAATGATGATCGGTTTTGGCGATCGCGTGAGAACTCACAAAGAAGTGTGTCAACTTTCCAATGACTTACATCCCGACAGGGGTCCTATAATACTCAAACGTTTTAATTTAACTGGGAATATTAAAAATTCACCTAAAACGGGAAGACCGCAGACCGCCATGGACGAATTTGTGGGACAAGTAAAAAAGTTTTGTCTCTCCTATTTTGACAGCAACAAATAATAAAACCACTGTGAACGTATTCGGAAAAAAAGATTTATTAAAATCTGCAAAAATATACAGAGTGTCCCATTTAAATTAAAAAAGTTGACGGTACTTCCGGTTAGATCGGACGTGCATTAATAGCTAACATAATGTCTTCGGATGCATTATGGGTCACTATATGTACCTGCAAATTTTCGGCAATATCACCCTTTCCGTTTCAAAGACATTTGCTTGGTTCCATACTTTATCCCAACCCTGTATATGTTATAATGAGGTCGCCCCACAGTCTTTTGGCTGTACACGTTGATAGATCAAATAACATGCGACGTTCATCATAGCTTGGCTTTTGGATACCAAAGGGAGTCCGCGTTGCACGTCTTTGTACTGATTCTAACAAGTTCTTGTCGCGCATGAGAACTGGATCCCAACTAGGACCGATAAATTCCAAAGTGAGTCGTAAGTAAGTTTTATATAACATGGAACAGGTACTAACGTCACATCCATGGAAAGATCTCTCCATCATGTAAAGCAGCCTCTTGGCTTTGGATGTGACGCTATGAATCTGCTCAGACCAAGATAACCTATCTGTGACTATTACTCCTAGATTGGTGGACTGGAAACTGTGTCGATGGTCTCGTTGCAGATTTTGTATGGCAATCTTGGATTGTTCTTACCCAGATGGAGAACGCAGCTCTTGACGAGATTGAGAGGGAGAAGCCAATGCTCTGACCAAAGACTAACTATATTCAGATCCTCTTGAAGTACAGTGGAGTTAGCAACTGTATTGTAAATTTTAGTGTCATCTGCACAAGCAGAACATGAAGGTGAAGTTAGTTTAGGAAGATCGCTCATGTACAAAACAAAAAGAACTGGACCCAGCACAGACCCCTGCGGTAGTCCGCTGGTTATGTTGTGGGTAGATGAGTAGCTGCCTCCAACGCGATGTTTGTAGAAGATTCCGTGTATTGCCTTACCTTTATGGAGTCTTAAAATGAAGTCGACTTCGGCAGTTTTGATGGACAGCTGACATCTCCGCTTGAGGTCGAGTGTGAGGCTGAGCCCCTCGGCTGCTCGTTTTGCTGCGCTAAATTATTATTTTATTACAAGCGCTGCTATGTAGGATGGTGCATGCGCTGAAGCATGAAGAAAAGCATCGTCTAAAGCTAACATATCAGCCACTTGTTTATCAGTATTGTCTCTCAACTCCAAAATCTGTTTCTGCACAGTTTATGTGAAAATATACCGGCTCTACGTATTCCTGTTCAAAATGTTGACGTAAAGCATCACAAATTCATTTCATGCGTGTCCGAAGCCATAATGGTATCCTATTTCTGAGGCTCTCGAATATGTCAATATAAATATAAAACTCCCTTATCGCTGATGGAGCGCTGAGAAGAAAAACGAACGAATGGCCGATATATCACTTTTTATGCTATCGTTCCTGGTGAAATATTATGCATTCAGATATCCATAGATATAATTCAACAACGCATCCGTTGCGAAAGGGGAACAATTTATTTGCTAACACGCAACGGAACGGTACAGACACCAACAGTTTCCAATGAAATATTTGTTTTCGTTCGAAGCATCAACACATTAGGCCTTATTATAGTTGACGCAGTATACGCGTTCGCTAGACACTTAGGCTGCATTTCGTCCAGAGATGTGCGAAGATGTGTTTTTAGCGAATCAATAGAATCGCTTGAATTACCTTGCCTCGTCAGCACAGCTCTCGTGGAAACGGCTTAGCATAGCGATGTTTTTGTACGTACAAAACAAGGCATGTTGGTAAGGAATGTGTGCTAGGAATGTGTTTCGAGAGATGTGTTGCCAGAGATGTGTGCTAGAGATGTGGGCGAGGGATGTGTGCTGTGGATGTAGGCGAGCAAAGAGAAAAATCTCAAAAGAGTCCGCTACAAACCCTCGCAACGCCCATCTGTACACCGTTTCACAGCTCCGTTACACATCATCGCTACGCTCATTTTCCTATAGAACAGCTCTGGTGGAAACGCAACTTTATAATAAGAGCCACTGATCGGTAGACTTATGGTATTTAAACAAATTTCATATTGATGCTAGGCATACACATTATGAAGTAGACGAAATGGGGATACACCAGCGACGGTTCCTTTGGGCGTGGCGGAAGTCCAAAAGCGCAAAAAAGTGGGTTCCAAAACGCAAATCTGCCGTTTTAGTATGTTGTAGTATGTACGTTTTCTTATTCAAAAACCCAGTGGTAGACAGCTAGTCCGGTTTCCAGTAAGTTGTATAAAGTTTCAAAAGCTGAAAATTTTATGAAAATTCACGTTCTTTTAGCAGGAATAGAGACGTTATATTATGCTATTCACATTATTATGATAAGTACAGTTTTTGAATGGACCTAGGCTGGAGCATCTTAAAAGCAATTCTTTGGCATAATAAAACATTGGGGGTTATAGTTAAAAAAAGAGAGAAAAGCTAGATTTTGCATTCTACGTCACCCTGTATACCAATATGCGTCGCTGGCTTATTTTATAGCCGTTTTTAAAACTAGAGGATATTTTAAATCTTCTCATGTATAAAAAATAATTTTTGATTCATGACTTTTTGATGTATAGTACGTTCATTTGACCGCCATTTGTATATAAAAATGATCATAACTTTTGAAATACCCCGATAATGTAATAATGCCCTATGCTGGAAGAACGGAAATTATATAGGGTGTCTCATTCAAAAAATGCATGTTTGCATCACCACGTAGTTATGGATCACCCTGTATAAATCTAAATATTTTCTGAGCAAGGAGCATATCCGTGGCTACAACTTTTATATATAACTTTTTCCGCTATCTTCTACAGTAGTGGAGTTAACGACCGAGCCGGTACTAAAAACTGACCCTGTATGAATCAAATTGTTTCACAGATATGAACTTCGGCAGCATTCGGATAGGTCTAAAAAACACGCTATATTACCAAAGCCAATTTTTTCCAACCTAATGGACACCACAAAGGCTTAAGTTTTCAAACCTCCCGCCTGCGCCACCACTGCGATTTCGTCTCCTTCATAAAAATGGAAAAGGATGAAGAACTCCTAAAACAACTAAAAACTAAGCTTGGAGGGCTTGTGACACTTTTTTGTTTTTTACCGATTTGTTCGCCGTCACTGAACCTAAAAAAGGTATTATGCCGCTAGATCATTCTTTTACAGGCCTATGGTCAGCCTATCAAGAATACAACGCTTTTTTGAGCTTATCGCTATACAAATTCCATTACAGTCTATGCAGCGGTTACTGAGATTACGAGGCTACGCGAACAGACAGACAGTGTAACAGACAGACAGACAGACCGACCGACGGAAATTAGTGACATGGATTTTCGATATCTAGTGTCAATAAGGGATAATAAATAAACAATCAACGATACGTTCGACACTTTATTTTCAGATATATCCGGCGTAGTACGGTACAACGCGATGACTGCCTCCAGTCATCGTTACTACCTGCTAACCTCCTGTGCCCTGGTCCCGGTTTTTGTAGTGATGAATCTGACGCCGACAAAATAACAACATAACAAAATAACATTCAATATACAGTATGATACTTCTAAGATTTTTTATACATATTCCCGCAGATAGTTTTGGTACTGTAAATAGTAATGACAATTATAATAATCCTATTAATGGGTAAATTCTGCAAGTAGTAGTAACACAAATTATACTTAAATATTAACAATAAACAAATTATACTTAAATATTAACACTAGACATCATAAAACGCCCAGAAAGCGTATTATCCCAAAATCTTGTCTGTATGGGAAGTAAAGTGATGAATCCTCGCTAGAAAGGAGTCGCATGTTCACCATTATTTAAAAAATGCCTGTGGTGAAATTTAATCTTTAATCATTGTAGATTAAAGATTAAATTTCACCAAACCAAAGCGCGCAGCACTGTATTTCGTTGTCAAACCAAAATACATACTGAGGCAGATTTTTTAAAAATGTTGAGCTGCACACAAGTTCCATGGATTTGATCATAGTGTTAAAGGATAGATAATTAGAATATATGGATAAAGCAGTTCCAGGTCTTGAAGTAATTGTTACTTTTCTTAACAGTCTACCTCATGCGCTGTATAAAGTTAAATCTGATCTATTACGCTTATTCATTTAAATATTGTAGAAAAGACACTCTTTACATGATTTGGTTGCCTGATGGGCTTAAAATGGGATCGTTGAAAACTGTTCCTATTTATACGGATATATAGCGGAATCTCAAATATATAGACGGCTGTAAACGGATATTGGATTTCATAAATGAGTATCTTCGGGGCACCATGAAACTAGTCTCTTTGATAGTACGGATGACAACTTTTTAAAATTTAAATCGTTTATCGGAACTTTTATCAATAAAGTTCAATTTCCCTAGAGTTAGAGTTATACGTTAAATGAGAGTAAATATTAGGGCTCTGTTGTAAGACAAAGATTCATTACATTTTGCTTGACAAAGCGAAATCAAGTTCAGGTCAAAGATGTTTACCAACGTATTTTCCTAATTCAAATAATGCGTATCGCGGAAGAACCCATCAGGATGAAGCTTCGGAGGATGTTCTAAGATAAATTTGAATTCAAGTAATACTTGATGCTTTTCAGGACTTCTGATTCCATAACATTTTCGTCACTGAGGTATTTAGTTTTCTGTGACGGAAGTAATATGCTGAAAAATCAGTTATTAATAAGATAGACAGTGGTACCTGCAAAACGTCTAAAATCAAGCTTTACGAGTTTGTGTGTTATCTTCGTTTTAGGGAATCAGTATTCTTCTACTGCTACGATCTCCATTTCCGAAGTGGAAGTAAAAATTTACGGATCTTCTGATTGGCGGTCAAATAGAACACTGTTTGCTTGTTTTTCTACGTTTCGAAAAATTAGCATGGCATTTAGCTGACAAACTAATACTGATCAGGAAGGTAAGGCTGTTGGTTTATAGTCGTTTGCCTTGCAAACGGGCTTATTTCAAGTGATATTTCAGGAGAGCAAAAACAAGAATTTTCCAGATATTTGAGATTACAAAAACTGAATACAGTCGAGGTATTAGGGAGTAATTGAATTAGAGTTTGTTAAATATATGTCTCATATTTTTGAGCCACTTCTTCAGGTTCTTTACGTGCCAAATCAAACGCGGTATCTTCGAGACAATCCAGATTTGATGCCATTTAACTCATTTCAGCCATTTATTGAGATAAGCCATTTTGTAAGCAAGGCGACAAATTTGTTTGCAGGGACAGGTTAAAAGGAATTTTAGAGATTTCTTTACTGCTCCAAACCGTTTTGCTTACTGATCCGTACCGTAGTCAGCTCTTATACTATCACTGAGTGGAGCGATGAAAAATCTAGATTTTATATTATGAAGCCGGATATCCATTAGTCCTTATCAATACAGACTCCCTCTTATAGCACAAGACGGATTTCTCTATCCTCTAAAAAGCTAACGATCGGCCATTTTTACCGCACAATCTGCTAGATCCGGGGCAAAATGGTGGCGACGTGTCGTCGATAAGAAAGTATTGGAAAGAACTATTGAAATAATCAGTCACATCGACCGTCTAAGCACCGAAAGTGGCGTGAAGGCTACACCAGTTATCGGATTTATTGACTTTGGGCGGCAGCCATTTCTTGTCAACGATATCTTTACGATGCGTCCCAGTGGCGTACACTATTACTATCTACAGAAGATAGAAAAGGTCCTTCGGATTTTGGGATACAGTACTGCAAGAGGTTTTTTACTCAAAGAGCCGACGTTTCGGCGACTATTATAAACTTAACCTATAATAAAACAACATAATCAAATACTTGTCTACCTTTATGACTGCACACCCTATTTAATCATGTAAGTATAAATATTAATATTTTTCTCACAATGGCTTCAGTATGGCTTCAGCTTCAGCCTCAGCATATACCAAAAATGATGTCAAGTTGATTGATTCTGTACTTCCCGCACATAACGGTGATACCAGTTTATTATTTTCCCATAGCATGAAGCCATAATCTGAGATCCCCTTGCAACCAAATCATCGCCAGCCCTCCCGCCCAAAAAATGTGTTATGGCGCTAGGTCTTTCCTGCATAGGTCAATGGGCAGCTTATTATCAATACAACAAATTTTTCAGTTTCACAACCCCCCACCCCCCAACCATTCCAATTTCACTCCCACCCAAAAATAGGTAGGTACTGATCGGGGAGCCCTAAAGTACCTCAAACCAAAGTTTGAGCTATTTTCATATTTTTGGTTTTTTGATTATTGCTGCGCTGTCGCTGACAAAACCATACACGTTTTCCATCCTCATTCCTCACCAGAATTATAGTACCATGTCAAAATTTCATTAGTATCAATTTGATAGTTTCCACGTTACAATACGGAACGACCTAAAGCAATAAATACTCGTATGTACACATAAACTTCAAAGCCCCTCAGCTTCTGTAACAGGATAGGCAATGTTCGGATGGACCTAAAAAGGTGATTTATATCGCTAGGTCTTCCTTCACAGATCAGAGGACAGCCGATTATGAATACAACGAACTCTTCAGTTTTTCAACCCCCCCCCCCCCCCCCCCGACCACCTCAATTTCACCCCCACCCAAAAAAAGTAGAAAATGATCAGGAACCTCTATAACGCTTAAACGAAGTTTAAGCTGTTCTTATATTTTTAGTTTTTTAACACTATTTATAAAAGCCATACGCATTTTGCATCCTCGCCACGCTAGCAATACTGTCTCAAAATTTCATCAAAGCCAATTCCATAGCTTCCTCGTTACAGAATACAGAACGATCTAAAGCAATACTCGTATGTTCACATCAGAAAAGTCCTTTGGTTTCTGTAATAGGCAAGGCAATGATTGGATGCACCTAATAGTTATTTATGTCACTAGGTCTTCCTTCACAGACAATCTATCAGGAACACCTAAAACGCCTAAAACGAAGTGTGATGAATATTTTTTGCTATTTACTTCGCCGCCCATGCACCGATTTTAAAAATTATAGCAGCATTACCTACTACGACCCCACAGCATATCGCTGCCCAACCTTCATCACAATCCATGCAGCGCGATTACTGAGATTACGAGGGTAGAAGGACGCGACAGGCAGACAGACCGACAGAACGACCGACAGATAGACAGATAGACCGATAGACAGACAGACCGACAGAAATGAGTGACGTGTGTCTGTAGTTTTGCTCTATGGACCAATAATTATCGGACTCTGTATAAGAAACATGTTAAATGCCACAACTGGTCGCATTTTATATAGCACGCATACAGATGCAAAAACACTATGATTTTTCTGGGTGAAGAAATAGATATTTATTATGAGATAATAACATTTTAGTGCTTGGATAACGGAATCACCGTACCTTCAAAACCAGAGTGTGTAGTACTGAAACAATCAAAGTGAATTCATTTTGTTATGACTTCAAACCTACCCCTTACACCAACAAAAAATCCAATTCAAGTTTTCTCCAGCCCATAAACTTTCGGTATGCCCGCAAAACGGTAATACACCCGGAGCCGTACGAGCGTGTCTGGAACAACTCCGGGATCCGTAAAATTCCGGGGTGGATCCACGATCCGGTTTTACGAGGTGCTCGCTATCAGCAAAAGTGACAGGAAAAATGTGCACTCGTCAGAAAAAACTACGACGTAGCCGCCAATCATATTAGATTTTGGAAGCGGCGCGGCAGAAGCAAACGGCGGCGACATGTCAGAGACGTATCTGATGTCTGGTATAGGGATTAAGCTGCCGTCGGAATAAGTCGCCATTTGAGTGAACCAATACAGGGTGTAGCTAAATTAGTTTAAAATATTTAAGAGGTGATTCCTCAACGAAAAAGAGGTATGATCTTTCACATAAAGTAACTTCATTAGTATCCTTTATTAAGATACAGCCACTTAAAGGGGGTACATAAAATTTGTTTAACAATTTTTTTCACAAGCACTAAAAAGTTACAATATTGAATTCAACCTGACATCTTCTACTATCAAAAGCCAGTAATTTATTTGGTTTACCCATAGTTATAAGGGGTGGAAAACGCAATCCCTAAAATTTTTTTTAAATGCAACTTTTTGTCTTATTATTTATTAACCATTTAAAACTTTATTTCCGGTATCTTGTTTCATTCTAAACAAAAAATGCCTGTTGAATTTTTGTCCAAAATAAACCAGTTCGCAGCAAACAATTATTTTACGAACAACTACAGAGATACATCGTCAAAAATAATTTTTTGCTGAGAACTGATTTATTTTGGGCAAACAATTCAAGAGACATTTTTTGTTTAGAATTAAACAGGCTATCGGAAATACATTTTTGAATGGTAAACAAATAATAAGTCAGAAAGTTGCATTGGAAATAAATTTTAGGGGTTGCGCCTTGCACCCCTTACAACCATGGAGTGAACCAATTAAGTTACTTGCTAAGTGTCTTTTTGGTAGTAGAAAATGTCAGGTTAATTTCAATATTGTAACCTTTCTAGTACTTGTGAAAAAAATTGTTAAACAAATTTTATGTACCTCCTTTAAGGAGCTGTACCTTAACAAGGGATGCTCCAATGAGGTTTCATTATATGAAAGATCTTTTTTTCGATTAGAAATCACCCCCTTAAATTTTTTGCACTTAATTAGTTACACCCTGTTCCGTTTTAACAAATGCAAATAAATTTTTCATGCAACCTCAATTTGTAGAAAAGCTTTGTTGAACTATTATTTTACATTATAAATAACATTTATTTTTTTGTGTATTCCTTGAAGCTTAGGTAAGTAGTGTAGTGAACAATGTTTGTAGTTCAGGTTGAGTGTAAGAGCATATTTCAAGTGTCAACGAAAGCTTATATATTGAAACGTGGACTCTGCCTTTTGCAAAGGCATATTAGGGCATCTGTGGATACATAAGTATTTGTTTTACATTCTATGTACTGGACTGTGTAACAAAATCGATTAGTATTATTTTTTTAACATAAAAGTGCAGCGCAGGCTCCGATACACCAAGCTGCTGTTTGATTATCCAGTGACTACTCCTCCCACCGTGAGGGAAGCAATCACTGGGTCTGCGAAACGTGCACCCAAGTAGGCGAAGAGACCCAAGGATGACTGGCTTGTGCATTCTGGTGGCTAGGATGTGCTCCACCGCACGGCATACCGGCATTGCGCGCAGTGTAGAGAACAACGTATCAAATCACCATAACGAACAGGCTTACAGTGTAGCCTGGCCGAGCCTGCGAAGTTATCCGAGCAACTCCTGATTATTTTAGACGACTAGAGACGATGTTCACCTTGCTAGGTGTCAAAAACTTTGTAACGACCATCGTCGCGTCGTCTGTTGTTGGTGGAAGAGGACTATGTCGGGCTTGTTTGCCTGTAGAGGCTCGAGCGTGGGGAACGAGTAGTTCTAGTAAATCCGGCATCTCCTGTTCTCCACAATAGACTGCATGTCCGTACCGTTGTCTCATCGATAGCGTATGAGTGCCTTGAATGATAGTAGAGCACCCGTAGAGCCGCGTTATGCCAATGGCTGTGAGCCATCCCAGCGTACGTCTCACAAGCCGGCAAGAGATGCTTAAACGTCCCTGGCGCCTATCGGCAAGCTCTACAACGAGTGTCGGGTACACCTGCGCCCATATCCCTATTACGGTACAGCAAGGTGTTAAAGACACCGTCCCGGCAAGCCATTATAAGAAATTGTACTCAGCAATGGTAATAACCCTACTCTAAATTGATTCAATAGTAAAAAGAAGGAAAGAAAAACAAGGAGTCAACCGATTATATCCTCACATTGCAATCCTCATGAATCATTCATTAAAATCTAGAACTCAATTACATACAGGGTGAGTTTTTAGTACCGGCTCGGTCGATAACTCCACTACTGTAGAAGATAGGGAAAAAGTTACATAAAAGTTGTAGCCACGGATATGTTCCTTACTCAGAAAATATTTTGATTTATACAGGGTAGTCATAACTACGTGGTGATGCAAACATATATTTTTTTAAATGAGAAACCCTATATATTATCCCATTTTAAGATTCTACTAATAACTTCTCTTCTCACAATATAAGGTATGATAACATTATACAGGGTATTTCAAAAGTTATGACCATTTTTATATCAAACTCGGTGTCAGACGAACGTACTGTGTATCAAAAAGTAATGAATCAAAAATTATTTTTTTCACATGGAAAGATTAAAGATATCCTCGTTTTAAAATCAGGTATAAAAAAGCCCTTGACGCATTATCGTATACAGGGTGATGTAGAATGCAAAACTCAGATTTTCTCTCTTTTCTTAAGTGTAACTCTCAATATTTTATTATACCAAACAATTGCTTTCAACATGCTCTTTCATCCTTGTATAGCACTTGTGGTACCTGCATCCATTAGTTTCCGAGATATTTAGATTTTTCGGTAAATTTAAAATATAGCTTCTATTTGTGTACTGAAATTTATTTCTTTTGAGAATGTATTATCAAATTTGTTTTTTATTTAACGAACAACTTAATTGTGAGGTCATGATAGTATTTGATGAAGTCAAAACCCTGAATCATCGAGATAATAAAGTCAAGTATGCTAAGGAAGCAGTTCTGTAGCCCAGATGCATAATTATCAAGCAGATTTATGAGGTAGGCTTTGAAAAATTGACAGTTTTCATAACCTGCTCAATAATTGTGTACTGTGTGAAAAACGAGCTTTAAAAATTAATTTTTCCATTGATGGTATTTGGGAGAATCTTTGAGAAATTGCCTACTTGCCTCTAGAATACATTAACTATGAACAGCAATATCCAGAATGGAGGCACTCTAAAACTAATGCGTTTGAAAGATTGAAGAATTGTTATATTTGTACTTTGTCCTTTAATATTTCATAGCCTATCTCATAGATCTACTGGATAATTATGTATGACGTCTATAAAATTGTTTCCTTAGCACACTTGACCTATATTATTTCGTTAGTTCAGTGTTTTGACTTGATAAAGTACTATTATGGCCTTATAATGTACTTGTTTGTTAAGTAAAAATAAAATTTGCTAGTATTTTCTCAAAATATATAAATTTTAGTAAACAAATAGAAGCTATATTTAAAATTTGTAATGAAATTGAAATATCTCAGAAACTAGTGAATGCAGCCATAACAAGCGCTATACAAAGGTGAAAGAGCATATTAAAAGCAACTTTTTGGTATAATAAAATATTGGGGGTTACATTTAGAAAAAGAGAGGAAATCTAGATTTTGCATTCTACATCACCCTGTATACGAGTATGCGTCGCGGGCTTTTTTTATAGCCGATTTTAAAACTAGAGAATATTTTCTATCAATCCGAGTAAAAAAATTGTTTTTGATTTATCACTTTTTGATATACAGTACGTTCATTTGACAGCGATTTGGATATAAAAATGGTCATAACTTTTGATATACCCTGTACAATGTAACAACATTCTACATTGGAAGAACGGAAATCATCAGTGAAATTTGAGTATGGAATGATATGTAAGGTGTCTCATTTAAAAAAATGCATGTTTGCATCACCACGTAGTTATGAATCACCCTGTATAAATATAAATATTTTCTGAGCAAAGAGCATATCCGTGGCTACAACTTTTATATACAACTTTTTTCGCTATCTTCTACAGTAGTGAAGTTATCGACCGAGCCGGTACTAAAAACCCACCCTGTATATCAGAACACGTTGCACGAAAACTCAAGAAATTAGACCGCAATGTATCCTTCAATAATTGTGAAGATACACACAATAACAGTAAGCAGTACTATATCGAACCATTGAGCTTTGAAAAATCGTATTACAGAACACAAAAAATAATTTGCACGCAAACTTTGTAATACAAATTATGCCAATCACTTGATCCCCGGAAGCAATCATTACAACGACTGTTTTAAAATATTACGTGTTGAACAAAATTAAATTTTCAGATAACGTCCTTAACGATCAAACTGATATAAATAGTTCACCCTTTTTAAATGTTTACAATGTTTTACACACAACTACGGATTCGCATTCAGTAAGTGTTCTATTTCCCTTTTGTATAGTACAAATACCCAAGGTAGTTCACGTTTAGTATCACTGTTGGATAAAAGCACTGTGTGTCGAAACATTTGCCACAATTTTTAAGTATAGGTAGTGATTCTTCATCGAAACGTACTTTGTGTACAGATACTGCTTCATTTGTCTAAATTATTTCAAGCAGTACTTGGTTTAATAAATATCTAGATAATTAATATGTATTTAAGCAAATATATTATATTTATATTGAGTTTTCTGTACTTATCTCTACATTCAGCTATCTTTTGGTAATCGATGATGATCAAGAGAAATTTAGAATATTTTGGACTAAAGTTCAGACAGAAAGTTGAGACAAGTGATCTATAATTCTTGAAACTCATCCTGCGGCTCTGTCTTTGATTTATCCTTTGTGAGCTTTACTAGCCCACAATTAAAACGACATCTGTTTAAAACAAACTTTTTGTCTACCGCTGTAGCCTATGTCAAAGCAGAAAATCCTTAACAAGAAACTGATTTGGACATTGACTTTGATTGATAACAGAATAATGATACTTCTGTTCTTATACTCTAATTTAGGTGTTTAACGTCTACTTACCAAACAGCCTTACTAACATATATACGCGCTTTTAATTTTTGACCCTACCAGGTGCTTTGATTTCTAGTTTAGACTTTAGAGCGAGTAAAGTATGCGTTTTACGCATTGACTCAGTTAAAGGATACATGATCCTCTTGGGACTTGAGTCTCGGTGAAATCCAATCTGTAAGTGCCAAGGATGCTACACGGATACGAATAAAGGTGACAAGAGGCATTGGAAAGTGCACAAATGTACGTGGTGTGTGTGGCATTAGCGTACAGAAAGGTTTTTTTCTTCCAGAGATGGTAATGTGAGTACGCAAGTACTCCAATCGAATAAAACATGTCAATTTTACACGAAGGTAGGCCAAATTTGATGATAAATTATTGTAAACAAATTAGATTAGAATTGAGCTTACTATATACTTCAACTACAACTTCTTGTACTTTACTTGAAAATACTCTGTTTTATAAAGATCATTATCATCATAGTGACAGTGTCTTAACAGACATGTTGTGAACTCGTAAAATGCATTGTCGACACGAATATTATCAATAGTTTTGAGAACTGTAGCTCGCTATCGTTCGCGATTTTCTGCCAGTTCAGTGGCGCACTTGATACTCATATCTAGCAACTGTTTCATCGTATCCACCCAGCGTGTAGGGGAATGGCCACGGCGCCGCCCACTTGGGCCGTGACCCTGAACTACAAGTTTCTCCATATTATCGCTTCTGTGAATATGTCGGGAGAATCTAAGCATTCTCGTCGACACAGTGGAGGATAGTCTCTTTGGATTGCGGAGCTCATCCAGTATGGAGACATTAGTTCGATGGGCGGTATAAGGAATTCCCACCATTCTCCTCCACGTCCACATTTCAAAAGCGTCTATGTGAGCTGGATCTGCCTTTTTAACAGTCCAGGTTTCCAAGGCATACAAAAATATGGAAAACACAAGGGACTGAACCAGCGACATTTTGGTAGCTTTAGTGATGTTATGGTCACGCCATATTTTAGTAAGCTTTAACATGGCTACCCGTGCCGTTGAATGCGCCGTCGAATCTCATTCTTTATAAATTTAGCATCAATTTAAATATAACACTACTCAAGTGAAGCCTTGGACAGGATTGGTCAATCAACGACATCAATAGACTCAATCTGACACTCTTAAATTTAAATAATCAGTTACAGGTCTAATTTAAAAAGTATTTTAGGTTTTAGGTTTAATAGCACAAATTAGAATAGTATTGAATCTATTACCAAATACTACACGTAAATTGATTCAATCTTCTTGGAGCAGGTATAGCGTTTTTGTATGATATACAGGATATAAACAACCTTACCACCAACTTTATAGTAAACTTTTAATTCAGTCTGCATTTGGGTATACAGTTCCCACCATACATCGTAGAAGTATATGACGCGAAGATTTAGTTTTCGACAATCTTTGTATGTAAACAACATACCAACAGGTGACGAGACTTGGATGTACGAGTGTTTGCTGATATCTCGGTGTGTAAAAAAGAATTTATTTCTAAAATCGAGTGGAACTGTGAAACTTGTTATTTGAACGCACAAAATAGTCACAGCAAATAAGTGGCATACGAAACAGTGCCTGCCTAAAGACTTGTACACGCTAGTAGACGTGTTGCGCGATTTTGGTTCAAGAGACGTGTCTAAAGTTGTCTACGTAGACATTTCTATTGACCAATATCCGTCTACGGGCCTGTTGCAAGACCAAAAATCACAAGTCTATGGTCTCCCGGTAGGAATGGAAGACTTCTTGCATCGTTAGACATATTGCGCAACATTTTGACAGTGTAGACGTCAATCGGAGTCTAGAGACGGGACGTCCCAGTGTGTCTTCAGCTACCGAGTGGCGTGGTTCGGCTCTACGTATTGTTTTAATGCTGAGATGTTCGCATTGCAAACGTCTGATATAGCCTGCTTATATATTCTGAAGATGTACATGAGGTTCGTGAATGAGTCTCCACTTGCTAGGAAACGCAGTGCGACTGCGCGTCGAAGGGAAGCTAGGATTGTTTCTCTAAATTTGTTTATGGGTGAAACTCCGGAAACCCATGGTATCTTATAGTCTTAATTTGTTTATTTGCCGAACGTAGGTCCTTCTGCTAATACTTCTCGAGTCCAACAACGTTTACGTTTCCGCTTTCTTTCACTATTTATTAACATTCAAGCAGAAATTCTTTGTCTCGTCTAAATCTGCACACAGAGGTATAGACGCTAGACCAGACAAAAAACGGTGTCTCTAGACGGTCTATAGACGGTGTCTCCAGAGTGTCTATAGATCTATAGACAAATCATGCAATATGGTCTACTAGTGTGTACAAGGCTTAAAGTCATTGCATCTATGGTTGGGACATTGGCTAAATAAGGAATAGTGAATGCTCAAAAAATTTTGAAATTTCATATAGATCCGATACACTTTAATATGACAGTGAAAAGGAATCTTCATGAATTTTGTAGAAATTTTCAATGGAATCGAAGTTTGGCAAACGAAACGTTTTTCATGGCCAAGAATCAAAGTAATCCTTTTCTGAATATTTCAGCGCTACTTAGTTTTTAAGTTTTTGTCCTACAGTGTCGACAGAATTATTCACTCTTTCTTAAAAAGTCACCATTTTCGAGAAAAAATATATATATAAAATAGATGTCTTTGAAACATTTTATGTGTAATGGCAGCAAACCATGGATCTTTTTTGTTCGGAAAGACATTCTTTGAGGCATACAAGTTGCCTTTGCATTGCAAGAGAAGATATACGCCACTGCTTTGGCAGTAGGTATGAAGCGCTTTCCATTCTCGTTGTATGCGTTCTCCCTTTGCTGTCGGTGTCCCTTTTTTACGCGAGCTTAACTCACTTAATTCGGTCGTGATTTAGATTTAAACTTAGTACACGTTGAGCTAACGTTGGATGCTGGTTGTCGGATCTCGCAAAATAATCCTTTATAGCCTAGTAGCCTACATCTATAAGGGTGGGAGGATTCATACGTGAGTGTCAACAAGCCTATTAGCTATACTATACCAAAAATAGATCTATGAATTTCTTTATCCTGTTCCACCAATGCCAAAGAAAAAAGTAAGTAAGTAAAGTAAGTAAAGTTTGTAAGTATCATGTTTAATTGGGTGGTACCAACAATAAAATATGACGTTACAGACGAATATCTAACCAAAATTGATGTTGGCATTATCAACACTTTGGGTGAGGTGGAAATCAGTTTATTGATGTTTCCCTCATAGACGCACTGGAGCTAATAGCTTGATTCTGTAGTTTTGATTAACCTTGGTCAGATTGCGTATGAAGCAGTAGTTTATCTTGAAATTTTTGCACAGGACTGTACTTTGTAGAGCAACGTTTGAGGACGATCGCTATCTTGACCTTCCTGGAGTCCAACTTTTGACGTTGAGTTCTGGCTACAGTCAATCATATACTAGACGAACCTGAAAATAAGATGATTGTCTTCAGTTCGTGATTGCTTTTCTCTGTGTACCGGGCTATTAAGGAAGGATTTGCAGAAAACTCGTGTCCGACAGGTATTATTCCAATCCGCTAATTCAACCGCAATTAATGTCATAGTAATGAACCCAGCAACGAAACTCCTTCCGACTAAACTCTCCTTTATTCCTATCGTGTCTGTTTCGCTATGAGATGGCGCAGTAGTTATTCTTGGCTTCTTTTCATTGTGAATAAGAAGATTGTCTAAGGAGGTGGGAACATAAATATGATACGAGTGAGAGATTTCGCACAAGAGCATGAGTGAATGGAACCTCTAAACCGCAGTGAAATAACAACCGAGACATCAGATTTACTTTCGATGGTGATATTATAGATTTTCAAGATTTCCCGGAAATCCCAGATTTTCCGTATCTTCCGTATTTTCCAGATTTTCCAGATTTCCCCGATTTCCTAGATTTCCCAGATTTTCTAAATTTTCATTTTCCAAATTTTCCAGATTTTCCAGATTTATCATATTCCCCAGATTTTCCAGATTTTCCAGATTTTCCAGACTTTCCAGATTTTCCAGATTTTCCAGATTTTCCAGATTTTCCAGATTTTCCAGATTTTCCAGATTTTCCAGATTTTCCAGATTTTCCAGATTTTCCAGATTTTCCAGATTTTCCAGATTTTCCAGATTTTCCAGATTTTCCAGATTTTCCAGATTTTCCAGATTTTCCAGATTTTCCAGATTTTCCAGATTTTCCAGATTTTCCAGGTTTTCCAGGTTTTCCAGATTTTCCAGATTATCCAGATTATCCAGATTTTCCAGATTTTCCAGATTTTCCAGATTTTCCAGATTTTCCAGATTTTCCAGATTTTCCAGATTTTCCAGATTTTCCAGATTTTCCAGATTTTCCAGATTTTCCAGATTTTCCAGATTTTCCAGATTTTCCAGATTTTCCAGATTTTCCAGATTTTCCAGATGTTTCAGATGTTCCAGATTTTCCAGATTTCCAGATGTTCCAGATGTTCAGATGTTCCAGATGTTCCAGATGTTCCAGATGTTCCAGATGTTCAGATGTTCCAGATGTTCCAGATGTTCCAGATGTTCCAGATTCCAGATTCCAGATGTTCCAGATGTTCCAGATTTTTCCAGATTTCCAGATTCCAGATTTTCCAGATTTCAGATCAGATTTCCAGATTATCCAGATTTTCGAGATTTTCCAGATTTTCGAGAATTTCCAGATCTTCCAGATTTTCCAGATTTCCCAGATTTTCAAGATTTTCCAGATTTTCCAGATTTTCCAGATTTTCCAGCTTTTTCAGATTTTCCAGATTTTCCAGATTTTCCAGATTTTCCAGATTTTCCAGATTTTCCAGATTTTCCAGATTTTCCAGATTTTCCAGATTTTCCAGATTTTCCAGATTTTCCAGATTTTCCAGATTTTCCAGATTTTCCAGATTTTCCAGATTTTCCAGATTTTCCAGATTTTCCAGATTTTCCAGATTTTCCAGATTTTCCAGATTTTCCAGATTTTCCAGATTTTCCAGATTTTCCAGATTTTCCAGATTTTCCAGATTTTCCAGATTTTCCAGATTTTCCAGATTTTCCAGATTTTCCAGATTTTCCAGATTTTCCAGATTTTCCAGATTTTCCAGATTTTCCAGATTTTCCAGATTTTCCAGATTTTCCAGATTTTCCAGATTTTCCAGATTTTCCAGATTTTCCAGATTTTCCAGATTTTCCAGATTTTCCAGATTTTCCAGATTTTCCAGATATTCCAGATTTTCCAGATTTTCCACATTTTCCACATTTTCCAGATTTTCCAGATTTTCCAGATTTTCCAGATTTTCCAGATTTTCCAGATTTTCCAGATTTTCCAGATTTTCCAGATTTTCCAGATTTTCCAGATTTTCCAGATTTTCCAGATTTTCCAGATTTTCCAGATTTTCCAGATTTTCCAGATTTTCCATATTTTCCAGATCTTCCAGATCTTCCAGATCTTCCACATTTTCCACATTTTCCACATTTTCCACATTTTCCACATTTTCCACATTTTCCACATTTTCCACATTTTCCACATTTTCCACATTTTCCACATTTTCCACATTTTCCACATTTTCCACATTTTCCACATTTTCCACATTTTCCACATTTTCCACATTTTCCACATTTTCCACATTTTCCACATTTTCCACATTTTCCACATTTTCCACATTTTACACATTTTCCACATTTTCCACATTTTCCACATTTTCCACATTTTCCACATTTTCCATATTTTCCACATTTTACACATTTTCCACATTTTCCACATTTTCGACATTTTCCACTTTTCCACGTTTTCCACGTTTTCCACGTTTTCCACGTTTTCCACGTTTTCCACGTTTTCCACGTTTTCCACGTTTTCCACGTTTTCCACGTTTTCCACGTTTTCCACGTTTTCCACGTTTCCCACGTTTCCCACGTTTTCCACGTTTCCCACGTTTTCCACGTTTCCCACGTTTTCCACGTTTTCCACGTTTTCCACGTTTTCCACGTTTTCCACGTTTTCCACGTTTTCCACGTTTTCCACGTTTTCCACGTTTTCCACGTTTTCCACGTTTTCTACGTTTTCCACGTTTTCCACGTTTTCCACGGTTTCCACGTTTTCCACGTTTTCCACGTTTCCACGTTTTCCACGTTTCCCACGTTTTCCACGTTTGCCACGTTTTCCACGTTTTCAACGTTTTCCACGTTTTCTACGTTTTCCACGTTTTCCACGTTTTCCACGTTTTCCACGTTTTCCACGTTTTCCACGTTTTCCACGTTTTCCACGTTTTCCACGTTTTCCACGTTTTCCACGTTTTCCACGTTTTCCACGTTTTCCACGTTTTCCACGTCTTCCACGTCTTCCACGTCTTCCACGTCTTCCGCGTCTTCCCCGTCTTCCGCGTCTTCCGCGTCTTCCGCGTCTTCCGCGTCTTCCGCGTCTTCCGCGTCTTCCGCGTCTTCCGCGTCTTCCGCATCTTCCGCATCTTCCGCATCTTCCGCATCTTCCGCATCTTCCGCATCTTCCGCATCTTCCGCATCTTCCGCATCTTCCCCATCTTCCACAACTTCCACATCTTCCACAACTTCCACATCGTCCACGTCTTCCACATCTTCCACATCGTCCACATCGTCCACATCTTCCACATCTTCCACATCTTCCACATCTTCCACATCTTCCACATCTTCCACATCTTCCACATCTTCCACATCTTCCACATCTTCCACATCTTCCACATCTTCCACATCTTCCACATCTTCCACATCTTCCACATCTTCCACATCTTCCACATCTTCCACATCTTCCACATCTTCCACATCTTCCACATCTTCCACATCTTCCACATCTTCCACATCTTCCACATCTTCCACATCTTCCACATCTTCCACATCTTCCACATCTTCCACATCTTCCACATCTTCCACATCTTCCACATCTTCCACATCTTCCACATCTTCCACATCTTCCACATCTTCCACATCTTCCACATCTTCCACATCTTCCACATCTTCCACATCTTCCACATCTTCCACATCTTCCACATCTTCCACATCTTCCACATCTTCCACATCTTCCACATCTTCCACATCTTCCACATCTTCCACATGTTAAACATTTTCCACATTTTCCACATTTTCCACATTTTCCTGATCTTCCAGATCTTCCAGATCTTCCAGGTTTTCCAGATTTTCCAGATTTTTCCAGATTTTTCCAGATTTTTCCAGATTTTTCCAGATTTTTCCAGATTTTTCCAGATTTTCCAGATAAAAAATAAATCAGTAGCATTGATAAACTGTATTAATGATAGCATTTCTCTTTATTAACACAATCCGTCACATGATCCCTTTAAGTTGTCTCAATAAAGAACAATAAACCAGTTTTTTGGTTTTATCCGCCTATAAGAGGTAAAACGGAAGTTCGGAGCGATGAAAATTTGCTTTCTGCGAAAAACAAAATTAAATGACGCACCAATATTTTCCCTTTTACTGTTATATTTTACGACAGCGGATTGGGGAGTTTACGGATGAGAATGGGAAGCCATAACGATAAAAAATTGAATTGTATATAGGCGCGTTCTTGGGGACTGTTATTGAAACAAGGCACATCGCTTTGGCATGTGGTGGCATTCAAGGTGGCGTAAAGTATAAATAAAGTAGCACACGTAGCATTAAATTACTATTACGTGATTTATTATTCACTAAATTAGATGCATTTGGATCACCAGCCTCGTTGTTGTCTCTTGGAAAGTCATATCATTTGGGAAGAACGCTGTTTGTTAGCGGCATCAAATCTAGATCCTATACAGCTACATCTGGGGTTCCTCAAGCCTCCAATTTAGGTTCTCTGTCATTTCTCATATTTATTAATGATCTATTAACTAAACTTTCTTGCATGCACTTGTTTTTCGCTGATGATCTCGAAATCTTATTTCGCAAATACGTTAGGATGGTATGGTATGTCCCATACCTTTGACCAAGGGTGCGCAATAAGCCTTAAGACTGAGCGGTAACCATTAAGGCAACTGAACCTTAGTCCCCTCACTACTTTAAAAAAAAAATCAATAAACCCTATTTTTACTCCGCGTCGACAGATAAAACTTTTACAGACAGTGTTATTAATACAAATTAGATGCAAACAATCCATTTCAGCGATTAAACAGCAAGTTAGAAAATACCCTATTGAAGCGGTCGCCCCGTATAACCGTATAACATTAACATTCCTCCCCAGGCCCTTCAAGTTTGCATACGCTGAATGAATAATGTCAATTTGAGTTCCACTTGCCTAGTTTGAAGGGAAATAACGACCGGCGAATGTACACTTATCCCGAAGACAAACATTCCTCTAGCTGTTTTACTTGGGATCCGTTGCCACATTTATTCCTTGTTGAAGGTGCTCCAGTGTCCAGGGACTCGTGGTTTAATGGGCTATTAGACGGCTGGAAGCGACAATGCGCAGAATAGTTTGACTTCGCTCACTTCCTCGCCATTATTTCACATGTACTACAGTTTCTACCGTGCATGCCAAAGCTTGCATCGCAGAGGAATTGTTTTAAGGACGTTTGTTCACGAGAGCTGTTGGTAGATGGAATTAATTTTTTTAGTTTTGGTAAGTTGGAATTCAAAACTTCTTATCGATCATTTCAGAAATTTCAAATTTTAACATGGGCCCTTATGACAGATCAGGACTTTTTTAGCTCTCACTGTAAGAGAGAGCTCACGCAGAGCCACTGTCTGTCCGTCCGCCCGTCCGTATGCAAAAGATAGCCGAAACTACAGGTGCCAGAGAAAAACTAAATACAGATTCGGAATCAGTATAAAAAAAAATGAATTTTTGTATCAACAAGTTCCACAGTGAGAGCGCCGTTTGAACTTACTCAAGTAAATTCACATAGTATTCCTAAATATCATATACATACGAAGGGAGACGATTCTTTGGCGTTTCTAAGGACCAAAATGTCAAATAAACATAGGGCTGCAAGCGCTACATAACTTTGCATGTCAAACGGTTGTCAGAATCTACAGCGTTTTATTTTTTCAGGGCTCATGCCCCCATTCTTACCCTGAACTTTTTTGCGGTGCCAGGTAAATTCAAAAAAACTAAATACTTTAGTCATCTTATTTAGAAACTTTTTGTCTCTAGAAATTTTTTTCTCCGATCCTCATCGAGAAGAAAAACACAACACTCTGTTATTAGGTAGATGAAAATGCTATGCTATGCTTTATTTAGATAACAGTTTTGTTTTATTGAATTTGATATGTAGCATTTTAAATCGTATGTTGTGCGGTCAACGTTAGAGTTGCAAAGTGTAAAATAATTGTAAATCTTCTTCTTCTTCAGCTGCCTAACCACTCTTACTGGATGTTGGCGATCACATTTCCAAACGCTTCCTTGTTTGTTGCCGTGTGTACAAGGTCCCCAATTGTTCTCAGGCCTGTCCAATCCCTCAAGTTTCTGAGCCAGGACATCTGTTTTCTTCCGACACTATCTTCTAATTTTCCTTCAACGATCAACTATAAAAGTCGGTAATTGTAAATACTCGTTATAATTTCGTTGCAATCATTATTTACACGATTTAAAAAATATCACTCTGTAGATTCTGCCAGCCGCTTGACTTTTGCAATTATGTAACTCTTATCGAGACCCTTATATTTCAAATCTGAGCTCAAATATTGAGAGAGTTATTATGAAAAAACTGAAAATATATTGACACTTCAACACCCTATAGATCGGTAACGAAGCGTTTTGTTTATCTGAAACCTCAATTATAAAAAAGAAAACAAAAAATATCCTGCTTTCATTTGCACATGAAATTTAGAAACATATATATAAGCATATAAGAAATATTCTTTGGAATATGTAGTTTATATTATTGTATAAAAAAAACTGTTTCGGAAATTAAGAGACCATATTGAATACTAGCAACGGATCGCTGCTTCACAAATACGCACAGCTTTTTATCTCCGGAAAAAGCTTAGTGACAGTGACGTAACTGCGTAGCGTTCGTCAGTTTGATTAGGTTGCTTTGTTGATTATAATCACAATAATTATCGTTTATGTGTTATGCTTTGATTAATATGAAAACCATCGACATCTAAGAATAGGTCAACTTTCACAGTCTAGATAAAGATAGATTGGTAGGCTCTCAAGTCCTGGAGACAATTTTTACCCTACTTTTCTTGGTTTATATCGGTTTTTCCAAGTTTTATCCGATCTCACCGATTCTTCAAGGCTTAGTTGCTTTCCTACTTTTTATGACTTATGATGATTTATCCCAAATATTGGGACTTTTTTAGATTTCCCAAATTTAAGCACCTTTAACCGATGTTTCTCGCTTTTCCCCTATTCTACAGATCTTCTCCTATGGTATCCTGATTTTTGCGGACCTGTTACACTTTTCCCCGGTTTTACTTTTTCTTCGGTTTTTCCCAATTTTCCAGGTTTTTTCGCTTTCTTCAGTTTATTCTATTTTTTGCAGTTTACCCGGTTTTTCCTTCCTTTTTTTTGAAATATATCCTGCTTCTTCTCGAATTTGGTTGGTTTTCACAATTTTGTATCGGTGAACAGTAGGCCCTTTTTGCCATCTCTGAATATCACCCCTCAGCCACAACTGCCTGCCTCTTCTGTCCTGCCAAACCTTCCTGACCTTTAAACAAAGTCGGCTCAACTTAGGCAGAGTAATTTCTCTGGCTGGAGTCTATCGGATCCAAAGATCCTGTATCTCAACCCGCCTAGCAACTCACATTCCGCAACGAATACATAGGGAGTCTTCTTCAATTCCTAATAGTGATGCCGCCCGAGCCTGCAGTACCCCATCAGAACACCTACGAAGCTTACGATTACTTGTCGGCCTTGGTTTTGTAGCCATGTTGTTCTAGATGTGCGTTCAGTCCGGCTGTAGCTTTGCTCCACTGTTCATCTAGCCACCCACTTTTGTAGGGCTAACGTTACCTGCAGCCTACTAAACCCTTCAATTCCGGATTTACTTTTATGGTCAGCCTCCCGCAAACGCTGAATGCCTATGACGCTGTAGAAGCGTTGCGAGAGGATAAGTGTTGTCGCACGTTAGATTTAAAACGCTGCAGGTTGTAGCCTTCGGGAAACAAATTACCTGACAGCTCATTCCACAGCGTCGAAGTTATCCAAAAGAAGAAATGCTGGAGGAGACTGATTCGGAGAGTAAGGACCTCTAGTGTTCCTCGTTCGCACGATCTTCGGTATTATCATCTGGGAGAGCTCGCTCGAACATCCTCCGTGATAGAATCTGTAAACAGGACAGGTCAGCCACCCTTCTTCGATGTTACATGCTGTGGAGGTCCTTTATGAGGCTAGGCGTATTGACTAGTCTTATTCCTCTCTTCTGGATAGTGTCCAACTTCAGAGACTGCTTCACAGCGCATCCCCACACATGGGAGCAATACTCCGCGATGGAGAGATCTGTGTCTTGAAGAGCAGCAGAGTAGTTGCTCTGGACTATACATTTTCCTACAGCGGAACAAAGGTCCAAGCTTCTGGGATACCGTTTTAGCAATACTGACGACGTGGTCGTACCAGGACATGTAGCTGTTGGTATTTATCCCCAAAAAGTAGAACCTATGTTCCGTGCTCAACGCAAGTCAGGTGCAGGTTGAATCTGGAGTTGGACAATTTTATAATTTTAGTGACAACCCCTGTCGAAACTTCCAGAGCAAGGTATTGTTTGCTCCTCATATGATGATGGACCTACAGAAGGCTAGTTATTCAATACAATCAAAGTCAAAACGCTTTCTTGCCTGAGTGAAGAAATAAGCTGATATGAGTCCTCATAAGCTGTCCTGCAAACATATCAGAACACAATACATCGTGCTTCTATGCCGGCAAAACAACTCCTTATGAAAAAGTGGCAACAATTCACTTCCATACAGTATCTGTGACCTATTTTAAACCCGGGAGCTTTTCCGGTAAACTAGCGGTTGGCTTTCCAGCTACTGATTTGTTAGGAGAGTATATTTTCTAGAAGGTTCTCCAGAATGAAATAGCCACATCGACGAATTTGTAGTTTACGACAGAGAGTTGAAGGTAGGATAACCGAATTTGAACCAGGTGCGGACCTATGATGGGACAAAGGGTACAACATGAAAAACTATAAAAATTAACATTGAATTGAATTTTCAATAACTTAATTGATAATAATGGTCTTGTAAACCCATCTAAAGGGTATGAGTACTATGAAAAATTATTTATTATAGAGATCCTACATACATACATACTCAAACGTTTGATTTAGAAGGTCCACAAACATAAAAATTATATCAACTTGAATACCCATCATTAACATGATACAGGAACTAAGAATAGGACTTTAAGACCTTGAAAGTCAATAGACAAAAAAAGCTTAAAATATCTATGTTGCTACATATGCTAACTACCAGATTCAGTGGAAGTCATTTAGTCTCAAAATGGATATTGGACATAGCTATAGATAATAATAATAATAATAGATACGAATATCCAAAACGCCTACGCTGGGAAGATATCTAAATACACGGACCTTGCGATAGAAATAAAACGACTCTGGAAGCAAAACAAAGTTACCATTGTCTCCCTAATTATGTCTGTCTCAGGCCTCACACCAAACACATTTACACCACACCTACAACAGTGAGGCCTGGACGAAAGGTTACACAAAATATTTCAGAAGTCTGTAATCCTGAAAACCTGCAATATAGTTCGATGTTTCCTAAATTCCGATCCGTAATAGTTCAGGTGCTGACTTGGCACAGCCCGTCAACACCTGTTGCTACCGCCGTCATGCGAGAGAAACTTGGAAAATCAGGATAATAATAATAGGTCTTTATTCGTCATGAAAAAAAAGAGTTAAGTACAACAAAAACACATACTAACTTCACAATCAACAATCAAAAAATCACGAAAGGCGGAGTGTCAACCAACAAGGTTGTTTTTCAACTCAACCCAAAAACTAAATAAAATAAAACAAAGAACAAATTAAAACTACACACATGCACATACACCCTGTACACAGTGTACATTGGTATATTATTATATTATATATTATTGCGTTATAATCATAGTTTAACGTATTTAGGGTCAATGGTTATAATTATATGCAGATTTGTATACACACGTGTATTGCTGACAGCGCAATTTCACTGAACTGCTTTCACGTTTTTACGTTTTTACAAACAGCTGAGGTACCTTGCGTACATGTGGTGATCACCTAGATGGTTAAGTAGAATAACGAGGTGGCCCATATTTGTAAACTTAAATCATTTCCCTAACACATAGCAAAGTCCGTCCTATAGACATTCATCTGATTTTATTAAAATTTTTAACCTTTTCTTAAAATTGAATAATGAAAAATGTCTAAAATCGTTAGGTAAGCTGTTGTACAATTTCACTGCATTGTAGGTAAAGCTGCGTTTAAACAAGGCAGTCGAGTGTTTTGGTATGACGAATAGCAGCCTATTTCTTGTATCTCTGTTGCTATTAGTGCTGAATGTTACAAATGTGTCAAATAAATACGTTGGCGCTTTGTTAAGTATGATTTTATGGGTCAAAACTAGCTGATGGTACTTCCTGATCTTGTCTAGCCGAAGCCAACCAGCATCGCGGTATGAATCGCTTACATGATCAAACTTCCGTATGCCATACGCAAATCTGATGCAAGAATTTTGTATTTTTTGAAGTTTTAGAACATCGGCTTGTAAAAGTGCCGGAAAATATACACTGTCACAATAGGCAATCTTTGATAGTATAAGGGATTCGCAGATATGCAATTTTAATCTTGTACTCATTATTTGCCTGCTTGGATACAATTGTCTCAGAGTATTATATGAGGCTTGGCACAGCTGATTGACATGCGTGGTAAATCTTAAGTCAGATTCAATCCACAGGCCTAAGTTTTTTACACAATCTGTTATTGGGAGTATCTGGTTATTAATTTTAATAGACAGACCTGTAGAAATCTGTACTCTTTTTGATTTCGGACCAAATAAAATGACATGTGATTTTTGTGAGTTTAAGTTTAAATTGTGAGCACTAGATATATTATATAAAGCTTCCAGATCATCATTAATTCTGTCAAAAGCTTCTGCACTTTTATCAGTACTGAAGCTTAAGTACACTTGGGTGTCGTCTGCGTAATGATGTATAAAAGTGTGGCTTATAAATTCATGAAAGTCAGCTATATATAATTGAAAAAGTAATGGGCCTAACACTGAGCCTTGAGGTACACCATTCGTTTTTGTAAGTGCTTCTGATAGTTACCTCAAACCAATACTCTTTGTACACGATCTGCAAGGTAGTTCCTGATAAGCGTTAGTGAGCTATCGGAGAATCCAAAATATTTCAATTTATTGCATAATATTATGTGATCTAAAGTATCGAATGCTTTACTATAGTCTAGTAGGACCAAGCAGACACATAACTGCTCATCCACAGATTTATAAACATCATCCGTAATGTGCGCCAGTGCGGTCACAGTACTATGGTGCGTACGAAACCCAGATTGAACATAATAATGTTGCTTTCGTTCACTTATACCTTGATCTGATTTTGAAGTAGCATTTCAAAGGCTTTAGACAAGGAGGGTAATATACTTATTGGCCTTAAGTCAGAGTATTCAGAGGGATTATTATTTTTTGGTATTGGAATGACCTTCGTTTGTTTCCAGGCATCTGGAAAACAAGAAGTAGAAATGCAAACATTAAAAATGAAAGTGATGTACTTGAGCAGGTAAGATTCAACGATATGAATCATCTGAAGGGAAATGCAATCTAATCCCAGGGCATAGCTTTTAATGCGGTTAAGACATTTTTGGACAACATCCGGTGTAACAGTTGAGAACGCGAATTTTGAGATGTTTTGTCTTCCATATTTTTCCAGAATTTCAAGCTGAGCTGAAGATTTTTTTATTTGAGGTACATTACAAAAAGACTGATTAATTAAATTTACATCTTTAAGATTCGAAGGTAATTCAGTCAGCTGCTTTTCTCTCAATATTTCCATAGATCTAAGAGTACTCCAAGTTTGTTTAGGGTCTCCTTGTCTGAGGATGAAAGACTATACGCTGTTTTCTCGCGCTTAGTGGCCCCATTTACATAGTCGCGCAGCTCTTTGTAGTAGTTCCACGAGGCTGGTGATTTTAAATGTTTGTATTTTTTATATGCTTTATTCCTAATAACAATCATGAGTCGTATAGTTGGTGTAAGCCAAGGCGCAGGCGGTTTGGTTGCTCGGATTGTACGCAAAGGAGCATGCTTATCAAGAATTGAAACTAGACTCTGATTAAAAAACGATAACATATCATTAGCATTATCAAAATATCCCAGCTCACTGTGTGTAAATCCTGCAGAAATAATACATTGTCAAAATTCCGGTAGTCCCTATATGTCCTATAACGTATAGTGGTTTTATTTTTTGGAGCATGAATTCTGCCAAGTACTGCCAAGTGGTCAGAGATACCGTTTATATCAACTGTGCCAGCTACTGATATACCTTCGCAGGTTGTTGCCATAACTAAGTCTATTAAAGTCTGACTTGTGTCGGTAATTCTAGTTGGAGTGTCCACAAGTTGAACAAGATTGAAGGATTCCATGAAATTAAAAAGTAGTTGCATTTTCCTGTCATGCACAATAACATTTATGTACAAGTCCCCGGTAATAATCAGCATGTCACTCATGGGCAACAACTTAGCTACCGAGTCTTCTAATTCCATTAAGCTATTAGATACATTAGCCAAGGGAGGCCGGTATATTGTACCTATAATATACGATTTATTGTGTATTTTTACTTTAACCCATAATTGTTCTAAGCATTCACTGACATTAGATAATACCATTCTACAGTTTATTGCTTTTTTAATATAAACTGCTACCCCTCCTCCCCGACTATCTCTGTCTTTACGCCACAAATTGTACATGCTCATAGCAATAGTATTGGACTTTGTTTGACTGTTTAGCCATGTTTTTGTTAGGGTAATGATGTCTGCATCAGAACTGTCTACATATCTTTTAAAGTCATTAAAGCCTGCAAAAATTGATCTTATATTTAAAGTAAGAAAATTTATTTCATTTCTACGCATAGTTATGTATAACCTGAAAGTTCTAGCATCATTTTCTGATTACCAAAAAAAAAGAGAAAACCCTTTCGAAAGACTCAGATGGACAAACAACATGTAAAGAGCTACAGATGCTAAAATATAAAGATAAAATTTTAGACGTTTTGAAAGAAATATAACTAAATGAAAATACGAAGTAAACAGTTACCAGACTACCTTTTTGAGAGAATTTAGTCTATTTCTTGTTGTCGGTCCACTTTTTGGTTGTTGTTTGGAAATAGCACCAGAGCCGGTTGGTGTACCTGGGGATGCTGATATGGTTCCTATTTCAGCTTGATGAATACTACATTTCTTTTCTTAGTTCAAAATACGGTTTTTTTTGTGGGTTACAGAGTGGCTTATTTTCGTTTGCTTCCTCAAGGTCTTTATTTGCTTCATCTTCTACTTCCCCATCATCCTCTTCTTGTTCCAGTATATCTTCATAAGTCAGTTTATCGCCGTTCACATATAGGATTCCGCCTTTAATGTATGCCGAATTATTCTTCTTACGAGCTGCAATCAGATTACTATGCAAGACTTTTCTTTTAATATATTTTTCCCTTGTGTATTCTGGAGAAATAAATATTCCTGAGCCCTTTGGGAGTTTTCTCGCTTGAGTTAGTATACTTTGCTTTATACTGTATGTGGATAGTTCAATGGATGTTGGTCTATGTTTACCTTCTATTGTCTTGCCAAATCTGAAGCAGTCTCTCAGATCTTTCTGCTCGAAGGATATCTTAAGCTTATTAGAAACAAGATTGATTACTTCTTTTTCTGTACTTTCTTCCGTACCTGGGAGCCCGTATATTATCAAACTGCACTTCTTAGTTTTGCTCTCTAGTGTCTGTAATTTAGAGCGCAATTTTTTGTTCTCTATCTCCAATTTTGTGACCTTCACGTTTATTGAATCTATATCGCTCTTAAAGTTCTGTAGGTAATTTCTAATAGCAACTATATCGCTTTGTATTGTTGCGACTTGTGGTGCTATTGTAGAGAGCAATGCATAAACATCTTTGGTAGTTACGGAGTGCATATCCACTTCATATTAACTATATAATTTGGCTTACCCTGGTACTTCCTATTAGAACCTCCGTTCGAACAAACACTTCAACAATTTCTTCGAAATTTTCACTTAATGGAGTTATGATCAGCTCACCATAAAAAAATGAGTACCACTGTACTGTTCCAAGATGCACAATAGCTTGTTTTTTTTTCGAATTATTGATGCGTCTTTCACCATTTATTTGTCCCTTTTGCACGGAGCGATTTACAGACGCTGCACACACCGAGGCTCGCTGTCGAATGTCGAAGATATCATTTAAAATGTTTTTAGATATTGTAATTTATGTATATCTTGTCAAGCCTCGTGCACTTTCTGTGGGTCATTCGATTTATTTAACTCCATCGTATCGTTGGTAAACAAATTATTATTATTACAAAAATAAGAATTTTGTGGAGTGTCCAGGTTTTAAAAAATTACAAGTTTCTACGAGCGACTCTTCTCAACAAAAACAAAGTGTCTTCATCTGTTAGCACTGCCTTATTTTACGTTATTTGTGAAATATATACAAAAATAAAGAACATTTTCTTTGCCTAAGATATTATAATTCCTGGGTTACTAAGATAAACGGTTACAATATGAATACCGTAGATCACGTTGTATGCAAATGAAATCGTCCTTCAAGTAGCTTTTTCACTGCCTTAATCTTTGTGCAGCACATTTGCATCTGAATATGTCCAAGCAAAAGCTAGTTTAAAGAAAAATGTGATACTGTAAAATTTAAAAAAAAGATCATCTCATCCCCTTAGCTGAGAATTAGAGAATCATAATATTCACGGAGCTCATCGCAGCTGGATAATGGCTTGAATAAGGTCACAGTTCGAGACTTTATGTTTTATGTACTGTAAAATAAGATAGGTTCATATGAGGGCCCCCTTCTTTTATTAGGGTTTTTACTGCGCCACTCTGGATTTTAGCCTGGTGCATTGATAACCCTATAAATCACTGAAGCAGTAAACCTCTGTCAGTTTGCATGGGTGCAAATAGCTCTATAGTCTTAGTAGGTTGTTTTGAATATACAAAATAAATTTTATTTAGCACCGTCGTCATAGTCATAGTGTCTTAACGGACATGTTGTGAACTCGTAAAATGCATTAAGTCGGAGCTAGAGTATTGCCGACAAGAATATTATCAATAGTTTTGAGAACTGTAGCTTGCCATCGTTCGCGATTTACTGTCAGTTTAGTGGCGCTTTTGATACTCATATCCAGCAACTGTTTCGTCATATCCACCCGGCGTGTAGGGGAACGGCCACGTCGCCGCCCACTGGGAGCATGACCCTGAACTACAAGTTTCTCCATATTATCGCTTTTGTGTATTTGTCCGAAGAATGTAAACATTCTCGTCGATACAGTGGAGGATAGTCTCTCCGGATTACCGAGCTCATCCAGTACGGAAACGTTAGTTCGATAGGCGGTATACGGAACTCTCAGTATTCTCCTCCACGTCCACATTTTTAAAGCATCTATGCGAGCTCGATCTGTCTTTTTAAACAGTCCAAGCTTCCGAGGTATACAAAACTACTATAGAGAATACAAGATACTGAACCAGCGTCATTTTGGTAGCTTTATTGATATTATTATTAGCATTTAGTATTTAGCATATTGTGCCAGGCCGGCCCTGTATGCCATCTCGTGAGATCTAGAAAACCTACTTCTCGATCCCTGATTTATGATCGCGAGCTCTCAAGAACAATCGAGAGAGGGAACACCTAGCATAAAAGCGCCGTCGCACGAGAGACGAGAACAGTTACAGTCAGTGACAGCCAGAGTTCGGTAGCAATACGCGTTAGTCCAGTGGCGCGCGCGAAATAAATGAAGTGTGATATAAATTAGTGAAGTTAAGGACCAATATAAATTAGTGTAGTGACTTTAGATAAATTAGACTGCTAAGTATTAGGCTAGGTGTAGTGTACATAGTTAGTGAAAATACATAGTGAAATCCGTACCAAGTGTTTATTGGCCCAATCGGACTAAAGACTTGTAACAGTGGTGTCAGGTGTGGGGTAGACTGATTGATTGGGCAACGTGGTACGGACAGTTAAGTGAATAAACTGTGAAGTTGGTGAAATTCAGTGAACTGAAGGTGGTGGATTTAAGGAGAGAGCTCGATGAACGCGGTGCCGAAAGCAACGGGCTGAAGGCCGTTCTACATGATCGACTTCGACAAATAATGATTGAAGAGGGCGAGGACCCAGATACCTTCGAATTCGAGTCACCTGAGTTCGAGTGGGCCAAGAAGCTCGAAGCAACCTCGAAACAGTCGGAATTTGGTCGACTGTCGCTCGAGTCAAAAATTGAAGAAAGCTCCAAACAGTCGGAATCTGCTCAACTGTCGCTCGAGTCAAAAATTGAAGCAATCTCCAAACAGTCGGAAACGCTCCAATCAAAAATCGAACATTCTCTCAGCGAGATTACTGCTTTTAAAAAGGCCACTGAAGAAAGAATTGGCACCATAATTGAGCAAAGCAAAAATGGCAGAGGAAAGAGAAGATCTCAAGAGGAGATTGGAAGAACAAAAAGAAGATCTGCGAGACAACATCCGACGCCTGGACTCAAAGATGGACAAGCTGCGAATGGAGCTTCAGGCTGCAAGCGTAATCACACCAAGTGACCTTAAGGCAGGAGATTGGTGCAAGCCGCGATTGAAACCTCCTCATCACGATGGGAAAACATCCTGGGAGAATTACCTCCTCCAGTTTGAGGTGGCCGCCGGTGGTTACCTGGTGAGAAGGCGACAGCTTTGACGTTAGCACTGAGAGGCGAAGCTACAGGTGTTCTTCAAACGCCATCACCGGCAGGACGGGGGGACTACGAACAGCTAGTCAGGCATCTGGAAATGAGGTTTGGTCAAGCCAGATTCGGTCACGTCTTCCACGCTCAGCTGAAGAATCGCTCCCAACGACCAAACGAGACGCTACAGGAATTTGAAGCAGATATAGCCCGCTTGGTGCGACTGACATATCCGACGGCTCCACAAGATTTAATGGAGCGACTAGCTGTGGAGGCATTTGTGGGTGGTCTTCAGAATACCGAAATGCGTCAAGCTGTAGCTTTCGCACATCCGGAACGTCTGGTGGATACGCTGGCCAGAGCTTTAGAATTTGAGACAGTGAAAGAGGCTTACCAGTGCCAGGTTCGAGTTCGGGAGTGTGAAGGTAGGACAGATGTGGCGGCCCTAGTTGAGGAACTGCGGCGGGTTATTAGTGAGTCCCGTCCAAAGAAGAAAGAGGATCCGATGCTAAGTGAGGTCGAAGAGCAGTGGCGATGCGCCACCCGCATCCGGAAGAGTTCAAGAAGAACTGCTCGTGTGGCCTACGTTGGGCAGCAGGCGACCAGTCTGTATGTGGATGGCTTCGTGGACGGCAGGCTGAAGATGATGCTTCTGGATACGGGTGCGACAAAGACCATCGTACGACCTGATGTGCTCCAGAGGCCAACAAGATGGCGGCCTCGCACTGCTACCGAAGAGCCCGCAAGCATCCATGGGGAAGCTGACATGCGGCTCCAGTTTGGGAACACCAAAATCAAATATCGAGTTTTGGTAGCCGACATTGAGAACGAGGTGATAGTTGGAATGGATATCATGGACACTTATGGATTCCAACTGGACCTGAGACATGGTACCCTGCTAGTCCAAGAGGAAGAGGTAGTCCTCCACCGACGTCAAGAAGAGGCTGCCCAGGTGGTGCTCTCAGAAGAAACCGTCAGCCCAGAAAGATGCGAGGTGGTGATTGAAGCCTGCCTGATTGATGACGCTGATCAAGGGAGCGTCATGTTGTTCGAATCTAAACCGGATGATGAGCTGATTGGCCGTGGCATCGCCATTGGAAAATGCCTGGTACGAGCTGATGATTCAGTTCCGGTGAGGTTGCTGAACGTGAATGGCTTTCCGGTACACCCCAAGAAAGGAACACCACTGGGTCGTTGTTCTCCAGTCTCATCGGTGGTGAGGAGTGTAAACGCATCAGACCAACGGAATGAGCGGTTGCATGAGAAGCTGACTCAGTTGGTGGCTGATTCGTCGAGAGGCTTGAACAGGGAACAACAGAAGAGGCTGAGGGTATTCGTCACAGGATACCAGTATATCTTCGATATTGGCATTGGAAAGAAGGGGAGGACAAATGTGGTCCGACACAAGATCCATACGGGCGATGTACCTCCTATTGGGCAACCACCAAGGAAGCTACCACTGGCCAAACGAGAAGAAGCGGATAGGATCGTCAAGGAAATAGAAGAAGAAGGGGTGATCGAGCAATCAGTGAGTACTTGGTCATCGCCGGTTGTACTGGTGAAGAAGAAGGATGGGTCGACACGATTCTGCGTGGACTATCGGCCGCTCAATAACGTGACGAAGAAAGACAGCTACCCTCTGCCAGGAATCGATGACACCCTAGACACTTTGGCGGGTTCGAAGGTGTTCTCCACGCTTGATCTGATGAGTGGCTATTGGCAAGTCGAGATGGACCCAGGGGATAAGGAGAAGACCGCGTTCGCCGTCGGCTCAGGGTTATGGCAGTTTACGGTTATGCCGTTTGGATTGTGTAATGCGCCAGCTACGTTTGAGAGGCTGATGGAGACTGTCTTGAAGGGGTTGTCCTGGAAAACCTGCCTGGTCTACCTAGATGACATCATCGTGGTTGGGAAATCTTTCGACGATCACCTCAAGAACTTGGAACAAGTATTTAAGAGGCTGCGCCAACCAGGCTTCAAGCTGAGCCCCAAGAAGTGCCACCTGTTCCAGAAGAAGGTGCAATACTTAGGACATGTGGTTTCCCAAGAAGGCATAGCAGTGGATCCTCAGAAGATCGAAGCAGTAAAAGGATGGCCTGTACCTAAGAACAAACTCGACGTAAGAAGCTTCCTAGGTCTGTGTACATACTACCGTCAATACGTGGCTGGGTTTGCTACCATCGCCAAGCCGCTGACTAGGCTTACGGAGGAAGGCCGCAGGTTTCAGTGGAGGAATGACTGCCACCAAGCTTTCGACCTGCTGAAGAAGGCTCTCTCGATGGCTCCAGTGCTAAGCTGTCCCCTACCTACTGGCAAATTCGTGTTAGACACCGATGCGAGCAACGTGGGGATAGGTTCAGTTCTGTCGCAGATACAAGATGGTCGAAAGTTGGTGATCGGCTATTTCAGCAAGTCACTATCTAAGCCCGAGAGAAACTATTGCGTCACTCGGAGAGAATTGCTGGCCATCGTCAAGTCCGTGGAGCACTTTTACAAGTACTTGTACGGGCGGAAGTTCCTGCTGAGGACGGACCATGCATCCCTGACATGACTACTTCGGTTCAAGAATCCAGAGGGACAGGTAGCCAGGTGGATCTAGAGACTGCAGGAGTTCGACTTTGACATTGAACACCGTGCTGGCAAGTCTCATGGGAATGCGGATGCACTTTCGAGGAGACCGTGTCCCGACGACTGCGCTCACTGCAACCGAGCCGAGACGAAGGACGCCATCACCAGGAGAACCACCGTTGTGGATGACCACTGGCAGTCTATCGAACTCCAGAAAGACCAAGAAGAGGATCCCAGCCTGAAACTGATCATCGAGTAGAAGAGGGAAGATCGACGACCGAGTTGGCAGGATGTTTCACCTTACTCGCCTACCGTCAAGTCCTACTGGGCTCAGTGGGACAGTCTGGTGATGGAGGATGGCATCCTGCGACGAATACTCGAGGACAAAGAAGGGACCCAGGAAAGAAGACAGACCGTGGTGCCTAGGAATCGCGTGGCCGAGGTACTTGGGGAGATTCACAGCGGAACCAGTGGAGGTCATCTGGGCGTGGCCAAGACCCTGGAGAAGGTTCGAGAGCGGTCCTACTGGTTTAGGTGCAAGGAAGACGTCGAGGAATGGTGCAGGAAGTGTACAGTTGTGCCGCCAGCAACGGTCCACAGAGGCGTAAGAAAGCTCCTATGCGCCAATTCAACGTCAAAAGTCCCTTCGAGAGGATCGCTATCGACGTAGCGACACCTATTCCGGAGAGCAAAGCTGGGAACGAGTACATCGTGGTGGTGATCGACTACTTTAGCAAATGGGTCGAAGCTTACGCTCTGCCAAACCAGGAGGCCGCAACCGTTGCTGACGCTCTGATCAAGGACTGGATTTGCCGTTTTGGTGTTCCACTCGAGCTGCATTCGGACCAGGGAAGGAACTTCGAGTCTGCGCACTTCCAGAACGTGTGCAAAACTTTGGGGATTAGGAAGACTCGGACCACGGCATTACATCCTCAGTCGGACGGATGGAAAGGATGAACAGGATGGTGAACCGCTATTTGGCCAAGGTTGTCTCCGATCACCAGCGAGACTGGGACAGCTGGCTCCATCTCTTCCTATTGGCGTACCGCTCGGCAGTCCATGAAACCACGGGTGAGACACCGGCCAGTATTGTGTTTGGGCGAGAGCTCCGGCTACGCTGTGACCTCATGTTTGGCTGCAAACCAGGAGACGATGTGACAGGCGAAGATTACGTTGCCAACCTTCGCAGGAGAATGGACGAGGCGCATGAGAAAGCTCGCCATAATATTCGCACCGCAAGCGACCGCATGAAGATGATGTACGACGTAAGGTCCAGCGAAATAGCGTACCAACCTGGAGACCTGGTCTGGCTGTACAACCTTCAGAAACGCCGTGGCTTGTCACCGAAGCTCCAGAGTTCCTGGGAGGGCCCGTATAAGGTCGTCAAGAGGATCAACGACGTAATCTATTGCATCAAGAAGGTCAACGGTAGAAAACCCAGAGTCGTACACTTCAACAGGCTGGCTCCGTTTGCTGGAGATAATGCGGAAGCGCAAGTTAGAGAACTCCAGCAACTCCACCCAGAGCTGAGCTTCGAGGATATCATGGCCACTCACACTGGTACAGCGAAGGATAGGTTTGGCGTTACTCGTGAGGAGCATCGAGATTTGTTCACGGTTTCGAATGAGTTCGCGTTAGCTCATTATGTCGCAAGAGATCTCCGGATGTCCCGAGGGATTGCCGGTGAATTTCAACGTCTGTTTGGCCAAGTGGACGAGCTGAAGAGACAGGATGGACGAGTCGGACAAGTGCTGGAGTTACGAAGTGACGCGACTCTACTACTTGATTTCGAAGGAGAAGTCCTATCAGAAACCGATGTACCGGACTGTATGGGAGGCACCCCTGGACCTCATAGAGAAGCTGCTGACCGCAAATGTTTTGAAGCTGGCGATTCCTAGGCTAACTTGCGGACGGGACGGCCTGGATTGGCGGATCACCCGAAACATGCTAGAAGCTCTCTTAAGGTTCACTGGAATCGAAATTCTGGTCTGCAGAACACAGAACCGTGGATTGCTTCTTTGACCAAACTTCTGGCTGCAAGAAGGGCGTTCTGTGTCCATTGAGACACGAATGTTTCGGGGACGAAACGGCCTTAAGGAGGGGGCAGTGTGCCAGGTCGGCCCTGTATGCCATCTCGTGAAATCTAGAAAACCTACTTCTCGATCCCTGTTTTATGATCACGAGCTCTCAAGAACAATCGAGAGAGGGCACACTTAGCATAAAAGCGCCGTCTCACGAGAGACGATAACAGTTGCAGTCAGTGACAGCCAGCGTTCGGTAGTAATACGCGTTAGTCCACTGGCGCGCGCGAAATAAATGAAGTGTGATAAAAATTAGTGAAATTAAGGACCAATATAAATTCGTGTAGTGACTTTAGATAAATAAGACTGCTAAGTATTAGGCTAGGTGTAGTGTACATAGTTAGTGAAAATAAATAGTGAAATCCGTACCAATTGTTTATTTGCCCAATCGGACTAAAGACTCCTAACAATATAATATAGAACTATACCCCATATACACGACTGGCAAGCCTTGATCTAAAATGCCGATATAAATGCATTGGACGGAGATAGCCGAGAATATAACTTAGCCTTTTACTTCCCACACCGATAGGTGAGGGGAGTATTGTGATCGCGAAAATTTTCAATTTCGAGATAATACGCTTTTTGGGCATGTTATGATGTCTACATAACGAAAATCCACGCCACTCATTTCCGTCGGTCTGTCTGTCGGTCTGTCTGTCTGTCGGTCTGTCTGTTGGCGTTTTTCTAACGTCGTAATCTCAGTAACCGCTGCATGGATTGTGATGAAATTTGGACAGCGATGTGTTGTGGTGTCGTAGTAGGTAATGTTCCGATAATTTTGGAAATCGTTGTACGGGGGGTGGAGTAATTAACAAAAAACGAAAAATTTCAAATATTCCTCAAACTTCATTTTTAGGCATTTTAGGGGTTCCTGATCATTTTCTACTTTTTTTTGGGTGGGGGTGCATTTGGGGTGGTTGGAGGGTGGGGGGTTGTAAAACTGAAAAATTTGTTGTATTCGTAATGGGCTGTCTAATGACCTATGAATGAAAGACCTAGCGGCATAATACACTTTTTTAGGTCCATCCGAACATTGCCTTGCTTATAATAGAAACCCAGGGACTTAGAATTTGTGATGTATATGACGCAGTCTTATTGTAAAATCAGTCATATTATAATACGCCTAGGCTTTTTCAATACGACTAGACGTATTGCAATATCACCGAAATAATCAAGCAACTATTTGACTGACAATTTAAGGCGTATACAATACGCCTGTTGCATATTAGGCTTATTGTCAAAATTCTAAAGCGCGCGATTACTCTCGATTCTGATTGGTTATACTCGTCGTACTGTAATACGACTGACGGCTTGTCAGGCTAATTGTGTGTTGTTCACAGGTGTTCTTGTTGTTGTGACTTTCTGTTCAGTTTCTCTGTGCAATATTAGTGCAAATCGTTGCATTGAAAATGAGTGAAGACTCGCAAGGTGTATTTGTTCACAAAGACAACTATTATAAAGAACTTGAAAAGTTTTACAAAGATGAGAAATTGTTATAGAGAAATACTGCCTACCATAACCTTAAAATTAAAAAAAAAGGTTTAATAGGGAGAGTTGTTTTGGCAAATTCAAAAAGCGAGTTTCTTAGTTTTTCAAAATACAATTTATTGTAATTATAATGTATTGTATTTTAATCATGTAGTTTACACTACTTTGCTTGATTTGAATAAATAAATACAGATTCTTTTGGACAATAAGACTAAGACGCGTCAGGCGTATTATAACCCGTCTGATAATAATCGGTTATATTGTCAGATTTTCATTTACGTTGATAGTTTTACACTACGCCTAGTCATATTGAAAAAGCCTAGGCGTATCATAATAAGACTGATATTATGATACACCTGTGAACAACACACAATTAGCCTGACAAGCCGCCAGTCGTATTACAGTACGACGAGTATAACCAATCAGAATCGAGAGTAATCGCGCGCTTTAGAATTTTGACAATAAGCCTAATAAGCAACAGGCGTATTATAATACGCCTTAAATTGTCAGTCAAATAGTGAGTTCCTTGATTATTTCGGTGATATTGCAATACGTCTAGTCGTATTGAAAAAGCCTAGGCGTATTATAATATGACAGATTTTACAATAAGACTGCGACATATACATTTGAGTGTTGTTTTAGATCGTTCTATAGTGCCTAACGCAAAAACTATCGAATTGATTTTAATGAAATTTTGACAAAGTATTACTGCCGCAGCGAGGATGGAAAACGCGCATGTTTTGGAAAAATCGTGTCAGTGGCGGCGCAGCAATGAGAAAAAAACTAAAAATATAAAAATAGCTCAAACTTAGTTTCTAGGCGTTTTAGGGGTTCCTAATCATTTTTTACTTTTTTTTTTTGGGTGGTGGTGAAATTGGGGTGGTTAGGGGGTGGGGGGCTGTAACACTCAACAATTTATTCCATTCATAATAGGCTGTCCATTGACTGTGAAAGAACGACCTAGCGGCACAATAGACGTTTGTTAGGTCCATCCGAACATTGCCTTGGCTATTACAGAAATCAAGGGACTTGTCTGATGTATACATACGAGTATTGCTTTAGATCGTTCTGAATTTAGTAAGATGGAAATTATGGAATTGATTTCAAAGAAATTTAGAAACAGTATTATCACCGCGGCAAGGATGAAAAGTGCGTATGGTTTTCAAAAATCGTGTCAGTGGCGGCGCAGCAATAATAAAAAATTAAAAATATAAAAATAGCTCAGACTTCGTTTTTAAGCAATTTGGGGGTTCCTGATTGTTTCGTTTCATCCAGTTGAAGTTGAATTGTGTCATTTTAGTTCCTACGGAGAGACTTAGGAAACTATTTACTAGTTTTTGTGTTGGATGTTTTTTTGACGACAGGCGGGCGATGATTTGGTTGCAACTGTTATGTGTGGGAAGTATTGAGTCAACCAACTTGACTCCATTTTTTAACAGGTTGAAGAGACAACACAATTTGCCCTACCTTCCATTTCCATTCTTTCTCCCAAAGTTGCCAGGTGCGACGATTTTCCGCCAAAGTGGCGATTTCAAAATCAAGTTATCTACCAAAAATCGTAGCCTGGGCGCAAATACGAAAGCTAACCGCATGAAGCGAATATTGACAGTTGTTATGCAATTAACACTTTCAATATAGTGACTCTTTAAGGAGAGAGAACAGGCCAGGTAAGATTGGCAGAACTTCGTTATTATTATTGGCCATCATTTAGCTATTTCTTGTTACCGCGCATACCCAAAATAACGATAGCGACGAAATTCGTAATTTCTGGTAGTACAAATGTCCCAATACGCCACAATAGCCCTTTGACATACCTTTGCAGTTCCCTAGGTCAGAGGTCACTCTCATCCACAGAATATGTCAAACTCGGCGTTTTGGCTTTGATATTGTTGACAATCACGAGCACAAAGTCGCTTTTTCTGACGAGTTTTCATGCAATTTTTGGGTAAAGGGTTAGGTTTCGCTTTTTAACTGATGGATTTTTCCATATATACCTTCTCTCTTAATTGCATTGGAGGACATTTAATTATAATGATACTGATGGATAATGGCGTGAATAATGGCGGGAGGCGAGGTTTTATGTACCGAAATATTAAAGAGAGCGTCAAACCAAGTGCTTCTCTTTTATTAGGCTTTTACTACCAGATTCCAGATTCCATTCTAGTGCAGTGACAACATAATAAGTTTACTAAGGAGTGATTTTCTGACGATATTCAAGGTGGATGTTTAATATTTTTCACCGTCGCCTCCCAGTTACAGGCCTTTGAAATTTGGTCACAAAAATTGTTTTTGTCTAATATCTGCTCTATGAGCTATGCAATAAAATAGTAATGAGATGGTTTTTGAAGCGCCGTAATGCAAGCATAAAGGGTAAATGAAAGAACCTCAACAGAACTATTCAATGCATTTATCGATTGTTATTTAAAAAACGTTTTCGAGAAGAGGGGTTAAAATTTTGACTTTGCTCAAAAAACTTGCTTAAATACAAAAAATTAAAACAGCAGAGCATTTCCATATCAGCCCTCACACCTTAGTGGTTTTCTGGAAAGTCAAGTAGGCTGGCATCAAATAACGTTATAATTATATAATTATTTATTGTTTTGGGTTTTCTGTAAGATTAAAGCAAATAATCTTAAGGAAAAGTCAATAACAAAGATTATATTAAATATACAAAATTTTCTATATCTGCGATAATTCTTGATTTTGAAGGGTTACAATTTGGTATTGCTTCAAATAACTGTTTTGGTTGATTTTTTTTTTGAACGCTATAATATTGTATTCACATAGAGCAGAAAACTATTTTTGATAGCCTCAGCTATTTCTACCCTGGGGTCTCTATAAATATTTTTGATTTTCTCTTCGCCTCAGTAACAAAAATCAAGATGAAGTGATTCATATTTTACCAGGTCATCTTACGATACGAAAAATTTACTGCCCTGTCCATACCTGACACAGTCCAGAAAAGAGCAATTCGACTAACCGATGACCTGGCCTTAACGCGCCACCTCCAGCCACTTTCTGACCAGCGGGCGGTTGATGACCTTCCGCTTTGCTATCGGTATTCAAACTGAGCATGTATCTGAACTATCATCTACAAGTCCACCGCTCACCGAGACTGTTAGATTCACCCGCGGGACTCATCCTAAGCGGCCATTCCGGGGAATGATGAAATTAAACACCCCTTAGGCACCTACGTCTATGGCAAAGAAGACAAGGCACAATTATTATCCACTATGTCAGTAACTTGCTCATCAGTGAAAAAAAGGCAGCACCACAAAAAGGGATTACTGAAGCGGCTTCCGTGAAACAGAATGTATTTTCACGGAAAGACAAAAGTTCTGAAACCGCACAAAGGAAAAAGGAACACAAAGCTGAACTGTTATTAGACATATTTTCTAATTGTTCTCGGACGTTTTTTTTCCGAAAAGGAGAGTGCCCAGAAGCCTCTGGTTTGTTTACTCTGAGAACTAAAAGGCTTGTTTTTACGAAGCGTCTACAGTACGATAGTTATTTTTATTTGAAATTGAATTGCAAATAACGCCATCTCTAAAAAACTGAGCACAGTAGTGAAAGAGTATACCAACATATTCTGCTACTCCTATTACTTTCTGAATGACTTTTCAGAGTACAGTTACAGCTGTCTGCTTTTTTGGTTCCTGGTACGTAACACTACTTACCTAGAACATGCTGACAGCTTAAATCGTGTCAATTTTAGTGGACCTGTCACACAAGGAAAAAAGGAAAATGAATGCTCAGAAGCCTCTCATGTGTTTAATGTGACAAACCAGCAGACTTGGCCTTACAAAGCGTATGCGGTACGAAGCAACATTTTATCTTTTTTATCTATTATTTGTAGTTAGATGACAAATAAAGTCATATCTAGAAGACAGCATAGTGGAATATAGGAGTATTCCAAAACCTTTTGCCGAAAAAACAATCTCTTGTGAAATTATTGAATGTTGATTTTCAAAGCGTCTGTTTAGAATTCAGCAGCTTTTTTGGCCTTGACATTGTCTAGAAGTAGGTATATAACGGTACAGGCAAAAATAGCGAAACAAGCCTCAGTCAAACTCACAACATGTTTAAACTAATTGAGCTGGGCTCAAAACGTACTATACGTTTGCGGTAGTAAGAAAATTTGCTTAGACAAAACACTAATAAGTCAAAACTTTTGTTGAGGGGATCTCACGACACATATAAAACCCAAAAAAATGCCTCATCTGAGATCCTATATGATACAAAACTTTTACTTTACCTTTTTCAGCTTCAATGTAAGACACTACTAGGAGTAGGTAGATTTTGAGCCTAGTCCAAATCTTTTTATGTGTGGAGGAATTTATTGTGGTACCATATTTTGTTTCGAGTTCTTAAGTTTTGAGTTTAATAACGACCTCAGCGGTAAGTTTTGGGAGATTTGACCCCAGTTTCCATTTATTTTTATTTTTGTTGAGTTTTGCATCTGGAGGGTAACTTACTGGATACAAAAATCCTCTTTAATTTTAATAGATGTTAATATAGTTGAATCAGATTACACCTTGTTTGTGTACTGTGTTATTTTATAATTAGTGTCCCCAATACAGTGATGATTTTCTGCAAAGAAGAATTTGCTGCAACTCGTCGAATCCTTAATTGAACTTTAAAGACTGATCACTGTCGATCACCTGTTCATTGGACGACTGTAGGACAAAGTTTATACAAGGTGTTTCCTAAGTTCGAACTTTTATTCATAGGGTGGTATTAGGTACTCTCCAAAAGGAGGGATTTTTCTCAATAAGATTATATATAAGATATTGACCGATAGAGACATCCTCATTTCTAATTCCTGTGCGATTAGGCCAAAACAGACACAAAAAACGCAGGTGGTTACGGAGTATACATATAGGTATACATAATTGAGGTCTCTCAACGTGATCTCTCTGATGTGCTACATGGGACTACAAAGACAACAAAAATCGTGCACCCGTTATAAATATGATGAACTGGTGGACATGATTTTAGTGTACGGTGAATGTGGTGAAAATGCCTCACAGACTTCGCTATTGTGTGCTGATCGTTTCCCATACCGCATTACCCTGGACTCTGTCGATTTGTCTGTCACGTGCAAAGAGCTAGAGACACAGGATGTTTGTATCCACGTCATAGTGGAATCCCTAGACCACCTCGAATGGTCCAAACTGAAGAAGAAATACTTGCGTTTTTCAGTTTCCCGGCGCGAACTTCGAACTGTATCTACAGGGTTAATCACGTCATTCGACACGGAGCATTATGGCTAAAGTATTTGGTAAAAAAGAAAATAATAATTTCGGATAGATAGAGACTCATAAAGGCTACATTTTAAAAATATTTTCATGTAATACAGGGTGTCCCAAAAGCACGAAATCTATCAAAGCTATGTTTTTTTAAATGGAACACCCCATATATTATTGCATACTCAGATTCCTTGGTGAATTCTATCGTGACTTTATGTATCATACATAGGACTTAAAGCGAACCGTTTAGGTGTAGATCACCATTTTCGGTATAAGTAGATATCAGGCAAAAATAGAATATCGCAGAGATTATAAAATTTGGAAGGCTGTGACTTTGCCGTATCACTAAGCATAAAATGCGTCAGCTTTGATGAGACTGTCAAATTTAAATTACGTTTATGCTTAGAGAAATCGGTCGATTAATTAAGGAAACTTCGATCAGCGATAACTTGATTTTTTCAAATGGGAATGCCTAATTTTTTTATACGGTAAACCGTAGAATTTGATAGCCTCTTTAATGATATAAGGTTGTGAATATCAATCTCTGGTAGTTTTCATTTAATTTTAAATTTTTAAACAAATCGGCGTTTTTCATTTTCCTGCCTATAAGCAACGTAGCAGACCATGAAATATAAACAAAAACCTTACCAGGTAAAAGAAAACAACGAACTTAGCTGAAAAATACACACGAACTAGACTGACGGGACAAGATTATAAAAATTACTCACAACAAACAAAGTCTAACCGGAAACAACCGCGGTAACATATCTTTGGTCAAAGAGAAGCTGGAGTATGGCAGAAATGGATGTTTTCACGGCCTACTAGCTACTGCAATGTACTAGAGATTGGCAATTTCCAAAACCATTAAAAATTTTGAAATAAAATAAAAGCTACATGATGAGAATGTTGTAAGCAGTTTATTATTTTCATTATAAAATTTCACAATTAATGATATAAAAAAGTATGCAATTATGTCAAAACTCAGGTCAAAAGTACCTCTGGCTGGAGTTCTGAAAATTCTTCAGTAACTATTAGCAAGATCGCAGAAAATGAATAATGAATTAAATTTCTTCAAATTATAAAACATAACTTAAATGGCAGAAAATTTAAGTCTGATCTGTCAGTATTCCTTTTTTGCAATATTGCTAATAGATATTGAAAAATAGAAGGGCTCCAGTCAGAGGTATCGACTTCGATGCAAGTTAGTACTTTTTTACACTATTAAATATGATTGATAGTTGCGTACTGGAGCAACAGTCGCTGGTTGTTTTTGTTTCATATCAGGGTTTTTAATTGTGTTGGAAATTTTTAACCTCTAGTAAATTGCGGTAGCCAGTAGACTGTAAAAAATATCTATCACTGCCATACTCTAGCTTCTCTTTGACCTTAGAGATGTTATCGCAGTTGTTTCTGCGAGAGTTGATTTGTTGTAAGGAATTTTTATAATCTTATCCCTTTAGTCTAGTTAGTGTGTATTTTTCAGCTAAGTTAGTTGATTTCTTCTACCTGAACAGGTTTTTGTTTATATTTCATGGCTTGCTACGTTGCTTATAGGTAGGAAAATTGAAAATCGCCGATTTGTTAGAAAATTTAAAATTAAATGAAATTACCAGAGATTGAGATTCACAACGTTACCTCATTAGAAAGGTTATCAAATTCTACGTTTAACCGTATAAAAAAATTAGGCATTCCCTTTTGAAAGAATCAAGTTATCGCTGATCGAAGTTTCCCTAATTAATCGACCGATTTCTCCAATCATAAACGTAGTTTAAATTTGACAGTCTCATCAAAGCTGACGCATTTTATGCTTAGTAATACGGCAAAGTCACAGACTTCCATATTTTATAATCTCTGCGATATTCAATGTTTTCCTGATATCTACTTATACCGGAAATGGTGATTTGCACCTAAACGGTTCGCTTTAGGTTCCATGTGTGATACATAAAGTCACACTAGAATTCGCCAAGGAATCTGAATGTGCAATAATATACGGGGTGTTCCATTTAAAAAAAACATAAGTTTGATACATTTCGTGTTTTTGGGACACCCTGTATAACATGAAAATATTTTTAGAATGTAGCCTTAATGGGTCCCTATCCATCAGAAATTATTTTATTTTCTTTTTCATCAAATACTTTAGCCATAATGCCCCGTGTCGAATAACGTGAATAACCCTGTATAAGATTCATGTGACAGGACCGCGCTTTGAACTTCGCAGCAAACGAATAGTAAGTATTTTCTTGCCATCCATTAATCCTTCTGCTGTTGATGCACCGTAGGTTAGCTTTGTCACTTCAAAGGGCGTTGCCTTTGAAGAGGAAAGTTCAAGCTTTTAAAACATCCTGTAGATATATTTTAATACGTTAATACACATTTGAAGGAAAAAATAATTAATGAGAATTTTCATTAACATGTAGTAACGTAAAGTAAGCTGTTTAGAATTTTAGGCGACCATGGCCCCCATCACCTCCAGTGCTTTCTATTCATTTTTATTTTTGTTGAATTTTGCATCTGTAGGGAAACTCACTTGATACTAAAATGCATTTAATAAATGTCAGTATGGTTACGTTACGTTAAATTTATTTTGGGTGTTGCTTTATCAAATAATAACCTTCCTCAAAAGGGTGACGACATTCCGATGATCTCATCAAAGAGGAATTTGCTACAACTCGTCGAATCCTTAATTGAGCTTTAAATATTGATTGCTGCAGATCACCTATCCATTGCTGGGGGAAAGACGATTGTAGGACAGGGGCGGTTCGTCCATGAGAGCACATGAGCACGTGCACCTCCAAAAAAGTTTAAATATAAAAAGCTCAGTATTAATTTTTTATCGTGCCTGAACCTTCCTAATATTTTGTCGTACGCTAATGGCAATTAGGGTTGTCGACAGTGTGGTTTGACTGCAGCTATCTAGCGGATGCGACGGCCGTTCGACAATCGCACGTCGCAGGTGCGGTGTTGAGGGCGTGGTTTGCACATACTCTAGGTATGTATTCCTACCAGTGGGGCAATGGGGTATCGCAAACTTAAATAGCATGAGGCGCACACTTATCTTGTGGTCCGTTGACTGCTTTTCGAGTAATCTCAGTGCCGTTCGCAGGGTTTCGCGTTGTAATAACTAATCGAATAAGTATTTTATTAAATATGAACCGTTTTACGGTGAAATATTTACGAAACAATTTCAGCTCTATGAGTTTAGAGAAAAAAATAATAAAACATAGATGGAATTCCAAACCTTAAGAAAACTGTTATTGACACATTTGCTCATTTGCTTCAAATACGTACATCACAATGGACTTAAACAATGTTTAAACAGTTAAATGTTTAAGCAATGTACACAGTAATAAAACATCTATAAGCTTTCATTTTATTTCAGATCTAAATATGTTTTGAATCAAAAATCTGTCATTTATATCTACGTATTTAAAGCCAAAAGATATTTGGACATTAAGAAAATTAATTGTGATTGAGGGGAAGGGGTAGCTAGTGAACCTCTTTCTTCAATGACCATGAGCTGCTACTGCTGTAGGACAAAGTTTATATAGATATAAATGAAAACTGGAGAAAGCTGTTGTTTTAGCAAGTTAGAAAAATCCCCCTATTTGAGCTAACTTCCCTGTAGTGTCTACGTTCCAATTAAATCTGTGTAAGCATGGGCTTCAAGTCCGCGGAGTACCAAAACTAGCGAAAACTTTCGACTCCCCTCTCTGACCTACCCAAACTGGCAATAATTTTAATAACAGAAATAGAACTTGAGCTCGTGTCTTGCGGAAACTTCTAAATTGGAATAGCATCAAGTTTTTAATTAGCAAACCGCCGTGTTAAATTAGAAAAGTTGTAATTGTTAAATTCCGACTCATGGCATGGTACAACCGATTTATCAGTGTCCAAGTCACCACCACCAGTTTCAGTTTCATAAAATTGCGGACAGTTTCTGAATCTAGAGAGATGAGGACTGGGTCGAATGCCATCAACATTACACAAGGACATTAAAACCAGGTCTTTGGATGATTCAACAGTAGATGGCGGTAGTACTCTGTTATATCTCAACTAACATGTACGAACTGCTTAACCACAGAGAGGAGGTTAGAACGAAGGGAGTTGCTACTACATGTCATTGTGTCAAACAGAAACGGGACCATTGAGTGGTGCTAAGATCCATATTCATAGTCCTCTCAGGAGAGTGCATCTGTTTCATAGTTCCTCGTCGAAGTAAGTCGGGTATGACGGGGGTCACCATACTAGTCGCGTAACTTCAGGGAGAAACGGTGTTCGGTAGACAAGTTAACCTTGTTTTATTGATAATAACGGACAACGGCGAAATGGTTGATTATCCCAGGTGGTAGGGGCTTTCTGACACCCAACGGAAAGAGATGAAATTTGGTGGGATGGTAAACATTGGTCCCCTGAACCTACAACTAAGTTTACGACCTTGGGTGGTTGCCGCTCGAGGGTTGGAGAGATGAAAACACTGCTTCGTGACGATTTTTGAAAAATAACACCGTTTTTGTATGTGATATCGAAAAAATCTCCAAATGATTCATGGAGAGAACAATATTCTGCATAAGTTTGGTCTCTACCGTACAGTGCGGCAAAGTTAGGGATTGGTTTGTGATTTTCAATAAAAACAGAATTTCATCGCGGATTAAAAGGAAGAACTTTATCATAAAGTCATGTAATAGTTTTGTTTCCCCAAAAGAATGATATTTTCTCATTTGTTTATAATATGCAGTGCCTAAACGCACGCATTTGGTTTTAAAAAAAACATATTCGGAACACACCGCTGCCCACTACCGATGTGTGCAGTTGCGAAAAATATCTTATTTGCGCATACTTTTAGTCGAAATGATACTACCTACGCGTTATTTAATTAAGATGAGATTCAATTTGTGACCTCTGGGAGTTGCCGCTCGTACGGGGGGGGGGGGGGGGGTTAAAACTGTTTTGTGATGCTTTTTCGACAAATAGTACCGTACGTTGTGGAAAATAAGTGCTGTTGAAAAGAGGTTCAAACAATTTAGACAATAAACTTCTCCACAAGTTTTTTTAGCTTTTACATTTTTCTTGTGCGACCAACAGTAGTGGTTGTTTCTGTTATTTTATGCTGTTTTCTGTTCTTTTCTGATGTATTCGCTTGTGTTGGGTAATTTTCTGTTGTGGTTGGATGCCTTCTGTTGTATATAGTAGTTTTCTGTTATTTCCAGCTGTTTTCTGCTTGTTTTCTGTTGTTCTGTGCTGTTTACCGTTCTTTTATGTTGTACTCTGTTGTATTTGGTCGTTTTCTGTTGTCTACAGCGGCTTTTGGCTTGTTCATTGTTATTTTTAGCTGTTTCATGTTCTATTTTGTTCTATCCAAGTGTAGGTTCAGGTAACCAATGTCTACCAGCACACCAAATTTCATTTCTTTCCGAACTTTTTCTGCCAAAAGTCTTTTTTTACGACGTAACGATTGAAATATGATGGGCAAGTGGCAGCTGCACTTGCATTGGGCATTCGCACATATTTCAATTATGTGCCCCAATTTCATCACAAGGCAGACTTACAGAACATTTTCATTCGACGAACAAGCCTGTGCAGTGTGGACGGTCGCCTCGCCTGCACCTGCGCCTTTGCTTCGGCGCAGTGACCCACAGTGACTCGAGATTGCTCGAAGTAGACCGAAGTAGTCCGAAGCGACCATGCGCACTCTCATACTTGACTAACTCTGAATAACTTTGCAAGTAGTGCGGTTGTGGCTTTAGAATGCAAAGTAAAATCTCTGCTGCTCTGCTGCCTTGATTGTGGCAGTTGTGACATTTAAGGGCGTTAGCTTTCAACGGTAGACGAAACTCGTTAGGCCTTCTCGATAAATATAGACGGATAGAACCTTCAGCATCAAAAATTTAACTCTAGCCTATACTTAAGCGAAATTATTATGCTTTTAGCAAAAAGTGGTTCAAGTCTCCCGGACTTCCCCGATGCATAATTTTATTTCCGGTAAGTACCATGCCGAGGAAACATCATTTTTGGTAACAGACGCATTTAAGTTTCGCTAAGTGTCAAACACAACAATAACAGAGAGCTGGCAGCGTGATGATTGACAGCGCCCCCTCAGTGGTCGTAGAGATAAACGGCTATGCATCTAACCTCCTTTACTTAACCTTTAACCACACGCGCCTCGTTTTAGAACTTAAATAAGAGCATGATGTACTCTGTATACCACCTACATATATATTATATCTTAGGTCATAAATGCCAACAAACTAATTGAAAAATTAGTATTATAATTATTAACGGTTTTATTATAGAGAAAAACTCATACCTTACCCCTGGCAAAATGGTTCAACGTGGTGAATATTATTTATCAGACTACCTTTCTGTGTCTCGAGTATCATCATCATAGTCACAATGTCTTAACAGACATGTTGTGAAGTCGTAAAATGCACTAACACCCGTATGCACCGTTTGGCGATTCTAATCCTAGTTCCCTAATCGCGTTTTGCTAATCTTTGGCATCTAGCCATGCACCGTCAAGAGATTGACTAATCCAGATTGGAGATGCGGATGAACTACCAGTTTCTCCATACTGTCGCTTCTGTGAATATGTCCGAAGAATGTAAGCATTCCAGCATGGAAACATCTGTTCGATGGGCGGTATAAGAAATTATCAGCATTCTCCTCCACGTCCACATTTCGAAAGCATCTATGCGAGCTCGATCTGCCTTTTAAAAGGTCCAAGTTTCCGAGGCATACAAAAATTTGGAACACAAGAGACTGAACCAGTGACATTTTGGTAGCTTTCGTGATGTTATGGTCAAGCCATATTTTAGTAAGCTTTGTCATGGCCACCCGTGCCCGTTGAGTGCGCGGTCGAATCTCATTCTCACAGCTACCTGAATTGTCGATCAAAGAACCGAGGTACACAAAACTTTGAACTACCAAACAACGGCCTATTGACTTTATTTCTCGACGATTGCCATGCTCTCTATCTACGATCATAACCTTGGTCTTGTTGTAGTTAATACCAAGACCATAAGCTGCACTGTGTTGTTCTAAAACGTTTAATAGAGCTACTAGTTCTTCCTGAGAAGCAGCAATAAGGGTTGTATCGTCAGCAAATCATAGATATTTTGCTTCCGATAATAGTTATACCGTCGTTCCAGTTGTCCAATACCTGTCTCATCACAAATTCAGAGTAAATGTTAAATAACATCGGAGAGAATACACATCCCTGACGAACTCCTTTTCTGGTTGTTGTTTAACCAGACAGGTTACCATCAATTCTTACACGAGCTGAGCTAGACTGATAGAGTTGCTGTATGAGAAATACCAGGTGGTAAGGGACTCCCATAGATATAAGGATTTCCCACAGTTTAGGCCACTTTACGTTATCAACCGCCTTAGAATAGTCCACAAAGCAGATAAAAACGGGAAATTAGTGCTCTCTGGCTTTTTCAATAGTATAAGCGTGGTGTATTCTATGCACCACATAAAGCAGCATTAGCTAAATTATTGTCATCATTACATTTGTATAGCCTTTTTATTAAAAAGAATTGTAGGTATTAAGAAGTATATTTATAAGAATCGGACCAGACGGACTATCGGTCAAACCTTACCTGCTCGGCAAAGTTAGGTAGAGCGGCAGAGGCGATACCTCATATCTTCCAGAAAATTCCACGAACTTAAATCTGATGGTGTATACAGTACACCAGCGCGAGTAATTAAAGGTTAACTTGAATTTTTCTAGTCTAATATCCATCTAATAAAAGCTAGAAGGTATCAAGGCAAAAATACTGCTACTGTATATTTTCCAGCTGTAGTTTCTAAAGCGTCAAGTGATATTTCAAAACGGTCAAGTTGATTTTCTAACTCGCCTCAATTGTAAATCAAACTGACAGCAGTAATTCATACCTCGTGAAACTGACAAGTGCAATTAGACGCAATTAACGCTTTAGAAATTACAGCCGGAAGAGGTGTAGTGCTCGCCATCTCTCAAATGTGAGCTGTTAACAAAATAAGGATTCTATTGTGCAAATATAATAATTAAATTCGAAACATCAAGCATGGCGTTCTCGTCTCAGCCGTGCAGCATGATATGGCAGTGACTTGAAACTTTTAATTACAACACATGTTAACAGGCAGATGCAATTGAAAATGGGCCACCGCTTTACGTGCTTACATGCATACGTAATCACGGCATCGCATGACAACATCCACCTCTCATACCACAGCTCTAATTATATCCAGGTTGTTACCGAGGATACAATGTTAAGTGTAAACTGTGAATGTCGGAGTTTCAGACGGTTATAAAGCTGGAGTTAAGTAGAACACCGGCCTATTTTTCGTTGATTTAATTTGCTGAAAATACAATGTATGACTCAAAATTATTTGGAACTGCTTGTCCCCATCATAACTTGGTACAGAACCGTAGCATACCTTGGTAGCATGTGTCTAGTGACGTTTTGTACTTTACGTCATTGTTCATTGTTCCATCATCTTTTAAGCCCTGTTATAGTGTAAGAGCCAGTAAACATCTGACGAGATTTTAGGAAAGCCTTACATTTTTTCAGTTAATTAGTTGTACCTACCGTACATGAGGTTGGAGTTAATTAAGCTAGTCCCAGGTGTCATCAATCGGTGAACTAAAAAATGAAGTCAAGTTGATTGACTTCCCAAACATTAGGGTGATAATAATTTATTTTTATCAGTATTTTCCCATAGCATGAAGCTGTAGTCTGAGATCCCCTTGCAGCCAAATTCTCGCCCGCAAAAAGAATGCATTGTACTGCTAGGTCTTTCTTTCCCAGATAAATGGGTAGTGTATTATGAATACAACGAATTTTTGTGTTTTATAAGCCTCCACGAAAACGAAAAAACGAAGCTTAAGCTGTTCTTATATTTTTAGTCTTTTTCTTATTGCTGTGCCGCCACTGACACGATTTATAAAAACCATTTACGTTTTCCGTCCTCGCCACGGTAGTAATACTTTGCCACAATTTCATTAAAATCAGTTTAATTGTTTCCACGTTACACAATGCAGAACGATCTAACACAATACTCGTATATACGTATACAACAGAAAATTCCAAGTCGCCTGGTTTCTCTAATAGACAAGGCAATGTTCGGATGGACTTTATGCCGCCAGGTCCTTCTTTCACAAAACAATGGACAGCCTACTATGAATACAACAAATTTTTCAGTTTTACAGTCTCACAACCCCCACCCCTCAACCACCCTAAATTCCACCACCACCCAAAAATGGTATGAGTATGAGGAATATTTGAAATTTTTTATTTTTTGCTAATTACTCCGCCTCCCATGCACCGATTTTCAAAATTCAGCATTACCTACTACAACACCATAGCATATCGCTACCCAAATTTCATCACAATTCATGCAGCGGTTACAGCGGTAGAAGAACACCAGCAGACCGACAGACCCAAAGACCAACCGAAGGAGGTGAACGACGTGGAGTTTCGTTATGTAGATATCTGGTAAATCTGGAACATCTGGAAAATGTCGGAAAGCTGAAATATTTGGAAAAAATTGAGAAAATATGGATACTTTGGAAAATCAGGAGGATATGGTAATTTTGGGAATTTTGAAAAACTACAATTATTTGGAAAACAGATACTTTGAAATATTTCTAAAGCTCTCAGAGACATATGTATAAACTGTATAGCAAAGGATGTAAGCCATGCTTCAGATGATGCTTTTCCTTCATCACCGCCTAAATTTGATGGTATAATGTATTAAAGGAGTCTATATACTAGCGGTGTGTTGCAAAGAGTATCTGTCTCTCTCTCTCTCTCTCTTTCGATACTTCGCTCACCGAAATCACGTAAAGCAATAAATTCCATAAAGGAAATACTTGGAAATTCAAATTCGCGCGACTCCTGAGATAAATCTGCATCAGAGTGTTCCGTGCCAGACGGGGCGAGACAGGATGGTGCAATTTCGTCATATTTAGCAAAGTTGACTAGGCATAAAATGTATATGTAAATTCTGGGCCGGTAATAAATCTGAAGCGCTGCCGACACGTAAATATGAATCGTAAAAGACATTTTTCAATATGCGGATGCCGACGCATTTGTCACCCTTCTCTCTCGGACGGAGGATCTTGCAACCAAAAAGACGATAATCCTGAAGCGCAGCGGATTAGACTTTTCTTGGCGGAGGAAACAGGCGCATTAGCCAGCGGCGTCCGTAACTAAATCTCCGAAAATCTCCCCGCAAGGCTCAGTCTTGGTCGTCTTACTTTTCAATCTATACAGGGTGGGCCAATAGTGCGTGGACGGAGGATTGTGGGCTTACTAAAAAATATTTCAAAAATCTGTCACTTGATCATGGGAGGGACCCTTAAGGGCTATACTGTAAAAATATCTTCACTCAAATTTTGACGTTCATACAGTGTGATTCATATCAAACTTACATTTTTTTAATGGAACCCCCTATATATTATTGCATATTTGGATTCCTTGGTTAATTCTAGTGTGACTTTATATATCACACATGGAACTTTAGACGAACCGTTTAGGCGCAAATCACCATTTTTGGTATAAGTAGGTATCAGAAAAAAATAGAATATTGCAGTGATTATAAATCTTAGAAGGCCCTGACTTTGCGGTACGACTAAGCATGGAATGCGTCACCTTAGGTCAGAGGGCTAAAGTTGAATTCTTTTTGCACTTGGAGAAATCAGTAGATTAATTAAGGAAACTTCAATCATAGATAACTTGATTTGTTCAAATAGGAATGCCTATTTTGGTTTAAAAAATCAAATGTAAAATTTAATTACCTTTCTAACGATATAGCATTCTCGGTACCAATCTTTTTTGGTTTTCATTTTATTTCAAATTTTCTGTCAAATCGGCGTTTTTCAATTTTCCTGCCTGCAAGCAACCTAGCAGGCCATGAAAAATAAACAAAAGCTCGTTAATATGGAAGAAACCAACTAACTTAGTAGAAAGATGCAAGCTAACTAGAGCAACGAGGCAAGATTATGCAAATTCCTTACAACATATTAGCTCTAACCGGATACAACAGACGCAAGATATCTAATGCCAATGAGTAGCTGGGGTATGGCAGAAGTATTTGTTTTTCACAGCATACTAGCTATTGATGTCTACTAGAGCTTGACAACCTTCCAAAATGATTAAAAATTTTGAAACAAAAGGAAAACTACCAACGATTTTTGCTTACAGTCTAACATCTCTAGAATGAAATTTCACATTTAATGCGATAAAAAAATTAGTCATTTCCATTTAGTTAAAAGTGAAGATATCTCCAACTGGAGTATTCTGAACATCTATTGAAATAGTGCTAGAATTTTTTAGTTACGCTATGTTGTAGTTGTGTTTATTTCATGTAGTTTTCTGCAAACTAAATTATATTTTACAATTCAGATAGACTGCAAATGAAGTTTCACTTTCCGCGATTTTGCTAATAAGTAGAAGTACCTACTGAAGAATTTGAAGGGTTCCAGTCAGAGGTATCATTACTTTTGACTTACGGAAATGGCTACTTCTTTATAGCATTAAATGTGAAAATTTATTCAAAAGACATAGATATTCTACTGCCAGCAACAATCAGTAGCAGTTTTCCTTTGAGTAAATATTTTTTTACTGCTTTGGAAATTGGCTAATAGCTAGTAGGCTGTGAAAAATGGGCGTTCTTGTTACCGCTGTTGTTTCTGGTTAGAGCTAACATGTTGTAAGGAATTTTCATAATCTTGCCTCGTTGCTCTAGTTAGTTTGCATCTTTCTACTAAGTTGGTTGGTTTCTTCCATATTAATGAGCTTTTGTTTATTTTTCATGACCTGCTAGGTTGCTTGCATGCAGCAAAATTGAAAAACACCGATTTGACTGAAAATTTGAAATAAAATGAAAACTAAAAAAGATAGATATCGAGAATGCTATATCATTAGAAAGGTAATCAAATTTTACATTTGATTCTTTAAACCAAAATAGGCATTCCCATTTGAAAAAATCAAGTTATCTGTGATTGAAGTTTCCTTAATTAATCTACTGATTTCTCCAAGTGCAAAAAGAATTCAAATTTACCCCTCTGACCTAAGGTGACGCATTTCATGCTTAGTCGTACCGCAAAGTCTCGGCCTTCTAAGTTTTATAATCACTGCGATATTCAATTTTTTTCTGATACCTACTTATACCAAAAATGGTGATTTGCGTCTAAACGGTTCATTTAAAGTTCCATGTGTGATACATAAGGTCACACTAGAATTGACCAGGGAATCCAAATATGCAATAATATATAGGGAGTTTCATTCAAAAAAATGTAACTTTGATATGAATCACCCTGTATAAACGTCAAAATTTAAGTGAAAATATTTTTACGTTATATCCCTTAAGGGTCCCTACCATGATCAAGTGACAGATTTTTGAAATATTTTTCAGTAAGCCCACAATCCGCCGTCCACGCACTATTGGCCCACCCTGTATATTTCCGACATGCCAGAAAGAGTCAGTTTTTGCTATCCGGATGGTATAGCCATACCTTTTACGGATAAGTCCCTTGGTTTCTGGAATAGGCAAGGCATAGTTCGGATGGTACTAAAAAAGGGTATTATGTCACTACGTATTTCTTTTACAGGTCGATGGACGGACTATGATGAATACAACAACTTTTTGAGTTCTACAACCCTCTACCACCCAACCACCCTAATTTCACCCCCACCCAAAAAAACGTAGAAAATGATCAAGAATCCCTAAAATGCCTAAAAACGAAGTTTGAGGAATTTTTGAATTTCTCTGTTTTTTGCTAATTACTACATCGTCCATGCAATGATTTCCAAAATTATTGCAGCATTACCTACTATGACCCCATATCATATCGCTCCACGAATTTCATCACAGTGCGTGCAGCGGTTACTGAGATTACGAGGGTATAGAACGTCAACATACAGACAGACCGAGAGGCAGACAAACACAGACCGACGGAAATGAGTGACGTGGATTTTCGTTATGTAGACATCATAAAACTCCTAAAAAGCGTGTTATCTCAAAATCGAAAGTTTTAGCTAAACTTGAACTTTTTACTGGCCAACCCCTAAAGCATAACTATTTCCCAAAATATCTTGAAATAACGTTAGATTGCACCCTTTGCTTTACAAGAAACACCTCGCAAACACGGCAGGAGAACTGAGAACACGCAACAACATTATCCAAAAGCTTTGTGGAACGACGAGGGGAGCTACGGCTTTAACTCTACGGACCGATGCCCTACTGTATATTCATATGCTAAGAACTGTGCGCCTGCTTGGATATATAGCCACTATAGCAAACTAGTTGACTTTCAACTTTCAACTATGAGACTCTTTACAGGCGGAATAAAGACAACACCAACTCAATGGTTGCCTATATTCTCTGACTATCTGGATTAGCCCCACTGCAGCTCCGAAGGACTGACGCGCTTCCAAGGTAATTTAACAATATCACGGCCAGCAACAGACTGACCGTTCACCGAGCAATACCAGCGCTGCAGATGAATGGACTCAAATTCCTACAATCACCAATAAGAGATGCAGAGGCACTTAAAATCAACAACTTCAACTCCTTAAATCAATGGCACTCCCAGTGAGAAAATTTTGCTGATCACCACTCCCAACGCGCATTTATGGAGGCAGTCCTACCTCCAGAATCCGAACTATCACGTAGAGAGTGTACAAAACCTAAAAGAGGCAACGCCAGCTGTGCCGACTCCCTATTCAAGTGGCGTCATTTGTATGAGATGGATCCTTGAACCTGAAGACATAAGACGGCTCAACAAGCAATCGCTCTCTTATTCAGTGTCGCTTCCCATGTGATGATGTCAACGACGCCATTTTGGGTTAGTTTAATTCAAAATTGACGGAGTAGAAAAAAGTCTATCAGTACAACAAGGTAGAATCAAAAAATATAGTGTGTTCTAAAGGTTGGGACTTTTCTCTTTAGAAGCAACGGCTATTGGAACGGCTAAGCTAATGCACGGTGAATCAGCAGCAAAACAGTAAAAAAAATTCAAGCAAGTACTCACTATTTGGTTGATACGGAAGTTGTAAGTACGGTTCACCACGATATGGATTCAGACATCCTGTGTCTCTAGCTCTTTGCACAAGCCAGACAAATCGACGAAGTGCAGGGTGCGTACGGTTAGGGAAACGATCGGCATACACTCGCGAAGCCGTAGCGGTATTTTGACCACATTCACCGTACATTAAAATCATGTCCACCAGTTCATTATTGTTAAAAGCATGCACCATTGTTGTTGTTTTTAAAGTCCGATCGGCAGATGTAGCAACAGCAACGCGACGTACGATGAACTGCCTGTTTTTCTTACCGGTATCGGCAGTTCGGCACCGCTAGCGCTGCCTTGTTTGTTGTGATATTATGACATAGTGAGCCATTGCCCAGGGACGGACTTTAATGGTCAGTATATTGTTTTCTCTAAATATTTTGTTTATATGTTACTGGGAAAAAACACATTTTGACGAGTACCATCCGCTGTATGAAAAAAAGTCCCAACTTATGAAACACCCTGTACAGTGAGGTGAAGGAAATGTGATTACAGCTAGTAGCATAATATCAATTTCTATGGCGAACAGAATAAATATAAATTATACGTACCTGGAACAATAGTGATACTTTCTAAAGCCGATGGAATTTCCTCTGGAACAGGCACGCTTGCTGGATCCAAAAAATTATATTGTCACGACGGCTTCTTTTTTTTCACCCAGGGAATGAAACTGGACGTAACTTTAACTGTTTTACTTCACAACTCAATACAATATCTCTTAAACTTATCTCAACTAGAACTCAATTGAACCGAACTACTGCCACGCTACTCGTGGCGCCTTATATACTTCATCCAACCATCTATAAGATTCGAGACACCCAGATGACATTCTAGAATGCCGATCTGACAGTCCAGAAAATTACAGATGATTCGATGACGTTTATACATCAAAAAAATCTAACCTAACGTTTTGAAAGAAACATCAACAACAATACAAATATAAGCAATGCTATATACAGGATGTTACACTCTTCCCCCCTTAGCGTTCGGTGTCCTCGACGAACAGTTCGCTTCGATCCTTGTATGGCCACAGACGATCACTATAGACGACCTTCGGTTTTCCACTACCCATACGTATCCTGTAGCCTACGTCGTTGAGGCGCTTCATCACCACGTATGGTCCCTCCCAATGGCGTTGTAACTTTGGACATTTACCCCTTCTCCGTCGTGGATTGTAGAATCATACCTATCACCTTCGACGAACTTTGGGCTATTTGCTCTCAGATCGTATCTGGCTTTCATTCTGTCGCTAGCAGACTGGATGTTCTCTCTAGCAGACTCATGGATATCCCAGAGCGTTTCCTGAAGCTCGCTCACCCACTCGCATGGAAGAAGGCGTTCCGTTTCTGGGGGTGGACCAAGAGCTAAGTCCAGAGGCAGCCGCAGTTCTCGACCAAAAATTATCTTCGCTAGGCTCAACCGAGTTGACTCGTTCACCGCTGATCTGTAGGCCAACATTCCCAGAGGAATCTTCGTATCCCAATCAGACTGATGCTCGTTAACGAATTTTGACAGGTCAGCCAGGATTGTCTTGTTGAAACGTTCCACCATACCGTCGGACTGAGGATGAAGAGCAGTTGTTCTAGTCTTCAGAATTCCGAGTTTTCTCTTCAGCTGAATGAAGACTTCTGATTCAAAGCTGCGTCTGTGGTCTGAATGTAGTTCATTAGGAACTCCGAATCTGGACACAACGTGTTCTAAAAGAGCCTGTGCCACTGTGCCTGCTTCTTGATTGGGGAAATAATCCATCACTACAAGCAGATACCTGTTCCCAACGCTGGTTTCCGGCAAAGGACCAAAATGTCTATGGCGAGCCTCTCAAACGGCGATCCGACATTGTACTGTTGCATATGTGATCGTTGACGAGTACGTGGACCTTCTCTTGAGTGGCAGACATCGCATGTGGAGCAGTAATTTTCCACATCTTCTCTACAGCCAACCCAGTAAAATCTCTCCTTGATTCTGTCCAGGGTTTTCCTAATTCCAAAGTGACCCCCACTGCTACTATCATGTAGTTGTTCCATAATTGCTTTCCGTAATTTCCTTGGTACTACAAGTTTTTACAAGAGGTTACCTCTCACCTTTAGTGAGTCCCATTGTGCTAGGTAGGCTTTAGTGATGGGACTCATAGCACTTATTTCCTGTTGATTAGGCTTGTTTCCATTTAATAGCGAATGAATAACTAACCCTAACTCAGCGTCTTGTGACTGAGCTTGCTTGAAGGTTTCTAGTGAAATCTTGGTTCCTTCCAATTCAAATTCTTCTATTCTTAATGTGTTTATGTCGAATTCTCGTTGTTGTTCTTCTTTCGAGCAGTGTTTGCAGTCTTCATCACAGGGCCTGCGTGACATAGAATGGGCATTTCCGTGTTGCTTTCCTCGACGATGACGAATTTCAAAGTCATAGCTTTGGAGGTATTCAATCCATCGAGCAAGCTGGCATTCTGGATTCTTGAACTTCATTAACCACTGTAAAGCTGAATGATCGGGTCTCACGACAAATCTTCTTCCGTACAACAAGTTGTGGAAATTTCCGATCCCTTTTACCACACTGTACAACTCTTTTCATGTCACACACCAGTTTTTCTGGGCTTTGTGCAAAGTTTTACTGTAGTATCCAATTACTTTTTCGATACCATCTTGTTCTTGAGATAAGACAGCTCCAATAGCATAATGGCTGGCATCTGTGTCCAAGTAGAAAGTTCCATCCCCTGTTGGATGAGCTAGAATCGGTGAGGAGGTCAAAGCCGTTTTCAATGCGTCGAAGGCTTCTTGGCAGATGGAGTCCCAATAAAACTTATTACCATTTTCAGTTAAGGCAAATTGTGGTTTGGCGATGCTGGAGAAATCTTTTACAAATCTGCGATAATAACTGCACAGTCCCAAAAAGCTTCATATCTCATGAGTGTTGGACGGACGGTTCTTTCCATTCCTTTACAGCCTGCACCTTCTCTGGATCCATGCGGATTCCGCCTTTGGTTAACAGATGTCCGAGGTATTTTACTTCCCTTTTGAAAAAATGGCATTTTTTAGGGCTTAGCTTCAACTTCGCCTCCCTAAGCCGCTGGAAAATTTGTCTTACACGGAATAGCTCTTCTTCAAAATCCTTTCCAAACACAATGACGTCATCAAGATATATCAGTGCTGTCTTCCAAGATAAACCTTGTAGTGCAACATCCATTAGTCTTGCGAAGGTACTGGGTGCATTGCATAGACCGAAAGGCAGTACTGTACACTGTAATAGTCCAGCACACGATGTAAATGCCGTTTCTCCTTATGTTTTTCATCCATTTCAACCTGCCAGTATCCACTTTGCAGGTCCAAGGTGGAGAACCATGAAGAATTTCCAACTGCATCCAAAGTGTCGTCAATTCTTGGTAAAGGGTATGAATCCTTTTTAGTCAAATCGTTGAGCCGCCTGTAATCCACACAAGACCTCGTTGATCCGTCCTTCTTTCTAACAAGAACTATCGGGGAGGCCCAACGGCTAGACGATGGTTTGATCACTCCTTGTTTCTGCATATCTTTTACCATATTTTGTACTTCATCAATCCTAGATAATGGAATTCTTCTTGGGGGCTGCTTGACTGGCTGGGCATCACCTACATTAATTTTATGACGTTCCAGATGCGTTCGCCCTAGGTCATCATTATTTCTAGCAAAAAGCGGATGAAATTCTCTTAGTAGCTTCAGGACCTTCCGTTGCTGCTGCGGCGAAGTCATCATCATCATCCTCTTCGTCCGTGCCATCTAACCTTCGGATCCATGCTACTGGTTCCTGTCTACCCAGTGGCGTACCTTTCTTGATTTGTATTGAATTCCTGGATACATTCACGGCCCTTATTAACATATTTGAAGAATCCGTTATTGTTCTGGCTAATAAAATGGGTTTATTCCAACCTAGCGTAGGCTCTGGTTCAAAAATGCATGGGGTAACGTTATGTTCAAGGGTCTTATGTGCATATATAGGTATAACAGTCTCTTTTTGCGGTGGTATTGTAAAATTCCTTGGTGACACAACGTTCATTTCCTCTAGCTGAACTATTCGGCAGCTAAATGAAATCTCTTCTGAATCTCCAATGCTTAAGGTATTACCGGTGAAGTTTGTTACGCTGCCAGAACTCTGCAGAAACTCAGCACCAAGGATGCAATCATTTGTGACTGAAGCGACTAAAATAGGATGCTTCTTACCGAAACTGCCGATGCGAATCTCTAATTCTTCAACACCCAGTACTGGTATACGGTCTCCATTAGCGGTCTTCAGCAACATTCTATCTGTTTGTTTGGTTCTGCTTGGCGACTTCCTTCGAATTTCTTGGTAAATGTTAGGGCTTATTATAGTTACATTTGCTCCGGTATCGACTAACATCTTGCATGGTATATTCTCTATGTAACCTTCAACTACTGGACTCTTCTCAATTTTATTAACCTCAATTTCGATGACCATGGGGCTTTCGTCATGATGGCCAGCCAGTTTTTGGCCCCTAAAACTGGCCGGCTTTAGTTTTCCGACTCATCAGTATTAGTACTAGCCTCTCTTGACTTCTCTGTCTCCTGCATGCGACAGCCTACTCTAAGGTGCCCCTTCTGCCCACATCTCCAGCACGTAAACTTCTCAGGTCCTTCTAGATTTGTGCGAGCTGGGTTTCTTTGGAAGGTACCACCTCTTCTTCTTGGAACGAACGCTGTCGCCCTGACTTCTGCTTCACCATCTTATTCTACAGAGCGCACCCTCCGTGTCATTGGCGTGGCTTTCGTGGCAGCTTCAATTTCTAGAGCCTTGATCAAAGCGTCGTGTAACTGGGACTGGATAGTCTTACGATTCGCTGAACGTCCAGATCCGCAATGCCTCCGACAAACTGCCGAGCAGCGACGTATTCCTGTGTCCCGATGGGACTGCTGACGAATGCTCGTTTAGCCAAGCTTTGGACTTCGTATGCAAATGTGGTTAAATCTTCCTTGGGTTGTTGTGTCCGGTTATGCAAGTGGCCATGCAGCAGCTCTGTTAGGTGTGCATCTCCAAAACGTAGCTTTAGTGCAGATGTTATTTTATCATAGTCACGTAGACCTGACGAACAGAGATTTTCCAAGATAGCTGCTGCAGAGTCTCTGAGCATTGATGTCAGCACAGAAGCTTTTTCCTCATTTGTTTGACTAGTTATTCATACGTGCGATGTTTTCAAATTGCATATAATAAATGTCCCATGATGATTTACCCTTGTATGGATATGGCTTTGCTACAACGCCACTGTGTTTGCCATGTAAAGCCTGTGCTACTGCAGTTAAACTACTCTCACCTGCACTAAGCTCTCGCAGCTTCTCTGTGACGATTTCTCTGACACGATCTTCCACATGCTGCAGTTGTTCACGCTCACCTCCACAAGTTCTCGCAGTTCGTCTCTCACGATTTCCTTGACATGATCTGTCACTTGCTGCAGCTGTTCCTCAACGTGCTTTTGCGATGTCTCTATTGCACTAATACGCTAATCTTGATTTTCTAATGCCTGACTTACGGCTTGCCTCTGCTCCTCCAGTCTAGCCATCACCAGTTCCTCTCCACTCTTCAAACCTGCGACTGCCTCATCTTGGTGGTGCTTTAGCTTTTCTTCAAGGTTAACGACCGTCTCGTCTTGGTGGTGCTTTAGCTTTTCTTCAAGGTTAACGACGGTCGCTTGCATAGCAGCTGCCTGGTTGTCTAAGCCGTTTCTCATTTCTGCCCTCGTTTCCCTCGTTTCGGCTGCACTTTGTTCTAAACTGGCTCGCATTTCTTGTATCATATTCATCAATGGACGCCATAGCTCTGGTTACTGGCATTGACTAAAACTTTACTCACTTCTTGTTTCCTTTTGGCTTGATTCGATGGATTGTCCCACTTCTGACACCAATTGTCACAACGGCCTCTTTTTTTTCACCCAGGGAATCAAACTGGACGTAACTTTAACTATTTTACTTCACAACTCAATACAATATCTCTTAACCTTATCTCAACTAGAACTCAATTGAGCTGAACTACTGCCACGCTACTCGTGGCACCTTATATACTTCATCGAACTATCTAGAAGATTCGAGACATCCAGATGACATTCGAGAATGCCGATCTGACAGTCCAGAAAATTCCAGATGATTCGATGACGTTTACACATCAAAAAAATCTAACCTAACATTTTGAAAGAAACATCAACAACAATACAAATATAAGCAATGTTATATACAGGATGTTCCAATATTTATACTCATGAGTTCTACGAAAACTTCCAGAACAAGCTTCTAATGGCAGGATATTGTTGGAATAGCGTTCAATTTCAACCATTTGTATGTACAATTTGTAAACATTACTGGCTCAAAGTGCATACTGTACAGCCTATAACTTTGGCATAGTCTGTTAACATCCAGGGACATATAAATCTTCTCTTTGACTCTCCATGAGCCACGTTCTAGCTCCAGGAAAATATAAAATTATTACTGCGTGGACAAGACGTTAATTTATTAAACCATCACTCCACGGTACATTCTACTATAGTTTCTTATAATAAAACTCTTGAAAAACAAATGCTCTGAGTAAAGTATTATTCTTTAGTTTTTATAAATCGCTATGGGTAATTGCCATTACCCCATTTATACTCATAAATGTTAATTCGTACATTGAGGGATCTTTGGGGAACCTAAAAAACTTATATTTTTATTAGAGTAGCTTTTCGAAGAGGAGCTAATTGTAGCACAAGCACGTCAAGTTTTTAGTCTTCCTGTTACCTTATCCATACACAAAATACTACAACTAAACAGCAAATGAAACAATGCTAAAAATAACGACAAAATATTCAAAAGTCCGTAGCAAGATACAAAACATTTCGAATGACGGCCCTTCTATTAGTGACGCTCCCACTGTCACTACGCCTCGTTAAACATGAAACCTGGATTGCCATGACACTGCCGTGCTGCCGCTTTTGACATCAGAACAAATCTAACCCAAAACAGCGATGCGCAAAAGGATCGGCGCAAAACATCCCCAGACATTGAGAATGACAGCTAATTGTTTGGGGAGCAGTGTCTTTGCGATGAGGGCTAGAATTGGGAACTAGAGTAAGAAGAGGTGTAAAAGAGCCCACTTGTAGGCATATGCGCTGGTGGCTCTTGACACCACAAAGCATCTTTCTTTCATTCATTCTTTCAGTCACTCCGAAACTTATCATGTCCTAAACCAAACTAAAAACAAAACGAGTCTCATTAGTATTGTTAGTCATAGAACATCGTGATGGTAACATTGATAGGCACCGTAGCCTAAGGCAGAACTGTTGATTTAAAGTCCATTCTCATTAGTGTTATTAGTCGTAAAGAATCTTGGTGGTCCTTACTGAAACTCGTTTGAAGCGCGTGCTTTACTTGCCAAACTAGCATCATCTGAATGTTATTAAAATTAATGTAACAACTTAAATGTTCGCCATAGCTGGCGTGGAGGACTTCCAGATTATTTTAACGATAAAGTGGAAATGTTAACGGTTGCAAGTTTGAAAGTTGGGTCAAGATAATATATAAAAAGTAGCAAGATTAGTAGTTAGAGGTTAGGTATTTCGTATTAAATTACGAGGACTCTTCGTGGACGAAGCGGAAAATGTGTAACAGTCGGTGATGGTATTTTTTTATGATTTGTCTTTATGTTGTTTATTAAAAGAAGGCCATGGTTTAAATAAATACCCTAAACAGCGCACCGCACCAACGCGTCCGTCTTAAGAGAATTAAAAATACCCGACAATGAAAGATTACTACCAACTATCCAGAGGTTCATGCTTAAATACTTCGGACATGTAATAGGGAAGGACGGCACGGAAAAATCAATGATCCAGGGGAAGGTGGATGGCAAAAGGTCAAGAGGAAGATCAGAGGTGAGATATATCGACCAAATAAAAAAGCTCACACACATGTCGGTTTCTCAGGTGATCCGCGCTGTAGAAAATAGAGAAACATGGCGCTAGGTCACTATGCAGCCACCATGAATGCATCAAAACGTCCGAAAACGGACAACAACTGAAGATACATGGTTTAAATAGTGCTAATGTGTGAGATTTGTTTACTTGTTACTATGCTATAACTTGAACACAAATAAACATCGAATAAGAACACATAAGTAAGTCCTTTTACATTATTTTCACGTGTACATATAATACGCCCCTTGAGTTTGGTGCGTCCTTCTTGACTCACCCTGTATATCAAGAAATATGTCTCACTTATGACATATTCAATACGTCAAAAGGACTGAATTATACAGATCATGATAGTCTAGATTTAAGCTCTGACTCATAAACGTTAACGTAAGCCTAATTGTATGCAGATATATTGCTAATAGAGTATATTCAGGCTATTCGTAGTATCACCATTAAGAACTAATAGCCGGCCAATTTAGAAATTATCTAGGTAATTATGAAAGATAGAGCGCCCTAACGGTGTGAGCAAAAGTCGTATAGTTCCTTTCAATGCTCTTTGTACGAGATTATCTGGAAATAAGTGCAATTTTATCAAGAAAGTTTCTCCGCTAACTGGCGAACAAGTTACAGTTCCTAAGTTTCCGTTCCCGATAAGAATACAATACTCGTAATCTGTACAGTGCCAACCGGTTAGAATTGCATCGTATATTTCGTTTATTTTTAGCCAACCTACAAGTCATGCCAGCCTTTACGCTTTACGGTAACATCCTAATAAAAGGCTAAGAGGCTGAAGGTACAACTTTTTATTTTAGAATAGCATAAATTTCATTTATGTAGGCTTTTTAAGGTACCAACAACTTGTAGTCTGAATTGACTCATCGTTCAGATACAGACCGTCATGAAACCATTGGTGATACGTTCACCGTTTCTTATACTAACGTCCCAATTAACAGATGACACTTTCTCCATAACTGATACATCTTTCTTGATCATCTTAAGGTACCAACTCCGTTCAATGTAGGTGGGCAACAATTTATAGCAAATGCCACTCTATCTTGTGTTCTCCTGAGTAGAGGATGAGAATCCAGCTCCGTTGTGTCTCAGTCATGAGTTTTGTCTGTGCCCCGGTCCTCTTTTGCCTTTGATTTTGCCTTCTTTTATTTGTTTCAGAAGGGTATATTTATTATCCCTCATGATATGCCCAAGGTAGGTGGATTATGTCGATTAAAAATTACGTTCCTTGTTCATTCGCTACAGGACTTCGATATTTGTTTCGCGGTCTGTCCAAGGCGTTCTATTCATTGTGCTGATCTTTATTTTGGTCTTATTTCTACATCTGGATTGAAGTTCTCTGCAATCCAGCTATTGGAAGTCTAAATTTTTGAAACCTTGATAGTATATTCCTATTACGAATTCGTATAAATCTCAATTTGGCTTTCTATTAAGATGTAATATCGTCTTTTGGATAACTAGAAGGTGCTGATCACAAATCTGGTCGTAGTTTTGAGAGTCAGTATCATTTGATGAAAATCAAAAATTTGAGATCTTTCAGATTTCAGGTTTGCCTAAATTATCGAAGATCTTTATTTGGCTTTCGATTAAGATTAAACCTCGTAGTTTCGGTAATTTGAAGATACTAATTACAGATCCAGTCCCCGTTTTGAGTTTCAGGCTCGTTAGTATATTCATAATTATTATAAATTCATATAAATCTTAATTTGGCTTTCTATTAAGATGTAATCTGGTGTTTTGGATAGCTAGAAGGTGCTGATTACAAATCTGGCCATAGTTTTGATACTCAGTATCATTTCAAGAAAATCAAAAATTTTGAGATCTTTCAGGTAAAATATCGAAAATCTTTATTTGGCTTTCGATTAAGATCATACTTCGTAGTTTCGGTAATTTGAAGATACTAATTACAAATCTGGTTCCCGTTTTAAGTTTCACGCTCGTTTGATGAAAATAAAAAAATTCAGATTTTTCAGAAGTTTAGGTGGGCTTAAAAAATCGAAAATCTTTATTTGGCTTTCTTTTTAGACGAAACCTTGTGTTTTAGATAATCTGAAGGTACTGATTACAAATCAGGCCCCCGTTTTGAGTTTCACTCTCGTTTGACGTAAGTCAAACATTTCAGATCTCTTTGATCTTGAGGTTTTCCTAAAAAATCTATAATCTTTATTTGGCTTTCTATTAAGATGAAATCTCGTGTTTTGTATAATTTAAGGGTTCTGATTTCAAATCCGGTCTCTTTTTTGAGTATCAGTCTTGTTTGACGAAAATAAAAATTTCAGATCTTTTCGATCTTGGGTTGCCTAGAAAAAAAACAAAAATCTTTATTTGGCTTTCTATTGAGATAAAACCTCGTTTTTTTGGATAACTTGAGAGTGCTGAATACAGATTTGATGGCAGTTTTGAGTTTCAGTCTCTTTGATGAAAATAAAAAATTTCAGATACGTATTCAGATTCTCAGGTGTGCCTAAAAGATACAAAATCTTTATTTGGCTGTCTATTAACATGAAACCTTGTGTTTTTTGGAAAATTTCAGAGTGCTGATTACAAATCCGGTCGCAGTTTTAAGTTCCAGTCTCGTTTAATAAAAATAAAGATTCATTTTAGATAATTTTAAGATGATGCTTACAAATCAGGTCTCAGGTTTGAATTCCAGTATCGTTTGATGAGTATCAAAAAATTCAGCTGTCTCAGATCTTCTGGTTTATTTAAAAAATAAAAAATCTCTATTTGGCTTTCTATTATGATGAAACCTCGTGGTTTGGATAATCTGAGGATGCTGATTGCAAATTCGGTAGCAATTTTGGGTTTCAGTGCCATTTGATAAAAATCAAGAATTTCAGATCTTTCAGACATTCAGGTTCATACAACGACAGAGAAATGACAAAAAATAAGAACATTCCCTAAATAAAAAAGACAAGAAGAGCGGCATTAATTTCAACAGATATTTACTCCAGTATGTAATGGTTCACCCGTTTTCAAAATTATTTTTATATTATTTACTTGGCTACCATATGCATATAGTTTACAACTTCCATTTTTAGCAACTACTTCCTCATTATACTAGCCACATTTTTATAACTGTTTTACTTCTCACTTCTACCTTTTCCCATCTCTATTTCTTTCAGCTGAAAATATTATTATATTATACAAACTGCGCAAGTGCGCACAAATTTTGGGAAAATCTAATGAGTGGGGGTATGCTCTCGCTCTCCACCAAGGTTACCTTTTATTTTGAAACACGTACCTCTTCCCTTTCTAGTTCTGAACTCAAACAGTTAACACCTAATATAATTATGTCTCTCTAAGACAATCTTTTGTGTCTGTGCAATTATGTGGTGACCGAGGAAAACCACCCTTTTTCGGGGTGCCACCATAAAACCATACTTCTTTGGAGAGGCTCTGCACTTCTATGGGCTTCCATGAACACTTCTTTGGGGTGACACCACCAGAACTCCTTTTGAAGGAAGCCAGCCTTCTTTGGGGTGCCACCATGTGCACACTACCACTTCTCCGGGGCATCACCCTTCTTTGGGGTGCCACCAGCAGCATGTAACGCCTTCTTTGGAGCACCACCTTCTCTTCGGAAGGGCACCACGAGAACTACTCCCTTGACTTCCCTCCGAAGCTAAGTTCTTGTTTAAAAAAAATAGATAGAATACAAATGTACTGCATTTATATATATGGAATAAATCTTTATTAAACCATTGTTGTCCTGTTTTCATTTCTTGGCGGCTAGCTAGACTCAAGCACACACGCACGCACCCACAGGCCCTTGTTTCATGCAATCCAATTGAGCCGCTGGTTGCTATGGGCAATATGTTGGTTGGTGGTTCATCGCCAATCAGCGCTGTATATTGTTACAACTACGGTATACAGGGTGAGTTTTTAGTACCGGCTCGGTCGATAACTCCACTACTGTAGAAGATAGCGAAAAAAGTTGTACATAAAAGTTGTAGCCACGGATATGCTCCTTGCTCGGAAGATATTTTTATTTATACAGGGTGATCCGTAACTACGTGGTGATGCAAACATGCATTTTTTTAAATGAGACACCCTATATATTATTCCAAATTTAAATTCTTCTAAGGATTTCCGTTCTTCCGATATAGGGTATTGTTACATTATACGGGGTATTTCAAAAGTTATGACCATTTTTGTATCCAAATCGCTGTCAAATGAACGTACTGTATATCAAAAAGTGATGAATCAAAAATCATTTTTTTACACGGATGGATAAAAAATATCATCCAGTCTTGAAATCGGCTATAAAAAAAGCCCGCGACGCATATTCGTATACAGGGTGATGCAGAATGCAAAATCTAGATTTTCTCTATTTTTTTAAATGTAACCCCCAATATTTTATTATACCAAAGGATTGTTTTTATTATGCTCTTTCATCTTTGTATAGCACTTGTTATGGCTGCATTCATTAGTTTCTGAGATATTTAGATTTTTCTACAAATTTTAAATATACCTTCTATTTGGTTACTAAAATTTATTTATTTTGAGAAAATGCTATCAAATTTTATTTTTGCTCAACATACAACTAAAACATAAGGCCATAATAGTACTTGATCAAGTCAAAACACGGAATTAACGAGATATTATAGGTCAAGTGTGCTCAGGAAACAATTTTATAGGCGTCGCGCGTAATTATCAAGCAGATCTATCAGGTAGGCTATGAAATATTAAACGACACGGTCCAAATAAAACGATTCTCCAATCTTTCAAACGCATTAGTTTTAGAGTGCCTCCGTTCTGGATATTGCTGTTCATAGTTGATATATTCTAGAGGCAAGTAGGCAATCTCTCAAAGATTCTCCTAAATACCCCCAATGGAAAAATTAATTTTTAAAGCTGGTTTTTCACACAGTACAGAATTATGGAGCAAGTTATGAGAACTGTCAATTTTTCAAAGCCTACCTGATAAATCTGCTTGATAATTATGCATCACGCCTACAAAATTGTTTCTTCATCATACTTGACTTTATTATCTCGTTAATTTAGGGTTTTTACTTCATCAAATAGTATCATGACCTTATAATTTAGTTGTTCGTAAAATAAAAAACAAATTCGATAGTACTTTGTCAAAATAAATAAATTTCAGTACACAAATAGAAGCTATATTTTAAATTTACCGAAAAATCGAAATATCTCGGAAAATGATGGATGTAGATGCAACAAGTGCTATACAAAGATGAAAGAGCATATTAAGAGCAATTCTTTGGGATAATAAAATATTGGGGGTTACATTTAAAAAAAAAGAGAAAATCTGGATTTTGCATTCTACATCACCCTGTATACGAATATGCATCGCGGGCTTTCTTTATAGCCGATTTTAAGACTAGATGATATTTTTTATCCATCCATGTAAAAAAAATGATTTTTGATTCACCACTTTTTGATATACAGTACGTTCATTTGACAGCGATTTGGATACAAAAATGGTCAGAACTTTTGAAATACCCTGTATAATGTAACAATACCCTATATCAAAAGAACGGAAATCATTAGTAGAATTTGAATGTGGAATAATATATAGGGTGTCTCATTTAAAAAAATGCATGTTTGCATCATCACGTAGTTACGGATCACCCTGTATAAATCAAAATATTTTCTGAGCAAGGAGCATATCCGTGGCTACAACTTTTATATACAACTTTTTTCGCTATCTTCTACAGTAGTGGAGCTATCGACCGAGCCGGTACTAAAAACTCACCCTGTATATACACAAGCTTAGAGTTTAGATACTTTAGATAAAACATCTGAAACACTTAAATAAGTAGCTGATTTATTTTGCTGCCATAGTAAACGACATACCTACATTTTTTACGTATGGGACATTTATGGGCTTGACAGTTTGGTATAACTGTCCCATGTTCAGTTCAATTATTATTATTAACAGGGACTGTCCTTGCGCATATATGTGTATAGAGAAAATTGATTGACCATGTAATTAAATTCTATCTAGTCCTCTCTGATAACGTATGCACATTAATTGATAGATTATTTGGACAAAGTGCACCAAACTGTGTTATCGTGATTTCGTAGCCACACACGAATCGATAGACGGAAATGCCATCTTCCACCCAAATGACTGCAACTGTTAGGGAGAACGTACACCCAACTAGAATATCTATGTTAAAATATAACTAAAAATGTAGTCAAGTTGGTTGACTCAGTACTTCCCACACATTCCGACGATACCAGTTTTATTATTTTCCCATAGCATGAAGCTATAGTCCAGATGCCCTTGCAACCAAATCGCTCGCCCGACCGCAAAAAAAGTGGTTTAGGTACTTCTTTCACAGGTCAATGGACAATCTATCATAAATACAACAAATTTTTGAATTTTACAACCCCCCACCTCCAAACCACCCCAACTTCACCCCCACCCAAAAAAAAAGTAGAAAATGATCAGGAACCCCTAAAATGCCTAAAAACGAAGTTTGAGCTGTTTTCATATTTTTGCTTTTTTTTAATATTGCTGCGCCGCCACTGAGACGATATCTAAAAATCAGACGCATTTTTCATCCTCGCTAAAGTAGTAATACTGTGCCAAAATTTTATGAACATCAATTCAGTAGTTTCCACATTAGAAAATACAGAACGATCTAAAGCAATACATCGGAAAATTGTCTGAGTCCCTTGGTTCCTGCAATAGATAACGCAATGTTCGGATGAACCTAAACCAGTGTCTTTCTCTCTCAGGTCAGTAGACAGCCTATTATGAGTACAACAAATTTTTCAACTTTACATCCCCCCATCCCCCAACCACCACAATTTCACCCCCACCCAAAAAAAAAGTAGAAAATGATCAGGAACCCCTAAAACGCCTAAAAACGAAGTTTGAGGCATATTTGAAATTTTTCATTTTTTGTTAATTACTCCACCGCCCATGCATCGATTTTCAAAATTGTAGCAACATTACCTACTACGACCCTACATCATATCACTACCCAAATTTCATCAAAATCCATGCAGCAGTTACTGAGATTACGAGGCTAGAAAAACGCCAACAGACAGACAGACAGACCAACAGACAGACCGACGGAAATGAGTGACGTGGATTTTCGTTATGTAGGCATCATAAAACGCCCAAAAAGTAGATTACCTCAAAATCGAAAATTTCTGCGATCACAATACTCCCCTCACCTGTCGGTGTGGGAAGTAAAAGGAAAATGGCGTCAGGCTGTATGACTTCACGAAAACAGGATGAGAGAACAGTTCGACCAGTATCACCTGCTCATGGATAAGTAAACTACTCATTTGGATTTTGTTTTGTTTTCAAACTCACAAGTGACAACAGATCTAACATAATCATACACCAATAGGCATATTGTCATTGCGAAAATGTTTGATTTTGAGACAATATCCTTTTTGGGCGTTTTATGATATTTACGTAATGAAAATCCAGGTCATTTTCGTGGTGTCTGTCTGTAGGCGTACTTCTAACCTCACAGCACAGCATACTACACAACCAGCACAATAGTAGTGGTAATCTAGCTGCCTAAGCGAGCGGACGTGTTCCTAGCAGTGCTCCGCAAATACAGTGTACATCGTGTACGGTACCCGTATAGTGTCATAATTAAATATTACCAATGATGACGCGAACAAAAACAACAACAAGTGAAAGTGAAATACCAATTAACCTGCCAGAAGACATTAAGCAATTATTTATATCTGACATTATCAGTCAACAGACGGCTATCTTTTTGACGGAATTCGAAGAAATGAAAAACGAACTACATAGTTTGAAGGTACTTTGTGGTGAATTAAGGCAATCAAATCAGAAATTAAATGACGCGCTGAGCAAAACTAATTCCATGCAGCATAATCTCGAGGATTCCCTTAATATCGACGAACTAAATAGCTCAGCCGGTACTGTAATTGAAACAGCTCAGCAAAAAACTGAAAAAACAGAAAACAATGTACAAGAAAATATCAATATTAACACACAGAATGAGTGGAGTCAGGTACGCCAACACAAGCGGGCTAGCAAAATGCGTAAAAGGACTGACCAGATAGTGGGGACATCCAATACGGTGATTGATGACGGCTTCGCGGGAGCAATCAAACGGCTGTGGATTTATGTCGGGAAGTGTAAACCAAACTCCACAGAGGATGGTGTTAAATCGTATCTGGAGCGACAATCGCCTGGATACAACTTCAATGTTGTTCAGCTAAATACCAAAGGGTATTATCGTTCTTATCGTGTGGATGCAGATGTAAAACTGAGAGATGCGATCTACACACCAGACTATTGGCCGGTAGGTGTTACTGTGAAGCGGTTTAAATTTTTGGGTAACAAACTGCCATCTCAAAGTACTGAAACATTAGACTCTAGTCGGCCTTTTCAGCAATGAAACTGACATTAATTTTAGAATACTACATGTGAACTGTCAGTCTGTTATGAATAAGGTGCAACAAATGGAAGTTGTCCTAAAGGAGCATACGCCTGATACAAAAAAGCAGTATTACGGTTCTCAACTTTGACAATTGTATAATAGCCAATTTATACACTAGGCGAGACCACATACATGGTGGAGTACTTATTTTGATCCGTAATACTGTTACATTCAGTAAAATAACTTATGTTGACAATCTTTCGGAGGATATCAATTTTGAGTGTTGCGGTATAACATTGCAAGTAAGTGAATCAAAATATTGCACTGTATCAATTTACAGATTACCTAGTGGCTCTATTGACAATTTTATGCAGAAATTTTCTCTCCTGTTAGACTACTGCAGTCAACATTACAACTACTTGATACTGTGTGGCGATTATAATATTAACTATCTTGTTGCCTCATCATATAAGGATATTTTGGTAGATGTGACTACCAGTTACAATCTAGATATAAAAAATGTGGATGCTACTCGTGTGTATGTTGATAAGAATGGAAGGAAGAGTGAAACAAAGATAGATTATTTTTTTACGAACATTCCAGATCAGATGTGTACAGAAAATGTTTTAATGCTTAACTTAGGCGATCATTTAGGGCAATTGTTCCAATTTAATATTTGTAGTGATGTTGAAAAACGGGCAAGACAAAATGAGACAATCACTTTTCGAGATCTATCGACGGCAAATCTTGAGCGACTCAAGCTTTACCTTAGTGGACCATATATGTTTGATTTTGCATATACAGGTGTTGACACTAACACAGCGGCTGAATGATTTTTTAATATTATTAATGACGCTGTTGAACTGATATGCCCAATAATTAGTAAACAAATAAACACAACTCAAGTTAGGAAGTCATGGGTAACAAAAGATATATTATTGGCAGGGGAAGAATTGAGAAACTTATTTTGGATGATAAAAAATCACCCCAGCGAAAATATTAAAAATTATTACAAACAAAAAAAGGCTGAATACAAAAATAAGCTTGAAACTACAAAAAAATCTCACTATCAGAAAAATCTGGAAAGCAAAACTGGATCAAATAAACAAAAACATATTTGGAATGTAGTCAGAGAAACAACGGGTAGGCATGTATCCAATAAACCGATGCAGATTAAAATAGGTGAAAACATTATATGTGATAAAAAACAAATAGCCGAAAGTTTCGGCAATCATTTTTCTAGTGTTACTGACAATGCTATCCATGAATATTTTGGGAACATTACTTTAATAGTCACACTAAAATGCATACAACATCAAGTAATTCTTTTTATTTTGAGCCAGTCACTCCAAACGAAATTTTTTGATATTATACGCTCATTTAAAAATTCCAATTCTGTTGGAGTTGACCATCTACCTATAAAAATATTTAAGCAGATAGCTCTAGAAATATCTGATCCATTAGCTCATATCATCAATAAATCAATAATTGAAGGAACATTCCCAAAATAGGCAAATTGGTCCCCATTCTCAAAAAAGGAGATGAATATTGTATAGATAATTATCGTCCGATCTCAATTTCAACAGTAATCAGCAAAATATTTGAAAAACCTATACATAATCGTATGATCAGATATATTTCTAAGTATAAAATATTGTGTGAGTCACAAAATGGATTTTGTCCCAATAAATCTACTGAGAGCGCATCATACAATTTCATTAAATACGTCTATGACCATCTAGATAACAAAAGGTTAGTTGGAGCCATTTTCTTCGATTTGTCGAAAGCGTTCGATACTATTGAACTGAATATAATTGAAAGTGAAATGTATGCTTTAGGATTCAGGGGTAATTTTTTAAAATGGTTGGTCCTACCTTAATGGTAGAAAATATGTTGTTTGTATAGACGGTTATCTTTAAGATGAGTATGATGTGCAAAGAGGTATTCCACAGGGCTCAATATTGGGCCCACTACTATTTATTCTATTTGTCAATGACTTGCCATCACACATAACTTCTGATTGTTTAGTTTTATATGCGGATGATACGAAGATTGCTGCTAATGCTGAAACTGTGGAAGAGTTAAGGCAAAAATTGGATTATATAGCTTCAGAATTTACATCTTGGTGTTTGAGGAATGCTTTGATTGTAAATTCTAGCAAAACAATTACTATGCAGTTTTTCAATGGAACTAGAGCGTGTCGCCTGAATAAAGAAAACTTCTACATTAATGTCAATACAGACACCGTGGGCCTCTCAGAAACCACAAAATTCTTGGGTCTGAATTTAGATGAAGGTGTGACTTGGAGAGTTCACACTGAACTAGTGTGTAAAAAAATCAGTAAGAGTTACTATGCGATACTCCAGCTCCGAAACTGCCTAGATATTCCCCAGCTGATAAATGTGTACTTTTCTCTAGTATATTCTCATTTATCATATCACACAACGATTTGGGGTATCACCATCCGCCGCTAGAGTTTTTATTGCACAAAAACGAATTTTGCGTGTTTTATTCCGTCTAAAGTACAATGAGTCGTGTCGAGCATATTTCAAAAAATATAATTTCCTAACGTTACCCGCCAACACATAAATGTGCAATATTTGCAAGGCGTCACTTAAATGCGTATGAGAAGAACTCAGACTTGCATACATATCCTACGCGTGGCAGCACCTCATTAAGGTCTATTAAACATAACACAGCTTTATATGAAAGTAGTCCTTTTTATATGGGATATAAGATTCTCAATTCTTTACCTGCAAATATACGAAATATCTCCGGTGAACGTTTATTCAATAAACAATTGAAGAACTTCCTGTTAGACAAATGCTTTTACTCTGTGATCGATTTTTTTAGCCAGTCGCATACTGTTATTTAATAATTTTAGCTTGTCTATTTTGTCTATACGTACGTTTTGTCCTGCATTTTATTTATACATTGTATGTTGTATCTGTATTTTTTATGACTTATCCAATACCTCTGTAGGTCTGAATGGATGAATAAACAGTATTCAGTATTCAGTATTCAATATCTCTGGGGTTTTCCTATATAAAAATGGCTTCTACAAGATTTCACCCTTGACCGTATGGATCTATGCGCCAATGATGGCGCGATTGGGTTGTACAGATAATTTTGTGCAGTTGATTACACTCCTCAATAATTAATTATTTTCAATATCGATTCCTCTACAAAAGTATCGATACCAGCTTCGAATCACTCAAAAAATGTCGATGACAGAAAGACTGATACAGTAATGTAAATGTTTAAGTAATACTTTGTTTGTCATTTTTTATGTTGTTATTCAAATAATATAAACTGCAAAATATATATACCTGATATGTTTGCAAAAGTGTGGAGAATCTCTTTTAATTGTGATTAAAATACTTTATTCATGAATATATAGGAAAGCATGGCAGTAGGTATGTACACAGCGCTATCGTGCTTTGAAGTGTACTGAAATTGGTCCAAAAGGTGTAAAACGTTCTAAAAAGCAGACTAAGATGACATAAAATATCACCGATAAGTTTGTATAAAATTTAGCTCAAAAGCTTGCTGGCTGATCAGCTGTCATATATCAAATCAGTTAAGTCGTCTCATTCGATCCGTAAAAACAGTGTTCGTACATTTTTGAGTACATACTTCATTTGTATGTTATATGTACTTACATTCATTCGAAAATCTAAAAAAAATTATTTTTGCAATGTTTAGCAGCACACACATTTGCAGCACATTATTTATCCATTTTAAAGATCATACACTGTCAATACCGCGTATACATAATCTCACAGCGTACGCCTATGCTTTTTATCTCAGCAATGCGTTAATGGTGACCACCGAAGCTTATGCCTCTTTTGACAGATACACACCCAAAATTCCGAGTTGAGCGTATGATTGCCGCCAACCTGAGATATTGTGCTGATTGTTTGGTAAGCTGTGCTTCACAGTCTCAGTAACCGCCTCATGGACTGTGATGAAATTGGGGTAGCGATATGCTGCGGGGTCGTATTAAATAGTGCTGCCATAATTTTTAAAATTGGTTAATGAACGGCCCAGTAATTGATTCGCTTATTTCAGAAACACCACTATTTTGGGGAAATATGGAAAAATTGTTTTATTTGAAAACGACCTGAAGATCCAAAAATACAATACTCCACCATAAAGTATGTGTATCTAGAGTCAAGTTTCTAAAAAAAGGGAAGTAAACATTTTCCAGTGCTGTGACAGAAAAAAAAGGAATGGCGTTGGTCATGTGGGTTTCTCAAATGAACACACAACATTTTTTGCGAATTATTTTATTTGGTTAGTGATCTGAATCACAATAATATAATAATAAAAAGGCAGGTCAGTTTTCACATCTTTAGCTGTCACCAGTAGCTGCCCATTCAAAAAATGTTTGATATTACTTGAGAAAGAGCACATGTCAATGATATTTTGCAAATCATTTTATTTGGTTAGTCATCTGAATTACAATAGCATGCTGATACAGAACAGGTCAGTTTTCATGGACGTCTTTAGCTGAGTCACCAGTAGTTGGCCATTAAAAAATTTTTTGATATATGAGAAGCACCACATGTCGAGGACCTGCGAGTTTTCTTAAATAAATGCATACTTTAGATGTTCGCTGCATGCATTGTATGGGCAGAATAAGTGAGATTTTTGCCTAAAGTATGCGTCTATTTCAGAAGAACATGTTAAGTTGAAAAAGTCATAATGTCAAGTTTATGGGCATGTAAGATTTCTCAAATAAGCGCTTAAATGAGCAAAATGAGCAAAAAAGAAACAATTTCAAATATTCAACTTCAATTTTTACTTAGCCGTTTAAGGAGTTCCTGATCATTTTCTACTTTGTTGAGTGAAGGTGAATTTGGGGTAGTGAGGGGGGGGGGGGGAATGGGGGCGGGATTGTAAAACTGAAAAGTTAGTTGCATTCATAATGGGCTCTCCATTGACTGCGAAAGGAAGACCTAGCGGCATAATACAATTTCTAGGTCCATAGCAGCATTGCCTTGACTATCACAGAAACCAAGGGACTTCTTATTTATACATACGAGTAAGCTGTAATATGTAACCTGGTAATTACTGAATTGATTTTGATGAAATTTTGATCCATTATTACTACCATGGCATAAATCTCTAAAACTGATTCGTTAGTTGAGCCAAATGTTAACAATAAGCGATGTAAACTGCTGCTACCTATCGACTCCAAGCAACTAAGCAAAAATCGCTCTGTTCATCGGCTGCACACAAAAAGGTCATGAACTGGTTCATTCAACTTCCTCATACGAGCTCCGTAATGCATTCCTAGAGGATCACGAAAGCACTGTTATCTAATAAGAATTAATTGATTTATCGCAATCCTCTAGAGCGGCGGGTCCTGTTGAGGAAGTATAAGGAAACTTGTATAAATCGGGCTTATAGGAAGAACTAGGAGTCCCATGTGATTTATGGTAGAAGCGTAGGTCACCGCTGTACCATTCATTTCCATTAGCGAAATTTTGCTGGCTAGAGTTGAAAATTGGGTGACAACCAGCGCAAAGTAAGAATTCGGCGCATTTTGATGGCCAGTGATTGAAATACAGAAGAATATTTTGTAACTAGAGTCGATTAATCCTCGCTATCGAGATTTAATTTTAAGAGTCAGTATTTGCTACAGCAATTTGTGATCGTTGGTCAAATACCTAATATATTGGATTAATAAAAGAACTATGTGCCCAAAAATGAAAAAATTATTATCTTTTCTTTCAGTATAAGCTTCGTTGAATCAACGCTTGACGATTATTAAATAGTCACTATATTTATATCAATGACATATACGAAAATTTACAAAAATAACGCTGCGATGCTTTGAGGATCGTGCCACACGTTAACTAACACATTTTTTGTGATTTGAGCATGACCTTCGACTGTGTATCTCACGACGTTCTTATCAAGAAATTGACATTTTATGGTTTCGATGCTAGCAGCGTGTCTCCTTAAAAATTACCTGCAAAACAGAACACAAACTACGAGACTAAGAAAGACGTGATCTGCGAAGATTAATGTAATAAAAGGCGTACCGCAGGGCTCTGTGTTTGGGCCAGTGCTATTTCTCCTTTACATTAACATACATAGACTGTGTTTTCTATGCCGATGACTTAACGCTTTTAATTAGGGCAGAAAGTCTGAATCAATTGATATAAAGTACCTGCAACGTATACTAGTTGCGACTGAAAACTGTTAAATTGCTCCTTAGTATTGAACACTATGATAGCGCCAGCTCTGGAAAGTTCCTAGGCATCAACTTAGGTTCAAAATTATGTTGCAAACTCGTTATTAAAAACAGTAGAATAGCTGTAGAGAATATTTGAAAGTATCACCAAATGTTGACAGCCTTTTATATTGGCTTCATATCCAGTGACCTTTCAGATACTCAGGTTTGCCTAAACAATCGAAAACCTCGTGTTTTAGATATTTTGAAGGTACTGATTACAAATCCGGTCGAAGTTTTGAGTTCCAGTATCGTTTGATTAAAACCTAAAATTTCAGATCCTTCAGATCTTCAGGTTTACCTGTAACACTAAAAATCTTTATCTGGCTTCTCTGTTAAGATATAACCTCGTATTTTGGATAACTTAAGGATGTACAAATCTGGTTGGAGTTTCGACTTTCAGTCTTGTTTGACGAAAATGATAAGTTTCAGATGTTTCAGATCTTCAGGTTTACCTAAAGAATCGAGAATCTTTATTTGGCTTTCTATTAAATGAAACCTCGTGCTTTGGATGATTTGAGGGTGCTGATTACAATTCCGGTCGCAGCTTTGAGTTTTACTTTCGTTTGATGAAAATCAAAACTTTCAGACCTTTCAGGACTTTAGGTTTACCTAAAAAATCGAAAATCTTCATTTGGTTCCCTACCTCGTCATGTGGATAATTTGAGGATGCTGATTACAAATCCGGTCGCAGTTTTGAGTTGCAGTATCACTTGACCTCAATGAGAGTAGCATAATTATAAGTGCTTTTGAAACCATTCAAAATTCCACGAATCTCCAAGATATTTCAGTGGTACATCTATGGATTTAAAATATGCAACTTTCCGGATATAAGGCGTTTAGGATGAAACTTTTCATTTCTCAAATGGTATGTTTGTTGTTCAGTAAATATGTTAATCCTAAATTTATCTCTATAAGTCGTGAGTGTGCAGTTTCTGAGAATTAATTAATCCTTCGTATCTGATTCCCTTAGCTGTTCCTATCGTCACGTAGTAGTTATCTGGGAAGCCACCAGGGACGTCGGCAGCGCCACCACTGGGAAATGTGTCATCCCAATGGCGCCCTGCAATACCGATGACAGCATCGAAGTGAATTCGGATGTTGATTTGTCTCAGTAGGCCGGTCAATAAAGATATTCTAGTAACAAAATAAGCATCGATTGAATTCAATCAGCAGTTCAATCCACCAACGATGGATAATATGGGCACTGCTATTTACAAAGTACAGGTCGATGTTCATGTAGTATATTTTATGTAGTGCAAAACATTACAGCCTTAGCCAAGAAAAAAATGAAGTCAAGTAGATTGACTCAGTACTTCCCACACATCACGGTGATACCAGTTCATTATTTTCCTATAACATGAGGCTATAGTCGCCTGATATCCCCTTGCAACCAAATCATCGCCCCCCCCCCCCTCCCCCAGTTGTGTTTCGCCGCTAGGCCTTTTCTTCACAGGACAATAGACATTATATAGATATAGATATTATAAATACAACAGATTTTTCAGTTTTACAACCCCCACTCCTCAACCACCCTGATTTCACCTCCCTCAAAAAAAAAAGCTTGGAAAACGATCTGGGACAGCTAAATGCGATTATTGCAGTGCCACCACTGACACGACTTCTAAAAACCATACGTGTTTTCCATCCTCGCCAAGGTAATCAATACTGTATCAAAATTTCATAAAAGTCAATCCCGTCATTTCCACATTGCACAATACAGAACGATCTAAAGCAATACTCGTATGTGTGTACATCAGAAAATTATAAGTTTTTTGGTTCCTGTAATAAGTAAGGAAACGTTAAGAAGGATCTAAAAAAGTGTATTATGCCGCTAGGCCTTTCTTTCACAGGCATACAACAAACTTTTCACTTTTGCAACCTCCCATCCCCGTCACCGCAATTTCACCTCCACCCTATAAAAAGTTGAAAGTGATCAAGGACCCCTAAAACATCTAAAAAGGAAGTTTGAGCTGCTTTCATGTTTTTAGTTTTTTAATTATTGCTACACTGCCACTGACACGATTTCTAATAACCATACGCATTTTCCATCCTCGCCATATAATGTAATATTCAACAGTTTCCTCATTACACAATACAGAACGATCTAAAGCAATACTCGTATGTTTACTGCAGAAAAAATTCTGTTCTTTGGCTTTTCTAATAGGCAAGGCAATGTTCGGATGGACCTAAAAAAGTTATTTATGTCGCTAAGTCTTCTTTTACACGTCAGTGGGCAGTCTATTATGAATGCAACAAATTTTCCAATTTTACAACCCCCCACCCTCCAGCCACCCGAAATTTCACCATACTCAAAGAAATTAGAAAATGATCAGGAACATCTAAATCGCCTGAATACGAATATTTGATTTTCTTTGTTTTTTGCTAATTACTCCGCCGCCCGTGTATCGATTTTTAAAATTATAGCAGCATTACCTATTACGAGCCCACAGTATATAGCTGCCCAAATTTCATCACAATCCATGGAATTGTTACTGAGTTTGGGAGGCTAGGAAGATGGGAGCAGATAGACAGATAGACAGACAGGCAGACAGGCAGACAGGCAGACCGACAGACAGACTGACGGAAATAAGTGACGCGAAGTTTTGTTATGTAGACATGATAAATGGCCTAAAAAGTGTGGTATTTCAAAATCGAAAATTTTTGCGATCACAGTCGGTGTGGGAAGTAAAAATGTAAGTTTGATATGAATCATCCTGTATAAACGTCAAAATTTAAGTGAAAATGTTTTTACGTTATATCTCTCAAGGGTCTCTAATCATAATCAAGCGACAGATTTCTAAAATGTTTTAGTAAGCCTACAATCTTCCGTCCACTCACTATTGGCCCACCCTGTATTGTTTTCCTTTATTTTCTTTGTTATGTGGATAAACCTAATAGAGAGTTGTTGCGGTTTTTCAAATAAATATTTCATTATTATACTATAAGTCCAAACTCGTTATTACTGATACTATATCCTCGTATTTTGAACTGAGACTCATTACAAAGGGAATTCTAAATTGTGCATTCTATAAATTAAATATCAGGGCCTGAACGCGTACTGATATTATTCTGATTGGTTCGTTATGGATTACTCAGCATCAGTTATAATCAGAGCCGTCCTGACCTACCCTCATGAGCCGTTCAAGCGTCACGTGGGGGGATAACAAAGGATTTACTGACCCAGCTGTTGCGATCGTGTTACCGTTACATCCCTCTGTAGTCAATTAGAGTAGTGCCAGCTGGGCGATACATCAATATAGAATGTAGCGCTAATGTGGTTGGTACGGGTTTAATATCCGCGCTTCTCAACATGTTACGTCATTCCACCGGTTGTCCCGTTGTCCGGCGAAGCCAGAACCTACCCCAAATTTTCACCCGTCATTCGGGGTATCACAGAAGCTACACTTTTGAGAATTGGCTTGGTATCTTGGTGGATATGAGGTCGCAATACTTTATTCCGTCGCGTTTTACCATGCTTCTACACACATAAAGAGATATATTCTCAATTCAAAAGTTCTGATAATTTTGTTAATTTGAACGAAGAAAAATATATTCTAAAGAAGTATGCTCTAACCAAGAATATAATTTTGCCACAACTACACCCTTCGATCAAGCATTTCTTGAAGTTTTATAATTATAGGGTGGGCCAATAGTGCGTGGACGGAAGATTGTGGGCTTACTAAAATATATTTTAAAAACTTGCCACTTGACCATGCTAGGGAACCTTGAGGGCTATAACATAAAAATAATTTCACTTAAATTTTCGCATTTATACATGGTGATTCATATCAAACTTACATTTTTCAGAATGGAACCCTATACATATTATTGGATATTTGGATTTCTTGGTGATTTCTAGTGTGACTTTATGTATCATACATGCAACTTTAAATGAACTGTTTAGGCGCAAATCACCAGTTTTTGGTATAAGTAGGTATCAGAAAAAAATTGAATATCGCAGGGACTATAAAACCTAGAAGGCCGTGACTTTGCAGCGTGATCAAGCATAAAACCTGTCACCTTAGATTAGACGGATAAATTTGACTTCCTTTTATAGTTGGAGAAATCAGTAGATTAATTAAGGCAACTTTAATCGCAGATAACGTGATTTTTTCAAATAGGAATGTTTATTTTGGTTTATAGAATCAAATATAAAATTTGATTACCTTTCTAACGATATAGGATTCTCAATATCAGTCCTTTTGGTTTTCATTTTATTTCAAATTTTCAGTCAAATCGGTATTTTTCAATTTTCCTGCGTGCAAGTAACCTACCAGGCCATGAGAAATAAGCAAAAGCCCGTTAATATGGCAGAAACCAACTAACTTAATAGGAAGACGCAAACAATCTAGAGTAGCGAGGCAAGATCATGAAAATTCCTCTAACCGGATACAACAGCGGCAAGATATCTAATGTCAATGAGAAGCTGGGATATGACAGAAGTGTTTGTTTTTCACAGCCTACTAGCTATTGAGCTCTACTAAAGCTTGGCAACTTTCCAAAATGATTAAACATTTTGAAACAAAAAGGAAAACTGCCAGCAATTATTCCTTACAGCCTAACATCTTTAGAATGAAATTTCACATTTAATCGGATAAAAAAAATAGTTATTTCCGCTTAGTTAAGTCAAAAGTGAAGATACCTCTAACTGGAGCATTCTGAACGTTATTGAAATGATTGCTAGAACTTTTTAATCACGCTATGTTGTAATTGTGTTTACTTCATGTAGTTTTCTACAAACCAAATATGTTTCACAATTCAAACAGACTGCAATTAAGTTTCATTTTTCGCGATTTTGCTAATAAGTAGAAGTACCTACTGAACAACTTGAAGGTTCCAGTCAGAGTTGTCATTACTTTTGACTTACAGAAATGGCTACTTTTTTATGGCATTAAATGTGAAAATATATTCAGAAGACATAGATATTCTACTACTAGCAACAATCACTAGTAGCTTTCTGTTGATTAAATATTTTTTACTGACTTTGGAAATTGGCTAATAGCTAGTAGGCTGTGAAAAATGAGCGTTCTTGTTACCGCTATTGTTTCTGGTTAGAGTTAATATGTTGTAAGGAATTTTCATATCCTTGCCTCGTTACTCTAGACTCTAGTTAGTTTGCATCTTTCTACTAAGTTAGTTGATTTCTTCCATAATAACGGGCTTTCGTTTATTTTTCATGGCCTGCTAGGTTGCTTGCACGCAGAAAAATTGAAAAACATCAATTTGACTGAAAATTTGAGATAAAATGAAATGAAAAAGATTGATATCGAGAATGCTATATCGTTAGAAAGGTAATCAAATTATACATTTGATTCTTTAAACCAAAATAGGCATTCCCATTTGAAAAAATCAAGTTATCTATGATTGAAGTTTCCTTAATTTATGTACTGATTTCTCCAGGTACAGGAAGAATTCAAATTTAGCCGTCTGACCTAAGGTGACGTATTTCGTGCTTAGTCATACCGCAAAATCACGGCCTTCTATGCTTTATAATCGCTGCGATATTCAATTTTTTTCTGATACCTACTTATATCAAAAATGGTGATTTGCGCCTAAGCGGTTCGTTTAAAGTTCCATATATGATACATAAAGTCACACTAGAATTTTCCAAGAAATCCAAATGTTTAATAATATACAGGGGGTTCCATTCAAAAAAATGTAAATTTGATATGAATTACCCTGATAAACGTCAAAACTTTAGTGAAAATATTTTTACGTTATAGCCCTCAAGGGTTCCTGCCATGATCAAGTGACAGATTTTTTAAATATTTTTTAGTAAGCCCACAATCTCCCGTCCACGCACTATTGGCAGACCCTGTATACCTATACAGGGTGGCCAATCGGGTGACGATAATAATTTTTTTCTAGTTAGCCCGTACACAGACCTATCCAAAACACCCCCATGTATGTGTACCGATTATTGATAGTTTTCGAGTTATGATTTTTTTTTGAAAACTTAGAGATTTTCCAGTTTTTCCAAGAAATCGTCAAAAACAAAAAAAAAAGAATGCTTTTTGGCTTTTATTTTTTTCGGCAATTATACTCAGTATTAAGCCTATTTTAATATCCGATAAAGAGAATCTGTGCATCCGAACAATAATTAAGTACATTTTGGGCCCAAAGTTTGAAATCTGTGTTTTTAGTCAGGAGACCAAAACCTTCAAAATAAAATTAAAAATACTTATGTCTGGTTCTGGAGCTCCAGTCTAATCTTAAAAACTCTGCCAGGCATTGCACTTTCGAAATAATATTGAAAAAATAGCATTTATGGGGGATTTTCCGCCGTACGTGACTGTTAACGGTAAAAAGGTGAATTTCCAAAATGATTTAAAAAACTATTATTTCACTTTATTATGACAAATTAAAGAAAAAAAACTCATAACATCTAACAAATATGATAAAAATTGATGTTTTAAGCACCTTTAATAAAAAAAATACCTGTGCTTTTTGCTGTGTACTATTCAACTTCTGCTAAATTAAGCTGTATGGAAAGTTAACAAAGGAAAAGGATAATAAAATAACAATCTGACTTTTAATTCCATGTCGGAATTACCTGGGATGCGTTATCGTAGCATACGCTATCCCTTTTACTTCCCACACCGATAGGTGAGGGGAGGATTGTGATTTTGAAAATTTTCGATTTTGAGATAAGGTTTTTTGGGCGTTTTATAATGTCTACATAGCGAAAATCCGCGTCACTCATTTCTGTCGTTCTGTCTGTCTGTCTGTCTGTCTATACGCGTTTTTCTGTCCTCGTAATCTCAGTAATCGCTGCATGGATTATGATGAAATTTGTACATCAGTATGCTGTGTTGTCGTAGAAGGTAATTAAAACAAAAATTTCAAATATTCCTCAAACTTCGTTTTTAGGCGTTTTAGAGGTTCTTGATCATTTTCTGCGTTTTTTTGGATGAGGGTGGAATTTGGGTCTTTTGGGGGTAGGGGGTTGAAAAACTGAAAAACTCGTTGTATTCATGATAGGCTGTCTACTGACCTGTCAAGGAAGACCTAGCGATATAAGTCACTTTTTTAGGTCCATCCGAACATTGCCTTGCCTATTACCGAAAATTAATTAACACAACTGCGCTTCGCCGACATGAGCTCGCAAAAAGCAACTCTGAAAGAAAGGGATGGCGTATGCTACGACATCGCTTCCCAGGTAATTGTGCTATGAAATTGGACGTCAGATTATTGTTTATTATCCCTTTCCTTTGTTAACTTTCCATACAACTTAATTTACCGGGAGTTCAATGATACATAGCAAAAACACTTCAAAAATCACAATTTCGGTATTAGTTTTTTTATTAAAAGTCATCAAAACATCAATGATTATCGGGTTTATTAGTTCTTACGAGTTTTTTTTCTTTAATTTGTCATTTTAAAGCAAAATAATAGTTTTTTAAATCATTTTGGAAATTCGTGAATTATCACCTTTTTACCTTTAACACTCACGTACGGCGCAAAATGTCCCCATAAGTGCTACCTTTTCATTATCATTTCGAAAGTGCAATGTCTTGCAGAGTTTTTAAGATTAGTTTGATGCTCCAGAACCAGGCATAAGTATTTTACTTCCCACACCGATAGGTGAGGGGAGTATTGTGATCGCGAAAATTTTCGATTTTGAGATAACACACTTTTTGGGCGTCTTGTGATGCCTACATAACGAAAATCCACGTCACTCATTTCCGTCGGTCTGTCTGTCGGTCTGTCTGTCGGTCTGTCGGTCTGTCGGTCTGTCGGTCTGTCGGTCTGTCGGTCTGTCGGTCTGTCGGTCTGTCGGTCTGTCGGTCTGTCGGTCTGTCGGTCTGTCGGTCTGTCGGTCTGTCGGTCTGTCGGTCTGTCGGTCTGTCGGTCTGTCGGTCTGTCGGTCTGTCGGTCTGTCGGTCTGTCGGTCTGTCGGTCTGTCGGTCTGTCGGTCTGTCGGTCTGTCGGTCTGTCGGTCTGTCGGTCTGTCGGTCTGTCTGTCTGTCTGTTGGCGTTTTTCTTGCCTCCTAATCTCAGTAACCGCTGCATAGATTTTGATGAAATTTAGGTAGTGATATGGTGTAGGGTCGTAGTAGGTAATGTTGCTACAATTTTGAAAATCGGTGCATAGGCGGCGGAGTAATTAGCAAAAAACGAAAAATTTCAAATATGCCTCAAACTTCGTTTTTAGGTGTTTTAGGGGTTCCTGATCATTTTCTACTTTTTTTTGGGTGGGGGTGAAATTGGGGTGGTTGGGGGGGTGGGGGGTTGTAAATCTAAAAAAATTGTTTTACTTATAATCGGCTGTCTACTGACCTGAGAGATAAAGACCTAGCAGTATAATACACTTTTTTAGGTCCATCCGAACATTGCCTTTTGTATTACAGGAACCAAGGGACTTAAGAGAATTTTCCGATGTATACATACGAGTATTGCTTTAGATCGTTCTGTATTTTATAATGTTGAAATAACTGAATTGATTTTAATGAAATTTCGGCACAGTATTACTAGTTTGGCGAGGATGGAAAACGCGTCTGATTTTTGGAAATCGTCTCAGTGGCGGCGCAGCAATATTAAAAAAACTAAAAATATGAAAAGAGCTCAAACTTCATTTTTGGACGTTTTAGGGGTTCCTGATCATTTTATACTGTTTTTTGGGTGGGGGTGAATTTAGGGTGGTTGGGGGGTGGGGGGTTGTAAAACTGGAAAATTTGTTGTATTCGTAATGGGGTGTCCATTGATATGCGAATAGAAAACCTAGCGGCATGATACACTTTTTAGGTCCATCCGAACGCTGCATGCTTATTATAGAAACCACGGGACTTAGTATTTGTGATGTATACATACAAGTATTGCTTTAGATCGTTCTGTATTTTATAATGTGGAAACCACTGAATTGATGTTAATGAAATTTCGTCACAGTATTACTACTTTGGCAAGGATGGAAAACGCGTATGATTTTTAGAAATGGTCTCAGTGGCGGCGCAACAATATTAAAAAAACTAAAAATATGAAAACAGCTCAAACTTCGTTTTTAGACGTTTTAGGGGTCCTGATCACTTTATACTTTTTTGGGTGGGGGCGAATTTAGGGTGGTTGGGGGGTTGTAAAACTGGAAATTTTGTTGTATTCGTAATGGGCTGTTCATTGATATGCGAATGAAAAACCTAGCTGCGTGATACACTTTTTAGGTCCATCTGAACGTTGCAGGCTTATTATAGAACCCACGGGACCACGAGTATTTGTTATGTATACATACAAGTATTGTTTTAGATCGTTCTAGATTGCGTAACGTGAAAATTGTTCAATTGATTTTTAATGCATATTTCCTGGAGAGGGAGACGTAAGAAACTATTTACGGGCGTTGTTGTGTTGGATGTTTTTTTTGCGGGCGGGTGGGCGATGATTTAGTTGCAAGGAGATTTCAGACTATAGCTTCATGGCCTTCATGCAATGGGAAATAATAAAATGGTATCATCGTTATGTGTGGGAAGTGCTGAGTCAATCAACTTGACTCCATTTTTTAATCTTATTTTGAAAGTTTTGGTCTCCTGACTAAAAACAGAGATTTCAAACTTTGACCCCAAAATGTACTTAATTATTGTCCGGATGTACAGGTTCTCTTTATTGGATATTAAAATAGGCTTAATACTGAGTATAACTGCAGAAAAAAATGAAAGCCAAAAAGCATTCTTGTTTTTGTTTTTGACGATTTCTTGGAAAAACTAGAAAATCTCTAAGTTTTCAAAAAAAAATTATAACTCGAAAACTATCAATAATCGGTACACATATATGGGGGTGTTTTGGATAAGTCTCGATACGGGCTATTTAAAAAAAAATATTATCGTCACCCGATTGGCCACCCTGTATATCAGCGAGTTTTTACAGCTGAACTGGCCGTTTCTCGCATCCTATTCGCCACAGTTTTTTATCTTGCCATGGCTTCTTTAACTCTTTCGTTCAAATCCTTTCTAGGTCTCCCTCTTTTCCTTATTTCAGTTGGAGTCCAACTCCATGCCTTTTGGGGCCACCTATATGCCTGCATTCTTCACAAATGACCGTACCATGATAGTCTTTTCTCCTCTGTGCTTTCCACAATTATCTTTTGCATGTTGGTTCGCCTCCTTATGTGATCATTTCTTAGATGCTGGAGTCTAGACACCCTACAGCTTCTACGTAATGCATCCATTTCAACAGCCATTCATCTTTCCTTACTTTTCTCTGTAATCTCTCATGTGTCAGCTCCGTAAAGTTTTAATAAGCGTATTATTTTTACACTGAGCTTCCATTACTTTGATCAAGAATACAGTTTGAGAATTGCTGATGTACATTGACAGATTTCCACAGACCTCATAGTCATAATTTTACCTCATACAGATTTTGTATGGTACCAAATGTGAGAGATGCAATATATTTACGTAAGTAGCTGTGAATGGAATATAAACAATTGAGAACCGATGAGTGCAAAATATTCTTCTAGTTGAAAAGTACACGTACGTATTTTTTATATTTTTTCGTAACCGGTATTTTTCAATATAACCTTGAATAAATACTTATACAATACAAATACCCTTATCGGATGCTTCTTCCAGGAAGATCAAAATCTTGAGGTACTTACTCTAAAATTATGAAATGCTTCACTCAATATGTAGCATTCTTATAATACGTGGCTTATCCATTGTTTTGTTTTCAATACTATCATGTATGTACTTAATCTAATATTTGTCTTCTTACCTTAAAGACTTATCCAGTTTTGAATTGAAATTGTTTACTAAATGTAATCCGCTACGATCAAAAATATCGCATTCTAAGTTTAAGATAACTATACAGATTTGCGCATATGGGAGGATGCGGCATACTATAATAATACTATATATTCTTTGTCAAATAATTATATTCTTATGTGTGTTACGAAAGCCACGTATGGCTGACCTACCTATATGTCAACCAACTCTGTGGACTTATGAAAATATATCTATTTGATAAAGATTTAATAATTTTAAATGGAATTGTTTGATACTGCTACACTGTTACACAAGACAGCCTTTTTGTTTTTTTTTTTGTCAATTAAGCTCTTATAATCAATATGTCAGGATAGCACTCAAAATGGCATCAGGTCTCTATACTATAAAGGAGGATGATAGTTATAAAGGAAAAATAAAGGAATCTGCCTATTTACCGTCTCCCACGACGAATCTAAAAAAAGAACGTGTCACACACTTAGGTTTGGGAATGTGAAGTCGATATTAAAAGAAATCATAATTGAAGTTTTGTTGAAGGGTAATTGATAACTGAAACGCATATGCTGCTTATACTGTAAAGCATAACATATACATATAAATTCCATTTTTCTAAATTACATTTAAGAACGTTATAACCATGAGAATTATCTGCCACGCTTTTTTGAGTACGTATAATAAGTAATATATTTTAGCAGCCGCCTTAAGATATTTTTGCGATAATACACTTTTGGGCGATTTATTTTCAGGATTTACCTGATTTTTAAGATTTATCGGATTTACCGGATTTACAGGATTCACCGGATTTACCAGATTTACCGGAAAACAGGACTTACAAGATTTGCCAGATTTACTACATTTACCAGATTTACTAGATTTTCCAGATTTACCAGATTTACCAGATTTACCAGATTTACTACATTTACCAGATTTACTAGATTTACCAGATTTACCAGATTTACCAGATTTACCAGATTTACCAGATTTACCAGATTTACCAGATTTACCAGATTTACCAGATTTACCAGATTTACCAGATTTACCAGATTTACCAGATTTACCAGATTTACCAGATTTACCAGATTTACCAGATTTACCAGATTTACCAGATTTACCAGATTTACCAGATTTACCAGATTTACCAGATTTACCAGATTTAGCAGATTTACCAGATTTACCAGATTTACCAGATTTACCAGATTTACCAGATTTACCAGATTTACCAGATTTACCAGATTTACCAGATTTACCAGATTTACCAGATTTACCAGATTTACCAGATTTACCAGATTTACCAGATTTACCAGATTTACCAGATTTACCAGATTTACCAGATTTACCAGATTTACCAGATTTACCAGATTTACCAGATTTACCAGATTTACCAGATTTACCAGATTTACCAGATTTACCAGATTTACCAGATTTACCAGATTTACCAGATTTACCAGATTTACCAGATTTACCAGATTTACCAGATTTACCAGATTTACCAGATTTACCAGATTTACCAGATTTACCAGATTTACCAGATTTACCAGATTTACCAGATTTACCAGATTTACCAGATTTACCAGATTTACCAGATTTACCAGATTTACCAGATTTACCAGATTTACCAGATTTACCAGATTTACCAGATTTACCAGATTTACCAGATTTACCAGATTTACCAGATTTACCAGATTTACCAGATTTACCAGATTTACCAGATTTACCAGAAATACCAGATTTACCAGATTTACCAGATTTACCAGATTTACCAGATTTACCAGATTTACCAGATTTACCAGATTTACCAGATTTACCAGATTTACCAGATTTACCAGATTTACCAGATTTACCAGATTTACCAGATTTACCAGATTTACCAGATTTACCAGATTTACCAGATTTACCAGATTTACCAGATTTACCAGATTTACCAGATTTACCAGATTTACCAGATTTACCAGATTTACCAGATTTACCAGATTTACCAGATTTACCAGATTTACCAGATTTACCAGATTTACCAGATTTACCAGATTTACCAGATTTACCAGATTTACCAGATTTACCAGATTTACCAGATTTACCAGATTTACCAGATTTACCAGATTTACCAGATTTACCAGATTTACCAGATTTACCAGATTTACCAGATTTACCAGATTTACCAGATTTACCAGATTTACCAGATTTACCAGATTTACCAGATTTACCAGATTTACCAGATTTACCAGATTTACCAGATTTACCAGATATACCAGATATACCAGATTTACCAGATTTACCAGATTTACCAGATTTACCAGATTTACCAGATTTACCAGATTTACCAGATTTACCAGATTTACCAGATTTACCAGATTTACCAGATTTACCAGATTTACCAGATTTACCAGATTTACCAGATTTACCAGATTTACCAGATTTACCAGATTTACCAGATTTACCAGATTTACCAGATTTACCAGATTTACCAGATTTACCAGATTTACCAGATTTACCAAGTTTACCATATTAACAGGATTTACAAGATTTTCGTAATTTCCGGGATTGTTCTAATTTTCCTGGTGTTGTAGGTTCTCCGGTATTTCCAGAAATTCCAGATTTTCCAGATTTTCCAGACTCTCCAAATTTTCCATACTTGCCAGATTTACCAGATTTTCCTAATTTTCCACATTTTCCGAATTTTCCAGATTTTTTGGATATTGCAGATTGTACAGATTGTACAGATTTTCTGGATTGTGCAATGTATCCAGATTTTTCGGATTTTCCCGATTTTCATTATTCCGATTTCGTTTATATTCAGGATCTTGCTGCAATTTTGAACATTCACGTTATCCCGAAAATATTCGGGTAATACCGGTTTTCCCATTCTTCCTGATTTTGCAAATTCTGATTCTAACCCTCCCTCCACATATTCTGAGTATTCTTTATTTTCGCACTAAACCCAATCTCCCGGAGGCTCTAGATATATCGGATCTTCTGATCTTCTGCATCTTCCGGAATGTTAGTCCTTCAGGTGCATATCATTCTGTAGTCATTGGGACAGAATCTTCCATTAATCTTTTGGAAACAGCCAGGGTGAGTTTTTAGTACCGGTGGATAATTCCTCTACTACAGAAGGTAGCGAAAAAAGTTGTACATAAAAGTTGTAACCAAGGGTCTGCTCCTTGCTCAGAAGATATTTTGATTTATACAGGGTGATCCATAGCTACATGGCAAACATAATTTTTTTATGAGACACCCTATATATTGTTCCACACTTAGATTCTACTAATGATACCCCTTCTTAAAATATAAGGTATTGTAACATTATACAGGGTTATGTTATGAGCATTTTTATACCCAAGTCCCTGTCAAATGAGCTTACTGCATATTGAAAACTTGTGAATCAAAAATTGGCTTTCCTACGTGGCAAGATTAAGAATATCCTCTAGTTTCGAAGCGTGCCATAAAAAAACTCGTTGACTCAGATTGGTATACAGGGTGAGGTAGAACTGAAAATCTATATATTCTCTTTTTTTTAAATGTGACCCACCATATTTTATTATACAAAAAAATTGCTTTCAATATGCTCTATTATATTTGTATAGCGTTTCATATACTCACTTTGATCTGTTTCCGAAATATTTCGATGTCTCTGCCAATTTTAAGTATACCTTCTATTTCTGTACTGAAATTTATTTATTTTGAGAATTTTATTTGTATTTAACGAACTATCGAGATAATATAGGTCAAGTATGCTGAGGAAACAATTTTATAGACGTGACATAATTATCAAGCCGATCTGTAAGGTAGGCTATGAAATATTAACTGACCCAATCCGTTCTGGATATCGCTGTTGATAGTTGATATGTTCTAGAGGAAGGTAGGCCATTTCTCAAGGAATCTCCTAAGTACCCTCTATTTGTTCTTCCATGAAAAAATTCATTTTTTAAGGCTCGGTTTTCACACAGTACGAAAATATTGAGCAGATTATGAAGACTGCCAATGTTTCAAAGCATGCCTAAATCTGCTTGATAATTATTATGGATCACGTCAATAAAACAGTTTCCTCGGCATACTAGACTTATATTACCTCGACAATTCGGAGTTTTGACTTTATCAAATACCATTATGGCCTTACAATTCAGTTGTTCGTTAAGCAAAAATAAAATTCAATAGTAGTTTCTCAAAAGAAATAAATTTTAGTACACAAATAGAAAGTATACTTTAAAATTTGCAGAAAGATCGAAATATCTCTGAAACCGATTAGTATATGAAATACTATACAAATGTGAAAGAGTACAGTGAAAGCAATTTTTTGTATAATAAAATATGAGGGATTACATTTAAAAAAAAGAGAAAATTTAGATTTTACATTCCGCCTCACCCTGTAAATGAATATGCGTCGTCGTTTTTTAGAGCCTGTGTTAAAACTAGAGGACATTTGTTATCTTGTCATGTAAAAAAACTAATACTTGATTCATTAATTTTCAATACACTTGACAGCGATCTGGGTATATAAATACTCATAATTTTAGGAAGCGGGTAATCGTTGCCAATTTGTTAGGAAACAAAACTCAAGCTAGATGGCTGGGTAGCGGCAAATAAACAGCGAAGTGTACTCTTAAAACTCTATTTCCAAGCTTTCGGGATCATTTGATTCCTTCTTCAGGGCTACAAAGACAATTTAGCAATCACCAACATTAGAAAAATTAAGATCGAAAAGTTTTTACTTACAAAAGTTTGTGAGGATGTTGCTGGAAGATGTTATAAAACAAGCCAAAAAAGCACGTAACAACACATATCTGGCATGAAGCACGTTATACAGACACAGAAATTTACGAAAAAACATTACACAATTTACTGTTAAAAGTTAAAATCACTCCACTAGTGGAATCCACTAACCGATTTCCGCTCAGACACGTGTGCTTGACCGTTTCGAGAGACGTAATTGCCGGCACGCAAAATAATCATCGAACGGCCATTTTACGATTATTTATTAAGATTTTAACTTTTAACAGTAAATTGTGTAATGTTTTTTCGTAAATTTCTGTGTCTGTATAACGTGCTTCATGCAAGATATGTGTTGTTACTTGCTCTTTTGGCTTGTTTTATAACATCTTCCAGCAACATCCTCACAAACTTTTGTAAGTAAAAACTTTTCAATATTAACCTTTTCTAATGTTGCTGATTGCTAAATTGTCTTTGTAGCCCTGAAGAAGGGATCAAATGATCCCGAAAGCTTGGAAATAGAGTTTTAAGAGTACACTTCGCTGTTTATTTGCCGCTACCCAGCCATCTAGCTTGAGTTTTGTCTCTTAAATACTCATATATACCATGTATAATGTTACAATACCTTATATTTTAAGAACGGAAAACATTAGTAGAATCTAAGTCTAGTATAATATTATTATATAGGATGTCTCATTTGAAAGAATGTATGTTTGCATCACCATGTAGTTATGGATCACCCTGTATAAATCAAAATATTTTCTGAGCAAGGCGCATGTCCTTGGCTACAACTTTTGTATACAACTTTTTTCGTTATATTCTGCAGTAGTAGAGTTATCCATCGATCCGGTACTAATAACTCACCCTGTATATAAAAATCGTAGGCTTGGAATTGACCAATGACAGCCTACGCGTCGTTATGATCGTTTCGAAACGCTTGTACAAACCAGCCCTAAAGGCGCCGACGTGCCGCCTGGGAAATCCGCCTGAATAATAACTTACCGCGTCCGATTTCATACGAGTAATTTTTTAAGAGCTATTATTTATCGGCAGTTCAAGTTAGCCGGATTCCGCGAGATCGTAATTTATACTCTCGAATATTTTATACAGTGTAAACGCAGATGCCGGCACGGCTGTCGATATTTCTCCGGTACATATTGAAATTTCCTTTAATGCCCTCATAACTCTTTCCTACTCCACTTTCGACCCGATCCGAAGTTCTCTTTTATCCGTAAAGATTCCTGGAACCGGAGTTTTTTCTATACGGTTTTGGTCCAGCTTTGCTTCCGGATCTGACATTGATCAGAACGCCTCTCTGTAGAATGATGATATATTTCCAACATTTATTTTGAATTGGAACCGTCAAAGGGCGTATCTGTGTAGGCTTCTTAATAAGGCGGTGAAATTAATAAATAATAAACAGCAAAAATTCGAATTTTTTGTAATATGTACCGGATCGGTCGGTAACTCCACTACTGCAGAAGACAGCGAAAAAAGTTGTACATAAGAGTCTAGAGCTAAGAATACGCTCCTTGTTCAAAAAGTATTTCGATTTATACAGTGTAATCCATAACTACGTGGTGATGCAAACATACATTTTTTCTAAACGAGACACTCTATATATTATTCTATATTTAGATTCTACCAATAATTCCCGTTTTTGAAATATAAGGTACTGTAACATTATACAGGGTATTGCAAAGGTTAAGACCATTTTTATATCCAAATCGCTGCCAAATGGACGTATTGTATATTGAAAATTTATTAATCAAACATTATTTTTTTTACATGAAAAGATGAAAAATGTCCTGTAGTTTTAAAAAAAGGCTATGAAAAAGTCGCTGATGCATATTCATATACATGGTGAGGTAGGCTGCAGTAACTAGTTTCTATTTCTTTAAATGTAACCCCCCCCATATTTTATTTTACCAGAAAATTAATTTCAATTTATGATTTTTCACATTTTGTAGCATTTCATATACCTACATTCATCACTTTCCGGGCTATTTCCATTTTTCTTCAAATTTTGAATATACTTTCTATTTGTGTATTAAAATTAATTTATTTTGAGAAACTACTATCAAATTTTGTTATTTTTTAACGAACAACTAAATTGTATGACCATAATAGTATCTGATAAAGTCAAAACTCCGAATTGTCAAGGTAATATAAGTCGAATATGCTGAGGAAACAATGTTATTGACGTGATCCATAATTATCAAGCAGATTTAGGCATTTGAAGTATTGGCAGTTTTCATAATCTGCTCAATTTCGTAGTATGTGAAAACCGAGCCCTAAAAACGAAGTTTTCTATGGAAGAACAAATAGAGGGTATTTGGGAGAATCTTTGAGAAATGGCCTACTTGCCCCTAGAATATATCAAATATCAATAGCGATATACAGAACGGAGGCACTTTAAAACTGATTCAAAAGATTGAAGAATCCTATTATTCGGACTGGGTCAGTTAATATTTCATGGCCTACCCGGTAGATCTGCTTAATAATTATGCGTCACGTCTATAAAATTGTTTCCGCAGCATACTTGACCAATACTATCTTGATAATTCGGGATTTTGGCTTCATCAAATACAGATACTATTATGGCCTTATATTTTAGTTGTTCGTAAAATACAAACAAAATTCGATAGTACTACTTTCTTAAAATAAATAAATTTCAGTGCACAAATGGAAGGAATATTTAAAATTTGCATAAAAATCTAAATATCTGCGGAACCGATGAATTTAACGACACAAATATGAAAGAGCATATTGGAAGCAATTTTTTCGGTATAAAAAAATATAGGGTTATATTTAAAAGATCTAGTTTTTACATTCTACTTCACCCTGTGTATGAATATGCGTCGCCCACTTTTTTTACAGCATGCGTTAATAGTAGAGGATATTTTTTATCTTTCCATATAAGAAAATTTTTGATTAATCAATTTTCGGTATAAAGTACGTCCATTTGGCAGCGATTTGGATTTCAGAATGGTCATAACTTTGAAATACCCTGTATAATGTTACAATACATTATATTCTAAGAATGGGAATTATTGGTAGAATCTAAATTTGAAATAATCTGCAGGATGTCTCAAGCAAAATCAAATCAATCAAAATATTTTCTGAGTAATTAGCATATCCTTGGCTACAGTGGAGGTATCGAACGATCCGATACTAACAAATCTGTATATCACCAAAATACAGTTCCCACATTTCTGTCTGGCTCGGTTACACATTTTAAGTAAATTCATTGGTTTGTAGAAATAATCGGTACGTACGAATATTACGAAGATGACGGAATGAGCTCACAGCAAGACAGGCAACACTTGCCTAGGCAAAGCTTCTTGTGACCATCTTCTTCTAGTGATAAGATAAATTAATATACTACGCTACCTAATGGAAATAAGTTGAATAAATTGAATCGTTTCAGCCAATGGGAATGTACCCACATAAATACGAGTGGGCGTCGCCCAACCAGGAGAACGGAGACTGCTCTATATGGGTGCGGGCTGCGCAACTAGAATTCGACGATGGTAGTTGGGAGTGTCAAGTCACCGCCAGTGATTTCCACACTCAAGATGCTTTGACGAGTCATCCTGTTAGACTAGTTGTCAGAGGTAAGACTTTTTTATACCAGGGTGCTTACGCCATGATATCTAGCGTGCGGTTGCCCATATTGATCCTAAATACATTTTCGGATGCCTATAAAAAATGAACTGAAGTTGATTGACTAAGTACTTCACACACACTATGAGGGTACCATTCAATTATTTTCCCATATCATGGAGCTATAGTCTGAGATCTCCTTGCAACGACTTATTTTAACCACTCCAATAAAACGTAGAAAATGATCAGAGATCCCTAGAGTGCCTAAAAACGGACTTTGAACGTGTCTCGGTCACTCATACATATTGTAGTGGAGGAAGGTCCAAGATGGTCTCTATTTCAGTACGTCATGGATGGGAAAAATCCTTTCAGGTATCTACAGTGAGGCCACCAATATTGCACTAAATTTTGGAAAATTGTCCGTACATGTGTGTCATTGAAAAAATTAAACAAACTGATAATACAAAAACAAATCTCTCAACCTTGGTGAATATTTCAAGTAGCATAGACTATTTTTTATATTTGTTAGCAACAACAGAGAAACACAAAATTGAGATGGGGCTGCAAATGGTTCGTTTCAGGCAACCAGGTGCCCAAATTGAAATTGTGGTCTCTTCAATTGAACCTGCCCTCAGATCTTGATAAAGTAGAAACAATACTTCCAGGAAAACAAATTAAACTAAACTAATGTCTCTTTAAGAAAAGTTGGTAAGTACCGAAACATATTTTTTTTTCTAATAATTCCTAACAAAATATATAAGAAAGTTCTGTACTGCCACAGAGGAACACTTGAATATTTTCTTTTTAGGTCCAACACCAACACATTTCCAATGGAACCAAGTGTGGCAGTGCAGGCACTGAATCATTTCAACTTGGTCTTTAGTCTCGCGCTCAGTACAGAACCACAAACGTTCAGGTTCAGGAGCGTTAGAATGGCCTTAATTGAACCGATGTTCAGTTAGAGATTTCTTGAATGCTTCAATATGAGCACATAGCTCCAAAATCAAGAGTAAACCCCATATTTAAATAAGTTTTTGACAGCGCTATTGTTAGGTGACGCTAGAAAACACTGATATCTAATGAAGAAATTATAAAATTCAGAGAACAGACCTATACATTGTTTTAGTTAGCCTTCGCAAAATTCATAAAACATTACATTGCGCGTGATCGAAATCTTCAACACTTCACAGATCTGTTATCGTAATCTAAATACCAACGGAGTCGCAAGAAGATTCAAAGGTGTGGTGTCGAATACCTGATGGCAACATTACCAAGTTTTGCGGGAAGTAACAAAAATGGCAAAGGTTAATTTCAATATGGGCAACGGCACCTTTCTATCAGCTTATCAACTCTCTTCAATTTAGTAAAGTTGTGTTATGTCCTTAGAAATATCTACGAGCTTGTAATATGAAGCTGGAAATTTGAGCTCAACACGGTCTCAGTTATTTACTGTTCATGTTCATAGGTACGTATTTCTTGTACTAAACATGGTAATAAGCACTTAGTGGTTACGAACTTCTAAAGTTGACCCATCGAAATGTAGCAATAAAATGTGTATATACACATACCACCAAGTTGTGGAAACTAAAGCAAATAAGACGGACATAAGCACACGTTCACAGCCGTCGTTGGCACAACTTCACTGCTAGCTGTGAGTTTTCCTTTCACATTTGCTCACTCGAACTTTAATTAGATGCCAGAGGTCATAACGTACATAGCCCTTCAAGTTGTTGCTACGCCAACTGTATAATTCATGTGATGTATGTGCCAGGTGTCTGTTGTTTTAGCTTATTTATGGCTACCGTCCCTTGGTGAAATATAGCCATAGAGATATGGCTCGCCAAAAGCAATCTTGTGGCTTGTTGACATTTTGCGTCTTACTCATAGTTCTTTTACATAATTATGAAATGTTTCAATGACCATAAGTAAGTAACACGCAAAACTACTACAACTTCCTCCAAGGAAACAAATTTCGGTTCCAAATGGACACTTTTTTGTTTGCAAATAGAACCGGAGTTGAACAAAGAACAACATGGTTGCCATTTTATTATGGTGGGAGAAAAACTACTTTTGAGGGGTGATTTGCCTAAAGGCTACGACACAGATGACCTGACACATTGTATATAGTTTCAATCATTTCTTCTGTTTATTTTTAGGCAGAAAATCTGGACCTTTTTTGACAATATAATAATAATACAATGAAAATAAATAAAAAAATCGAACTATGCATGCGATTATCTGAACATATCCGTATACATTGAGATAAATATTTATATGAATATTTTAATAACATAGGCTTATTGTGCGCGGGTAGGTGGATAAAAGAGAATATTTTAATGAAATCCATATCGATAGGCGATGTTATGGAATAACGAGCATTAAGAGTGAACATAATAATGATCCAATAATTGTTCTACCAAAAATACTTTGAATTGTTGATGTAAAATTGAGGTTCAATAAACACATAAGCAACTCCGTATAACTACTGTAACTATTTCTGTGACCAAAAACAATATGCAATAATAACAGTCCCTTGAGATTTCGCCGTGCAGGAGAAGATAACTCCTTTATCAAAATTAAATGTGAATTTATATTTAATGTCCCTTCTAGCTATTTTATCCTCAGATATGAAACTAGGCTACGTCAGCTGAAATTTAAGGCAGCATATTGATTTAAATTGTGTTTACTCAAACTTGGAGTGTTTAGTTAGAGTTCGCTCTAAACTGTGTGTAAACGAAGCTGCTTCTCTATGTATTTTGCTGTTGCTGTTACATTTTGCTGTAATTACTGGACTGATTAACGCGTCTCGTGAAACCTGCGTGAAATTATTTCGTTGAACGTAATTTTATCCAAGACAGTTGATCATCCAGTGGGTGAAATTTCAGTCAAATTTCATGTATAACCTTTTACCCGATACTTTGTACTGTTCGCTGTTGACACGGCTAACAGTACAAAGTATCGGGTTCGGCTAGTAATAACTAAAACCACTCCAGAATGGGTCATGCATACACCATTTGTAAGCTCTAAAGAAGTACCTGGCTGTACACTGGGGACGTACTGCTAATGGTGAGTAATTGACACTTGGTCACGTTTTTTTGTATGCTAATTTTTACATTTTCCTAGAGTAGACCAGAGTATTACATTTATCTACTATTAATTGTACAATGTACGTTATTCCAGGTTAGCCACAAAAAGATAAAACAATGAAAGAAGGTTCATGCATATGACATTAAGCAGATAACAGAAACCACAAATCAGAATAAAAAACAGAATAGCACAAGTACGTGTGTACTTTCGAGGTAATCTTGACTTGAATAAAAACATTGTGATAGTAAAAATCTTTTTATAGAGATTTTGAATTTTTTATTGGACAGCTTCTTTAATGTTTTAAAAATCATGTTATAGACATTTTTAATTTTTTATTGGACAGCTCCTTTGATGTATTTATTGTATAAATTATAACTTAGCGAATTTATAATTGATATTTCAAGTTTACGGAGAGCAGTGGCAACCAGATTAGATCTGAAATTATGAGTGATTTTTGCTAGTTGAAGGCAGTTCCTTTTTTTGCGATTTATTTTAGGAGAGTATAGTAAATATATAAGGCACATAGAGGCATTATTTTGTGAGCTTGAAATAAGGGTTTATAATGAGCACGATAGAACCACATAAGATCCTATTCATCTTTTTAAGGGGATCACATTTGCGATCCTAGAATGAAACATAGCAAAATACTAGGTTTGTAAAATATTGAAACTAACACATAACGGAGCCTTCTTGTCACAAATTGTACGATCGATAATAAACCCCCTAAACTATCGGTGTGCTGAGCCCACATAAGTTTGTCATCTATAGTTAGTAGAATATCAGGCGTTTCTTTCCAAGAAGTATTGTATGGCTGGACTGAATAAACATGATCACGCCTCAAATGAGGTAAGAATGAAGATAAAAATACTACTTAGACGACTATGACTTGCAGGATTGCCAACCCAGACCACTACAAAAAATTAAGTCTGAGATGCAATTCTTGGTCAGCTAATAGGTCAGTGTTTACAGCAATCACAAACTAGTCAGCGTCAATTTGATTGGCCAGTACTAGTCAGAAATAGTTTGACAACTGCAATGGGGAATACTGAATGGGTGTGTTCAACGGTACTTAGCGCAAAAGCGCTAGCGAGGATGCGCCTGCAAGTGCTAGGTGCGACCGTTGAACGACTTTATTTTCGGCATGACAGAACTGTCATATCCATTTCCAGATTTTAATATTTATTATGTTTTGTCAAAAACCTAGGGTATATGAAATCACAGATCCTATTACTAAATTGACACTATATAAAGGTAACTGCTTCTCTCAGAACTACAAATAGCCTTTTTCTAGTTTTGTGTCACTTCGCTAACCAAAAAGCACTTCTTAAAAGCGCTAACCAAGCTGACTGGCGCTTTTTTGACAGCTTGTCGTTCATCGGTTAGTTAGCGCAAAGCGCCCGCAAGCGCTTACGTCCGCTAAGTTCCGTTGAACACTACCATTGGCTCTGACTGGTTTGTGGTTCTCTGTAAAAACAGACCTAATATCTATCAAATAGACGTCAAGCCAGTACAAGGTGAAGGTATAAAATGGTATACTTTCGACATCACTAGACATGGATAGTTTATATATCTGCAGGCAACTTAACCTCTAAAGGTACAAAGTTCTCTAACTGGGCTAAAAATCTACTTGTTTGTCTTTAGAATGAAATTGATACCCACAATTATGGACTCAAGACTTTTTGATGTATATCACCAATACGTCACCTAACCTATACACTGAAAACCAGGAATATATTGTCAGGTATTAAAATTATAGAATTTCAGTTCAAATTTACATGATTGAAGGTATACCATATTCAACACTTCATACAAATGTATGTAGATCAATAACCGACGCAAAAAAAGAGTTACTACTGAGAGGAGAAAATTAATTTCTACTTTTAGTAGTAGGTGCCTGACAAAATTTTGAGTAGATAAATAAATTAAAAAAGTCAATACGGAACACATGTGCCATATTTTTCGTATATCGACCGACATTTTTCATAATTATACGAGTATTTTTGATTATTATACTTTCAGCTTATATCTACTGAGAATTATTTTTCACTTTTTAGTGATACAGAAGCATGTTTTTTCAACTTTTTCAATGATATTTATTTTTCTCGTTTTGGTTCAGGGTAATGAGATAAACCTTTTAAACTATTAAGTATTATTGTCACCCGTTCTTGATAGGCGTAAAAAGTTTAAATTGAATCGGTTTGTTTAAAGTGGGTCAAAATCGAGTCCAAACAAGTCGGTTACAAACATACATATATATGTAGGTACATACATATAAACATACAATAAGTTGGATAACCAGGCATACCGAGTCACGTGGCATATGTTAGTTGTCTTAGATATCATTAGATCTTTCTATGATGAACTGTAGAGTTAAGTTTTCTAGCTATTTTGCTGTTAAATATGGTGCAGTACTATGATGTATCTAGAATATCAAGCCGCTAGCCCCAGTCAGAAGGCTTATCGTTTCGTCGGTAAGAAAAATCTTTTTAATTATAGGTTCTAACTCGAAATGCATCTAATGGAACAAACATAGTAGATCGGCGAGGGTAGCGGTAATGCGCCAGTTTGGATTTGTAGTGGAAAGAGTGTGAAGTAGGTGACGTTTCAAGACGTCAATGTGTAGATTTATTTATTATTAGCCATCTCCAGTTGCTAAAATGTGTTCAAACAGTGAAAATGAACTTTGGTTGTTAGATAACGAAACGCTGCACCTTTTACTGGCGACAAGTAGCCAATAATTTTAAATCATTTTCAGAAGGGGAGTTGTGAACCTCAATGTGCTTGCTATTTTTTCCCATTTCTTATTACCTCTGCCCCCTCGCCCATAAACAGCGAATGTATTTTTATGGATGGACGACAGTGTCTATTTATTTGTCGTCGGTGGGTACAGCCCTCAGCATGGGGCACATACTCATACCCCACCTCTAATCCTCCCGAGAAACTTAGTGTACTAAAATGTTTACTGCAGTCGCTAGGTGCTCACTGTTGCGCAAATTATTTACGACTTCTTTCTTTTGTTTCCTCTCTGGCATGTCGTTAGGCGCAAAAAAGCCGGAAAGAGGTACTGTATATCGGAATAATATTTATAGTAGGCGAGCTTGATAGTCTAAGAGCCAGTGATCGGCAGACTTACGGTAGTTTGGCAAATTTCATGTTGATGCTACTGCTAGGTATCCTATATATAATATATAGGATGCTATATACACATGCTGTAGGTGAAGTGGGGATTCACTATCTCCGGCGACGGTTCCATTGGGCGTGGGCGGGAGTCAAAAAGCGCGAAAAAATGGGTTCCAAAACGTCATTTTAGCAAGTCTACCGTTTTAGTATATTAGTAGCGTCGTTCCATTCTAAAAGCCTTCTTATCAAGTTTACCCAATTTTTGTTAAATGAAGAAAATCGTTTTTTGAACATACTAATTACACTATCGGTGCATAATTCTTTTTATGTATTGATAAGGTAATAGCAACAGCAACGGTGTCTTTGCTTTAAAGAAAACTGATATAAATAACAACAATTTCAACTTTTTGGTTCGGACTTGGCAAGTTTTGATGTATCAGCAGTGGATAAAGCAAAATTTGACTCAAAAAAAAATTATCACATGAAGGCACATAAAAAAACAAATGATTTAATCTAAACTCAAGGCGTCTTTCAGTCAACACCCCAGGAAGTAAGGTTGTTTTTAAGTAAGTGTCAGAAAGGAAACTAATTCTGGTTATACAACATACAACATAAGGTTGTTATCAAATAACAGAAAGCAAACCAAAACTTAGGTTTTCTACTTCCATTGTGGCAACATATGAGTCTCCATAATATTGTTAATATTATTTTCATTTTTAATAATAATATCCACTATACCAATATTGTTCTAAACAAGATAATAAAACGTGATATCTATGATAGAGCAGCTCACTACACACTAAAACACGCAACACCGGCTACACGTCTGCCAACCATTCAAAGCGCTGTGATTGGTCAGTGGGATAGGGGAACTTATGCGCGACATTCTGAATAGATTAGGCGAGTTTTGGCGCGATTCTCAATTTTCTCCCTCACTTTGCTATTGGTTAAGACAAGTTCCGGAACGACAACTCCTACTGAAAATGTAGAGTTTATGGCAAAGATTCCAATTGCGATGTTAGCACAATTTTTATAAAATGTGGATAAGGCGACTTTTGAAATGGAATGACTCAGTATATACCTTTTCTAATACAAAAATCCAATGGCCGAAACCCTTTCTGGTTCTTCGTGTGTTTTATAAAATTTCAAATGTTGAAAATTTTATGAAAATGTACGTTATTTTAGCAAGGATGAAAGTTATATATGTTATTCATATTTTTATTATAAACGTATTTGTTTGAATGTCACATATCTCCAACACAATGAAAGGCGTTATAATGTCTTTCTCCCATGCTGATTAAACAGCGTCAAAAGTAGAACCGTAGTAAATGTCTGCGATTTTTTTTTTGAATGAGAAAGAAGGTATATACTTCAATATATTGAAACGGCAGACTTGCTAAGATCATCACTTAGAAGCCACTTTTGATGCTGTTTAACTAACACGACAGGGAAACGTTATAGTGTCCGCCAGTATGTCTGGACCGGCTAGGTGTATGCCGTTCAAAAACCACATTAATTTATAATAATAATGTAAATGACGTATCAGCGCCACTCGTTTGCGGCACCTGTGAGAAAACAATCAGTTCGTCATACTCGGGTCATACGTCGCGTTGCTATCGCATAGTGTTCGAGGGTGCTTGACGATCGGACTTTAAAAACAACAACAATGGTGCATGCTTATAACAATAATGAACTGGTGGACATGATTTTAATGTACGGTGAGTGTGGTCAAACTATTGCTGCGGTTTCGCGAGTGTATGGTGATCGTTTCCCCAACTGTACTCACCTTGCACCTCGTCGATTTGTCTCGCTCGTGCAAAGAGCTAGAAACGCAGCATGTCTGAATCTACATCGTTGTGGACACACTCGAAGACCTCGACAACATCGTATGGTCCAAATTAAAGAAGACATCCTAAATCGTACTTTTACCTATAAGACGCCTGCGACAGGACCGTACTTACAACTTCCGTAGCAACCAAATAGTGAGTACCTGCTTGAAATTTTTTTTACTGTTTTGCTGCTGATTCACCGTGCAATGGCTTTGCCATTTCAAGGGCCGTTGCTTCTAAAGGGGAAAGTCCCAACTTTTAGAACACCCTGTCTTAAAGTGGCAGACTTGATAAAATGGCGTCTTATAACCCACTTTTTGCGCTTTTGAATTCCCGCCAATGCCCAAAAGAAACATCACTGGGGATAGTGAATCCCCATTTCAACTACGGCATGTGTGATAGTATACCTGGCATCAATATGAGGCTTGCTAAAATACCGTAAATGGGGGTGGGTTGGCTCAGTGGTTAGAGTCGAGGGCTCTTGACTGGAAGATCCCGGGTCGGATCCTCGTTAGAGCGGGAATTTATTTCTGGTTTTTTCAATCAAAATAAGTATCCAAAAAAAGGCTCAGCGAGAATCCCCTCCTGAGCCTTCACTGTTGGCTTCTAATTAACAACGCTGTTCCTAGAGTGGCGCCGGGAAAGACTAACAAATCCTACACAGAACACGAGGCTAATGACCAGACCACAGAGCAGTCGATGACACACAAAAAGAATACCGTAAGTCTGTTGATCACTGGCTCTTAGACTATTATAGTAGTAAGAAGTCTTCGACACATCGGCGGTTAAGAAATATCGTTCCAATGTGGAGTTTCCCTACGTATGCAGATTACTTTGGGATAAAAGGAGTTCGATTTGGTCGAGTAGTGCAATAAATTATGCGCGAATTGTGCTTCTCTAGCTATTCCGAAGTTGAGAATATATCAATATCCTTGATAGGTTTTGTAGCAGGAACACATTATTAGGGCAACCCATTCATTAAAAAATTACTTGACTTCAAATGTTGTTGCATAACAGCTCACAAAAAGTACGGATCACTTGAAGTCCGTCCTTTAGAGTCACTTCTTATTTTCTAAATACAAAGAGCGGAGTTAAGTGGGAAGATTTCAATTTAAAGTATGATCCGAAGATTGCCTTGCCTATTACAGAAACCAAGGGACTTACAATCCTCTGACATACGTGTATTGCTTTAGATCGTTTTGTATTGTGTAACCTGGGAGTGATAATTGATTTTAATTAAATTTTGACATAGTGGCGAGGATAGAAAACACTTATGGTTTTTACCAATCGTGCCAGTGGTGGCGCAGCAATATTAAAAAAACTAGGAACATAAAAACAGCTCGAACTTCGTTTTTAGGCGACTTGGAGGTTCTTGACCGTTTTCCATATTTTTTAGTGGGTGAAACTGGGATAGCTTAGGGTAGGGGTTGTGAAACTGTAAGACCACTTTTCAGCTTTATCTAAATGCTGCCCTATATTGATTGACGGAAATAGAGAGCATCAATTCTTTCATGCCTACCAGACATGTGAAGCATGTTGTAGCAAGTGACAGATGGTTCTGCCGGTGCGCCATCTGGTACCCGAAGGTAAAGGCAAATCAAGGAAATCGCTGCACAGCACCATAGATTCCTTGGCGGGACGCCACGGTGCGTCCGCTTGGCCACCAGAGAGTATGGGTTTTTTATACGCTGCTGCGTATGGAAGCCGATATACGACGGTTGCTCTATACCTGAAATTATGTTGTTGTAGATAATTCCATAATGTCTGTAGCTCATCACTACGCTGATAGCAATGAAATTTATAAACCGTACCGTCGACCATAGTAGACACCGATAAAGCCTATGGTTTTTGAGAATTGTGTTGGTGGCGGTGAAACTAAATTAAAAGAATGAAGTCAAGCCTATTGACTTAGTACTTCCCACACATTACGGTGGTGACAATTTATTATTTTCCCATAGCATGAAGCTTTAGTCTGAAGATCCCTTGTATTCAAATAATCGCCAGCCCCTCACACCCCCCCCCCCCCCAAAAAAATTGTCTTATGCCGCTAGGTCTTTCTTTCACAGATCAATGTACCCAATACTACAAACTTTTCAGTTTAAAACGCCCACCCCTCAACCACCCCAATTTCACTCCCACCCAAGAAAAAGAAAGAAAATGAAAAACGAAGTTTGAGTTGTTTTCATACTTTTAGTTTTTTTAAAGATGCTACGCTGCCACTGACACGACTTTTAACAAACATACGCATTTTTCGTCCTCACCACGGTAATAATAATGTGTCAAAATTTCATTAGAATCAATTAAATAGTGTCCACGTTACAAAATACAAAACGATCTAAAGCAATAAATACTCGTATGTATACAGCAAATTATAAGTCCCTTAATTTCCGTAATAGGCTAGGCAATGTTCGGATGGACCTAAAAAGGTGATTTACGCTTATTACTTCTGCGCCGCCACTGGAACGATTTATAAAAAACCGTACGCGTTTTCCATCCTCGCCACGGTAGTAATACTGTGTCAAAATTTCATTAAAATCAATTCAACAGCTTCCTCGTTACACAATATAGAACGATCTAAAGCAATACTCTCGTATGTTTACAGCAGAAAAAAGTCCTTTGGTCTCTGTAACAGGCAAGGCAATGTTCGGATGGACCTAGAAAAGTTATTTATGTCGCTAGGTCTTCCTTCACAGGTCAGTGGACAGTCTATTGAAAGCAACCAATTTCTCAATTTAGAACCTCCCACCACCCAACCACCCCAATTTCACCCACCACCCAAAAAAGCAAAAAATGATCAGGAACCCCTAAAACGCCTAAAAACGAAGTTTAAGCATTATTTATTTTTTTTTTGTTTTTTGCTAATTACTCCGCTGCCCATGCACCGATTTTCAAAATTATACAAATATTACCTACTACGATCCTACAGTATATCGCTTTCCAAATTTCATCACAATCCATCCAGCGGTTGCTGAGATTACGAGGTTAGAAGAAAGCGACAGACAGACAGACAGACAGACAGACAGACAGGCAGGGAGACAGACCGACAGACAGGCCGACAGACAGACCGACAGACAGACCGACAGACAAACCGGCAGACAGACGGACCGACGGAAATGAATGACGTGGGTTTTCGTCATGTAGACATCATAAAACGCCCAAAAGGCATATTATCTCAAAATCGAAAATTTTCGCGATCACAATACTCCTCTCACCTATCGGTGTGGGAAGTAAAACAAACAGTACAATATAAAAGCTGTTCAGACTCTGGTTTCGGGCTCTCTAGGATCTTTGATCATTTTTCACTTTTTTTCTTCGAGTGGCTAAAATGAGCCGAAGTACGATGGGGTCTCAGATGGGGTGTTTGGAAAACCCCTAAATACTTATCAATGCCCTTTCAAGATCGATACTGATAATATAATATCTGCTTTTAACTACTGGAAAATTGGTATGACGTGAGAAAATAGTGGAGAAACCATAGCACTTCAGTATTCGAGCTCTTAATGGGATATTAAGTTGAAAGCTCCATAGTACCTGCTGCATTCTATAAGATACTTACGTGCTTTTTCTATGCGTATTCTACTGCAAAATATTAAGCGATATTGCTGGTCTTACGGGAAGAAACATTGAAAGCACACGATTTTAGCGTTACCTTATTTTTTATGGAAACAGAACAGAGTGCCAACTGCAGGTAGGGTGCCGGCAATAGGCGAATTTACCCTAAGGCCCGGTTTCATAATTAAACTTAACTATCCGGTTATCCTTGACCGGGTTGTTAATCAACGAATGGATGTCATAATCACCAACCGGTCGGTTGAATTTATTAGGATGAGGCGTGTCCCGTTTGTACTTTGCAGTAACTGGTTACTCGTGCTTTTCTCTGGTTGCTTTTGAAATATAGAATATATAGACAGCAAGATGTAAAATAGTAATCATCATCATCATAGTCACAATGTCTTAACAGACATGTTGCGAACTCGTAAAACATATCAGGTCGGAGCTAAAGTATTGCCGACAAAAATATTATCAATAAATTTAAGAACTGTAGCTCGCCATCGTTTGCGATTTATTGTCAGTTCAGTGCCACTCTTGATACTCATATCCAGCTCCTGTTCCATCGCATCCACCCAGCGTGTAGGGGAACGGCCACGGCGCCGCCCACTCGGGACGCGACCCTGAACTACATGTTTCTCCATATTATCGCTTCTGTTAATATGTCCGAAGAAGCATTTTCGTCGACACACTGGAGGATAGTCTCTTTGGATTACCGAGCTTATCCAGTATGCAAACATTAGTTCGATGGGCGCTATAAGGAACTCTCAGCATTCTCCTCCACGTCCACATTTCAAAAGCATCTATCCGAGTTCGATCTGCCTGTTTAACAGTCCAAGCTTCCGAGGCATACAAAACTATAGAGAACACAAGAGACTGAACTAACGACATTTTGGTAGCTTTAGTGATGTTACGGTGACGCCATATTTTAGTAAGCTTTGTCACAGCCAAACTATTGAATGCGCCGTCGAATCTCATTTTCACAGCTCCCCGAATTGTCGATCAAAGAACCGAGGTACACAAAATTTTGAACTACTTCACAATGGCCTATTGACTTTATTTCTCGATGATTATCCATCTACGATCATAACCTTGGTCTTGCTGTAGTTAATACCAAGACCATATGCTGCACTGTGTTGTTCTAGAATATTTAATAGAGCTACTAGTACTTCCTGAGAAGCGGCAATAGGGGTTGTATCATCAGCAAATCTTAAGTTGGATATTTTGCTTCCGCCAATAGTTATACCGCCATTCCAGTTGTCCAATACCTCTCTCGTCACAAATTCAGAGTAAATGTTAAATAACATCAAAGATAATACACGTCCCTGACGAACTCCTTTTCTGGTTGCTATTTGACCAGACAGGTTACCATCAATTCTTACACGTGCCGAGCTAGACTCATAGAGTTGCTGTATGAGAAATACTAAGTGGTAAGTGACTCCCATAAAAATAAGGATTTCCCACAGATTAGGCCACTTTAAGTTATCAAATGCCTTAGAATAGTCCACAAAGGAGATAAAAACTGAAAAATAACGCTGTCTGGCTTTTTCAATAATCTGTCTTAAGTTTAAGATTTGTTCACGCGTACCGCGTCCTTCTACGAAACCTGCCTGCGCCTGAGAGATTTGCCTGCCAATAAAAGCCTCCAAACGAGATTGTAAAGTATATAGTAGAACCTTGCTTGCATGAGAGATTAACGAAAGTAGGCGATAATTATCTGGATTTGTTGGAGATCCTAAAATAGTAAACCGTAGGATTATTTTGAAAAATGTTAAACCGGTTTCTACAATGTTTACATCTCCTCGAAGCGCTTATCGGAAATCAATTACGGGTGAATAGACGAGGGGCGAATTATGTTCCAATATAGCCATATCTCGAATTTCTGCGGTAGCATTGTGTTGCCAGGGATCAATTTGCGCAACAATCCGAGGCGGCGACTGTGCCCGCCCGATTGACATAAAGGCCACATGCCAATCAATTCGTCGGCGGTCCTATCAAAAGTTTGTGCGTCGCGTCGACTGGCCACACGGAATCAGATTACGGTATTAACGGTGCGCAGTTCCGTGACAAAGAGAATCAGACTTCAAAGGACGCTCAGGATCATGCGGCCACGGTTGATTCAGATAACAGAAGTACGATGATACACGCCTTGATACTTTCTTCCTAGGCTCAAGTTTCTCAGAAATGAAACTAGAGAGATTTAGATTAATAAGTGTGCGTCCACACTTTAGTATTTACCTCGAACGAACAGAACAAGCCGAACGCGCCTCAACAAACACTGCGAGCAAACGTTCAGTATGTTCGTACCGTTCGTTGTATTCATTGTGTTCCCAGCTACAGCCACTGGTTTGTAGTGTTGTGCTCTAGAATCGTATCTACATAAACTTATACTCCAATAATGGACTCGTTAGATTTAGTTGTGGCCGAGGTTGTGGCTGCAGGCGCTTTCCTTACAATTTGCATGCTATCCAAATTCAGGTAATTTGCTTTGAAATCATGTTGTTTTTTGCATTCACAGTACATCTTTCATTTTTTACAAACAGTATACAAGTATTTATTGTTTTCTTCGCCGGCGCCCATACTATCTTTTCCTTTTGATTTTTCTCTCCTGAAACTACCTAATAGGTAGTTGTATCAACAGGGGTACATCCAATTGATCCAGAGATACCGACCCAAGCATCATGCATTTTGATTTTATTGTAATATCACCCATGCCTAGGGTACCACAAAATTGGACCTTTTTCATATTCGTCTATAAGGGGTAGACGTTTTTCTTGATTCCAGTTCATACTGAAAATTATGTTATTCTCACAAATACAATCCGTAAACACAACACGCATGAGTCCTTACAACTGCCAAATTGGCAAAGAGTGCGAACAGGCATACAAATCCCATTCATACTGAGTATTCGGCGAACACTTAATTCTTTCGAGCAATCCCATTTTACCGACCGCGCTCGGAAAACGTTCTGCGCTTTCCATTCTGCTCGGAGAAACGTCCACATTAGACGAATTCGCGCTATTAGGTTTGTTCGTTCTATTCGTGCGAGTTAAAGCGCTCAAATGTGGACGCACCATAATAGCCCAGCGATCACACTGAGCAGTCTTATCGATACTTCCAGATTGAGTAAGTAGGCAGTCTTCTAAGAAACTAAACCTCCGATAGAAATTAACCTAACTTTGTGATGTATTGATTAAGGCACCGAATTCTGAATTTCAGTTATACTAATAGTTGCAGTGCAACAGTTGTAATTACAAAATCCAAAGCCTTTGAAAAAGTATAGCATGAGAGCATCCTCTATAAATTGATCCAACAGGCCTTTTCCTTTTGACTCGGAAAACTTTTGAAGTCTTTTCTAGAAGGAAGGAAATTTCGAACTAAATTTGACAATGTATTGCCAACACTACGGCCTGTCAAGGCCGGTGTTCCTTAAGTTCGGTCGTTGACCAATACCTTATTCTTTTTCATTCACGATGTTCGTAGCTTCAGCAACATGAGGTCTATCTCTATGCTGACGACACGGTACCAGTGGCCTAGTCATGGTCTAGCAACCTAGTTCATGACAGGCTACAGACAGCGGTGGAGGAGGTACTAGAGTAGGCGGATCGGTGGTTGACGAAATCAACTATTCTACAACCCAGACTATCTATTGTACCAAAAAGTCATTGCGGTACCCCGCCAGAGGTCTCTATTAACGGTACTCTATTTGGTGGAGCTCTTCCGTTGAGTACCTTGGTGTCACCTGTAGTGCAACCATATAAGATGCTGACTTGTTGGTTATATTGATGTGTCATTTGCACTGATGAACGAACAGTTTGAATACAGTTCTGTAATAACTACCGTCCAGATTGTTTAATTTCACAAAACATTGCAAAGCCTAGACAAGGGTATGACATCACGAAATCATACTGAGATGTTAAAAACAAATAAGTCATCCAAATATCACACAGATAACAGATTAAGATTAGTTCATATAAAATAAATTGGTGACATCACAATGACATTAGTTCTGGGAGAGCTGCAATAGATAATAATTGATGTTGACAAGTCTCAATCCTAGATAAAACAAAAAATAAACTCTCCTAGAATCTCTAGATCTGTTAGACCATTGAGCAGTTTGTAAGGAAGCAGCAACCCTGTTTCCCTGTTTCAAGTTTTTCGCTATTTAGCCTACCTATGCTCCCTATCCACTCAAAACTATTCACTCCGTGTCAGGGCAAGTTACCTAACCTAATTTAATCCCAAATTATCTGCTTGTTGTAGACAACTCCTGGTTGACAGTATACTTGAACACGTAGCAGCAGAAAAAAAAAGTAACAATCACACTTGTTTCTCAGATTATAAGGAAAGTTTTGACTCTGTACCCCATAGCTGGCTAACGAAAACTATTCAAATATATAAAATTGACCCAGGCCTTCGTCAGTTATCTTCAAGAACCATTGAGACATGGCAAACCAACATGCATCTTAAAACTCAGGACGGCCATATCCTTGGCCATATCCAAACAGAGGAGTTACACATATGACGCGGTACCTTCCAGAGTGATTTTTTCAGTTCACTGTGTCTCTGCCTTGGTCTAAATCCGCTCTCTAACGACTGAACAACAAAAATTATGGTTTCAACATCAGATACCAGAAAGTCGGTCAACACAGAATCAATCATCTCCTCTACATAGATGATGTGAAACTATAGGTGGCCACTGAAGTGCAACTAAAAGAATTAAACGTACATATACCTGGGCAGCAGTCAGAACACTGAGATCGACCACACACAAGTCAAGCACTTCAAATGAATTCCAGAGATCTTACAAAAACCATTACCACATTTGCAATACCGGTCCTCACATACTCCCTTAGCATCATCAAGTAGTCGCACACTGACATTGAAAACATCAACATACTAATGGAAACGGAACTCACGAAACACATAATGACACTGGAGAAGCTTAGCATAGACAGAAAATAAGAGGGCAGAGGAATTATAGACATACTTCAAAGGAAATTACATGCCCAATATAAATTCAGTCTAGCAGTGTTCACTAGTCACTCAAAACTATCCACGCTGTACCTGGGTAAGTTACTTAACCTAATTTATATCTCAAATTCTCTGCGTGTCGAGAGTGAAGAGACAAGTCCTGGGTAGCAGTACAACTGAAACACGTATCACTAGAAAAAAATAATCAAACTTCCACGGAGCGGCACGGGACTAGGGAAATAAATTAGGGACCTGAGAGGTTTAATTAATGTTCTATGTTAACGCACGGGTAGCTCGGTTCTGTTGGAATTGCCTTTAGTTCGCTAAATCTTCGTGTTACAATGGGTAATGGGAGAAAAATACAGTGTGGTCTGGAAGACCAGAAATAGTACGAGGTATTGCGCTCCTGAAGGTTTGTGTGTCTATCTTCCTACGTAGACGTTATGGTTTACCATAGTTGAATCATCATCAGGTCTATAAATGATAAAAACAGTTGTGTATAAAATATATAAACATTACGTTCAACATAGAGGTAAAAATATGTAAATATATAATAAATTTGAAATATTTCATTAACATGCTTTGATAGTTCTTATACTTATGCTTGCATCTGCATGTGTATAGTAAAGCCCAGAGATATACCATTTGTTTACAAAGTGAGGACCTCCGCAAAAAGTGCCGACAGAGAAAGGGAACGGGGTCGGACTGGGCGTTCGAATTCGTTAGAGTGGGCAACAACGAAAATGTTCATTCCATCCAATAAAGTGCTCATACATCAGTTGGTTGAACAAGATGTTTGAAACTTTATTATCTGTTGATAAATATATGGTAGAGACATTTCAATATAACCGTATAAGCCATATGGTAAATTATTCCTTTCTACACTCAATTTTAACGTTCGATTCGTTGTTTTAGTTGTCCCCAAATTAATTCTATCGGACTGAAAATGCAAAAATAGGGAGGCAACCTTAAGACATCATGACCATACGTTTTAGCTATGCTTTCTATGACATATTGTTTCTCAAACTGTTCAGTGTGGAGGACCAGTAATTCAGTTTTTTTTGTAAGTTTCTTCAAAGTACAAATCCTGTTTTATGAAAAAACCTTGTATTTCCGCCTTCGATAACGTTGAATTCGGAATTTTGTACCTTTGTCTGGAGTGATAGCTTGCGTTGTCCATTACGATGACGCTAAATGGCTTTAAATTGGAAATAAGGGTATACTCAAACCATTGCTCAAATATTCCCGAGTCCATGTTTTTGTGGTAGTCTATATTGCAGTCTTCAATTTTCTTTCCGCATAATTTGAGTGCGTCTTCGATCTAGCCGTCAGATGATCTGCAGTGTAAGATGACTATACGGGATCCTTTATTTGGTGGAACGCCTTTTAGCTAACACTTCTTTGTACCGTCGGTCCATCCCTTTTTAGCGGTATCATGGGTATCATACCAGGTCTCGTCAAGGTAGTACACTGACCTCCCCTCGTTCCGGTATTGCTCTATCTTATGCAAGTAATCGTGCCGCCATCCCACAATCCTTGCACTTTCCATTATAGCCATTCGTTTGTTCACAGTTCTGTACCTAAACCCAATCTTCCTAATCCATCGCTGCAACGTACTCCTTGGATACTGTTACCCCATTCTAGCCAATTGTCTTTGAACGGATTCGATTGTGGGTAGTTCATTAATTTTGTACTTTTCGTACACAATATTCCTTAATAATTTTGTGATCGTGGGATTTAGTTCTTTTGAAACAGCAGCATCAAACCTACGCTTCCTCTTTTGTGGCCCGTTTCTCAAAATTTCACATACTGTTGGATATGGAACGTGTGTTAGAAGTGACGTCTTTTTGATCATACTCCCCTTCTGGATCGTTCTTTAGTTCATTATCATTTAGTACTATTTGTTTTGCATCTGCGCTAAGATGTGACCTTTTGTGAGGTTTTAATTGGTCTACCTCCACCTCCCTTTGTTCAAACTCATTATCAGTGTCCGTACTATAGTCACTACTTTCACCACCGTAATGACAAACCGCCGACGTAGCTTCACTGCTGCAGGGTAATTCACATCGCTGTGAAATCCCATTATCTTCCCAAGGCCGAAACATACTCTAGCTTGCACACTTCCGAAAAAAACGTCCGATTCAGACAGAAAAGTGACGCACAAAAGTAAAAGCAGATTGGCGTTGCTATCAATAGCGGTGGCAATACCTACCCAAACAATTTGACTAAGTCCGGTCCTCTTCATCGATCGAGTCTCTAATAATCCTGGAATGTGTCGGTCTTATCATAGTTCAGTCAAAATATACATCGTGAACGTCATTCGACAGATTTACGTTCAAATACAACTTAGTGTTTCATTTTCACCATTCTAAAAGGTTGTGTTTTGTTAGAAAATTGGTTAAAAGCACATTCCATGAATTGGTTACGAGTACGAAAGTAAAATAATGGTAACCATTGAATATTATCAAAACTGTATCTATTCCAAATGATGAACTGTACTAAGAGATGGTATGCAGTTTTTATATAGCGCAAAACGTACACAAATGGTATATCTCTGGGCTCTACTTTACCAGAGAATGTCGGAAAAACACGGCGGCCGGCAGTCTAATAAAATTTGATTCAAAAACATATTTATTTCGATCGGAGGAAAAAAAACGATTGTAACATGGGCAAAAAGCATACTAATAGTTTTTCTGGAAAACAGAATTAAAAAAAGATTGTCAAGCTCTGGAAACGAACGGACGTTGTGGGGTGGAAGGCTGACGATTAACCTACGAGCTACTATGGCACCTAAAAAGGTACTTTAACAAACAATATTTGATAAAGTTGATTTTAATTTGAATAACTAGATACGCTGCTTCATGTCTGTCAATTTTGACCCCAAGATTCTAATTGTTTTTATGTTCAGTCAACTGCACTTCACTTTTCAAATTTTTACGATATGTGGGCTGGAGTAACCTGAGTACCCTCTCCCTATTATTATTTGTTTATGGTCAGCCTCCCGTAAAGGCTGACAGCCTAAGCGCTGCGAGAGGATAAGGGTCTGTGCACGTTAGATTTGGAACGCTGCAGGTTGTAGCCGTCGGGAAACAAATTCCACGGCAGCTCATTCCAGAGCGTCGAAGTTATCTATAAGAAGGAATTCTGGAGGACTGGGGATCTCGGTAAGGATGAACTCTTATCCTTAAATGAACGGCGTATAGCTAGGGAGACAAAATGGCTATCGGCGAGAAATTATTTTTTACTGCAAGAAGGAACTAAATAAATTGAAAGGAAGTTACTTAGATGCTTACACAATTACCTGCGGTAAAACTGAATTTAGAAATTAACATACTAACTAACTAATAGCTAATAATGTACCTAATATACGAAGAGAATAGAGTGAACAAAAAGTGGTGCAACCAAACCTGAACTATCGGGCTAAAAACTAACAATTAGCGGGAATCGCTTTAACGGCCGTGATCGACCACCTCGACCCCCAAGACACCGTCTTCACGTCTGCATCCCGTCCAGGGAACCCACAGCACCGGCGGCGGCGTTGTCTTTCCATCCATCCACCTGCGCGGTGCCACGTGCGAAAACCGGTAACAGCCACCCGCCTCATGTTGCCGTATCAGAGATGGTTGCAAAACTAACTATGAAACACGAGGGTTGCTCTATACCTCCATCAATCCACCAGTACGCAGACAGCTGTTTCACGCTTATTAGCGAGCAACCCTCGTATATCGGCTTTACGCTGCTTGCGTCAAAATCCGTGCCTCTAGTGGCAAAAGCGAACGAGCCTTGTCGTTCCACCAAAGAGTTTACTGCTGCTAGTAGCGTTTCTCTTTGGTTACCGTTACCTTCGGGTACTAGATGGCGCACCGGCAGAATTCCTTCTGTCTACTCGCACATCTTTCACATGTTTATTAAACATGGAAAAATTGATGCTCTCTATTTCCGTCAATCGACCTATGGCGCACTGATGATCGCTAATAAGCGTGAAACAGCTGTCTGCGTACTGGTATTGACGGAGGTATAGAGCAACCCTCGTATATCGGCTTTACGCTGCTTGCGTCAAAATCCGTGCCTCCAGTGGCAAAAGCGAACGAGCCTTGTCATTCCACCAAAGAGGTTACTGCTGCTAGTAGCGTTTCTCATTGGTTGCCGTTACCTTCGGATACTAGATGGCGCACCGGCAGAATTCCTTCTGTCTAGACGCACATCTTTCACATGTTTATTAAACATGGAAAAATTGATGCTCTCTATTTCCGTCAATCGACCTATGGCGCACTGATGATCGCTAATAAGCGTGAAACAGCTGTCTGCGTACTGGTGGATTGACGGAGGTATAGAGCAACCCTCGTATATCGGCTTTACGCTGCTTGCGTCAAAATCCGTGCCTCTAGTGACAAAAGCGAACGAGCCTTGTCGTTCCGCCAAAGAGTTTACTGCTGCTAGTAGCGTTTCTCTTTGGTTGCCGTTACCTTCGGGTACTAGATGGCGCACCGGCAGAATTCCTTCTGTCTACTAACCATAAAACAGTTTCAAAAATGACCATGGGCGTACCATCCACAATTGCTCGGAGAGCCTCTCTAGTATTCCTCGTTCGAACGGCCGTCTGGGACAGCTCGAACATATTTTGTGAAAAACAGATGTTTCAGACTGTGGTCCTTTGTGAGGTTAGTCATATCAATTAGTCTACTTGCTCTCTTCTGGAGAGTTTCAAGAAGCTTCAGAGCGCATCCCCACACATGGAAGTAATACTCCAATGATGGTCGGATATGTGACTTGTAAAGCAGAAGTAGTTGCTCTGGTGTTTACAGCTCCTACAGCGGAACAAAACCCAAGCTTGTGGGATGCCGCCCTAGCAATACTGACGACGCGTGACGTGGTCGCGCCAGGACGTATTGTTGTTGATGTTGATCCCAAAAGCTTGACGAAGGTTGACTCGACTATTAGGTGACCCTCCATTTCCACAGTTGGTAAGCCAACGTGAGACTTCTTTGTTAGTGCTGTTGCCTGAGTTTTCTGCACTTTAAGCGTACCTTATTTACTAATCCCCAATCGACAATTGTTTTTGATATCTACGTTGATCTATGAGGCATGTTGCTGTCGCCGACGTTCCGTCTCCTGACATGTTGTGACTTGTCTGATTCCATTCACGATGTTAAAGTACTGTCATCTGCGAAGCTGTAGTTGGATTGGATGTTATTTCCAGCAGCTCGTTAATAATAAACAGAGATCGGTTGTTCAAAAAGCTATTCAGCCACTGGCCTGTATTCACGCCTTCCGCACCTACTTTCCTAAACCTTTGAACTATGAAAGGTTACTATATACTAATCCATGACATTAGTACAATATGTGGTCTGGAGTAACTTTAATATCCCCCCTCCTATTGTCCTGTGTTTGCGTCATCTCCACCTATTTGTCTACTTTTTAATCTATGATATACTAGTCCACGTGATATGACGTCAAACAGGGTTTAATATTGATTAAACGTAGGCATACTTTTTGCAAAACTCAATTTACATCGGAACCGTCTGTTGTTTAATTCATAAAGGGAGTTTAATTAAAAATTAACTGGTTCAGTGTTTGTGGGGTCGAGACCTGTACGGGATAGGCGATTATCATGAAAAATTTGTTAATTTTTAGTATAATATCCTGTAGTTTTCTGCTATCCAGGGCAAACATACTTCTGTCGCATTGATTTTCGTCAAAAAACATTGGAATCCAAAACTGCGACCGGATTTGTAAGCAGCGCCTTCGAAATATTCAGAACACGAGACTCCATCTAAAGAGAAAATTAAATAAAGATTTTAAATTTTTTAGGTGAACCTGAAGATCTGAAAGATCAGAAATTTTTGATTTTCGTCAAACGATACTAAGTCTCAAAACTAAGACCCGATTTGTAATCAGAGTCCTCAAATTATCTAGGACACGAGGTTTCATCTTAATAGAAAGCCAAATAAAAATTTTCGATTTTTTAGGCAAACCTGAGGATTTGAAAGATCTGGAATTTATTATTTTGATCAAACGATACTGAATCTCAAAACTGTGACCAGATTTGTAATCAGCGTTCTTAAATTATCCAAAACACGAGGCTTCATCTTAATAAGAAGCCAAATAAATTTTTTCGATTATTTAGGTAAACCTGAAAGATGTGAAATTTTTTATTTCCATGAAACCGAACCGAAACTCAAAAGTGCTACCAGATTTGTAATTAGCACCATCAAATTATTCAAAACATGTGGTATTATCTCGATAGAAAACGAAACAAATATTTTTGATTTTTTAGGCAAATCTGAAGATCTGAGATTTTTGATCTCCACCAAACAAAACTGAAATTAAAAACTGCGACCAGATATGTAATCAGGACCCTTAAATTATCCAAAACTAGTAGTAGCAACATATAGATATTGGGAAGCAGTACGTTGAAAAGGTATTGGTTCGCCATCTGTTTAGCAAAGCCGGTACCTGAGCGTTTAATTTGGGTATCCGTGCACTGTTTATGTGACCCGTTCTGAGACCTAAATTACATAGACGAGCTTTAATAAAAGCGAAATGACGTCGTCTGTGATCGGTTTCTTATGAATGATTGAAATTGCTACTTCTTAATTATCCAAAGCACAAGGATTCATCTTAGAATAGACTCATTGTCATGAAGCACTGTTTCGCATAGAATTTAAGTCACAATAAGACAATACGCTTTTACGTTCTCACAATGCTTCCACTCAAGTGCCTCTACTGTACGCCTGGCTTGAAAATAAAATATCAAATTCCTAGATCTGGCGCTGGGAGCGTCGAAGCAGAAATCATAAATATCAAAGTTTTACGGAAGACATTGTAATTTCCAATCTGCGGCCTGAAAATAAAGGCAATTGAGTGCGAGGCTAAAGCGCAACTACAAAGGAAATTGAATAGAATAACTGCGCTTTGACACAGAATAGCAAGGTACATGTGTTTTCCACAGAAACTAGGGAGGTTGCCAGAACGCATAGAGTTCAGTGAACATATAATGCTGGAACAAACAACGACGTTGGGTACTAAGCAGGGCAGCATTAGGTTCGAGACAATCTGAGTATGCTCCCTACTATTTATGATTGTCCTCAGGGGCGTTCGTTCACGGGAGTGACTTTTTTATGTTTTATGACCAGCCTCAAAGGCTGAGCTCGCAGAGCCTCTCTAGTCTTACTCGTTCGGACGCCCTTCGGTGTTATTATCTCAGAAAGCTCACTAGAACATCTTCCGTGATAGAATCTGTAAAACAGGGGCAGCTCAGCCACTCTTCTTCGATGTCCCAGGCTATGGAAGTCCTCTGTGAGGTTAGGCGTATCGCTTAGTCTAATTGCTCTTTTCTGGAGGCTTTAGAGAGTGCTTCGGAGCGCAGTCCCACACATGTGAGAATACTCCAACAATGGTCGGATCCGTGCCTTGTAGAGAAGCAGTACTTGCTCTGGTGAATACAGCTTCCTACGGCGGAACAAAACGCCAAGCTTCTGGGATGCCGATTTGGCAATACTGACGACGTGGTCATGCCAGGACATGTTATTGACTGCTGATCGCCAAAAGCTTGACGGAAGGTGACTCAAGTATTGAGTGACCCGCCATTTCCACAGTTGGTAAGCCAACGTGAGACTTCTTTGTCAGTGTTGCTGCTTGTTTGTTGTAATTGTAACCTTTAGCCGCTAATGTGCAATCGACGATACTCCATTGACTATATAATGTGCTTAAATTTGACAACGCACCGCATCTGGGTAGTGGGGTGCTAGGTACCTTTCGGCGAAGTCTGTTGCTGTTTTTCAGTTAGTCGACAATAGCAAGTTATATGGAGTAGCATGCTATAATTGGCAAATTGTATTGTAACGGCACCTTAGCGAGTATGCACCGAAGACAAACACGAAAATTTCCTTTTTTTTTATATTAGCAGTTACTACGAGCAGGTTTACAGATCGTATGCAACCTGGTGAGCAAACGTTTGAAGAATGGGTCAGAACTTATGAACCAAGATAACAAAAACAAGCCATTTACTGAAAGTCATGATGAGTTAAACGATTCACCTATAATAGGAATTACATGAAGAACACTCATACGCAGAATATAATCGAGATGAAGATGAAATGGAAGATCTACAGGGTGAGACAGTAAATGAGACAAAATATTTGCCACTCGGAGAAGGGAAGTTTTAGATCGAAAAAAAGGCAGTTTAAGCGGTATAAAATTTCAGGGTCTGTAGTTACTACAAGATCTGTGTATGAAATATTGGAGTGCGAATCTTATCGCAGCTCATTTTGTCATACGTATGAAGCAGGCATTAGTAAATATTGGAACTAGAAAGCTCAACATCTTAGTCACTTTATCTGGTCAAAGAGGTGTATAAAATGTGTGTTATATGGAAATAGCTGCTAAATTCTCAAAAGATAGTGTTTGTGATATGTTACTGCTCATTTTATATATCGGTTAATGCAACAGAAGTTCTTCAATAATATGTTTCTTCAAACCATTTACGAATAAATATTTATAATATAAAGGTTGCTTTAATCAAAAATGTTTAAAAAATGAGCGGTTTCTCAAACCGCACGTTAGTGGTTATGTACCGTGTTCGTACGTAAGGGGTTGAAGCTTAATCACCAAGGTAGTTACCCCCACTCGTCACATACACAATCTGTGCTGCGGTTACTGAGCTTACGCGACTAGAAATGCGCCAACAGACAGACCAACAAAAATGAGTGACGAGAATGTTCGTTATGTACTTCCTAAAACCTATCGGTATGAGAAGTCATGATACATTGAAATTCCAGAAAATTTCGCGTCTGTTAGAAGCCTCACCGGCTCTTACAAAATCACCTTCTAGCACTGTGACGTCTGTGGATATCAGCATCACAGAAACCTTTTTATATTTCTCTGCGAGGTGTAGCATTATGTAAATGAAAAGTTATATTTTCTGTCTCCATCGAAACTTTCATTCGGTTTATTGTGCCTTGCTTCGCAGTCTGCGACTTACCAAACCAATTTCGCTACGATGTCTCTAGGCGTGACAATTTGTTCGAAATCAAAATACGCTTTCCCGTTGTTTTCTCTCAAACTGTTTCTGGCAAATCCCGCAAAAAGCTACTGTCTGAAACGACAAGTGATTCCAGAGTTTGATACGCAAAGAGGGCTATGGCAGAATGATGGGTACAAATGAAGGTGTCCAGGTAAACATATCCAGTTATGTCCAGTAGAGTGGCTTACTTGGCGAGTAAGATATCTAGTTGTGCCTAGCAATATGGCTTACAGTGCGAGTAAACTAGAACAGATTTCAATTTAGTTTTTATTTTGCGCAACCTTGGCCAATCATTTCCACATTGGCTTACCAACTGTGGAAAAGGAGGATCACCCGTTAGCCGAGTCACCTTCCGTCAAGATTTTGGGGATCAATATCAACAATAACATACCCTTGCACGACCACGTCGTCAGTATTGCTAAAACGGCGTCTCAGAGTTTGGAGTTTTGTTCCGCCGCAGGAAGTTGTATACACCAGAGCAACCACTGCTGCTCTAAAAGGCACAGATCCGACTATCGTTGGAGTATTGCTTCCATCTCCAAAGCGCACTCTAAAGCTTTTGGACACTATTCAGAAGAGAGCAATTACACCGATCGATATGCCTAACCTCAAAAAAGACCTCCACAGCCTAGAACATCGAAGAAGGGTCGCTGACGTTTTCCTGTTTCACAGATTCTATCACAGAATATCTTCGAGTGAGCTCTCCCAGATAATAACACCGAAGATCGTCCGAAAAAGGAACACTAGAGAGTCTCTGCCAGCTTATCCTTACCGAGTCGAGAGTCCCTACTCTCCGAACCAGCGTCTTCCAGCATGCCTTCTTTTGGAAAACTTCGACGCTGTGGAATGGGCTATCGGAGAATTTCTTTCGCCGGCTACAACCTGCAGTGTTTCAAATATAATGTGGACCGAAACTTATCCTCTCGCAGCGCCATAGGCTTTTAGCCTTTGCGGAAGGCTGACCACAAAAAAACTTGCTCATAGGTACTGAAAAATTTGGAGGGCTCCTATCAGAGGTATCGCTACCTTTTTACTTAAAGCTCTACGTTGAGATAGTTTAAAACTAAATTAAAATATTTTATAGTTAATAAGTGTTTAATGTATAAATGTGTAATTAAAGTTTCTGTGATTTTTATGTTTGTTGTACATATGTTTGTACCCTTTACCTAATTTTTACGAGTCTTATATACTGTGTCAAAAATTCATGAATATTACGTTCTATAATAAATCCATGTTATGGTGGAAAAGATACAAGATTAGAATTTACTATGGCATCAATATCAACATCTTATTTGGTACCACTAATTATGACGTAAAAGGAGTCCTCAAAAAAGCCACTAGGGTGACAGTTCAGTAAGGAGGTAAGATCTGATGAAAGTGTCTGTAGAGGAGGACTTACTTACGCACAGAGTGAACCTCCAGTGAGTGGTTCTAAATTTGTCAACTTATTGTTTATATGACAACTAAGGTATGACCAAGTCAAGTCATTTTTGATTATCAGAGCGGTCCGTAGGATCTTAGCTCTTGTGACATAGTATCAGTTCGTAAGGCTGTCAGGTGTGATAATCCAGGAACCAGACAACATCAAAGAGCGAAGGGAAGAGGAAAGTAGGGAAGAAATGTGAAGAGCAAAGAAGAAAATCACTCAGAACAGGAGGCGCTTAGGCATTCTTTTTTCGAACATCTTTTAAATATAGCTGAGAGTTTAATTTTGGATAGTTTTCGTGGGACGGTTTAATTTTTACTATATTAAATTCGCGATGCAATTTTGTTATCCACAGAGCGCGCTGCGGCCTTGCGTGCTTGCGAATATGCACACAGAAAAATTCGTCGTTTTGTCAAAGACTCACGCTTTGATTCAATGGGACGTTACACTCAGGATTCCTCAAATACAGTGATGTTTTATCGAATGGGTAGTGTATAGTTGGTAACGAATTATATCGTATTGTTGATTCAACTACAAGATGTCATTGGATTCCAATGAATGATTCAATCGCAGCCTGTCATTGAATCGAATCTGTGTTTGGTAATTGATTGAGATAACACAATACAGCTAACAACGGAACAACACAACGGAACAACACAACGAAACAACCTCGTCCATGTTGGCGGGTTGGCGCCGATAATAACACTAAGATGATCTCCCTGTTCTTTCTTTTTACGTTCATTGAATTGGGACACCAGTCCCGCCGAATACTGACTATGGTTCAGCGCACAAAAGGGCCTTTGAATTCGATATATGATGTTGTTGGGACCAATAATACTTACCAATTTCTCTAACACTATGGACAATGTTTTGAAGGCATGGCTTATTGTTCCCGTATAATAGTTACTTTTTGAAACCAAGGTAATTTTTAACAGATGAATTTTCACGAACTGCTGTTACATGAATAATTTTTGTACATCGAATAGATTGTATGCCTTGCTTAAATAGAACATAGGACAAATTTTGAAAATAAAAGGGTGTTTTGATTGCATTATATGTCAATACTAGTATCGGAAGGATTATACATATCATTAGAATGAATATAAAATTATTTTGAGTTTATTGGCGTACCTGTGATTACTTCGAAAATAAGGACTTAATCCTTTCAATGACATGGATGATTTGAAACAACTGTAAATATACTTAAAGCGATGGAAATACATTCAAATACTAACAATTAATTGAAAACGCAACAGTATTTTTTTCTGTGTGCTAGACTATGTAGTCCACTGATTCGCACAACAAAGGGTTGCGGTGTGATTTTGCTTGATCATAGTGCCGCTGCACCTGCTGTTTAATAAAGTCCTCTAAATAAGGGAATCAAGCTCTCTGTGGAGAATCTCGTTTGAAATTCTCGTCTTTTAGGAATATCCCAAACAATTCCAAAAATGAATTTTGATAAATGCAGGCTGTCGTCTATTGCACTTAGCCATTTGTAAGAAAGACCGCTTGCAACGCCTGTGTTGAACTGATCAATGGACTTATGATCTGTTGTAATGACCTTAGCGCGGTTGCCAGGTCCACGTTCTGCAAGGTCGCAGAAGAGTTCAAAGAGGGAGCAGTCAAGGTTGCACATCCGCGTATGTGACATTGCGCCTTTGCGCTGTCACTTGCAAATCCTAGGGGCGAATCTGCAACTTGGGCTATTAGCAGGATGGCTCTCTCCACAGTTTGTGGAGAGGGCCACTTTCACTTATCTAGTCCGGTTTTACCACATATGTGGGTCGTGGTCAAAAGCTCATTTCAAACACTTAGGTGGTGCGGTAAAGTACGTTTGCGTATGCCCATATTTTTGACAGCGGTGACACTGCCCAATGAGTCTAGCGTTCTTCTGAACTTCACCTCGTATAGCCATAAGCCTGCACCAGTTGTTGGTGGAGAGAGCAGCTCATGTTCATTAAACATTTCCCAATCAGTGGCGGCTGGTGAGGTAGTGCCACAGTGCCATGGTACTACCTTAATATTCCACAAAAACATATTTATCTATCTCTTAAACTTTTATTATTCTATGTTAGTTTCCAACGACTTTTATATGAAATGGCAATAGCGCCTCAGCGCATAAGTGCTTGCACCAGGCGACACGTGGTATCGGGGCAACTCACACGATGAGAGCTGACGATGCGGCGCGACGCGATATGACAAGATTGACAACAGCGTACTGTTCCGTTTCTTCTAAGGCACAAACAGAGTGAGAGAAATCTTATCACAAATGCTTATGCGTCACAGAGATAACGCTATGCTGGACGTTTGGATAGATTTTAAATACGAAAATCCGAAGTAGATCGTGAAAGGCACATTACCCATATTTCCATCCATAGTTCACTGTTTTTGTTTTGTTTCAGCACATTTGATTTCTTTATGTTTGATGCTGATGTCGGCTTTTCTCATTAAATGTTTAAAATTTAGATCTTATCAGTTTGAGAACTTTAGTTTGAGTGAGTTGTGCTCTGTTTTCGAATCGGTATCTCTTTTGTGTTTAATTAAAATATATCACTGGAGCGAAAATAAATAAAATTGGCGCATTAATAAACTCATTTAGTAATCTTCCGCTGGAAGAAAAACTGCAGATTAAGGAGTTAGGACGTTCAACATCTGATTTAAAAATTGGAATACTTATTAGTAGTGGACAGAAATCGTGTTGACGAAAATTTAATAAAACTATTTATGATAAAAACAATTGGATAAGTGACTGTGAAGAAGTTAACAAACTATTTTGTTTTGTGTGTGTTCTATTTGGAGGCGACGACACTTGGGCGAAAAAAGGCATGGATGACCTTATTCATATATGGGAGAAAATGAAGACCCATGAAAAATCTGAAGGGCATATGAATAATGTTTTCAGTTTATCGCTGCTTGATAAGTCGCACATAAAGACTCAGTTAAATTCGGCTTATCGGCTAGTTATAAGCATTTTGTTTTTTCAATTTTATATCGGTTTGAAATTTTGCTCGCTCTATATCGTACCTGAACATATTCAAAATAATCAGTTTTCCTGAGCCTCATTAATTCCCTGCTGTTGCTGCAAGTGTTCCTGAGGTTTTCCTGGAGTTGTCTACCTGTAGGTGTGCCAGTGTTACAAGGAAGAGCGACGTTCGGCCATATTTTATTTAAAATTTTGACACTTTTGTGTGACTTGTACGTCATAGCAAGGACTTAGGACATAGGACATAAATACTGAATGTTTGAAGATTTCAATGAGCAAAAAGAAAAAGAAAATTACCAGTGACTCTTTATCTGAAGAAACGAACGTAAGTATATCTCAAGAAGAAAATGAATATCTTAGATTAAATAACGAACGACTACAACGAGAACTGACACAAAAAAATGAGGAGCTTGAACTTCATCGATCAATACTTCTTGAGAAGGACAAATTAATTTATCAATTAACGAACGAAAATCGTAGGCTTCAAGAACAATATGACCTCATAAGCTCAAACATTGTAGAAAAAGACTCAGTTGTTACAACGCTCCAAAAATTAAATGCAAGATAGAAACAATAGAAAAAAGAAACATAACAAATCAATCATATTCAGAAATTGTCATGACCAATCCTCCAGTGAAAAATAAACCAAAATCATTAAAAACTATAATAATCACCCCTGAAAAGCAGCAGTCCGACTACCTTACTAGAAGAGACCTGAGCAGAAATGTAAATTTGTCAAAACTTAATATAAAAGTCGAAAATGTTAAAACCTTGAAGAATGGTGGAATAGAGTTGAACGTAGAAGATAGCTGCCATACCAAATTGAAAGAAGAAATAAAAAAGAAATTGCCACAGCAATACAAATTATCAGAGCCCAAGATGTTCAAACCAAGAATTAAAATTGTTGGCTACCGCTCCGATGACAAGATCACCGAAAAGGAAGTAGAAGAAGACATTATTCGCCAAAATCACTTTGTAACCGAAGAAGATTTGCACGTCACCTATATTATGTACATAAGTCATAAAAAATTTTATATAATATACGCAGAAATTTCAGGTAAATTATATAGTCAAATTTTTGATAATAATAATAGCAAAATTTTAGCTGGTTTTCAAAATTTGTCGGTCTACTCTAACAACGAAATTTCTCAATGTAAAAATTGTTTAAAGTTCAATCATTCAGAAAAAAAATGCACCAACCAAAAAGTATGCATGAAATGTGGACAGAACCACGACAGTACGACATGCAACATGATTACGCATACATGTTGTAATTGTTTATATTCTAATGAAAAATATCACAAGAATTATGATATTAACCACTCTCCAACAGATAGAACTTGTCCGGTGTTTACGTTTTTTCAACAAAAACACATATCAAGAATATTATTCTAAAACTTAGTATATTTATTTTTATGTTTATTTATGGATCTGTATATCAAGGAATTAGAACAAACTTGTATTGAAACATTAGTTATAAATAGTGTTCAAGAATATAAGAATGTCAGTTCATCTTCTCAAAATAGCTTTAAAATCTTTCATAATAACATAAGAAGTATCTCGAAAAATTTTGATGAAATGCTGATGTTTATTGATGAGTTAAAGGAAAAATTTGACATGTTGATTTTCACAGAAACTTGGCAAATAAAATATCCTGAGTTATACAGAATTTCAGGATATGCACAAATTTATAATAATGGTGATATTAATCAAAACGATGGTGTTGTAGTTTTTATAAAGAATAATTATAATTACAGTCATGAGATAATTACATTTGAACGACTCAAAATTATAAGCGTCAAAATTATACTTGCCAATTTAAAGATACTAAATATTTTAGCAATTTATAGGTCACCATCAACATCTCCATATGCGTTCAACAGGCAACTTGAGGATTTTTTACACAAAAGTAAATATGCAGCAAATCAAACATCTATCATCATTGGCGACATAAATATTGACATTCTTGCAGATTCTGATTATGCACATGACTATTTAAATATATTATATAGCAATGGTTTTAGGTCTTTTGTCAATCAATACACAAGACAGTTCAAGAATCAGAACTCTTGCATTGACCACATATTCATCAAAAGCTCAGTAAATACGTATGCATTTAAGCCTATTATTTACAAGCATAACGTAACTGACCACTATCCGATCATATTGCAAACCAATTTTGATACTAATAGAGAGGAAGATCATCCAGCAAAATTTAAGACATACATCAACTATGCCAAACTATATAAACATTTTTCCAGTGAACTTTGGAATGATTTTTTTAAACTAGATCACCCCAATGATATTGCATATAATTTAATAGAAAAAATTCGAAATAGCATAACAAAAAGCACCATCAAAGTTAAAACAACAAAAAAACATAGGAAAAGAACGGACTGGATAACAACAGCTGTTCTCAATTCAATTAATAAGAAAAATGAGATGTACAGACTATTATCCAAAGACTGGAACAACGAACAGCTACAAAATGATTACAAAAAATATAAAAACAGACTTACAACGATCATACATGAGGCAAAAAAGAACTATTTCAAAAATGAAATTAATAAGAACAGGAGTTCACCTAGAAAATTATGGAATTGTATTAAAAATTTGTGTAATGAAAATAAAGATAAAAATACGATAAATCACATAATGACGGCAAGTGGTACAATAGAAGATGATAAAAATAACATATCAAACATGTTTGTAGATTACTACTCAAACGTTGGCAGTAAATTGGCATCTAAATTTTCACGTAATAATAGTTACAAATTTTTCTCACCTAGAAGTTTGAATTCATTTTTTATTGAAGACACTGATCCCAAGGAAGTTGAGTTTATAATAAGTAATCTTAAAACGCATAAATCGCCAGGAACTGATGGAATAACAACTGAAGTTTTAAAAACAATAGTCACTATAGTTTCAACACCTATAACCTATTTAGTAAATAAAATTTTTGAGTCAGGAATATACCCATCTGCTTTTAAAATAGGGGTAATCAAACCTATCTACAAATCTGGCAAAAAAACAGAAATGACAAATTATAGACCTATTACACTTATATCAAGTTTAGCTAAGGTATTTGAAAAAGTATTAAAAAGTAGGATTGAATCCTTCCTAGAAAAAAATAAAATTTTGTCTGAGAACCAATTTGGATTTAAAAAAGGAGTTTCCACTCAGGATGCCATCTTATATCTTACTAATCATATATATGAATCGTTAGATAAAAAAATCCCTACCGTATCTGTATTTATTGATCTAGCTAAAGCATTTGACACTGTCAGCCATAGGATTCTGTTGAATAAATTAGAGCATATCGGCTTTCGTGGAGTATCATTCAGGCTAATGGAAAGCTATCTAAACAATCGCACAAATTATGTCGAAATAAATAATATCTTGAGTGAGTGCAAAATATTTGAGTACGGCGTACCACAAGGCACCGTCTTAGGACCGCTCTTATTCAATATTTATATAAACGACCTACTTAATATTGCCACAAAATCAATGATACACTGCTTTGCAGATGATACAGTGATAACCTATCAAGCATCAAGCTGGAAAGAAATCCAAGAAATAATCAGGTATGATATAACAATTATTAAAAATTGGTTTGATACCAATCTTCTTACGATAAATTTTGATAAATCTTACTATTTACCTTTTTCGTCATATAAAAATACGTTACCAAATTTTGGACCTATTGAAATAGACAAAAGACAAATTTTTGAGGCTGATAGTGTCAAATACTTAGGTATAATAATTGATAAACATTTAACATGGGATTTACAAATAAAATTTCTTTCGCGAAAAGTCAGACAACTATTACCTAAATTAAAATATCTTAGACAATTTCTAAGCACACGTTGTTTAGAAACATTATATTATTCTCTTGTGCAGTCCCAACTAAATTATGGCATCTTAGGTTGGGGAGGAGTGCATCAAACTCATTTGAAGAGTATCAGTTCCTTGCAAAAATGTGTTTTGAAGATTGTTTATTATAAAGAACCCACTTACCCCTCAAATAATTTATTTAAAGAATCCCAGAAATTTGACATCCGACAACTATACAGCTACAACATATTGAATTTCGTCCACAAACATCAAAATTACATCAATTTCAATAGCCATGAACATAATACACGAACCAAGAATAGGACCTTAAGACCTCCTATATTTAAGTCAATAGGCCAAAAAAGTTTAATATATCTATGTTGCTGCATATACGATTTACTTCCTGCTTCACTGAAATCCATAAAATCTCATACTGTATACAAAAAAAAAGTCAAAAATTGGATAATGGACACACCCAGAGATATTTTTTCAAATGTTTTTAACACGATTTTGAACTGACACACTTACAAATTTTTAATATAGTTAGTATTAGTTTTAATATACGTATTGTTAAATATATGTATGTATTTTAACCCACGCACAAGGTCAGCACCTTCTGTGGGTCAAACAATTTATTTGCCCTGTATTGTTGGTGAATAAATTATTATTATTATTATTATTCTGGCACTACCTCTCTAAATTGGCACGAGCCGCCACTGTTCCCAATAAGGTATGCTATGATATGATATAATTATAAACGACTTTCAAGGAAGTTCTATATCCTGGTATAGTGCATGCATGGCCCATTCACATTATAGCTAGGTTTTAGGTTACAGTCGCTTTCCGCAAACAAAGGTTACATCACCGTTGAAACAGGACCTTCCGCAATTTTCCATTCAGAACTAGTGAGTCGCATGGCGGATGGCGGATCCGGGCCGTTTACGAGCGTAGCTCTATAAATCTAGTAGGCGGCGCAGCGAAACGAATCCGCGACGAACATTAACAACGGTCGCTGTCCGACACCGGCGATCAGGAAGCTGCTTGATTTATCAGTAAGCACGGAATGCGTGACATCGGACACTTCCTGATACAACCCACAGACGTTACATTGGAACTAGACCGACCTGATAGTATATGCTCTGACAGAAAAGCTGACTTGCGTCTAGCCGGACCCTGCAACTTTCCAACCCGCAGTCTCGAAGACTGCCGAAGCTTTCCGATCATTATACGATGATGCCGCAACGGCGCCAAATTTGAATCTAACGTAACGTTATTGCTTATCTTCTACATGAATAATTTAAGACTTTAATACATGAGGGGGCTGATGTTAACTATTGGATAATGGATATTTTTATTCTAAAAAAAAACGCTTCAACGAGGAAGAAATGATAAAAGTTGCCTTTACTGACAGTTCAAAATGTAAAAAAACCAAAGTAGGGCACTTTAGTAGATAATGCAAAAGTTTTCTATCTTCGTGCAACATTGGTTATACATGTGGAATATTATTTGTGGCTAATAAATAATATATTTCGTGAAAAGTGCACGGTCCGGCTAGACGCAAGTGAAGAGCTGTGGCAAACAGTCCCGTTCTTGACATGACCTCAAATGTAATGAACAGGGAGGTGATCGTCCATACTAGTTTAACAGTTCACCTCCACTCCAGAGAGGAGTGGAGGGAACGAATGAATTCTACCTAATCTGACACATAGGACGTTTATCTGGCTATGGAATGCACAGAAAATCTTCCAGGATGAAGCTTTGAGTACCACTGATCCGGACCCTTACAAAATCGACATACAGTCAGGTTAGGCAACTCCGATCATGGCTTAGCCGAAGTTACGTTCCCTTCTGCGAAGGATGTGTCTTCGGAAATTCGCCCAAGCCGCAAAATCTGGCACTACGGCCATGCTAACTGGGACAGTCTGAGAGACTTTTTTCCAACTTGCCCTGGAGCGAAGTTTGCTCTGATATGTATTAACTGTTTGCTCGGAAATCACAGAGGTTACATCCTGCATACAACCAAATCATACAAACTAGATTCTAAGGGCTGGTTGAACAAGTCTTGTGACACAGCTCGTCGGCAGAAAGTTCTGGTCCACCGAACTTATAGAATCCCACCGTCAAAAACAGACAGGCTGAATTGAGTCCAAGAATAGATAGGAACCATCCGACATGCAAAAAATCAGTATGACGCCAAAATAAAAAGCAAGGTTATCTCACATCCTAACGGCAGCCGTTTCTTCTGGACTCTTGTCAAACAAATAGAGTGCAACTTCTCGAGGAGCAGCTTACCTCCAATCACATCATGTGTGGATGGAACAGTTGCTACTGCTACCAAGGACAAAGCCGAAATATTTGCCACTATAAATGTCCCATCCTGTATCCAGGTACCATCCATACCGAGAGTACCCCAAACTATGACACTTGATATTGATGAGGCGAATGTGCCCGACATGATCCCTTCTACTGTTATGAAAAAGTGCACATCCAGCGGATGCCAAAGAAGAGCTCCAAAGCTGATCATCCAATTAACTACAGACCTATAGCTCTGTTACCCGTGATCAGTAAAGTGATGGAGAAATGCGTCAACGAAGAGCTCATAAAATATCTTGAGCTCTATTACTTAATTAATGACAGACTATAAAGATTCTGACATCAAAAGCCAAAAGGGGGTCTCCTGGTTTAGGTACGTCACACATATATGGAACAAACTCATCCATTTGTTTTGCTCTCTATATTCCAGAGGCATTCAATAAACTGTGGCATACGGCTCTCCTAAACAAGCTGCCGTCTTACGGCTTCTCTGCTAAGCTTTGCGGTTGACTCGCAGACTTCCTCTCAGGTCGGAAAATTATCTGTCGTGGTAGACGGCTCTTCCTCTTCCTTCCATAACATCAATGCTGGGGTTCCGCAGGGATTGGTATGGGCTCAGACACTGTTTCTACTCTACATGAATGATCTACTCTCTAGCATTACAAACCCGATCCACAGTTTTGCGGAAGACAGTACTCTGCAAATAGGCATCATGAGCAATAGACCGATCTCTGTGGTCGAGTTAGAATGCAGAAGACTGGCAGTGGCTGCTTCGCTTTCAAAAGATCAAGATGAATATGAACGTAATATGGTCTGTGTTTAATACGACCGCGTTACACTTTATTATAAGAAATTTGTATTGTTAAAAAAACAGAACGAGAGTTGATAGACTTCAAGTATAGTCTATGTTTCACTGAAGGCACGTCGTGTCCCTTAGAGGCATTAATTTAGCGAAGATTATTACACATATATCTCGACTGTAATAGTGAAACTTCCACTTCCTTTGGCATTGTCGGAACTAGGACGAGGCCTGCTAAACTCTCTCGACGACGATTCAATTGAACACCAACAATGGCGCCTCAAAAATCGGCGCGGGAGGCCTTGATATCGTCTAACTGCATACCCAAATGCAACCTCCGTTGCAAATGTAACATGAATATGACGTCCTTTCACTCTGCCTGCTCAAGTACTAACTGATAGCGCCCAAAGTTTACCTCGTCAGCGACGCTCGCGTTAGCGTCAACCGCCGCCACGTTGAATAACATTTGCTCTAAGACGCGACCTAATTATTTGGCATTGTTCGACGTAATTCAAGGGAAGTAGGTCAACTTGTTGGATGCCTTACTTCTTAATGTTAGACACGCTAACAGAGGACACGTGGGACTCTTAGGTCCGTTTTCATAGTCGTTTCTCAAGTATCCCTCAAGTATTACTCAAGGGTTAATTGAGGGTTCCTTGAGCGTTACTCATGGGTTACGCAAGGGACACTCAAGTGTGGCTTTCCTTGTGTATTTGTTTCCTAGACCACATCTACCAGACGGCGGGGTTCATTCAGCGACGCTGTCATATTTCAAATATAAGTTAATTTGTTATGTCCATGCCTACGCATTTTGGTGATTTCTGTTAGGTCTTTTTGTTTTGTGCCAGTATTTCTGTTTTGTACCAAACATTTTTCCGGATGTGACAGAAACTGACAACACCGTGCACCAAAAAATTAACCTACAAAATCGCATCAGCAAGACCTTACTTAAGGGACCCTCAAGTATTAAGGTACCCTTAATTATCCACTATGAATATGACCCTTGGAACCAAATCTGCTTTATGCACGTTTCATGCCACACAAGCATGGTAAGGTGGAATTAAATAGATATCATCTTTGCATCGACGCAATACTATACACGTTGAAACCTACATCAGCGTCACCGACTCGGCGTCATGGCTCACCATCAAAAATGGGATTCCAGGCTCTGCATCATTGCAAGCCGCAACTGATGCCAAATACATGATTCAGTACTACACACGCTGCTACTTGCATCATGAAACGAAGAAGTCGATGCCTGCACCGCAGCATGCATCAGCGTATGTAGGCCGCTTTTGACCGCTCTTCTTTCGTGTCCCAGATTATACGAGATCCCCATACCATCGAAATTGCGTCATTTGGTGGAGTGATGTTGCGTATTAGAAGGTTTCCACCAAGTGATTTACAGTAGCACGGATAATTCGCAGCCCGGATAACCCGCGCACGAATAATCGAGGTTCTACTGTACCTATCTACCAATTTATCTAGTACCCCTTTATATGTTAAGGCGAACTGCGCCCATGGTCACAGCACGTATTTTACTGCGTATCGCTCGACTTGGCGTACTGCTTCGCTAACACAAATTTGGGCATTTTTTACGGTCTGACAACCTTTCGAGGATAAATTTGTGGAATACGCCGGTCGAAAGAGACAAATGTTGGCCAGCATTTGTTTTCGCAGCCGATGCTTCGGACCACTACGAAGGCTCCATTCGGGCTAACTAGGAAATATGCCCAGTTCCCAGTTGAAACTGGTAGAGACAACAAAGGGTCACGGGCTGGCTTTTTTCAGAATGCGATTCGACAATAATTTGCATATCCTTGCTACCCACTGACAAATATAAAAACAGATTTATTAACCTTTAACTACAAGCGCTTGGTTTTTAAGTACGCTTAATATCCTGAAAGATATAAGCTGTCGCCTCTGCCGTTCTACCTAACCCTTAAAGGTCCTTTGTGAATCCTGGCAGGAATCTTCTCGAAACTGCAAACCCTATCCTACATATGAGAAGTGATATGATTTCTCCTACATATCGGTTCGGCTGCAAATTTACCGTGAGGCATCCTAAAGAGTGGGCCAAGCGGCAGACGGCCTTTTGAGGGGAAAGGGTCAGTCTGGTACACGGACGGTTCACCACCGACGAAGCCTCCGGCGCTGGAGTCTGTGGGCCAAAAACAAAGGTCTCCCTCTCTCTTGTGGGGATACACCACGGTATTCCAACCAGAGATATATGCGATTTTAACTTGTGCCTTTCGTATTTACATAATTCAGGGGCCAAACAGGCGGATCACAATCTGCTCTGACAGTCATGCAACATTAAAAGCATTAAGTGCTTGTAGGTTGACATCAAGGCTTGTTCTGCAATGTAGAAAGGTCTTGGTTGACATTTCGGCAAGACATCAAGTGTCACTTATGTGGGTGCCGAGTCATGCTGGAGTTAGTGGTAATGAAATGCGGACGCGCTCGCAAGGTGAGGATCAAGGAATAACTTTCTGGGTCCTGAGCCGGCGCTGGGGCTGGCAGTTGGTACCATTAGGAGGAAAACAGAGGTGTGGTTGCAGATGGAGAGGAATCTCTGGACATCTCCGTCAAGTTAGACAACTGATTTTAGGACCTCTGGATAAGGTGGGGCGCTTCTGTCTCTCACTGGACAGAAGCCGACTAAGGCTACTTGACGGCCTGCTATCCGGCCATAACAGCTTCAAACATCATTTGTATGTGATGGGGGTGGCAACTGATCCGACGTGTGTAGCGCGGAGGAAGAATCATCGGCACACATTCTATGTCGCTGTGAAGCCCTTGGGTATCATAGGCAGACTATACTCGGCTCAAGAGTTCTTGACCCTGAGGATGTAAAATGGGCAGGACCCAGGACCATCCTTACATTTGTGATGAGGGCTAGACTTGGGAACAAGGGTAAGGTGAGGTGCAAAAGGGCCCGTTGGTAGACCTATGCACTGGTGGTTCTGGTCACCAGAAAGCATCTCCTTCTTTCATTCATTCATTCATTCATTTATTAATCCATTCATGCAGTCATTCATTCATTCGTTCATTCGTTCATCATTCATTCATCATTCAATCATTCATTCATTCATTCATTCATTCATTCATTCATTCATTCATTCATTCATTCACTCATTCATTCACTCATCCATTTATTCGTTCAGTCAACCCTCAAGGATGGATTTACTTGAAGCTTGCCTCGTCGTCAGTCGCCAGTTGTCTTTCCAACATTGCCGAAGTTTGACCGCTAGTCCGTCTGGTGCCTAGAATACACCGCACGTGTAGTTAAGTAAAAGCATATTATTATTGTTATTTAACAAACATATTCAATTCTTTTGGGTTTTGGGTTATAAATATAGTTTTTTGATACCAAACAAAACTCAGGCTAGATGGCTGGGTAGCGGCAAATAAACAGCGAAGTGTACTCTTAAAACTCTATTTCCAAGCTTTCGGGATCATTTGATCCCTTCTTCAGGGCTACAAAGACAATTTAGCAATCAGCAACATTAGAAAAAATTAAGAATTACTTACAAAAGTTTGTGAGGATGTTGCTGGAAGATGTTATAAAACAAGCCAAAAGAGCAAGTAACAACACACATCTTGCATGAAGCACGTTATACAGACACAGAAATTTACGAAAAACATTACACAATTTACTGTTAAAAGTTAAAATCTTAATAAAATCGTAAAATGGCCGTTCAATGAATATTTTTCGTGCCGGCAATTACGTCTATCGAAACGGTCAAGCACAACGTGTCTGAGCGGAAATAGGTTAGTGGATGGAAATTCAAATTTTGTTCATTTGTCAATTGTCATTTGCCTAAATTATGGCGCATGCGCGCACAATCTATGTTGAAATTATTTTTGTGGAGGGGATTTATGTATAGGGTGATTCAAATTATCACTATACAATGTCGAACAGAATGAACTGATGTAATAAAATGTTTTAATGTATGTAATATAATGCAATGTGCGTGGATAGCAATGAATATATCAAAAAATAGAAAAAACGAATTTATGTGCGTTTATAGCAAGAATTTTAGTGATAATGTGAAATTGTTAAAAAAAGGGGGGAAAGTTTTTTTTCCACAATATATGTGGTGTAAATTAATTGTATATGTATTACATTAACATTGATGAATTCTCCACAGAGTTATCAATACGAAATTTTTCACAATTCAAAAGATATGAATAAATTATGCTAAGGCTGTTGATATCAGTTTTTTTATTAATACAGTTGTCACATTGAAAAATATGTGCCATTTCAAGGAAACATCTTTTCTTTAAATTTGACTCACTTGCCAAAACTTTAACAGAATTGTAGTCAATGGTATGATTGGGAAAATTAGCATGTGATGCCAAAGTACACCTGTTAGGGTAAAGTCTGGCATCACTTTTATGAGAGGTAAGCCTCCCTTTAAGGGACCTGGAAGTTTGACCAATGTATACTGAGTTACAAGTACTGCAAGGAATACTATAAACCACATTGGTTAAGCTAAGCAATGGTACTTTGTCCTTTAATTTGGAAAAAAGATTATTAATTGTTAGAACTGGTTTTGAAGCAATTTTACAGTTTACACTTCTGAAAATCCTGACCAATCCAGGAGTTAATTCTTTGATAAAAGGCAATTTTGCATATATAGTGATAGGTTGAGTGGTAAGTTGAGAATTTTCACCTTGTAAATTATTTGTATTAGCAATGTTGTGGTTAATATTAGCAATTTGTGGTAAATTATTATTTTCTGAATTGAAAAGGATACTGTTAAACAAGCTTGCACATATGCCTTCAAAAACAGGGCAAGAATGAGTAACAACGGAGCTACACACCACCACAACACACGAAATAAAGATATCTTACAACCAGATCAGCATAAGACCACATTATATCAGAAAGGTTTCTATTTTAATAGCTGTAAGCTGTATAATAGTCTCAGTGACGACTTACGGGCATGTTGTAATATATGGGTGTTCAAGAAGAAACTCAAAAGCCTTCTATTGGAAAAAAGTTGCTACAGTATTGGAGAGTTTTTTGACTAAGATTTCAATTTTTTAAATTTATTTCATTACTTTTATGTATGTATCTGTCATCTAAGTATTTGTAATCTGTGTAAGTTAGGAGTTTGTCTATTTACATGTAATTATGTGTTATTGTTTGTATTTTTACATTTAACATTTACTCTATTTACTATTTATTTACGCTCCACAGTGACGTATTCCTGCATTTGATGTCGTTTATTTGACAAAGAAGTGTGGAAATAAAGATACATTATTATTATTATTATTATTATTATTATCTGACTTTCTAAGTTCCTCTCGCATAGTTGCGGTAGCAACAAGTGTTGACGGGCTGTGCCAAGTCAACACCCGGACTATTATTGATCGGAATTTAGGAAGGATCGTACAATATTACAGGTCTTTAGGATTACAGACTTTTGGAATACTTTGTGTAACTTTTCGTCCAGGCCCAACTGTTGAAGGTGTTGTGTAAACGTGCTTGGTGTAAGGCCTGAGACAGACATAATGAGGGGGACAATTGTGACTTTGTTTTGTTTCCAAAGTCGTTTTATTTCCATGGCAAGGTCCGTGTATTTAGATATCTTCCCAGCGTAGGTGTTTTGGATATTCACATCATTAGGAATGGCAATATCTATCAAATAGGTAATTTTGTCGGCCTTTGACTGGAAAACTATGTCTGGTCTATTGGCTGGGATAGTCTTGTCTGTATGTATTTCAACGTCCCAGTATAGTTTGTATTGATCGTTTTCGAGTACTGATGTCGGAGTGTAATTGTAATACGGATCTGTGTTTTCTATTAGCTTGTTTGTTGTGGCTAATGCTTGGTGTATGACCTTGGCCGCAGAGTTATGTCTGGCTGTGTATTCGGTACCGGCAAGAGTTTTGCACCCGCTTGTTATGTGATTAATTGTTTCTTTTTGTTGTTGACATTTTCTGCAATTATCGTCTGTTATGGATGGATCTTTAATTATATATTTTTTGTAGTTTCGTGTTGCAATCACTTGGTCCTGGATAGCAAGCATGAAACCTTCCGTTTCTGGGAACAGCTGGCCATCCTGCAACCAGGCGTATGACTGTTTTTGGTTAATGTGGTCTTGGGTGACACGGTATCTATGTTTGCCGTGCAGTGCTTTCTGCGACCAGGTGTTTATTTTTTCTTGTTGTGATTGGATGTGATTGTATGTGTCTGCTACGTGATCTGGACTAGAGAGGTTAAGTGGTGTATAGTTTTTGTCTGCTTTTACTATTGCTTTATGTAAGTTAGTTTGTTTGGTATGGAAGAAATGTCTCAGTGTTTGTATCTGTGTTGTGCGAAGTGACTGTATATCTATAATTCCTCTGCCACCTAGTTTTCTGTCTATGGCGAGCCTCTCCTTGCAAGCGTTCGGGTGTGACATCCTGTGTTTTGTGAGTTCTGTTCGTATAAGTATATGGATGTTTTCTATGTCCGTGTGTGACCACTTGATGATGCCAAAGGAGTATGTGAGTACCGGTATCGCAAATGTATTAATGGCTTTTGTGAGATTTTTAGAATTCAATTTTGTTTTTAATAGTTTAATGAGGCGGTCTTTAAACTCTTGTGTTAGTTGTGCCTTAACTTGTGTGTGATTTATCTTAACGTTCTGATTGAAGCCCAGGTACTTGTACGTTTCGTCTTTATCCATGTTGTCCAGTGGTTGGCCAGTTACTACTTCCTTTTCGGGTTGGTTTTTCCATTGGCCTTTATTGATGTGGAGCACCTTGCATTTACTCATTCCGAATTCCATCCTGATGTCTGATGTATAAACTTCTGTTATTTTGAGTAATTCTCTCAGTTGTACTTCTGTGGCGGCATATAGTTTTATATCATCCATGTACAGGAGATGATTGATTTTGTGTTGATCTGCTTTATGGTGTCTGATGTTGAAACCATGGTTTGTGCTGTTAAGTGTGTTGGAGAGCGGATTTAGGCAGAGGCAGAACCATAGTGAACTAAGAGAGTCACCCTGGAAGATGCCGCGTCGTATATGTAGCTCATCCGTTTGAATGTGGCCATCGTGAGTTTGAAGGTGTATGTTTGTTCGCCATGTTTCCATGGTGCTCTTAAGAAACTGACGAAGTCCTGGATTGATTTTATATATTTGAAGTGTTTTCATTAGCCAGCTATGGGGTACAGAGTCGAATGCTTTTTTGTAATCTATGAAACAGGTATGGAGATTCCTATGCTCTTTTCTAGTTTGCTCCATGATCACACTATCAATTATAAGTTGTTCCTTACAACCCTGGCTGTGTTTTCTACATCCTTTTTGTTCTTCAGTCAGGATGTTGTTTTGCATTAGGTGTTGTTCAATCCTTCTGCATATTGTTGCAGTGATAATTTTGTACAAGGTGGGGAGACAAGTGATTGGGCGGTAGTTGGCAGGGTTCTTGGTATCTGCATTTTTGGGTTTTATATACGTTATTCCTTGTGTGAGGAATTTGGGAAGCCTATTAGGTTGGAGTATGGCTTTATTGATTTGGTCTGTGAGCATTTCGTATGTTGAACTGAATTGTTTGTACCAAAAGTTTTGCACATTATCAACGCCTGGACACTTCCAATTGTGAGTATGTTTTATCGTTTCAGCTATTTCCTCAGTTGTAAGAATAACGTTTCCCTGCTCCGTTATGTGTTGATGTTTTGTCTCTTCTTGTCTGATCCATGGAGCATTTTCATTATGGGTTTTGGGTTCTGACCATAGGCTTCTCCAAAATGCAGTTAATTCTTGTCTGCTTGGAGGTTCTATTGTTGTTATCTGGTTGTTTGATGTTATTTTTTGGTAGAACTGCTTTTCACTTTTCTGAAATAGATTGTTAGCATCCTTTCTGTCGTTGGATTCGTTGTATCTGCGGAGTCTAGCGGCATAAACTGCAAGTTTTTGTTTAAGTGTATCAGCTATTTCTGGTATTGATTTTTGTGGTGACTTTGATTTCAGTATATTTATTGTTCTTTGTATGTGTTTTGAGGGATGGTTGTTATTGTTGGAGTATTGCGCGAGGTGTGCCAGATCCTTTCTGAGCGTACTGATTTTGTTTTCTATTCTTATTTGCCATTTAGGTTTAGCTCTATTGCTTCTCTGGTCTTTAGAACGTTTTTGAAGTTTTTGGCCGTTAACTATGAGTGTTGTTGCTGCGGCAGCATATATAACGGTATGGATGTCCTCTAGGTTACTGTTGTTTGTTATGAATTGTGGTATTAGGTTAGTATTTATTGTGTATAGTATTTGCTGAGTGTTGTTTTTGAAAATTAGTCTGGGCAGGGGATCTCGCAGTGCAGGATTGGTTCCACACCATTTGTTAAATTGTGTGTTCATCACCTGTTCCGCAGTTCGTGTGATGGAAGGTGATCGAGCAATGTTTTGGTTTTGGTTCTGTGTAGTTGTGTTGCACCGTTTGTTAAATTGAGTTGTTCGTGAGTTCGTCATTTGTTCCGGTTCGCCCGAGATGGAAGGCGGTTGAGCAGTGTTCACTGCTTCGGCAGATTGTGTGACGGAACGTGGTTGAGAAATTTGCCGGCTTTGTGTGGTCGTGGCGGGTAAGTTAGTGAATGTTATGTCAGGTGTATTTGGTGTATGTTCATGCTCTGAATCTATTTCTGACTGTATGCTAATGTTGTTGGTTGTGGCTGTGTTTGTAGTCTGGTTATTTCGGGCATGGATGTTTTGTGTCTCCGTGATTGATTCAGTAACAAGCGAATCAATCGGATGGACAGTGTTTATTTCGTTGGCTACACGTTTTTTTACAGCTTGTAGTTCTTGGGGTGTAAGGCGGTTGTTTTTTGTTATGACTCGTTTTTGGTCAATGAGTCTTTGTTCAGTTACACGTTCTGCGAGGTGTGGGTATTGTGCTATAAATAGCCTGTGCAGCTCATGTCTGTAGCCTGTAGAGATGGTTTCTAGTTTCGTAGCGGTATAGTAACAGCGCATTACAAATTTGTTCATTTCAGTAGTCCACTGTAAGCGCTGCCGGGGTTTGCCAGCTTTGGTGGTTGCCGGCTGTGCCGGCAAAACATCTGCAGCTGGGTTATGTGCTATTGGTTGTTGTGTTCGGGTTTGAGATTCGGGTGAGTTTAATCGACGTACCCTAGGCCGTCGTGGGTTATTTATGAGATTAACTTTATCCATCGTGTTCCCACGAGTAGGGACGATCTAAATGTCGCTCTCCCAGGTGACGCCCATTCCAGGAGAGAAGGGACTTATATTTACTCCGAAGTTGGCCCAAGGTGCTCCGGAGGATTTGCGACTTTACTGTCGGGTTTTGTTGAGGCTTTCTCCTCGCGGGCCAGCCGGTTAAGGCAAGCCCCCCGGTTGCGTACCCCTCACAACGTTCCCCAGCCACGCCCTGCTGAGGTCGTTGAAGTGTGGGGCGCAATAACGGTATGTGACAGAAGGACCGGCGCTCAGTCTTCTGTGGCATTTCTCCCCGGATTTGCCAAATCCCTATCTGACTGAGGTCAGGATAGCTTGGGGGAAGGAGCTTTGTGCTCGGTAGGATGTATAAAGTCTACCTAGCCTAAAGCTTCCTGACTGTGCTAGCCTTGGTTGAAATGACTTTTTGATCACGAGCCCTGTCGGCATGACAACTCCGCGGTGGTATTAAAGCCTCCGATGAACCATCAATCGACATAGCTTGCCCATCAAAAAGTCACTTTCTAAGCCCCCAAACGAGCGACAACGTTCTAGCACCTGATGGGGGTATTATTATTATTATTAAGTGTTTAGGGTAACCATTATTAATAAACAATTTAGACAAAGTATGAAGATTTGGATTGTGGAAGGAGTTATCAGCTATTTTTATGACCCTGTTTTTCATCTGTTTTATAAGGTTTATCTTGATTTGCATTCTATGGTAAGACATATAATTAAGGAATCTGCCAGAACTGCTGGGCTTCCTGTACTAGTCAACCAAAAGAATGTTATTTTCAGATCTTATAAACCTTGTGTCAAGGAAAGGGACTGACTGTTTGGAGTCCTCATTCTCAATCGTAAATTGGATGTGAGGGTCATAGCTATTAAAGATATCCACTATTACATCCAAGCCTTCAGACGGCAAGCAGACGATAATGTCGTCTACATATTTTTTTAAGAAAAAAAGATTGAAAGGTAACACTTGGATCACTGAATCCAACAAGTCATCCATTACATATTCTGCTAAGATTGGAGAAATTTTGGCTCCCATAGGAGTGCCAAAAGTTTGTTGAAAAATTTTGTTATTAAAAGAGAAACGGTTATTATTAAAAAGAAATTTAATAATATTCAGGAAAGATTCAAGAGTTAAATTGCAAAATTGACTGATATCTGACCAATGCTTACTTACAGACCTTAAACAGGCATCCAAATAAACATTGCTAAAGAGAGAGACAACATCCAAGCTTGCAATAACATGATTTTCAGGGAGTTGTAACCTATTAAACTGCTCTGAGGCATCAAAAGAATCTTTAATGTAATAATCACTTTTTTTATGTGCTCGAGTGAGAATATCTGTAACAAAAGATGACAGAGATTGGGTAGCTGCACCAATTGAAGCAACAATAGGTCTCACAGAAAGAGTAAGCTTATGTATTTTAGGAAGTGCATAGTTTTTTGATAACTATAATCAATTTTAATAAAAAGGCTATATAAATGTAATGATGACAATGTTTTAGCTAATGTTGCTTCTTCTGGTGCATAGAATACATCACGCGTGTACTATAGTGAAACAGAAAGGCATATATTTGGATATATAATATTCATTACGTTGAAGCTTTTCCCAGGCATAAGGTATAAAGTTTTTTTTGTAATAAAATCATAACTATGGTTAATACTAATTTTGCAATACATACTTCGAAATTATTTTATTCAACAATCAACTGCTTCAAAACTTTCATAAAACCCTATATTCTGAAGGTTAAACAGGACTACTAGAATCGAATTTGCTATCATCTGTTGCACCTGTTGAAGTTTCCTACTTTTAGACGATAACGCTCCAAACTTCCGCGACTCATAATTCCGAATTATCATACAAAATGCTTGCAATTACCAGTGGAAACAAACAAAGCTTACAGCGTGCCAGGTATCGCCATATCATCCATGACCTGCTGCGATTCGTGCGCTAAAACAGTTGAATGCATTCGGCACGGTTACCTAAAGCCGAGTTCTCGTAATCCGGGATTATAAGAAATTATTCCCTTCCCGGTTATCAATTTTCTTAGGCAAACAGTAATTTTCTCATTTACGTTACACCGCAATTCTGGAGCAGTTACTCCCAGAGGATGGGAGTCCTAATGCAATTAGGAAGGCTAGGAGAGCGATAGAGACGGAAAATGGAGTGATACAGTGAGAGAGTGGGAGATTTTGCGTTAGCTGGATAGATGGTGAGACGTTGGCTTCCGTTAAGTAGGTCGGAAGGCATCTGTATTCGTATACCAAATAATGCAAGTTGCACGTAGTTCTGTGGGATGTCAATGGTGATGAGTGTTGACACGTATACTCCAATTACTGACATGCTGGCTTATGTACGAGGGTGGCCCCATAAGTGCTCGACCTAATCTATACCTTTTCCAGCTGTAGTTTCTAAAGCGTCAAGTGATAATTCGAAACGGTCAAGTTAATTTTCCTACTTGTCAATTGTATATTTAACCTGACAGGTATAAATTACACCTGCTGCTACTGACTCTATTTCACAGTTCAATGGACAGCCTACTATGAATACAACAAATTTTTGTGTTTTACAACCCTCCACCCCCCAACCACCCCAAGTTCATCAGCCCCCCCCCACCAAAAAAAGTAGATAACGATCAGGAACTCCTGAGACACCTAAAAACGATGTTTGGGGTATATTTAATTTTTTATTTTTTTGCTAATAACTCCGCCGCCAATGCACCAATTTTTAAAATTTTAGCAGGATTACCCACTAGTACTCCACAGAATATCAGTACCCAAATTTCATCACAATCCATGCAGCGGTTACTGAGATGACGAGGGTAGAAGAACGCGATAGACAGACCGACAGACAGACCGACGGAAATGAGTGACGTGGATTTTCGTTATGTACACATCATAAAGTGCCCAAAAAGCGTATTATCTCAAAATCGAAAATTTTGCGATCACAATACTCCCTTCACCTGTCGGTGAGGAAAATGAAAGGAGAACCGGTTCAAAGGAAGACCATCCGATTTTCAGGCAAAATCAGGCATCTGTTTTTATTCACGGGGGCTATACATGTCTAGTTGTACATCCTTATAACAACTATTTTTCAGTCTGAATCTTAGTGGTGACAGTATTCGCTCATAACTTATAACTCATAGACATCCTTGCTTCAATAGTTTCATGACATGCCAGGCTGAAGGCTTAAAAAACCCCGTACATTCATTATTGATATTCGGATTTTTTAAAGCGATAAAGTTGTAGACAAATACATAAAGTTTCTGAGTTCTGCTTGAGATTACGGAAAAATATGTGTCTCTCCGAGTTTACGAGCAATATAAAAGTTTAATGTCTTTGAAATGTGTTGAAATATATACGATATGACCTACACTGGAACTGCCAGGAAGAAAAGTGACTGTTCATTGGCTTGTTTTCGGGTACATTGGGTATTATACTTTTAAGGTAAATAGAAGCAAGGTAGGTATATTTATCACATTCTTCTATAGTTTTCTTAGGAAGTGAGATTATTACTCACGGGTTGTTTCTTGGTTATTTCTTCCCTTGGTTGTAATATGAAATACGAGTAGAACACAAAGTTGCTTTTCCTAAGACGTTTTCTCCAGGTACCTAGACTTCATCAGCGATTATGTTTATAACAAAAAATGTAAAATCCACCTTCATCTATCCGTAATCATTATATCATTCATAGCGATTGTGTATAAATATCCAGGCCAATGTGTTGATTTGCAATAACATTTATACACAATCGCTATGAAAAATGACTTCTGGAACTTGTGCCTAAGTTGAAAAAACTAGGCCAAAAGTAAGCCTATGGACATTGAGGGGGGGGTGGCTTTATACTCTTTGTTATAATACAAAGAAGCTGATGGCCAAACAACCTAATATAGATGAGAAAATCTTGCGGTTGCGGCCAAAATTTTGAAAAAAGACTGTGGGTTTTGCATAAAGGAGACTCTGGCGTCAACTGCCGAGCTTTCGGTAATGCTTATTGCCACTTCCAGGGCTTTAACGTTGAGGTTTGCCAATGAAAAATAGCACTGCATTGAGTACAATGAGTACTTTAAAAGGCCAGTTCTACTACAATCGTCTCAATTTTAAAAATTTTCTATGCTATTATGGTGTCTTCAACAACAAGCAGGTCAGGAACAAACAACATATAAATCTAAATTACAAAAAACACAACGACCAGCAATAACCAAAAAACTAGAAATATAAAAGCCGCTCATACTTTGTTTTTAGGCGTTTTATATAGAGTTCCTAATAATTTTTTGGTGCGGGTGAAATAGGGGTGGTTGGAGGTGGGGGTTGCAAAAAATTCATAGTTGGCTGTTCACTGACCTGACCTAGCGGCATAATACAGTTATTTAGGTCCATCCGAACACTGCTTTGCCTATTACAGGGACCAAGGGACTTAGGATTTTGTGATGAATTTAGATCGTTCTATGTATTATATTGCGTAAAGCAAAACATATTGAATGGAATTTAATATAATTTTGACACAGTATCTACTACCGCAGCGAAAAAGGAAAACGCGCCTGTTTTTGAAAAATCGTGTTTGTGCGGCGCAGCAGTAATAAGAAAACTAAAAGTATAAAAACAGCTAAAACTTCGTTTTTAGATGATTTGTAGGCTCCTGATAGTTTCGCATCGTCCAGTTGAAGCACGCAGAATAAACACTGTAGCGTCCTATAGTTCCTGTGGAGGGAGACGCAAGAAACTATTTACGAGAGTTTTTCTGTTGGATGTTTTGGTGCGATGGCTGGGCGATCATTTCGTTGTAAGGGGATCTCAGACTAAAGCTTCATGCATTGGAAAAATAATAAAAAGGTATCATCATTATGTGTGGGAAGTACTGAGTCAATCAACTTGACCCCATTTTTTGAAACACGCTTATTATGTATATAAGATGGGCCAATCACAAAATAATATGTTCTCTCTAATAGGTTCTCAAATAAGTAACACCTATGTGGATGTTTATTTAAAAACGAATAAAGTAATTTTCACTCACATGCATCTCAGAGTCATCTTGCTCACTTCACGCAAATATCTGACTAGGACTAGGTTAATGGCATGCGGTGCGGATGTAAACAAAGTTGACTCAATGGGATTTTGCGCATTAATACATAGACAGTCTGTGATACTATTGACTAAGAGATGGTGCAGACACCTTAGAGTGTGTTAATATAACTCTGAGGCGCAGCGAAGAGAGTTAAAAATCGTGACATCCAACTGTTTGCGAGTTGGTATTTTTGTGAAATTTATTTAGGAATGTCAACAGTTTTAATTATCATTTATGCAGCAATGATAATCATTATGCCATTATGCCAATATTGATCAAAAGTAGTATTAATAAAAACTAGCAAACACGCTTTTAAACAACATCGAATTAAAAACTTAAATATAACTTTTGAAATGAGCTTAAAACAATAATGAACGAAAAATACTAGTATTATTAATAAAAAATATCAGGATGTCAATTTACGAATAATATGGCAAAAAGCAACCATGCTTTTTTTTGTACAATAATCCAGTAGTTTTCGTTTATTATTATTCTAAGCTTTTAGTTCAATGTTTCTTTAAAGTATGTTTTTTAGTTTTTTAAACTATCTTCAGTGTGACCTGGTCATTCTAGTTATTGGACGTAGTAGCTTACCACAACCCAGCTGACGGCGACAAAATTGAGTTCAGCCAACTTATATCAAAGTTAATGCTACTCGGCTTCCTATTTTCTCACCTTGTATGAGATTACATGTCCATAAACCTTTTAGAATTACATACACCAAGTGACAGGCTAATACACAACATGCCTCGTTACATATGGCCTCAATTATTTTTTAAATGCTGGGAATGGAGAGAAAAAACGTTCGAACTGCTTCCCCAAGGGCATTTTCATGCCGAAGAACTTTTAATAGGCCGGCTTGTTTAGCATACTTTTATTTACCCCAACCGGTATTAGCATTGTAGAGCAGCTGCCGAATTGCCTCTCGAATTGCCCGTTATAACCGAAACAGGGATTTATTTTAAACGGTTTTTTGTCCGGGAAGTTTTGAAATCTGCCGATAAATTGAGCTACCATCAAGTTTCAACTGCTTTGGTTCCTCATTTATTTATAACCATTAGTTTAGTTTCTATGCATACTGCGAACATCGTTATCGGAAGTCTTTTTAATAAAGCATTTTATCTACTCCCGTTGAATTTTAATTATACAACGATTACCAAACTAATTCTGAACAGGTTATACTACCAATAAACAAAGAGGGTTTGGGTTGGCTCAGTGGTAGGATTCGAAGGCCTGGGAAAATCGTGGGTTAGATTCTCAGTCGATGGAGTTAGCCGTTACCTGATGGAGATCCATACTAATACAAAAAGGTATTTCCGATGAATGATCACCACTTTTATTTAAAAAACTTGCGACAATTATTTGGACACACAGTGTCTTTATCAAACAATCTTACTGTTTGTATGGGTCAGATTCTCGTTAGAGGCGGAAATTTATTTCTAGTTTTTTAGAATAAATATCCATAAAGAAAAGTTCACCTGCGCCTTCATTGTTGTCTTCTAATTAACAGTGCTGTTTCTAGATTGGCGCTGGGAAACAGTAACAAAGCCAACACAGAATACTAGGCTAATGACCAGAGTAGTCGATGCCGTTGACACACATATACAGCCTCGCAGACCAGATTACATTAACGTCACCATGCAAACCACTATCATCCCAGGAGACGGTACGTCGGCGACAGCAGCATGCCTCAAAAATCAACGCAGATATCAAAGCAATTGTCCAGTGGGGATTAGCAAATAAAGTACAGTTCAACGTACAAAAAACTCAGGCAACAACACTTACAAAGAAGTCTCATGATGGCTTACCAACTGTGGAAATGGAGTGCCACCCCATAATCGAGTCACTTTCCGTCAAGCTTTTGGGAATCAACATGAACAGTAACATGTCCTAGCATGACCACGTCGTCAGTAGTGCTATAATGATATTCGAGAAGCTTGGGGGTTAATTCCGCTGTAGGGAGCTGTATACACCAGAGCTGCTCTACAAGTCGCACATCCGACCATCGCTGGAGTATTCCTCTCATGTGTGAGGGTGCGCTCCAAAGCACCCTCTAAGGCTTCTGGACACTATCCAGAAGAGAGCAATTAGACCAATCGGTTCGGCTAACCTAACAGCCTCGAACATCGAAGAAGTGTGGCTGACCTGTCCCTGTTTCACAGATTCTATCGCGGAAGATGTTCAAGTGAGCTCTCTCAGATAATAACACCAAAGGCCATCCAAACGAGGAACACTAGAGAGGCTCTGCGATCTTATCATTATCAGGTCGAGGTCCCTACCCCCCGAACCAGTCTCCTCCATAATTTCTTCTTTTAGAGAGCTTCCAGGCTGTGGAATGAGCTGCCGGGGAATTTGTTTCTCGACGACTACAACCTGCAGCATTTCAAATCTGACGTGCACCGATACTTATCCTCCCGCAGCGCTTCTACAGCACAATAGGCTTTCAGCCAATGCGGGAGACTGACCGTAAAAAATATGTTTCAACTCACGCTCCAGCCGTGGGTTATGAATAACGCCTACTAGATACCAATGCCGATATCTTGGATGCGCATATGGTTAAATACACTCTATAATAACTGCAAAGGTAGTAATGCCATGAGACGTCAAATGCTAATTCGACGGTATACGGTATTTATTTTACGGAAGTTGTCAATAATTCATAATTAAAATGTATTTAAATCGTACTGCAATTTTTTTAGGTCGTAGATAAGGTATAGTATTCACCTCGCGGCAATGGTAATAACTCACTTGTTGATTTACAGCACTCGCCTCCGGCTCGGGCTGCAAACTTCAACTCGTGAGTTATTACCGCCATTACCGCATCGCTGAACAATATACTATTATCTACTCCCATCAAATAATAGGGCGATTAATAAATTATTTTTGAACAGGTAATACTACATCTAAACGAACAGCGTGAATGATTTTTTTCTTAACTTATGCTATAGCCGTGACTTATGAACAAGGTTTACTAGATACCAATGCTGATTTCTTAGAAATGCATTTCATTAAGTACACTTAAAATGTAACTATGAAACTTGAAACGCTTATTCGAACTGAGTACAGTATTTATTTTAATGAACGATGTGTGGCTGAGTTGCAGAAATTAACGACTTGATACAAAATGATCGCCTTGTCTGCATACAACAAATTTCTGAGAATGTTAATTTATCTTACATTACCACTCAAAAATTCATTCATGATGATTCCCAAAGGGTTGACCAACGACGAAAAAGTGAATCAAGTTTTTTCAGTAGCTGATGAGAATACAGCAACTTGATCCATAGTTTTAAAATAATATGGTTACATGCGACGAAAGCTGGCGTTATCATAACCCTGAACTGCAGTCCTAAAGCATCCAAACTGTTGAACGCGCTGGCAGAGTACCTACCTACCTAGCTACCTTTTTTTTGACAAGTGAATAATTAAAGGCAAAATCACAGAGGAAATAATAAGTCGTCTTTATTTTGCTAAAAATACATTGTAACAAAAACTGTAGACAGCGCTTCTCTTACACTTAACCAATGAGGTGAGCAACAAGCTTAAAAAGTTACAGATATGAGTTGACTGAAAAGCAAATTACATTTCGTCGAATACAGATAACAGACATAAGACAAACTGACGTGTTTTATGTGACGTAGACATTACAAAATGTCTATAGCACATGTATCTTCAAACCTATAATTATCTTCAACTAGCTCACTCCTCGTATCTTGATGTAAAAGGTTAAATCAAAGGTATAACTGATTTGAACCCTATTCCTATCAATTTTACAATGCATCCTGTCACAGACAGACGATCGCGGGGTCTGATTGAATCCCACCACAAATGTAATTTGGTGATTTGTAAACTGGCGACAGTCATCAACGGCAATCAATGGTGGCGGCTTTACGCAAAATTGCAATTACACAGCCATGGGTGATTGACATAATTACTGCTTGCTCATTACGAACCAGAACGGCTTGTGTCCTAATTTTGACGGAGAATAGACTAATTTTAGAAGACGGTAGATTTGTCATTGATGTAGTCAAATCAAGTTCATTACAACCTCAAAAAATGAAGTCAAGTTGATTGACTCAGTACTTACCACACTTCACTGTAATACCTGTTTATTATTTTCTCATAGCATGAAGCTATAGTCTGAGATCTCCTTGCAACCAAATTATCGCCCGTCAGACTAAAAAAAGTGTGTCGTGCCGCTAGGTCGTCTTTCCACAGGTCAATGGATAGCCTATTATGAATACAAAAGAATGAGTTTTATGACCCCCCACCCTACTATCCAAATTTCACTCCCCTCCCAAAAAATGCAGAAAATGATCACAAAACCCCTAAAACGCCTAAAGACGAAGTTTGAGCTGTTTCTATATTTTTAGTTTTTTTATTATTGCTGCGCCGCCTCTGACACGATTTATAAAACCCATAAACGTTTTCCATCCTCGCCACGGTAATAATACAGTAGTATTATTTCATTTAGTTAAAATCAATCCAACAGTTTCACCGTTAGACAATTCAGACCGATCTAAAGAAATATTCGTATGTATACGTCATAACGTGAGGTCACTTGGTTTCTGTAATAGACAAGACAATGTTTGGATGGACCTAAAATAGTCAATTATGACGCTACGTCTTTCGTTCACAGGTCAATGGGTCGCCTATTATGAATACAACAAATTTTTAAGTTCTACAACCCCCCACCCCCAACCACCCCAATTTGGTCCCCACCCAGAAAAAATAGGAAATGATCAGAAACCCCTAAAATACCTAAAAACAAAGTCTTTTTGCTAATTACTCCGCCGCCCATGCACCGATTTTCAAAACTATAGTAACATTAAGTACCTACTACGATCCCACAGCATGTCACTGCCCACATTTCATCACAATCCATGCAGCGGTTACTGAGATTACGTGGCTAGAGAAACGCGTACAGACAGACCGACAGACAGACAGACAGAGACAGACATACTGAAGGAAATGAGTGACGTGGATTTTCGTTATGTATACATCATAAAACGCCCAAAGAGTGTATTATCTCAAAATCGAAAATTTTCGCGATCACAATACTCCCCTCACCTATCGGTGTGGGAAGTAAAAATGTTTGCATGTTGAGTGCAGTATGCGTTCGTATAACAAGAGAGGTAATAATATATGTAAGTCAAATGGAGCAAGGTCGGGAGAGTAGGGAGGTAAACCATAATCTCCACCCCTAATCCTTTGACAAATCGTTGGACATTATCTTGATACAGCGTTCAACGGAAGTCCTGACGAAGCGGCCATTTTAGCTTTAACTTATCATATTTTACCTCCCACACCGATACGCGTGGGGTGTATTCCCAGCAAACACGATGAAGTTACACTAACATCATTTTGACGATACCCCATTCGTCAGTATCACGCCGATAAAGAAGAATATTATGACGCTTCTGTGACGGCACAATGTCACAACCCAAAGACGTCACTGGGTGCCGTGTTAGTAACGTCACCTAGTTGTCGTCCCAATAACGTCACAATCGTGTCGTCTCAAAATCGTCATGTACGTGTTGTTCCGTCGACACTATTTTATACAGTAACCAAGGCTGCACCAGAAGGTATCGTCAGATGAGCATTAATTATTACTGGCGATAGTTACTTTGTCTTACCTTATGTTTCGCCAATAATCAATGCTGATCTGACGATATCTTTTGGTGCAGTTCTTATAATAATTTAAATATTCTACCTATCTAATTAATTAATATTTTCTAGTAATTATGCGAGTATAGACATTTTTTTCATAAATACATAAGGAATGAATAATATCAAAAGTCACATAATTGAGCTTTGAGATACATTTTCTGCCACTATTATCCATAACATTTTCACGTGATAACAACGTCATTTGATAGACGTTTATATCGTCCCCCAAAACACGAAGTGTCGTAACTGACATTTCTACAATTTTACAGGAGAGCGAAAAGAAGAGAATGGTGCATATTTACATAGCTGTACATCATATGCTACATACTCTATCACGAAACTGTTTGAACACAATTTATTTCAATCTACCAGTTTTCAAATTCGAGCAGTAAGAATCTTGTATGTGGAATATTTTTGGAAAAATAGACCGAAAATGTCAGATACGTCATTTCGTTATGTCAAAAATAGTTCTTCTATAATGATCCGACCGAAGATACGACCAGAAAATTCTGGTTTACAATCAAAGATAAATTGAAAACAAATAATGGTTTACGAGGGTTGCTCTATACCTCCGTCAATCCACTAGTACGCAGACAGCTGTTTCACGCTTATTTTCCGTCAATCCACCAGTACGCAGACAGCTGTTTCACGCTTATTTTAATACGCTTATGTTAATAAGCGTGAAACAGCTGTCTGCGTACTGGTGGATTGACGGAGGTATAGAGAAACCCTCGTATATCGGCTTCCATACACTGCTGCGTACAGAACCCGTGCCTCTGGTGGCTAACAGCGGACGAGCCTTGTCGTTCCACCAAAGAGTTTACTGCTGTTAGTAGCGTTTCTCTTTGGTTGCCGTTACCTTCGGGTACTAGATGGCGCACCGGTAGAACTTTCTGCCTTTTGCTAAATAATGGTTTATCACTTTTATTATATACACAATAAATATGTAAAGACAAAACTAGTTTTAACATTCACATGACGTCATGAGGTAAGTTTTTGTAGAATACCTTTGTTTCAAGTAACCGACCTACAGGTGCTTTACCATTACACAAGACAACGTGATCATTTTATTTTTAGTCATACATAAAACGGTCACTGGTACGGAATAGTGGATCAACTTTTATTTCACTATCTGCTGCGTCCCTTTTCATTGAACAAAATCATACTCTTCTGTGAGACGGCTCATCTTGAAAAATATTTTATCTTGATGTACACTGTTAACTACAACTTCCATGATGTCTGGACAATCAATGGCTTTTTCTGGGTAGTCGTTCATATCGACATGATCCTCCGTTTTCTGGACAAAGTCTTAAAATCCAAAAAGTCTTTGAAAATTAGGGAGTAAACATGTTTGTGTCTTAATAAAGTAATGAGATGGTTCTCGAATATCAACTGCCTTCAAAATTGCATGACAAATACTGCTGTGTGCAAATCCCCTCCATTATGTCCATGATTGATGACAAAAAATCTTGACTCCATCAATTATTCAGGAAACACCTTCAAAGCACACAGGAGCATAGCAACTATTGTAGTGTTTTTGTTTTAGCGGTAGCACCCATCAGAGAATAAACAGATATTTCGTGTACGTCACCCGGATTACCTTTTCAAAACTTTAAAATGTCATGTGGCTATTTCTGATGCTTCCCTCTTACCTGCAGTTTCGTAGGCGCAACGTCTGTTATGAAGATACGACTTAAAAAGTGAAGGAGTGCAAGGAACAGTACATCCATGAACTGTCGTATCTGCGAATAAGATTAGATACGACAGTTAGTGCAATTATTCAAATACATTTTGTCAGGTACGTGGTAACCAAATACTTGAATTACTCGGAAACCGTTGAGAGTTGAGATACGGCAATTCGTGAGGAAGAAAATGTGACTTCGAGTTACTTGTAGCTCGCGTAACTCAAATTTGAACAAAATGTCAGTTACGACACTTCGTGTTTTAGGGGACGATATGACGTCCTGAAAACTGACGTTAGTGCGACATCATTCATTCGGCACATGACGAATGTGACGAAAATTCATTACCATTTATTCATTCGTTCATTTGTTTGTACTGGTCAAAATACAAATATTAGGTCTGTTTTTGCAGCGATCACAACCTAGTCAGCGTCAATTTGATTGGCCAGTACTAGTCAGACATAGTTTGACAACTGCAATGGGGAATACTGATTGGCTCTGACTGGTTTGTGATTCTCTGTAAAAACAGACCTATTACCACCTCGAACGTTACACCTTGTGTGAGGTATAGGCTTATAAGGTTGACATTACGGTAATAATTTAGTCACAATGACGTACGTCTCCTCGCTGGGTTTTGATCGCGAAAATTTTGGATTTTGAGATAATACGCTTTTTGGGCGTTTCATGATGTCTACATAACGAAAGTCGTTTGAGGGGTTCCTGATCGTTTTCTACTTTTTTATGGATGGGGTGAAATTGGGGTAGTTGAGGGGGGGAGGGGTGTATAACAGAAAGTTATTATATCCATAATAGGCTCTCCATTGACCTGCGAATTTTCCGATGTAAACATACATACGAGTATTGCTTTAGATCGTTCTATATTGTGTATCCTGGAATTGATTCCAAAGAAATTTCGACCCAGTAATACTTCCATGGCGAGGAATTGACAATGCGTATGGTTTTTACAAATCGCGTACTACAACAGCTCAAACTCCGCTTCTAGGTGATTTGGGGGCTCCTGATCATTACGGTTCATCCATTCGAAGCTTGCATAATATCGTCTTGGTTCCTACAGAGATGCGAGAAACTATTTACGAATGTGTTTGTGTTCTTTTAAGGTGGGCGGACAAAGATGTGGTTGCAAGGGGATCTCAGACTATGTCTTCATCCAACGAAAAAAAAATAAAACGACATCAACGTTATGTGTGGGAACCATTTTTTTTTGTTTGATTATTAAATTCACAAATGACGAAACACAAACCATCTGTCGAGGCCCTAATTCAAAAACGTGCTGAAACACTGGCTCTGAAACTGCAATAACAATAAAGCGGCACAGTAAAAGAAACAAAAGGGAAAGACGTTGCTAAGCTGTAGACAGCAGCATATTTGTATTTTTCATTCATTTGTTAAATGTGGTGCGGACACAGCAGAAATACATAAGCCTAACGTCTAACTTCCAGAAGGGAGCTATAAAAGTGTCCATAAAAAACGATTCATTTAAGCGGCCTGCTACGACGGGATGCTCGGCAAGCTCAAAAAAACAATCTCGCAGGGGCGGAACTAATTTTACTTCTACTAACAATAAGTGGGGGAGCCAAATTATAGATCGCATGGATACCTTTCTATGATTATTTTCAGTGCAATCCCATACAAAGTCAACTTGGGTGACAGACTGGAAAGAGCTCTAGGTGAACCTCGACATATTACGTCAGCTGGTACACTGACGGCTTCAAAAATTCATCAGGTACAGGACGAGATACATATACATATACGGTAGTAGACTTGGGCGAAATATAAGTATTCGCCTAGGTAAAGTGGCTACGGCTTTCTAAGCAGAAATAGCCGCAACTATTATAGAATGCGGCAGAATATGCATAGATATAGGATAAAGTGAAAAGACTATCCATGTAAACACACAGCAAGGGAGCTCTGATGGCCTTAGCAAGTAACCATGACACTTCAAAAGTAGTGTGGAATCGCCACAATACTCTAAAGACATTGACTAAGACCAATCCTGGGTTCCTAGTCATATAGGAGTAGGTAGAAATGAGAGGGCTCACAGGTATGCCATGGAAGGCGCAGAGCTCCCTATCATCGGGCCAGAACCAGTATGAGGATCATACAACATGGTACGCACAGCTGTCCCCAGTCGAGTGTCAAGTACCGCAGATGCTCACAGATTGAGCAGGAAGGGACTACGAAAGGTGGTTGGATTTATAACTAGTCATTGGACGTTCAGTGCACACCTGCAAAAACTAGGCTCGATGTGGAAAATGCAAGAAGTGCATTGGGGCAGCGGAAACAGCTAAGCATGTTAGCTTCGACTGTTCTGCCTTAAGTGAAAGTAGAAACTCCTCTCTGAATGTAGGCCAGGAGGGAAGACAAGAGAGCAGTCCAATGTATCTCAAGGTTCGCAAAGAACTTAAGATGGGACTCTGACTGATCCCTTTGACCGTTGGTGCACCAAAAGTCTTAAGGTTGAGCGGCATCGATTAGGAGTGACTGAACTCTTACTCCTTCACTACTAAAAAAATCAATGAGTACTGTACTTTGTATAGGAAAGATGTATTTTGTATATCTGCCAAGATCGTAATCCCAATTAGTTCTCTTGTACACCCTCACAAGCATCAGTCAGAACAGGGTGTTCAACCACTTAAATCTAGTGAGAAAGCTCAGTAAGATTTCCGTTAATCTGCCAAGAAAAGGCCAGCTTCCCCTCAGAATTGATTCTCGCATTGATAAGACGGTTAGGCAATGGCACAGCATGTATTCAATTGTCTGATTTTCCTACGCAGAACCCCAGTACAGAATCGTGGGTGCGTATGGAGGTATCTCAGCTAACCTCATATTGTAGAGGCGTTTCCTTAGCTGACAATCCAGTTGAAGCGAAAGCAGTGGAAGGAAGAGTGGGTCAGTAACACATCAGACGCATTCCTTCAATTACCATGTATAACAGAGTAATAGAGAAACAATAGGGCTTTGAACTACCACGGAAAACCTCATTAAACAGAATGCGGAAAAATAATGGAGTATAAAGAAACGCTCTGTTTAGATGAAGGAAAAAAATTAAGTCAAGTTTATTGACTTTTCCCACACATTACGGTGATACCCGTTTATGATTTTCCCATGGCATGAAGCTGTAGTCTGAGATCTCCTTGCAACCAAATCATCGCCAGCCCCCACTCCCCCAAATTATGTTTTGACGCTAGGTTCTTTGGGTCTTCCATTCACAGGTCAATGTACAGCCCATTATCAATAGAACAAATTTTTCAGTTTTACAACCCCCCACCTCCCAACTACCCCAATTTGACCTCCCTCAAAAAAGAATTGGAAAATTATCCGGTACCCCTAAAATGCCTTAAAACGGAGTTTGATCTATTTTTATATTTTTAGTTTTTTGATTATTGCAGCGCCAAGATTTTTAAACACCATACGTGTTTCCATCCTCGCCAAGGTAATCATAAAATCAATTAGGCCTTTCTAGGTTATACAATACAGAACGATCCAAAGCAATACCAGTATGTATTTACATCAGAAAATTCCCTTGGTGTCTGTAATAGGCAAGGAAACGTTAGAAAGGACCTAAAAAAGTGTATTATACCGCTAGGTCTTTCTTCAGCAGGCAATGTATAGTCTATTATGCATACAACAAGTTTTTCACTTTTACAACCCCCACTGCCCAACCACCCCAACTTCACCCTCACCCATAAAAAGATAGAAAATGATCAGGAACCCCTAAAACAAGCTGTTTTCATGTTTAGTTTTTTATTATTTCTGCGCCGCCACTGGCACGATTTATGAGAATCATATGCATTTTCCATCTTCGCCATGGTAGTAGTACTGTGTCAAAATTTCATTAAAATCAACTCAACATTTTCCTTGTTTTACAATACAGAAGAATCTAAAGCAATACTCGTATGTTTACACCAGAAAAGGTGCTGTTCTTTGGCTTCTGTAATAGGCAAGGCAATGTTCGGATGGACCTAAAAAAGTCTATTATGTCACTAGGTCTTCCTTCACAGGTTAGTTGACAGTCTATTATGAATGCAACAAATTTTTCAATTTTACAACCACCCACCACCCAACCACCCCAAATTTCACCCCACTCAAAAAACAGTAGAGAATGATGGGGAATACCTAAAACGCTGAAAAACGAAGTTTGAGGAAAATGTGAAATTTTTTGTTTTTTGCTAATTACTCCGCCGCCCATGCACCAATTTTCAAAAGTATAGCAGCATTACCTATTACAACCCTACAGCATATGGCTGCCCAAATTTCATCACAATCCATGCAGCTGTTACTGAGATTACGAGGCTATAAAAACGCGTACAGACAGACAAACCGACAGACAGACCGACGGAAATGGGTGACGTGGATTTTCGTTATGTAGGTATCATGAAACGCCCAAAAAGTGTATTATCTCGAAAAATGTTCGCGATTACAATACTCCCCTCAGCACCTATCGGCGTGGAAAGTAATTAATCCCCACAATGCGACTGTAGCGCCGACATACAGATTGTGGGACATAACGTGGAATAGTGCCCACTACGTTCCTACACTTGTAAGATGACTAATTTTCTGACTGCGACTAAAAGTGCAGCGGACTATATGAGTAACTTGAAGATGCGATTGATTTCTATGAATACAATATATCAAAAAAATTAACTTTTATAAACTCAACAACTACAACTATTCCCTATTCTGTTGTATAAGGCTCAGACAAACAACATGCTAACACTAACTAACTACGTCTATGTCTCCGGTTCCTTCCTTTTGAGAAGATTATAAAATGATAAATCCAACACAGTGGAAATGTTGTAATGACGGTGAATGAAAAAAGTAACAAAAATAACGAACAGTGAAGTTTCGTGCTAGTGTAGTGGTAAAGTCTGTCATGATTTATAGCTTTTCTAGTTTTTACATCAATACTTCATAACTCCCAGTAGCTACAGCATTAATGAGTTTTATGTGGATATCGAGAAATCAATATTGTTTTGATTTCTGAACAGTTTAATGACCATACGATGCACTTGCTAGCATGCAAGAGAAGTGTATCACCATTACATCAGATTTCTATCATAATCATTTAAAATTACAAGGAGCGACAGCCATCAATGCCTTGAAATATACAGGGTGACTCCGAATTTCCTTGACACGAAATTATTTCGTAACAAAGAAAAGTTCAAACGAAAACTGAGTGGAATTTTTGATAGTATGATAGAGTCTATCATACGATGCTTTTAAAACACCTTTTTTGTACTTCAACTCTTCAAACTCACCCTCAAGTTTTGTTTTTCAGATAACAGCAAATAGTTGTTTCTACACAAATTAAGTCCCTATATTGTTTAAAATCTTGCGGTACCTTTGATTTAATACGCAAACTTACTTTGTTCGTAGAATCATAAGCATAGCATAAATAAAATAAGAAATTGCGTGACGCAATAAATGGAATAAAAAAACAAAACTAATTGAGCTTTTAATGGTACTGAATACATGACTTTTAAAATGAATGTTTTTTTATGTTTTTTTTGTCACGAAAACATTACGCCTCAAACAAAAAATGCTCACTTTACTTGTCTTATGTTAATGAAAAAGGCACTACAAAATATTAAATTAAATAACGACGTCATTAATGTAGGAAAAGATGTGGGGTGCTATTTCTAAAAAAATAGGGGGTAAGTTTTAGGAGTTGAAGAAAAAAATGTTTCGAAGGCATGGTATGATAAGTCATTCGGTACCATTGAAAAGTCCACCTAGTTTTGTTTATCTTTTTCTCTTAAGAAAATATTACAAATGTTACCAAAAGGTCCAAATGACCCTCCTTTGTTAAAGATTGGACCATTCCAGAAAAATTTCAGGTTCTCAATCAGGACAAAACTCGTGTGTTGGTTAACTTGGAGACACTGATCACGAATTAGGCCTCTGCTCCGAACTTTGCCGTGTTTTGCGTAAATTAAAAGTTTTGCATTTCGCGCAGATCTGCATATCACGAAAAAATAATTTTCTGTGTGAAGGAAACGTCCCACGTCGAATCTGAGTACGCCATTATATTCAGCGTTAAAGTTTCTATAAGGGAGAGTAGGAAACGATGTAATAGCATCCCAAAATCAGGAATAATAGAGGATGTTCTAAAACCGAAAAGTAAAAAGACCCTTTGTTAAAACAAATCCTTATTTTAATCATTTTATTTACTTTATACTTTTGACTTTACGAGAAAAATTGATTTTTGTGTAAGATCAAAGGTACTACAAGCAAAATGTGGCGGAAGAAAACGTGGATTTCAATTTTATACACTCAAAAGATATTGTGATGAGTTTTTCCCACATTTTCGTAAGAAGTGTGGAAAGAAGGTGTAAACATGCAATTTCCTACAAGCGCTATTTTACAGAAAAACAACCATTTCTGGAAGTAATTGTGGAAAATCTAATAATAAAAACCTGCAGGAAGACAGTGACAGTGCTGCAGAATTTATAGAAAATCTAAGTTCAGATCCTGAATACGATTCAGAGTGAAAGTGAACCTTAAGAACTGTAGAAATTTTAATGCCACCTAATAATTATTTATTATTAGTCACCAACATTGAAGACCTTACTTAACAAAGCAAATATTTTCCTAAGTTCAACTGTTTACTTAGAGTGTACGCGTACACTGTGTTTCTATTTCTTTTGCGCCGAATGCGTTCTCGCTCTTTCTTTCATGTGCGCAACCGGCGAAATTCTCAAGTCTCTTCCTATATTTGTCGAGTTGTAACAGTACCGGCCTCAAATTTGACCTGTGTACCCTCGTGTAACTCCTTGGGAGTAATAATGAGAATCAGCCATTATAGTGAATAAAATTTTCACGATTATCAAGGCAATAGGACAAAAACTTGATAATTGAGTCACATTGATTGAGCTCGCATAGATGCTTTTGAAATGTGGAAGTGGAGGAGAATGCTGAGAGTTGCTTATACCGCCCATCGAACTAACGTTTCCATACTGGATGAGCTCGGTAATCCAAAGAGACTATCCTCCATTGTGTCCACGAGAATGCTCACATACTTCGGACATATACAGAGAAGCGATAATATGGAGAAACTTGTAGTTCAGGGTTATGCTCCGAGTGGGCGGCGCCATGGCCGTCCCCTTAAATGCTGGGTGGATACGACGAAACAGTTGCTGGATATGAGTATCAAGAGCGCCACTAAACTGACAGTAAATCGCGAACGATGGCGAACAACAGTTCTCAAAAGTATTGATAATATTCGTGTCGGCACTCTAGCTCCGACTTAATGCATTTTACGAGTTCACAACATGTCTGTTAAGATATTGTGACTATAACGATGATGAGTCACAAAAGCCGGCGCTTGAGCCTTATGCCTCTTTGATCAAATTAATTGAAAGCCTTAAAAAAGATCAATGTCACCTTACCCTCTTCTTATCAAAAACTTACGAGATGTACTGCTCAGGAGGCGTTATATTAGTGAGGCAGGATCTCTTTCTGTCAACACCATGAGAAGATTCTTCAGTTAACTTACAGATGATATACATTTTATATTACATGAACTTCTTTAAGTTTTCTGCGCAATTATTATTACTATCAGTTTATTACTTTCAGGTTTCCATTGTCCATTCCAGATCTATCAAAGAACGCATATCTCAAGAAGCTAGTGAAAGCAAAATTACAAGAGAATGGTGCTATCAGAAATATAAGTCCTGAAGAACACAGGCATTCACTAAGTATACGTGAAAAGATTATCAGATGCAGTCAGAAGAATAGAGCAGAAATATGAAATTCAAACACGACTCCCAAGAAGCACCACCCTCCGAGGTCTACTAACGGAAACAAAACCCAAGAACGAACATCATGAAACTAAAAACTGCATCTACGAAGTGCCATCTGAATGCGGCAAAATGTACATAGGAGAAACGAAAAGACCACAAAAGCACCACAAAATTATTTGGGAAGCCGCTAGGGTTATTGACAAGAAGCCATGGAAAAAACAACATGTCAGCTAGTAGAGAATAAATAGCAGCGAAGAGAACATGTTCGTCACGTCAGCTGAAGAGTATTGAAGATGGAAGATCAATCGAAATGTTGTGCTCAAAGATCGTATAGACCAGGGGTCGGCAACCTGCGGCCCTTTGCAACTTTTTGCGCGGCCCGTCAAAGCACAAATATATTGTTAGGAAAAATCAACAAACTTAGAAAGTAAGTGCCACTGTCACTGTTATTTTCGTCAGTTTCACGTCATACGCCATTTTTTGTGACGGCAGCAGGCCAAGCAATATTTACATAATTATGAATTTGAACATTATGTGATTGGAACTGTATTCCCTTTTTCTTTCTTTTTTAAAGATTACAATTTTTTGTTTTCTGACATTATTCTAGTTACAGCATGTCAGTAAAAAAAATTCTGTATTTATTTTTAATAATATTTATACTTGTATATGGCATAAGCACTATTCAAGTTACATAGGAATGTGCGGCCCACGCAAAATTTTATTTTGATAATTGCCGACCCCTGGTATAGACAATGGAAGTCCGAAAGAGATCTTTTGAAATATTTACATTGTCTGCAAGCTTTAAAAATTATTATTAATGCTGTTCAATTAAATTTGCATATACATGATAGATACTGTTACTAGACTTGCTAGACTGAAAGCTTTGTATTTATAGAGAACTTATTGTCTAATAAATATGTTTCTACTTTACGTAAGACAAACTGCACATATTCCATTCTCACCTCTTTATGTACCTTCGCTGATGTAGTGCAAACATGAAGCTCCGTTGCAGAGTGATTTTGACTGATTACGTAGCACTAACTACATAATTTGGTCTGTGCTTCACCTAATTACTGTGCAATCTAGTGGTAGGTTTATTAACTTACAGACCCTTGTGTATCTAAGCTACAGCCTATACCGCTACGATTTCGGGCCAAAATTAGAACGCCCACGGGTAGCAAGATAGTTCTCAATTTATACAGGAAATTATCGTCTTCAACCAGGTAAGGTTGCTGAGGAAACTGAGCGATATATGAAATACAATCCTCATATATCACTACCGCGTCGCGTAGAGCTACAGAGGTGGTTGTTTCTCGCTCCCACAATACGATGTATATTACGACAACTGTAACTGATCCTGCATCCCATTTCTCGGTATGCCTACCCCTCTCACTCTGACATGGATACGGTGCTAGCGTTATAGGTGTAAATTTCATAGATACAAGGAATGAGCATGACTGAGCTTTTGGTACCAATGGCGTGAGGTATGTTGAATATAATTTCTGGTATTCGTACGTAGTCTATAAGATATGTTGGATATCCCACATCCTCCACCTCCTTGCCACCTTGATTTTATCCCCTCGGTAACAAAAATGTAAAAATTCAATAGTCAATGGTAACCCCCACTTCTCTCGCCCTGATGGGGGAAGAGTACTAGTCATTTCAAAAACATCTGTCCATTATGCCGAACCCTGTATCTCTGACCTGATCCTATCTTAGCGAGGTTGGACAGTGTCTGGCTCTCAATAAGCAGCTAATGAATGCAAGTATGGTGAGAAATTGATGTTTCTGATAGTTTAAACCACATATTCTCTATATTACAATAAATTTTCTCCAGACATAGGAAGAACATTTTTTAGGTAGGTAAACCTAAAGATCTGAAAGATCTGAAATTTTTGATTCCCATCAAACGAGACTGAAACTCAAAACTGCGATCGGATTTGCAATCAGCACTCTCAAATTATCAAAAACACGAGGTGTCGTTTGAATAGAAAGCCATATAAAGGTTTTCGAGTTTTTAGGCGCACCTGATGATCTGAAAGATCTGATATTTTTTGTTTTCATCAAGTGGAACTAAAACTTAAAAGTGCGACCGGATTTGTAATCAGCACACTCAAATTATCCAAAACACGAGTTTTCGTCTTAATAGCTGGCGATTTATGCCTAAAACAACACCTTAGAATCTGAAAGATCTGAAATTTTTTGTTTCTATCAAACGAAACTGAAACTCAAAACTGCCATCGGATGTATAAGCAGCACCCTCAAAGTATCTAAAACACGAGGTTTCATCTTAGTAGAAAGCTCAATAAAGTTTTTAGATTTTTTAGGCAAACCTAATTTGAAATAGCCGATGATGACGTCACCTGTAGGGAAGCAATGAGAAGCGTCCTTTCTGTAGGGAACCAATGAGAAGCGTCCTTTCGTGGTCCGATGACTACGAGCGGATGCTATTGTTTTGTACTAGTGACCTCTTATTGGTTCCCTACAGGTGACGTCACGACCTGGGCGGGAAGTGTATGGATTCAAAAAATTCAATATTTAGAGCAATTTTTTTCGGTTACAAATACGACAGAAAATTTTTGTAAAACTATTTATGGCATCTACGTGGTGTCCGGGTTCTTTAAGCCAATAAACAAAAAATGTGGTATAGGCCTATTGAAGCTATTGATCCAGGGTCATATTAATAGCTTATGGCAAGAAAAATGGAACCAAAGCACTAGCAGTTACGTATTATTGTTTCAAATGTCACTACCAAATTAACCGTACCCAAAACTAGAAAATATCAAGTTATTATATTCGGTCTAAGAATAGGTCACACTTTCGTAACACACGACCATCCACATCCTGCAAGATTGCACACACCACCAAGATGCCAGAACAGCCACATATGGTAATATGTGAAGCCCTTCTCCATCATTTCGACAGAGTACTGAAGTTCATGAGAGACACAAACTTTTATTATGGTATTTAAATACCATACTGTCTATTTTATGTTTGTCCATTTCACTAATAACCTTGAGCGGTTTATGTCACCTTTTTGTGTGAATAAATATTGAAATACTGAGGATATAGAACATCTGAAAATTTTGATTTTCATCAAGCATAACTGAACCTCAAATCTGCGCCCGGATTTGTAATCAGCACTCTCAAATTAGCTAAAACACGAGGTTTCATTTTAATAGAAAGCCAAATGAAGATTTTCGATTTTTTAGGCAAATTTGAGGGTCTGAAAGATCTGAAATTTTTTATTTTCATCAAACGAGACTAAAACTGAAAAATGCGGCCAGATATTAATCAACACACTCAAATTATCCACAACACGACGTTTCGTCTTAAAAGAAGGCCAAATAAATATTTTCAATTTTTTAGGCAAACCAAGATCTGAAATTTTTGATCTTTATCAAACGAAACTAAAACTCAAAACTGCCTCCGGATTTGTAACTAGCACTCTCATCTGGGAAGATAATCTTAACCTAAACACAAAGTTTCATCTAGATAGAAGGCATAAGAGAGGTTGATTTTAAAATTAGTTCCAACCGGTGAACTGTTGTTGCATTTATTCGAAACGCAATGCAATCGTTCGTCATGTCAATTATCACCTCGATTTATCACAGCTCTAACAAGGATCAAGATGTTTCTGGCACTCTTCTGAAGATTAAGTGCACCACATAACAAGTAATGCTTTGCACGCGAGCCGTGTATATTTCACAATGAATCGCAATCACAATAAATAAGGGGTTGATGGTTTTACGGTCAGACGGAGGGCTGCTAATCTGCCCAAACATCTGCAGATGTGTTAATAAAATTGGAACAATAATGAGGTTCGCACGCTAGCCCTGCTGCCCTTGGAATGCACCACTGGACATGAGGAACATCCTGGATTTTCGACTGTTAATAGAACACTACATACAGTGCTTTTTATGACCGCATTGACCATGGCCGAATGCACCCAGGATCAAATTATCCTGTCAACAGGTTATAAGGAGAAGATATCCATAAAACCTATACACACGGCCAATAGTCAATTTAAACTTTTAAGTTTTAAGGAAGCTTTATGGTGGTCTCATATAAATTCTATTAAAGCTATTTTGTCCTTAGAGCTGTCAAGAAAGCCTAATGGTTTTAAACAGTTGGAGGAAAATGCTCAATAAAGCCGCCTTAAAACTACATATTTTCCAAGTCAAATAGGCACAACTAAAATCTTCCTTCAAACTTGTTGGCTTTAGGGGAGCTTATGATAAGATAGAAAGGTTTTAAGTAAGTAAGTAAACATTACCAATAAAGCAATCTTGATGTATATGTATGCCAGATAGACTTTGATAAAATTAGAAGCTGCAGTGGCAGTTTTGAGTTTCAGTTCCGTATGCAATTCTGAATATCTAATGTATACGCAAATTTTAAATTGATGAAAGGGCTTTGCCAGTAAACGAACACTTAAAATCAACGTATAAATTGATTGACAAAGAAACCAAGTCGATGGACTCAGTTCCCTATACAATACCGTGTAGTTGGCTTCCTACAGGAACTTTATATTTATGAGAAGACTTTTCCAGTCAAGGAACAGCTTAAATAGCTATAAATATTACCAATAAAGCAATTCTGATGTATGTGTTTGCCAGATAGACTTTGATAAAATTAGAAGTTCCAGTGGCAGTTTTGAGTTTCAGTTCCGTATGCAATTCTGAATATACCAATAATAATAATAATAATAAAAGGACTTTTATTCCTCAGTAAAACAACAATATAAAAAAAATATGTAAGTATGCCGATGGCGAAGTCTAGCCGAAGGCTACTTTACTTAACCATCGGTGGGCTTACGCCCGAAAGGACTATACTAGAAAACATAATATTATATTGAGAACTGGTACAAAATTTGGTTAATGTTCCAAAAAGAATAAACTTAACAAACAAACTCAAACTAGTATTGCAACATACTACTTATCATACATCTGCGATACGTAGAAGCAGACTATACAACAGAGTAAGTGACTATAGAAACAAAAAGAAAGGCACTGTGGTCATCTACAAATTTTACTGTCCGTTAGTCAAACAGTTTTTGAGTTTATACTTAAATTTATTAATGTTGTATAGTCTAAACTCCTCAGGAAGTTGATTGTATGATCGTATAGCGTTGAAAACGTAGCATCTTTGAAACATCGAAGTTCTATGTTGAGGCATCGTGAAAGCAGCTTTACTTCTAATGTTTACAGAGTGGATTTTGGAGCGAGGTGTAAATCTACTGATTAAGGAATCTGATGATGTTATATTATTTATAAGCTTGTGGGTGAAAGTGTTGAGGTGCAAAAGTCTTCTGTTTTCCATATTCAGCCAATTGCAGTCTTTGATTTTATGCGAAATATGCTCATATTTTCTAATTCCGTAGATCAGCCGACAGCAACTGTTTTGAACCTTTTGTATACGTTTTCTATCAGCTTGCACCAAACAGGGACCATAAATAAAGTCACAAAAGTTAAAATGACTCAATACAAGTAAAACACACAAAGTTCTTTTCATTTTCAGACTAAGCATTTGCCGGCTGCTGTAAATTAGCTTCAACGATGAAAATGACTTACCTTTTGTTTTCTTGACATGTTCGGAAAACCGCATATTGCTGTCTATAGCTAGACCTAAGTTCCTAGCATGCTCGCTTACTTCCAACGTAACACCATCGATTTTAAGATTTATGCTATCTGCCATCAACTTTACATTGTTCTTGTTACCGAAAAATAGAACTTTAGATTTACTAGAATTTAGTCGTAAGTCATGTGACAGTGATAGTTTTTTGATTTTATCGAGTTCATCATTGACTGTACCTTCAGCGATATCTGCATTTATGGCATGGAAACTAAAGTAAAGCTGTGTGTCATCGGCATATGCTTGGACTTTGCAGCTCTTAGTACCTACTAGTCAAAATGTCGCTTGTATATATAATGAATAGAAGAGGTCCTAATATTGAGCCTTGAGGCACACCAGATAATATATCTGTGCTGCAGGAGTATGATCCATTTATTAAAACCCTTGTGTACGTCTCAAAAGATAATTCCAGACTAAGAAAGTAGATGTTTCATCAAACCCATAATATCTCAACTTGGCACAAAGCAGCTCATGATTAATTGTATCAAATGCCTTAGAAAAATCGAGTAATACCAATACCGTACTTAGACCTTGATCATAAGCTGTCAAGATATCATTAGTTACTGTAGCTAAGGCGGTTTCGGTATTTTTACCAGAACGGAAACCACACTGACAATCTGGTAGTAACTTATTTAAAGCCAGGTACTCATTAATTTGTGAATGCATGAATTTCTCAAATATTTTTGATACGGTAGGAAGCAAACTTATTACCCTTAAGTCAGACAAATCATCTGGATTATTCTTTTTTGGTATCGGTATTCCCACAGCATTTTTCCACAAAAGTGGAAAATAAGAGTTTTCGATACAAGAATTTATAATGTGTGCGATGTACTTGTCAATAAATGGACTACAGTATTTGAGCATCTTGAGATTAATATTGTCGGAACCAAATGAGTTAGTTTTAATACTATTCAGAAAGCTATTAACTTCTTCTATAGCAATTAAGCGAAACGAAAATGTAAGCTGAGGATTATGAATATTATTACTATAAAAATGTATCCTTTCGTCACATTTGCTAGCAATGGTCTGTAAATATGTAGAGAAATAACTATCTACAATGTCGGGATCCGAAAATTTAGCAGGCAAACAAGTGGAACGACTAGAACAAGCATTCAAAGTTCTCCAACAAGTTCTAGCGTCACTGTGCTGAAGGGTATACTCTAAATAAGCTTTGCGTTCAGTCCTTGTTACAGATAGGGTATAATTACGAAGCTCCTTATATTTATCAAAATCAGCAGAAAGCTTGGTCTTTTTAAACTTTTGCAGTGCTTTATCTCTTTCTTTTTTAAGTAATTCCAAGTTCTGAGTAATCCAGGGTGATGGTCTTTTCGTCACTTTTCTCCGAATAAAAGGAGCATGAATGTCAAAGGCGTTAAGAATATATTCATTAAATAACTGCACTTTTGTATCAATCTCAGTTGTCGAAAGTATGTTAAACCATGGAAATGAAGCTAGATCGTTCAGAAAATCGGTTAAAACAAAATTACGGAAACATCTATATTCTATAGTCTTGGAACAAGCGATGGGTGAAGATATTTTAATTTTTATGAACGTCATTTCATGATCCGAAATGCCATGAACTGAAAACGTACCAGATATATCAACGATTCCAGTATGTGATACGAAAATTGGATCAATCAACGTACATGAATTGCTGGTAATCCTTGTGGCAACATTTAAAACCTGCCTAAATCCAAAAGATTCAAAACAGTGCATGATGGGGTTACTGACATTAAAAAAAATTACATTGAAGTCGCCCATAAACACTATCTCATCCACAGTGTGATAAACTAATGATAAGATGGTATCAATATCATCTGTAACATTACTAATAGAGATGTTAGTTAGATGTTAGATGTTAATGTATACGCAAATTGTAAATGCATGAAAGGGCTTTGCCAGTAAACGAACACTTAAAATCAACATATAAATTGATTGACAAAGAAACCAAGTCGATGGACCTAGTTCCCTATACAATACCGTGTAGTTGGCTTCCTACAGGAATTTTATATTTATGAGAAGACTTTTCCAGTCAAGGAAGAGCTTAAACCTTAACTTATAAACTGATTGAAAGAATAACCAGGTAGGTGGACTCAGTTCCGTATGCAATTCTGAATATGGAATGTTCACGGGGTGAAAGCTTTTGTATCTATCTATGTATACATAAATATGGTTTGTTACATTATTCCAAGATGCAGAAACCCTACTTTATTATATTATTATATATATCGCCTAATTGGTTTATATCTGTTCTGAAATTTATGGAATTTGGGTGATTCTTAATATGAATTATTTCCTTTATATTTCTTTTGTGTTGTGAATGTCACCAACACAAAAAAAAATATAAATTAGACGACGATTTTGCAGAAATAGCGTCGTTCTGCTAAGCGCTATCCAAAAAATTGAATATCGAGAGAACAAAATTCTGCACAATTCGGTTTATGAATTTTTCCTGTACAACAAATAGTTTCCGTTCTACAATCCGCCAAAGTTACGGGTTGATTTGTGATTATCAGTAAAATCAGAATTTTATTGCGGATTAAAACGGAGAACTTTATCGAACATTTCTGTAACATTTCTCCCTAAAATAATGCTACTTTTTCAATTTTGTGTTATATGTAGCTGCCTAAACTCAACCCATTTTGTCTTATAAAAAAAGTACGACTTTTAGGAGCGCGTCGCTACATTCACTGAAAAATATTTTATTTGTGCATGCTTTCAGTGGAGGTGGAGTGAGATATGTATTGCTAACTATAAAACGAAGAAAATTACAGTACATGGGACACGTTATTGGAGGGCAGCAATATCATGTACTTCAAGTACTAATAGAAGAAAAAGTCGTAGGAAAAAGAAAGATGGGAAGTAGAAGACATTCGTGGTCGAAAAATTTGAGGGATTGCGATAACAATGCTCCAATAATCAGCTATTTAGAAAAGCGGTGTCCAAAGTCCGGATTGCCTTGATAATTGCTAACCCCCAGAATGGGGATGGCAGATGATTCCAGACATCGTGGCTGTCGAGTTTTCCATTGCATTTCCCGGGAGACAATGCTCAACAGGAAAGTTTCCTGCACATTTTTCCCGGAGTACGTGTAAGCCGGTGTGCTGTTTACGTATAACATAGGCAGCCCTCGTCTGGAACTTCAGTGAAATATATTTCAGGCGAAACAAGTTTTCAGTGGTTTTATCGGTCTATTACGCAGACCTATTCGACTATCGGGAGTTTACGATTACAGCTACGCTAGGCAAAGCACTGCGCGGGATGAAAGAGGCTTGGGAGGTTGGAGTGTGAGTTTCAGGAACTATGCTACTGAGGAGTTTTGATGGTTTTGCCATACATAAACAGTCAGTATTGCGAAGTTCAACAATGATGTATCGCTACAGGTAGAGCCAGTTTGGGAACGCATTGTTGTCCAGTTTCATTGCTGCAAATTTGAGAAACCTTTGTAAAGAAAAAGCGATCGTACTGTAGACGTGTTTAGAGTGGATGCCGCGGGTGCTAAGATCCTATGGAAACTACAATTACAATTACAAATACTGGCTGGCAGTGTTCTCTGTAACTGATTTCCGTTCAGTGGTGGCTCGTCTTGTAGTTCACCAGGGGGCTCGTTTTAGACTAGTAATAAAGATATAAAATTTTAAAACTTAAGAAAGTATTTTATGTGATTTGATAGGAAGTATTGCTGTTGCAGTTTCCAGTAAAGTAGGTAATGCAGTATATATTATAGGTATCCGGCGAAACCGCACTTTTAGCACACTTTTTATTTAACCACAATCATGTAATAAATACATAATGTTAATCTTTTTAATTAGTTTTAATTTGGTGGTACACGTTTCATTTCATCGCATTTTCGATAATAAAGGTTCGTAAAAATTATGTTTTTATCTACTCTGATTCTCTCTATTTATTGCAAAACAAGTACCTACTAACAACTAATAATACTACTAAATACTACTATAAATAATACTACTAAACTAATCATAATGTGCACTATATATTACAGACTACAGACTACAACACTTATTTCTTGTAAGTAAAATCGAGTCCTCTGTTTTTTACTCTTACAAAATGTTCTATCACTTTTTCGAATTCGAATTTCGTTGCGACATACTTATAGAATACCACCACAAGTCAAATGTGAATGAAATAACGAAAAATAGCATGAATGCAGTGTATCCAAGTTCAGCGTTTTTTTTAAACTATGTAGCACGAAAATGCATTTGAATAAAACAATTGAAGGTGATCAGTGCGATTATTCCAAGAGAGTCTATTATTAAGAGATATGGCTAAATGTTTTGTAGATTTACCTACAATATAGTGATATATTGAACCAGTGATTTACCTTCTGCAGAGCCTGATGACCAGTTATTCTAAAAATGTTCAAGTTATTACTTCACGTCGTCTGCAAATGCAATATTTTCATAAGGCGACAATTAGTGAAAAATATCATTGACATATTCTATAAATAAGAAAGGACCCAAAACAGATCCTTGGGAGACACCCCTATCAACTATCATAAATTTAGAGAGCGACAAAAATAGCCAAAGTAGCTATTTCCACACACCTAACCTCAAAATTCTAACTTTACTATACGGTTCATGTTGGGATTCCATAAAATAATGGTTTGAAAAATACGTTTGGCAGATCCAAAAATATGTTGGTCAGTGACATCGCAATTGGAGAAATCCCAATTTCTAGAATAACAAATTCGTGGTCCACTAATAGGGAGAGAGTAGGTTGTTATTTTAAAACTAAGTCATAAATTCATATTTCTTTATCCAACTGATACAACTATGAAATCACGTGCAATTATAAAACAAACAGTACGGATTTATGTATCCGTAAATCTATACAAAGCAAATTTATAGCGTATTCGGATACAGCTCTGAACGCGGCAATTATTTCACTATAGAATTCAAAAAAACTTTATAGAAATGTTTTGATATTTACGGGGATATATCAGTATATAGCTAGAACTATTTTCAAGGATAGAAGCTTCTAGAACATAAAATGAGACTTTGATGTATCCTCGTTCAAGTAACATGCATTTAACATTTGACGAATGTTAAAATTTATCATTGCACTTGCAATGTTTTGCCTATTTATCCAAGAAATTAAAGACTAGCAAAAATATTCGACAAAATTTTGTGTTCGGCTGGGTAAAACAGCAACTAAAATTTTTGGAATGTATTCGATATAATGAAGTACCGGTACATTTGTAACAATAAAAATGTTGTTTGGTCATGAACGACCAGCCAACACTTTTATTACACATAGCAACCAGCAGCTCAATCAGTTTGCATGAGACTAGGGTATGTAGGTGCGTGCGTGTGTGCGTGAATGTGTGAGTCTCGTTAGCCGCCAAGAAATGAAAACTAGGATAACAATGGTTTAATAAAGATTTATTTTAGTATATATATGAATGCAGTACATTTTATTTTTTTTTTAAAAAGAACTTATCTTCAGAAGGAAGTCCTGATGGTAGTGCCCTTCCGAAAGGAAGGTGGTGCTCCAGAGAAGGCTGGCTTTTTCAGGAGTTCAGGTGGTGCCCCAAAGGTGTGGTGTCCCCAAAGAAAAGTTTTCTTCATTTTGGCAACTCGAGAAAAAGGTGTTCATGGTGGCACCCCGACAAAAGATGGTCTTGGTGGTACCCCGACAAAAGGTTAGGTGGTCTTCATTGTGGCACCCCGACAAAAAAGTTAGGTCTTCATGGTGGCATCCCGACAAAAAGGTGGTCTTCATTGAGGCACCCCGCCAAAAAAGTTAGGTCTTCATGGTGGCACCCCGACAAAAAGGTGGTCTTCATTGAGGCACCCCGCCAAAAAAGGAAGTTAGGTCTTCATGGTGGCACCCCGACCAAGAAAGGTGGTCTTCATTGAGGCACCCCGCCAAAAAGGGTGGTTCTCCTTGATTAAGACATAATGGCACAGACACAAAAGATTGTCTTAGAGAGACATAATTACATTAGCTGTTAATTGTTTGAGTTCAAAAAGCAAAAAGAAGGAGGTATGTGTTTCGACATAAAAGGTAACCTTGGTGGCGAGCAAGAGCATATCCCCACTCATTAGATATGCGCAGGCGGTGTAATATAAAAATCGTTCCATCTGAAAGAAAGTAGAGATGGGAAAAAGGTAGGGGTGAGAAGCAAAATAGTTATAAAAATGTACTAGTATAATGAGGAAGCAGTAGCTAAAAATGGAAGTTGTAAACTATTTGTATATGGTAGCCAAGTAAATAATGTAAAAATAATTTTGAAAACGGGTGAACCGTTACACTCGGCCTCACTTAACGAAAAAAAAAATTTGAGAAGCATTCGAGAATTTTTTTTTAAAAGAGAGTAAAGTTAAAGTTATCACTGAGGGATCAAAATTAACCATTTGTCCTGATAACAAAGTCAGATTATGTTTTCGTGCTTCCCCATGCAAATCTCAAGAATTTGTAGTAATCTACAACCTACAAAGTCTATCAAGGTGCATGAAAGAGCAAGAAGACGCAGGTAGAAAACACAAATGTTGGAAGAGAAATGGCAAGAAAAAGAGATAGCCTCAAGTCTACCAAACAAGAGGGATGGTTATAGCACCAACTCGCTTAGAAGTACAGTGAAGCTGCACTGAATGTGTACTACACAATGAAGGTAATAAATTGTGAAGTAAAAAAAACAAATGTACGCAACCTATCAAACCCTAATATACTTAAGACCTAAAAAAAAACTCGTCAAGACTTTGACAAAAGACAAAGAGTTTCAAGACTCGGCTACACGAGATGTAAAGGATGCAGCAGCATCTAGAGTACCCAACTGGCTAGAAAGATTCGTTTCGCTGATCGATCTTAAAACTGCGCCGTAGAATCTTCCTACATCCACCAGTCGTCTGTCAGCTGAGGACTGCAGAAGCTACCACGCCCCCACAACAAGTGAACCAAGTCATGAAGACTCTAGGGCAGGAAAAAAAAGAAAAAAGAACAGTTTTACTTGCAGCCTGCAACAGCAAGAGTGAACTTATAGTAGTCACTAGACTGAAAAGAGGACAAGTGAAGCTTGCCTCCAGGCGACTCAATGAATGGGTTAGCATTTCAATAATGCTGCTGGCGCTCTGCCGCATACGACCTGAAGAAGGAGCTTAGATATATTGCAGTAGTGACATCAGGTGTGTGTCAAGTCTCCTCAGAGAATTTTGACTACCCTTTGTCACCCCCCACAACTATCCTTCCAGGTCCAGTATCAATAAAGATTGTCGTATTGACACTCGCCAACACGTACCATTGAAACGGCCTCTAAAATAACTACAAGGTTGTTGCCTATAAAAATCTAAATACCCTATGCAACCGTAAGTACTACTCAAAAGAAACTGGGATACCCTTAATATTCTCAACAAAAGATTGTAAAATATTCCACTGAACAGACTTAAGAGAAAATTCAAATCTCTAAAGCATAAGTAAAAGACCAAACTATTTCCATTTATGAAATATTAAATGAAAAAAAATTGTAACACCATAAGTGCTTCTATGAAAACCCAAAGTAGAATTTAAAATTTTGATCAAAATATTTTCTAAGTACTAACTATAATTCAGTAATGTTCTGATCTAATAAAAAAATTTGCAATCCAGTGATGTTCTGATTCGATAAAAGAGCATTATGATTCAGTGATCAACAGAAAAAAAATGTTGGGCGCCAGCAGTCTAAATTAAGACTACAAAGAAAAAAGCAATTAAAAACAAGTGCTTGAGTGATATCATTTCAAAGTCAAATACCTTACATGAAATTTTTCAAATGGTAACAACAAAGTAAATTCAGAGAAGGGTTGTGTCATATTAGATTCAAAAGAATAAATCCACAAAGGATTAACAACATTACATTCCAAAATCAGGGAAAGTTTACACATCAAATTAAACTTGAAAAGAAAATTCAGGGAAAGTGTATGCCTCAAATTGGATTCAAAAATAAATTCAGGGAAAATTATACATCATATTGAATTCAGAAAAGTACATCCAAGAAAAAATTCTCATACATCATGTGACAATTTAAAATAGGCAAAATTATTTAAGTGAAATAACTACCACAAATCTAATGTTCATTAATAAATTGATTCCAAAAAAAAAATTCAAACATCAGTGTAAGTTTAAGATCTAATCAAGAAAAATCTTTTAAAGATCGCATAAGCCAATACAATAACAATAATCAAAAGCTTGAACTATTTGTGAGCATGTAAGCACAAGGATCTTAGTCGATTAAAAATTATAAAGTTCAAGTAAGCTAACAAACGAAGATTAAATGCAAAATTTCAAGAAATGTTACCAAGATTTTAATCCATCAAATATCAGATTACTAAAACTATAACAAACTCATATCAAGTTATGAGTGCAAAGCGAAAATCGTAAAGTTATAAATTCAAAGTGATTTAAAAAACTAAACTGTGATAAACAGATCATATGAAAGAAACTAAACATGAAAATCTCAGGCCTACAAAAGTCATTCCAAGTACGCTGCAGATTTATAGAAACGCATACCAGGATAACTAAAGAGGATAGAGACAATCAGGGGTAATTTCGTTCATGAGAGCTAAGTGAAATTTTTTTTTAAAGCCGTAAATCTTAAAGTGATTTTAAAGACATAAGAAATCTACTATAATGAACATTGAACAAGTACCATGAAAACAAATCACACATGAAAATCGCAAATCTACAAAAGCCATTCCAAGTACGCTGCAGATTTATAGAAACGCATACCCGAATAACTAAAGAGGACAGCAACAATCAGGGATGATCTTATTCATAAGTAAAAATTTAAAAATTTACATAAAGTTGAAATGACATGACATGGCATAAATGAACATAGGATTTCAGAAATCTACCAACAAACAAAGTACATTACAATGTACCATATCAAAAGTGTTTCTTCTACGCCAGAGGTTTCAAGAGCTGCCCGAAATACGCCAGATTTATGAGTATGCATATTACGACAGACAAGTGAACAGAAAATGCATACAAGAAAAGCGCTTTCGATCCAAGAAACGTCATAGGACTTACATCAGTCTCTATAACACAAAATTTGGAAAAAAATTCCATAACAAATAATATTTCTGAAAACATGTTACAGTATACTACGGAATGCAATAAATTTATACTACAAATTAAATTGATTAATCAAAGTTTTAAGAACTATCAAAAATATCAGTAAAAATTTAAGAATGTGCTCACAAATGTTCAGTATGGTTGAATTTAAAATTTGATGAAAAAATTATAAATCGATGCTAAACTATAATTGTCACATAAGAATTTTTGGACTAGCGTAGTTCAAAAAGTTGATTATCAACGGTCTTAAATGTCCTAAGGGGATCTATTGGCAGACTCTTACTGCCGCCTAGAATTTCAAGTGGCGCTGGCTAATTCTTCCTTTGACACTGACGCTTGAAGGGAGAATAACAGCGCATTTTCCTTTCAGACGTCTCGCATCTTCGCCCAGTACAGCAGGGCGCATGAACTTTGGGACTGTGATATAATCAGAATTGTTAATCATTATATAACAACAACAAAGAATAGTGTTGATCACTTTCTGAACCAGTCTCAATCACCATCTGAATCAGAACTATCACTTGAATTATTACCCATATAGGTATCATTAATATCTAAACTATTGTCAGGTTTAAGATCTTTGACATGAAAATCTCCTATAATATTACCATCCAAATCTTTCAATGTATAAACTAAAGGTGACTTTACTCTATAAACAATGCAGGGGATAAACTTTGGACTTAACTTCGCACAGAAATTATCAGCAGCTTTTGAAAGAATGAAATTACGTTTCAAAGCTCTATCGCCAGCTTTGAATCTAAGATCTCTCCTTCGCAAATTATAACGATTTTTGTTGACTTCATAAGAACGTCGCATTCGGTCTTGAACTTTAGAATAAATCTCAGGTATCTTTTGTACTAAATTTGGATCTAAAACATTTTGGCTGATATTAACGTCATTCTTAGCATCATCGGCAATGATTCCATAAAATGATCCATCAACTGGCACATTTCGATAAAAGTTTAAATAGCTAGGTGAATATCCTGTAACTTCATGCTTTGCTAATCTAATTGCCTGGGCTATTTGATGAATAGACTGATCCCAGGTATTGTGAGAACTTTTTATGTATGATCTAATTGCAGTGACAATAGTCCTATTCACTCTTTCACAAGGGTTAACTTGAGGAGTGTACCTTGCATTGTACCAGATTTTCTGTACATTATAAGAGCTAGCAAGAGCTTTAAATTCTTTAGAGATGAATTGAGGTCCATTATCAACTACAACGATCTGTGGAACTCCAAAAATGAGAAATACTTGATTTTCTAGAAATTTAACTATGGATGTTGATGTGGCTTTAGGCATAGGATGTACTAAAACAAGTTTTGTAAACCAGTCGCAGACTACAAGAAGAAATCTATTACCCTTTTTAGAACGAGGGTATGGTCCTAAAAGATCAGCAGATATCATTTGAAATGGAAATTTGATATCTCTGTACTTTCCCATTAAACCAGCTTGGGGTAAATTACCTGGTTTGCACTGAGCACAAATTTTGCATGAATTCACATATATTCTAACTGACTGTTTCATTTTTGGCCAATAATATAGAGCTGATAACCTAGATAGCGCTTTGAATACTCCTAAATGACCTGAAGTGGAATCATCATGATACAATTTTAAAAGTTTTGACCTATTAGGTGTTGGTACAACTATTTTCCAATCTGTATACGTCTCTGAAAGAGGATCGTCAAATAAAATATGTTTGTAAAGAACATTATTTTCTACTTTAAACGATGGATATGAATCTGGATTATTACTGACTTTGCTAATCATTTTTCGATACCACTTATCTGGAGTTAACTCATTTAAATTTAATATTGAAACATCTATATCTTCATGTACTCTAGATAAAGCATCGGCAACAGGAATTTCTTTGCCTTTGCGATGGATGATTTTAAAGTTATATGGTGAAAGGCGATATAACCACCTAGATAATCTAGGTGAAGGATTTTTAAGACCTTGAATCCATTGCAAAGATGAATGGTCAGAGATAACATTAAATTTTGTATGTTCAACATAACAACGAAAATGTTCTATACTTAGCAAAACTGCAAGCAGTTCTTTTTCTGTGGTGGAATATTTTCTTTGTGCCGTGTTGAGAGTCTTACTAAAATACGCTATGGGATGTTCTAAACCATGTTCCTCCTGGAAGAGTACACCACCAACTCCAGAATCCGAAGCGTCACAGACAATGGAAAAGGGCTTAGTGAAGTCTGGACTAGCAAGAATGGGAGCAGTAGTCAGCAAGCCTTTGATCTTCTCAAAAGCCTCAGCAGCTTCGGGTGTCCAAGTAATGGACTGACCTTTCTTTCGGTTCTTTAACAGATCTGTAATTGGAGAAGCTATTGTACTGAAGTCTTTGAGAAAACGACGATAAAAACTCAACATGTCTACTAATCTTCGAATCTGAGTTATACTAGTTGGCGTAGGAAACGACAGGAGAGAATTTACTGTACAAGAGTCGTAACTGAAATTTCCAAAATTTATATTTAATTTAAACTGCAAAATAAACTCCATTCCCAAAATCAACTTATGTGAAATGTTTGGGACAATTAAAACTTTAATCTTATGATCTTCACCATTAAAAGTGATCGGAAAGTAAACAAAACCCAAAATATTTTGAATCTGACCATCAGCTGTAGTCAGTTGTAAAGCTGCGTTATAATCAATCTTGAGATTCAATTTGCTCAATAAATATAGTCCAGATGACCCAAGAATGTTAGCGTTGCTACCACTATCAAGCAAAGCTGTAACATTTTCATTATCTATACTAATTGAAAGATATGGACGATTATCATTGTTCTTACTCACAAATAAAGGTTCAACAGAATTTTTAACTTTGACATTAGAAGTCACTTGTGGTTCCCTAGTATCTATGTCTGAAAAATCTTTACCAAAATCTAAGTCAGGTGTATCAACATGAAAATCCCTAGCATTATCTACTTCTGTGATTTGATCATCAACCCTGGAGTGGCTTTGCCCTTCGTATTGGGATCCGAAAAGGTGACTCCCTTGTTCTGCACATGGGAAGGCCCAGGAGTCAAAGCGGGAACTTCCTGTCTCTGTACGTTTTTTGAGCAAGAGGGACAAGTTGATTTTGTGACATTTCTCATGCCACATTCATAACAAAACCTAATACGGGGAGATCTACATTGCTGTGAGGAATGCCCAAGTTTTTCGCAATTCCAGCAAACTACTGGTTTTCTAGGAACAGGGGAAGATGTATCATTGTTAGGATTATAATCGGATCTACTGACAGGTTGACATGTCAGAAAGGAATCCTCTAACTTCCTACAATATGAAGTCAATTGGGCAAACGTCAAGATATCATGAAGTGCTAGTGACTTAACATAATCGGGCAACAAGTTTCTACGAATGATGTTAACCATGTCCTTTTCAGTGAATGGGTTGCTGGTGAGTCTATTGAACTGAGACTCCATAAAAGCAATAAAAGTTATGACAGGTTCACGTTGACCTTGTCTGCGTCTACGAATTTCATCAATCAAGTTGATGTCGTAGTTGTCTCTAAGGAAAGCATCCTTTAATTGACGCACCAAATCACCCCAATCATGAAAAGCACCCCTAACAGAACCATTATGCCACCAAGTCCACGCTATGCCTTCAAAAAGGTCACCTGCAGCAGCATATAGATCCATCTCGTTACAACCTCGAGAAGCCATAAGAGATTGAATCAATTCAAGAAACTCAATGACAGATGTTTTGCCATTGAACTTCCTAATTCCCCATTTAAAAATAGGAATTTTCTTCTGCTGAGAAAAACTAGCAGGAGAATAAGGCTGAGGATTCATTGCTAAGGGAGGCAAGGAAGCTGCTACAGTAGTAACAGGTTGTGTCGGATTAACAGTGGCAGGCACGGGAACTGGTGATGAATGTCCCGTGGGAGGTTCAAGCTTGGCCAAAAGATTTGATTCAGCAATCACGAGCTGTGTTTTAAATCTAGACTTTTGTGTCACTTCCTCATCAGAAGAAGGAGCAAGTCGATCAATTCTATTTGCTAAGTGCAACAATCGAGTACAAATCCTGCGATGTTCACTTGAATCATAGCCACTAGAAAATTGAGATATCATATCTTCAAGTTTATTGAAAGAGAGTATGATATCATCTTTATCCTCATCAAAGGGAATTAAAACTGAAGTTTCAGAAAAACTTCTACCGTGCTGCTCTTGTAATAGCAGACCACGCAAAACTTTTCGCTTATCATCCATAGTGCTAGGAACTTCCAAGCCTCTAATTTTTATCTCATATGCCAGCTCACTTGACATCAAGTCATTAACATTTAGTTTAGTGAGAGGCATTGTTGCGTTTAAGTGAGGTTAAGTAGAAAAAAGACAAGTCAAAACCCAACAAGATAAAAAAACACTAAAAATATCAAACAGTTCACCAAAAAAAACTACTTGGGCATGTATGTTCTCGAAAAAGAAACTAGTATTCTGGAGTGATACTAAAAAAATTAAAATTATTTATCTGGCCTCAACAAATATGACTGCCCTTATATCAGTCTTTCAATCAAAACAAAACAGAGACTAAAATGCTCTAATATCAAAATATTTGCCAGATAAATTAACTACACATATCGATAAAACTCCAGAATAAAAACAATCATAACAAAAAAAATCAAGGACTAGTACTTGCTTAATGAAAAATCAAAAAAAATTTTTTTTTTTTAAGTATTAATATACTTTATATGTGTGTGTGCCTCAATTTATGTGTTAATCTAGGAAATTAAATATATGTGCAAGTATATAATTGCACATATATAACCACCCTTCTATAAATAACAAAAAAACTAAAGTCAGCTTATAAAAATGTTGAACTATAAATGAGTTACTAAATAAGTGTACCTAAATGACAAATTACCAAAGAAAAATGTAGTGAATTGTTGTCCAAATACCACACAAAATATATAGCTACAAACAAAGCAAACCATACAAAAAACTGTAGGTATGTGTTTATGATCTGTGAATAATATCCAAACGCCAGATATCTTAGAGAAACGTTTACAACATATGCTCAGATTTATAGATTAACGCATACGCGAAATGTCTCAAGACAGTACAAAAAATAATGCATTAGGAAATAAAATCTCAGTCATAAATAAAATACACTAATCGACAAAAATCAATAGAAAAATTTAAAGAACTTCAAATATACCTCAATAAAAAAAATTTGAAAATAGAAAATTTGGTACAACAATTACCCTGAAAACTATAAAAAAAAATATAAGCTGACAATAGTTAAAGAAAATTAAATAATAAAATATATATGCCAAATGAAAGTACTGCACCCAAAAAAAAATTATTAAATGGAATTTTGAGTCAATGAGCCGAAATGGAATTTTGAAAAAGGTTGTCCAATTTTCACTTCAAGACAGCTCCAAGACTCACAACGCACAAAACCAGACATACCCATGTCTGGCCACACGTTGGCAGCGCCAATTTGTAACAATAAAAATGTTGTTTGGTCATGAACGACCAGCCAACACTTTTATTACACATAGCAACCAGCAGCTCAATCAGTTTGCATGAGACTAGGGTATGTAGGTGCGTGCGTGTGTGCGTGAATGTGTGAGTCTCGTTAGCCGCCAAGAAATGAAAACTAGGATAACAATGGTTTAATAAAGATTTATTTTAGTATATATATGAATGCAGTACATTTTATTTTTTTTTTTTAAAAGAACTTATCTTCAGAAGGAAGTCCTGATGGTAGTGCCCTTCCGAAAGGAAGGCGGTGCTCCAGAGAAGGCTGGCTTTTTCAGGAGTTCAGGTGGTGCCCCAAAGGTGTGGTGTCCCCAAAGAAAAGTTTTCTTCATTTTGGCAACTCGAGAAAAAGGTGTTCATGGTGGCACCCCGACAAAAGATGGTCTTGGTGGTACCCCGACAAAAGGTTAGGTGGTCTTCATTGTGGCACCCCGACAAAAAAGTTAGGTCTTCATGGTGGCACCCCGACAAAAAGGTGGTCTTCATTGAGGCACCCCGCCAAAAAAGTTAGGTCTTCATGGTGGCACCCCGACAAAAAGGTGGTCTTCATTGAGGCACCCCGCCAAAAAAGGAAGTTAGGTCTTCATGGTGGCACCCCGACCAAGAAAGGTGGTCTTCATTGAGGCACCCCGCCAAAAAGGGTGGTTCTCCTTGATTAAGACATAATGGCACAGACACAAAAGATTGTCGTAGAGAGACATAATTACATTAGCTGTTAATTGTTTGAGTTCAAAAAGCAAAAAGAAGGAGGTATGTGTTTCGACATAAAAGGTAACCTTGGTGGCGAGCAAGAGCATATCCCCACTCATTAGATATGCGCAGGCGGTGTAATATAAAAATCGTTCCATCTGAAAGAAAGTAGAGATGGGAAAAAGGTAGGGGTGAGAAGCAAAATAGTTATAAAAATGTACTAGTATAATGAGGAAGCAGTAGCTAAAAATGGAAGTTGTAAACTATTTGTATATGGTAGCCAAGTAGATAATGTAAAAATAATTTTGAAAACGGGTGAACCGTTACACATTGAAGACTAGTTGTTTAGGATTTCTGAACAACTCTTTCACTGTTATACTATAAGACTAGTATAGTTATTCTCCATTGTCGTACGTCGTAGCTATCCTTCACAAATACATAAAGAGGGCATAGAAAACATATACAGGCAAAGCAAACATGGTGAATTCCTATTACTATTAATCTTGAAATTCATTTATAGGTTCAACTAGTAGGCAACTTTGTACTCCAATTGCTATATTTTTTTCTGTTACGTGAATAACTTCAAAATAGCTCAAAGGAGCATTAAGAGAGCTTTGCAAATGAAGACGTATCATATGTGAAGAGTCGAATTTTTTTAGAACCCCCCAGTACAGAATTAGACTATTTTAATATCTGAAATGGTATGTGAAGCCAGAACAATTAAAATATAGGGAGAGGTAAATAAATATTATACGTCAAAATAGTTGTAATGTCACATTCAAATTATAGGTATAAGACCATCAACAATATTGTAGAAGAAAGCATGTTGCAGATCATGGTGAATTTATTAAATATCAGGAAGGATATGTACCGATGTTGGGAGAAACATAACAGTCCAGGTAGATGCAGCACTGCGGCAAGTTGGGTTAAATTTGATATAAATAATTTATAAAATTATTGTAATGCATATATTCAACATGTAATATATTGTAAAAGCCTCATACAAGGCCTGGCCTTCGTGGTGGCGATATTTACATAATGTATTGTATCCCAATGAACAAAGAAATTTCACCCTGCTTTTAGACAGACAGATACTTTTTTGAGGAATATACTTGGGTACAGATTCACACATACTTCGAAACTATTTCTCACATTAGGTATATTTGTCGAACTTGAAAGCCACGCAGGAAAAGCCTTAACACCAGAGTGCTACAGCAGTCCGTTGCAAGCCCTGAATATTCTGGGAATAAATGTGCCGTCATACATCTTGGTTTCTAATGCATGAAGAACTACCCCTTGGAAATGAAATGTAGCTGTCCTGCGAGTTCATCTGATATGCTGGGTAAGGGGTGGCAGTATAAAAGGAGCAGGGTCCATTTTGATACCGGTAGAGGAGTGAGAGGTCATTAACCGCACGCCGGTGATAAAGCAGCTGGAGCTGGCGTATTAAGATCGGGTCAACGATTAGACATGTTGCTCTTGTCTGGTCCAAAAGCGGCAAGCAAATTTTGACTATCCCACTCACCCATTTTGTATCATGTTTATTGTATATTATTTATTTTCAGTAGTTTATCACATTTTTTATTATTTATGCTGATCGGTTCTCATTAATGTATGAACTGTAAGGTCGACGCTCATGTAAAAAGTAATTTCAGTGACTGCACGTGAATCATAAAAGATTGGAGAAAAACCACTAAAACTAAATCGAGGTGGTCAAATGTGTAGCGGATGTTACTACTGAAACAAAAGCCTAGTGGAGTGAAAGTCTACATGTTTTGTTTGGAACATAAAAAAGGTAAGAATATTTCAAGGTTACGGATACCCAACCTTTACGCGTGGTTAAGCCATGTATTATGACACAATGGAGATCTTTATGGAAGCTATTATTGAGATCTCAGGATATAGAAGCTTATCGACCAACCTTTTATAGCAAAATGCGGCATTTGATAGCGTATATAAGATACCGGCGAGAAAACTGGGTGTATTTTCTTTCTTGGTGCTACTTTTGCTCAAGGATGTGACGATTAGGATCAATGGCGAAAATTGATTCTGTAATACTATGAATTGCTAAATAAATGGGAAACAATTTTAGTTCTCGGAAAACAAATATCATAGTCCGGGATCCCAGGCCCATTTTCACTACTTACTACTAACAAGCTAATTTTGCGTGAGTAGCTACATTTTGATGAGACGCCCAACTTTTTCCTCTACAAAAATTCTCGATTGTGGTAGCTAACAGGGGTAGCAGGGATGAAATATGTCCATTTGACGAGTGTCAAAAATTAATTACTAACTGTTAGTTTTTGATTAAATTTTAAGAATGTAATCAACATTATTAGAAAAAATATTTGTCCTACAAAATCTATGGTTTGATCACATTGTCCCCCTCCATCCAACATGTACCAATAACAAGGTCATACAAATTTATTACTAACAGCCTGATTTGTTCACTATTGCTTCGTTGATATTTATAAGATTTGACAGCGACACTATCCTATAAATCACGTGGTATGTTATCCCGGTCCTACGCTCAGAAGTTGTCAATACCACATTCTTTCATTACTAACTGTAAGACAAAATATCACATAATAGGTTAACTGTGTTCTCTGTCCAAAGGAAATAATGTCCCAGAAGAAAACAGGTATGTACCGTTAGTCCGACAAGAATTGTCATTTTTATACATGCATATTGTATATGTTATTTGGGGTATACAGGGTGAGTCAAGCTCAACGCCTCGGACTCTTTTGACCAAACGATACCACTTTTCAAAAAATCCACTTTGCAAGTGTATGTGGATCGAGTAGGGCTACATTTTAAAAATAATGACTTTTATACAGGGTGTCTAATAAAAGCGTGACATATCAAAGTTATGTTTTTTTAAATGGAACACCCTGTATATTATTGCATATTTAGATTCCTGGGTGCATTTTAGTGTGACTTTATGTATCACATATGGGACTTTAAGCGAACCGTTTAGGTGCAAATCACGATTTTGGGTATAGGTAGATGTCAGAAAAAAATTGAATATCGCAGTTATTATAAATCTTAGAGGGCTGTGACTTTGCCGTGCTACTAAGCATGAAACGTGTCAGCTTAATTTTGACGGTCGAGTTCGAATTATATTTGTACTTGGAGAAATCGGTAGATCAATTAAGGAAACTTCAATTAAAGGTAACTTGATTTTTTTAAATGGGAATGCATAATTTTTTTATACAATCAAATGTGCAATTTGATAGGCTTTCTACTTATATCAGGTTGTGAATATAAATCTATGGTAGTTTTTATTAAATTTCGAGATTTCAATCAAATCAGTGTTTTTCAATTTCTCTACCTATAATAAAACTAGCAGGCCATGAAATATAAACAAAATCGTATTCAGGTGGAAGAAAACAACTAACTTAGCAAAAAGATCTAGCAGAACTAGAGTAAAAGAACAAGATTATAAAAATTCCCTACAACAAATCAACTCTAACCAGAAACAACTTCGGTAACATGTCTAAGGTTAAAGAGAAGCTGGAGTACGACAGAAATGGATAATTTTTACAGCCTACTAGCGACTGCAATGTATTAGAGATTAAAAATTTCCAAAATCACTAAACACTTTGAAATGAAAGAAAAACTTTCAGCGATCGTTGCCGTCAGTCTTCTTCAGAGCGCAATTTCACATTTAAACCTCTCACTGTCGTCCTTTAAATTTTTCAGCATCTATTAGCAAGGTCGCAAAAAAAGCAATACTGACAAATCATATTTTAATTTTCTGCCAAGTAATATTAATAATTTGAGCAGATTTTTAATTTATTCTTCATTTTCGGCGATCTTGCTTATGAGTATTGAAGAATTTGCAGAACTCCAGTCAGAGGTATCGGTTAATATTTTTTTAAATCATGAAATGTGAAATTTTATTCTCAAGCTATTAAACTGCCAGCTACATTACGTGGTAGATTTTTTTTCATTTCAAAATTCACAATGGTTTTGTGAATCGTCAATCTTTAGAATATTGTAGTAGCCGGTATGCTGTGAAAAATACCCATTTCTGTCGTACTCCAGCTGCTTTTTGACCTTAGATGTGTTATGTCTGCTATTTCTGGTTAGAATTGATTTGTTGTAAGTCATTTTTATAACTTTGTCCCTTTACTCTAGTTCGTCCGTAACTATCTGCTAAGTTAGTTCTTTTGCTCCATCTGAACAGTTTTTTGTTTATATTTCATGGCCTGCTAAGTTGCTTATAGGTAGCAAAATTGAAAAACACCGGTTTTACTGAAAATTTGAAATTAAATCAAAACTACCAGAGATTGATATTCACAACCAATATCATTAGAAAGCTTATCAAATTGCACATTTGATCGTATAAAAAAAATTATGCATTCCCATTTGAAAAAATCAAGTTACTTTTGATTGAAGTTTCCTTAATTGATCTAGCGATTTCTCCAAGTACAAATGTAATTCAAACTCGACCGCCTAACGTAAGCTGACACATTTCATGCTTAGTAACACGGCAAAGTCACAGCCCTCTTAAGATTTATAATAGCTGCGATATTCAATTTTTTTCTGACACCTACCTATACTCAAAATTGTGATTTGCACCTAAACGGTTCGCTTAAAGTCCCATGTGTGATACATAAACTCACACTAAAATGCACCCGGGAATGTAAATATGTAATAATATACAGGGTATTCCATTTAAAAAAACACAACTTTGATATGTCACGCTTTTATTGGACACCCTGTATAAAACTCATTATTTTTAAAATGTAGTTCAACTCGACCTACATACACCCGCAAAGTCAGTGTTTCGAAAAGTGGTATCGTTTGGTCACAAGAGTCCGAGGCGTTGAGCTTGACTCACCCTGTATATATGTTTGTTATATATTTAATGTATTGATTGTGCTGTAAATTGTGTATACTATTTTTGCTTCATGTCTGACCTTTTACACAATGTTCTGTACATTCTTCCGGATATAAACGTATCTATCTAAGTAATGCTGCTCTGCTCACATGTTGGAAAAAAACTGCTCAAGCAAATCTTTGCATGGACACCCTTATGGTCAACACCAACTTGAAATACATGATAAACAATGCTCTGCAGTTAGTAATAAGGATCATTTCAGAGCGTAGGACCCGGATAACGTACCAATCAATTTGTGGGACAATGTGGCTGTTAAATTATTTAAATACTAACTAAGCTACACTGAAATATAAGTTAGTAATCATTTTTTATGACCTCCTGATTGATACGTGCTGAATTTTGTTAAGACAAATATTTGTTTTATAATGTTGATTACTTCCTTAAGATTTGATTAAAAGGACCCACCGCTAATAGTTTATTTTTGGCACTCGTTAAATAGACATACTTTATCCCTACTACCCCTGTCAGCTACCACCATCAAGAATTTTCGTATAGAAAATTGTTGGACGTCTCATCGCAACGAAGCCATCCAGGAACATTAGACTTGATAGTAATTATTTTTACATCCGGGATTTGTACTACAACTTCTGAGCGTAGGACCAGGATAACATACCACGTGATTTGTAGGAAATGTTGCTGTCAAATTGTATAAATATTAGCGAAGCAATAGTGAAAAAATCAGGCTGTTAGTAATAAATTTGTATGACCTTGTTATTGGTACACATTGGATGGAGGGGGACAATGTGATCAAACCATAGATTTTGTAGGACAAACATTCTAGTAAGGTTGATCGCATTCTTAAGATTTAGTTGAAAAACTAACTGTTAGTAGTTAATTTTTGACACTCGTCAAATTGACATATTTCATCCCTGCTACCACTGTCAGCTACCACAATCGAGAGTTTTCGTATAGAAAATTGTTGGACGTCTCATCGCAATGAAGCTATCCACGAACATTAGACTTGGTAGTAATTATTTTTACACCCGAGATTTGTACTACAACTTCTGGGCGTAGGACCGGGATAACATACCACGTGATTTGTAGAACAATAGGTCTGTTTTTACAGCAATCACAAACTAGTCAGCGTCAATTTGATTGGCCAGTACTAGTCAGAACTAGTTTGACAACTGCAATGGGTAATACTGATTGGCTCTGACTGGTTTGTGATTCTCTGTAAAAACAGACCTAATGTTGCTGTAAAATTGTATAAATATTAACGAAGGAATAGTGAAAAAATCAGGCAGTTAGTAATAAATTTGTATGACCTTGTTATTGGTACATGTTGGATGGAGGGGACAATGTGATCAAACCATAGATTTTGTAGGACAAACATTTTTCTAATAAGGTTGATCACATTCTTAAGATTAGTTGAAAAACTAACCGTTAGTAATTAATTTTTGACACTCGTCAAATTGACATATTTCATCCCTGCTACCCCTGTTAGCTACCACAATCGAGAATTTTTGTAGAGGAAAAAGTTGGGCGTCTCATCAAAATGAGGCTACTGACGCAAAATTAGCTTGTTAGTAGTAAGTAGTGAAAATGGGCCTGGGATCCCGGACTATCAGTTCAATCCCCTAACAAGAAGTTAGTGATTCGACTGTTTAGTAAAGTCTTCTATACAGGCTTCTGCCTGGGGGGAAAAGAAGCGCAGCCAGGCTTCGCTCTGGGAACCTGCACGACTGTCTTCCAGGCTGAGCTGTATGTCATGTTGATGGCGGCATACTCAACAGAAGCCGAACAGTGTTCTAAACAGGGCATAGCGGTGGCAGCTCCCAGGGCCAGATCAGTTCTGGCTCAACAATGCTCTGCCGCCCTTCAGAAATTAGCAAGCCAGAAGAAAGTGACCCTGCTGTGGTTCCCTGGACACATTGATATACCGAGTAATGACAGAACGGACCGATTAGCTAGGATGAGATCCGGCAGCCCCTGCATCGGCTCAGAATCTATGCTTGGAATTAACAAGCGCCAGGTCAATATAGCCCTGGGCGACTGGGCTTACAAGGAACTGCCGAAAGATGACTGCAGGTAAGCCAGAATATTCATAGCGGACCAGATAAGAGCCGAACGATATGGCTTCTGAATAAAGGTATAAAGATGCTCAACCTTCTGGTGGGGCCTGTCACTGGCCATTGCCAACTCAATAGACATTTGAGTGGTAGGAGACCCTATCTGCTCCAAATGCTGGAAGGAGGACAAGACTGCGTTCACTTCCTGTGCAGTGTAACGCAACCTTAGGGTTCAGATATTCAGGACGACGAAATGGTCCGCGCTACTGACTTTCGTCAGGAGGTCCGATAGGTCCGACAAGGAGCTTTCTAGGACGTAGAGTTTAGTGTTTTAAGTGTTGGTTCAGTAGGGTTGGCAAAAAGGGCCAAAGGTGGCCTACTTTCCTGACTTCGCCTTACCATCACTACTACTACTACTACTTCTAATAAGTCTCCTATAACCAATAGCCGCAAAATACCACATTCGACAAACCTATTGTCAAATATTTTGTAACCTGGGAAACGCTAATGATGTAAACGATAGTACTTTACTCCAAAGAATGTCATTTCATTATGGACAAGTAAAGGACATTGCCTCATAGAAACATCCGTGAGATAAGTTTCAAAAATAAATAGAGTCCTGTATGATCTTTAATACAAAAAACAACTACTACTACTCTTTGTATGTGTTTCAAAGAGCAATCTCTCGTTGATGTTTGAGGCAGTGAATATTTTAAATAACGACAGAAATATTTAAACCTCGAGCCTTCAAAGTCCTTACGCCATGGCCACAAGAACTCTCAGATTCCCAGAGGTACGCTTTGTCTAGCCGCGTATCACCCTAAAGTTATGCCCGAGCCCCCTGGGAAGATGTTGAGGTGCAATCAATCATTCAGCGCTAGGGTCCTTGGAGAAATTTATTGATATAAGACGAGGTGTTAACCTACTGGCAAGGCTGGGCCTATAAATAACCGGACCATTGAATAGGGAGGGAACGTCGGACGTACATATCCGTCGTAATAAGCTGTCAGTTACTACGCATTATGCCAGCATTTACGTGCGAGTGGGAAATCTGGCTCAGATTATCGCCATTAATAGCTCTATTGTGATTCAATTAATTATATTCCTGAGCTATAATGAGCGCGTTCCAGGTAGTCGATATGCAGGCAGAGTAAGCTCTCTTCTATCATTCATTGAATTATAAAGGCGAAAAAGCTCTATTCTAATGTATTTTGACGATCTTTAAGTATAAATTAGAGTGCGGTAAGGTAAGAGGTAACGTAAGACGTAAGAAAATAAACCTGTGGAATCAGATGAGAGTGTTTATAGTCGTAACGTAAGAGCTAACGCAACACTCTCATCTGATTCCACAGGTTTATTACCTTACGTCTTACGTTACCTCTTACCTTACCGCACTCTATTTAGTCCCTTAAGGGCAAAATTAAAGCAATAGATGTCGCTTTATCAAGACTTCGGTTGGACGCTATATTATAACAGTGCCCGAATCAGCGTTCATCTAGTAGTCATCCAAAATAGCATTTTTGTGCTTCGCTTGCAATATTTTTTTGTAATGTTCACTACTTCGAGAAAGCTTTAAAAGGCGTGCCTGGAGCCTAAACAGAACTTTGCAGATAAAGAGGCGCCCTATGCGTGAAGTATAATTTTGTTAAAAACCGCACATTACAGAGGTCAACCATTTTTATATCTGAATCTGAAATAATTTCTTAAATGGAGCACAGATGCTTTAATTCAAGTATACCATAACTTCCTATACGCGCAAAGTTATGCTAATCCTAAAGTGAGAATACGATATCTTTGACTATATAAGGGTTATATTGAGAAAATATCTTCATTGCAAAACTGGGAAATTCTTGATAGTAAGAATACCAAAATCTTAAATCAGGCATATGGTAATCTTGACCGAAGTATTTCATAATCTTGACTGAAGCATTTCATAATCTTAACTGAGAGCATTTCATAAACTTGACGCAAGTAGCTCAACTTTATTCAAAAATTGTGATATTCTTGGATGAGGAAACTAATAGTATTAATTTGAGCATTCAAACTCTTCTATGAGCATGTAGAGATTTTTCTGGAGAAATAGTTCTGCAAAATTTCTTAATTCACATTTATTATACTTAGTACTTATCTAGGAACAGCACCTGAGTCAGGTCGTCGCATCCCAATTTTTTTAATACTCATTCATGGTTGGATAGATCCAGAGAAGCAAGCTGATGGGAACTGGGACGCGACTCAAATGGCGGTGGACCAGCACTACCGGCAGATTCGATAAGTGATAGTTGACGGTGGTATCACGGGTATTATGCAGGATCCAGGCCAGGGTGCAGGTATTACGCTACGGTGCTAAAGACGGCGGCGAATACGACAATCCACAAACCGATAATGGCGGCGCGGACACGGACGGGCAACAGGCTGTTGAGTTGAGAGGGGGGACACTGTGGACAGGTTAGAGTTGACTCGTGACACGCTGCGCGCCTGCGCACACCGACGTTGGTAGACGTCAAATAAATGATTTACTTGATACAAAAAACTGATTGTGCTTGTAAAACAGCGTTCATTTTCAAACCAAGATTATCATATTGTAAACGAAGATTCGCATTTGCAAGCTGTCTATATTTTTGATAGAACTAAACTGGACAACGCTGAAAAAAATGATATATAATATATAAATGATCTTGATATAAAATTATGAAATATTTTTTGTTATTAAATTATTATAGCTTTGGTTGCAAAGAAAATTATATTTTCTTTCGGAGCATATTTCTTTAAAATAAGTATATAAATCAAAAATATATTATTCTTGATACAAATTTTCTATAATTTTTTCATCAAATATTCTTTCTTAGAGTGAGAACCGATATTCTTGTTGTGAGTATTTATTTACAAGAATATCACAATTCTTGACTTGAGAACTTCTTTTCAAGTGTGCAAAATAACCAAAACATAGGAACAGGTAAATGAATATCACCATGTTTACATAAGAACAATTTTCGAGGAATATATCTGGAGACAGATTCACACATGCGCCGAAATTATTTCTTGGATAAGGTTTTTTGAGTAGGGAAGGAACGCTGGACGTACATATCGGTCGTAATAAGCTGTCAGTTACTACTCATTAGTAACTACTAGCTATGTGTGAATAGAAAATCTGGCTCAGATTATCTCCATTAATTGCGCTGCTGTGATTTAATTAATTATATTCCTGAGCTATAACGAGCGCGTTCCAGGTAGTCGATATGGAGGTAGAATAAGCCCTCTTCTATCATTGCTTTATTTAGGTCTGTCGGTCTGTCGGTCTGTCGGTCTGTCGGTCTGTCGGTCTGTCGGTCTGTCGGTCTGTCGGTCTGTCGGTCTGTCGGTCTGTCGGTCTGTCGGTCTGTCGGTCTGTCGGTCTGTCGGTCTGTCGGTCTGTCGGTCTGTCGGTCTGTCGGTCTGTCGGTCTGTCGGTCTGTCGGTCTGTCGGTCTGTCGGTCTGTCGGTCTGTCGGTCTGTCGGTCTGTCGGTCTGTCGGTCTGTCGGTCTGTCGGTCTGTCGGTCTGTCGGTCTGTCGGTCTGTCGGTCTGTCGGTCTGTCGGTCTGTCGGTCTGTCGGTCTGTCGGTCTGTCGGTCTGCCGGTCTGCCGGTCTGCCGGTCTGCCGGTCTGCCGGTCTGTCGGTCTGTCGGTCTGTCGGTCTGTCGGTCTGTCGGTCTGTCGGTCTGTCGGTCTGTCGGTCTGTCGGTCTGTCGGTCTGTCGGTCTGTCGGTCTGTCGGTCTGTCGGTCTGTCGGTCTGTCGGTCTGTCGGTCTGTCGGTCTGTCGGTCTGTCGGTCTGTCGGTCTGTCGGTCTGTCGGTCTGTCGGTCTGTCGGTCTGTCGGTCTGTCGGTCTGTCGGTCTGTCGGTCTGTCGGTCTGTCGGTCTGTCGGTCTGTCGGTCTGTCGGTCTGTCGGTCTGTCGGTCTGTCGGTCTGTCGGTCTGTCGGTCTGTCGGTCTGTCGGTCTGTCGGTCTGTCGGTCTGTCGGTCTGTCGGTCTGTCGGTCTGTCGGTCTGTCGGTCTGTCGGTCTGTCGGTCTGTCGGTCTGTCGGTCTGTCGGTCTGTCGGTCTGTCGGTCTGTCGGTCTGTCGGTCTGTCGGTCTGTCGGTCTGTCGGTCTGTCGGTCTGTCGGTCTGTCGGTCTGTCGGTCTGTCGGTCTGTCGGTCTGTCGGTCTGTCGGTCTGTCGGTCTGTCGGTCTGTCGGTCTGTCGGTCTGTCGGTCTGTCGGTCTGTCGGTCTGTCGGTCTGTCGGTCTGTCGGTCTGTCGGTCTGTCGGTCTGTCGGTCTGTCGGTCTGTCGGTCTGTCGGTCTGTCGGTCTGTCGGTCTGTCGGTCTGTCGGTCTGTCGGTCTGTCGGTCTGTCGGTCTGTCGGTCTGTCGGTCTGTCGGTCTGTCGGTCTGTCGGTCTGTCGGTCTGTCGGTCTGTCGGTCTGTCGGTCTGTCGGTCTGTCGGTCTGTCGGTCTGTCGGTCTGTCGGTCTGTCGGTCTGTCGGTCTGTCGGTCTGTCGGTCTGTCGGTCTGTCGGTCTGTCGGTCTGTCGGTCTGTCGGTCTGTCGGTCTGTCGGTCTGTCGGTCTGTCGGTCTGTCGGTCTGTCGGTCTGTCGGTCTGTCGGTCTGTCGGTCTGTCGGTCTGTCGGTCTGTCGGTCTGTCGGTCTGTCGGTCTGTCGGTCTGTCGGTCTGTCGGTCTGTCGGTCTGTCGGTCTGTCGGTCTGTCGGTCTGTCGGTCTGTCGGTCTGTCGGTCTGTCGGTCTGTCGGTCTGTCGGTCTGTCGGTCTGTCGGTCTGTCGGTCTGTCGGTCTGTCGGTCTGTCGGTCTGTCGTCTGTCGGTCTGTCGGTCTGTCGGTCTGTCGGTCTGTCGGTCTGTCGGTCTGTCGGTCTGTCGGTCTGTCGGTCTGTCGGTCTGTCGGTCTGTCGGTCTGTCGGTCTGTCGGTCTGTCGGTCTGTCGGTCTGTCGGTCTGCGGTCTGTCGGTCTGTCGGTCTGTCGGTCTGTCGGTCTGTCGGTCTGTCGGTCTGTCGGTCTGTCGGTCTGTCGGTCTGTCGGTCTGTCGGTCTGTCGGTCTGTCGGTCTGTCGGTCTGTCGGTCTGTCGTCTGTCGGTCTGTCGGTCTGTCGGTCTGTCGGTCTGTCGGTCTGTCGGTCTGTCGGTCTGTCGGTCTGTCGGTCTGTCGGTCTGTCGGTCTGTCGGTCTGTCGGTCTGTCGGTCTGTCGGTCGTCTGTCGGTCTGTCGGTCTGTCGGTCTGTCGGTCTGTCGGTCTGTCGGTCTGTCGGTCTGTCGGTCTGTCGGTCTGTCGGTCTGTCGGTCTGTCGGTCTGTCGGTCTGTCGGTCTGTCGGTCTGTCGGTCTGTCGGTCTGTCGGTCTGTCGGTCTGTCGGTCTGTCGGTCTGTCGGTCTGTCGGTCTGTCGGTCTGTCGGTCTGTCGGTCTGTCGGTCTGTCGGTCTGTCGGTCTGTCGGTCTGTCGGTCTGTCGGTCTGTCGGTCTGTCGGTCTGTCGGTCTGTCGGTCTGTCGGTCTGTCGGTCTGTCGGTCTGTCGGTCTGTCGGTCTTTCGGTCTGTCGGTCTGTCGGTCTGTCGGTCTGTCGGTCTGTCGGTCTGTCGGTCTGTCGGTCTGTCGGTCTGTCGGTCTGTCGGTCTGTCGGTCTGTCGGTCTGTCGGTCTGTCGGTCTGTCGGTCTGTCGGTCTGTCGGTCTGTCGGTCTTTCGGTCTGTCGGTCTTTCGGTCTGTCGGTCTGTCGGTCTGTCGGTCTGTCGGTCGTCTGTCGGTCTGTCGGTCTGTCGGTCTGTCGGTCTGTCGGTCTGTCGGTCTGTCGGTCTGTCGGTCTGTCGGTCTGTCGGTCTGTCGTCTGTCGGTCTGTCGGTCTGTCGGTCTGTCGGTCTGTCGGTCTGTCGGTCTGTCGGTCTGTCGGTCTGTCGGTCTGTCGGTCTGTCGGTCTGTCGGTCTGTCGGTCTGTCGGTCTGTCGGTCTGTCGGTCTGTCGGTCTGTCGGTCTGTCGGTCTGTCGGTCTGTCGGTCTGTCGGTCTGTCGGTCTGTCGGTCTGTCGGTCTGTCGGTCTGTCGGTCTGTCGGTCTGTCGGTCTGTCGGTCTGTCGGTCTGTCGGTCTGTCGGTCTGTCGGTCTGTCGGTCTGTCGGTCTGTCGGTCTGTCGGTCTGTCGGTCTGTCGGTCTGTCGGTCTGTCGGTCTGTCGGTCTGTCGGTCTGTCGGTCTGTCGTCTGTCGGTCTGTCGGTCTGTCGGTCTGTCGGTCTGTCGGTCTGTCGGTCTGTCGGTCTGTCGGTCTGTCGGTCTGTCGGTCTGTCGGTCTGTCGGTCTGTCGGTCTGTCGGTCTGTCGGTCTGTCGGTCTGTCGGTCTGTCGGTCTGTCGGTCTGTCGGTCTGTCGGTCTGTCGGTCTGTCGGTCTGTCGGTCTGTCGGTCTGTCGGTCTGTCGGTCTGTCGGTCTGTCGGTCTGTCGGTCTGTCGGTCTGTCGGTCTGTCGGTCTGTCGGTCTGTCGGTCTGTCGGTCTGTCGGTCTGTCGGTCTGTCGGTCTGTCGGTCTGTCGGTCTGTCGGTCTGTCGGTCTGTCGGTCTGTCGGTCTGTCGGTCTGTCGGTCTGTCGGTCTGTCGGTCTGTCGGTCTGTCGGTCTGTCGGTCTGTCGGTCTGTCGGTCTGTCGGTCTGTCGGTCTGTCGGTCTGTCGGTCTGTCGGTCTGTCGGTCTGTCGGTCTGTCGGTCTGTCGGTCTGTCGGTCTGTCGGTCTGTCGGTCTGTCGGTCTGTCGGTCTGTCGGGTCTGTCGGTCTGTCGGTCTGTCGGTCTGTCGGTCTGTCGGTCTGTCGGTCTGTCGGTCTGTCGGTCTGTCGGTCTGTCGGTCTGTCGGTCTGTCGGTCTGTCGGTCTGTCGGTCTGTCGGTCTGTCGGTCTGTCGGTCTGTCGGTCTGTCGGTCTGTCGGTCTGTCGGTCTGTCGGTCTGTCGGTCTGTCGGTCTGTCGGTCTGTCGGTCTGTCGGTCTGTCGGTCTTCGGTCTGTCGGTCTGTCGGTCTGTCGGTCTGTCGGTCTGTCGGTCTGTCGGTCTGTCGGTCTGTCGGTCTGTCGGTCTGTCGGTCTGTCGGTCTGTCGGTCTGTCGGTCTGTCGGTCTGTCGGTCTGTCGGTCTGTCGGTCTGTCGGTCTGTCGGTCTGTCGGTCTGTCGGTCTGTCGGTCTGTCGGTCTGTCGGTCTGTCGGTCTGTCGGTCTGTCGGTCTGTCGGTCTGTCGGTCTGTCGGTCTGTCGGTCTGTCGGTCTGTCGGTCTGTCGGTCTGTCGGTCTGTCGGTCTGTCGGTCTGTCGGTCTGTCGGTCTGTCGGTCTGTCGGTCTGTCGGTCTGTCGGTCTGTCGGTCTGTCGGTCTGTCGGTCTGTCGGTCTGTCGGTCTGTCGGTCTGTCGGTCTGTCGGTCTGTCGGTCTGTCGGTCTGTCGGTCTGTCGGTCTGTCGGTCTGTCGGTCTGTCGGTCTGTCGGTCTGTCGGTCTGTCGGTGTGTCGGTCTGTCGGTCTGTCGGTCTGTCGGTCTGTCGGTCTGTCGGTCTGTCGGTCTGTCGGTCTGTCGGTCTGTCGGTCTGTCGGTCTGTCGGTCTGTCGGTCTGTCGGTCTGTCGGTCTGTCGGTCTGTCGGTCTGTCGGTCTGTCGGTCTGTCGGTCTGTCGGTCGGTCCGTCGGTCCGTCGGTCCGTCGGTTCGTCGGTCTGTCGGTCTGTCTGGACGCGTTTTTCTAGCCACGTAATCTATGTAACCGGTGCATGGATTGTGACGAATTTTGGGCAGCGATATTTTGTGGGGTCATAGTAAGTGATGTTCCTATAATTTTGAAAATCTGTGCATGGGCGGCGGAGTAATTAGCAAAAAACAACTTTTTTTTGGGTGGGGTGGTTCGGGGGTAGGGGGTTGCAAAACTGAAAAATTTGTTGTATTTATAATAGGCTGTCCACTAACCTGTGAAAGAAAGACCTTGCGTCATAGTACACTTGTTTAGGTCCATCGGAACATTACCTTGCCTATTACGGAAATCAAGTAACTTAAAATTTTCTGACCTATACATACGAATATTGCTTTAGCTGTATTGTGTAACGTGGAAAATATTGGATTGATTTTATTGAAATGAAATAATACTTGGTGTTATCACCATGACGAGGATGGAAAACATTTATGGATTTTAGAAGTCGGGTCAGCGCGAAGCAGCAATAATAAAGGAAGCTAAGTAGATAGAAACAGCTCAAACTTGCGCTTTAGGTGTTTTAGGGATTTCGTGATCGTTTTCTACTTTTTTGGGTGGGGGTGAAATTGGGGTACCGAGTTGGGGGATGGGGGGGCCATAAAACTCAATTTTTATTTTGTATTCGTAATAGGCTATCCTTTGACCTGTGAAAGCAAGACCTAGCGGCATAACACACTTTTTTTGGTCGGGCGGGCGATAGTTTGGTTGCAAGAGGATCTCGCACTATAGGAAAATAGTAAACTGGCATCACCGTAATATGTGGGAAGTACTGAGTCAATCAACTTGACTTCATTGTCTACATACTATACACTTCTGCTGCGTTTAGAGCCAGTGACCCCAATAGCTGGATCGTATAAAAACAACAACGTATTCAAAAAATCCTCCTTTATTATCCACCTACGTGTCTACAGGTGTTTTGACACAGTTTTCCGTGGAATGTGTAATAATCAGCAACAGCCCTTTGTCCGAAATGCGGTGTGACACGCACCATAATCATAGCGGCGGAGGAAAAATCTAATCTTCTGTGATACGTATTCAGACCAACCAACTGTATCTGTAATAATCCCAACCGCACACAGACATTACACTGCAGCTTAATGGGAAAACAAAACCGCGCATATTTTCAACACCGGACATGCCGTGTTTGCGAAACATTTAGCTTTGCTTATGGTCCTTTAGTAGTCAGGGCACCTTAGTCTACTCACGTTGCACTATTACACTGTTACACCTAGCTATCTAGGTCGAAGATAACCCTGCTGCATGAAAATACTCTTCATTTGACAGATTGCTTCCAAGCTAGCATATAGAATAATAATATACAGGGTCCGGCACAAGGAACGGGGATTTTTAACACGCTTCTATTAGCTTCACCTGTGTGTCGGTTTGTGGCATTGTAACACTCAACACTCCTTCAAATCAATAGAAAGTTGACTTATTACGACTCTCCATCTACAGAAATTCATTACATTTAACGAAACATTCATTAAGTGACATAATCTGACTACACCGGACAAGTGTGCTTTCGATTATAATGATATATTGCCTTTTCAGTATAATACCAAATAAAGTTACTTAAAATAAAAATACATAGTTGTACCATACAATACCAACCAAGCTTATATTACTGTACTGTATACTGTATTATTATATTTTATAATAATACAGTATGTAACATTAACAAAGCTTTTTTCGACATGCCTTATTCTTCTTCTTAGGGTGCCATGCAGATTTCTGCGTAGGCGTTCGTCCTTTCTTTCATCAGATCATCCTATTCATTGCAGCCCTCTGTAATTCCTGGAAGTCGCTTATTCCTGTCCAGTGACGGATGTTTCTCAGCCATAATAGCTTTTTTCTTCCAATTCCTCTTCTCCCTCCTTTGATCGTACCTTGTACAATGAGACGCAGGAGATGATAGCGTTCCCCATGCATTATGTGACCTAGGTAAGCTATTTTCCTCTTCCTTATAACCTCAATGCCTTATCATGGTTATTATATAAATAAGTCTTTTTTGTATTTTTTTCATTTTATGATTTTTTTATATTTTTTATTTTCCTTTTTTTTGTCTTTTTTCTGTATGTCCTCGTCTGTTTTTTACTAATGGATATAGAAAATATAAAAATAGGAATTATTCTTTTTCACGTAATATCTAGAAATGAAAGGTTAGGTTACATGCCCAATTAAAATTTGGTTAATTAAGCGATGCCTAATTCGAAAAGGAACATCACATGCATAAAGTTGCCCTAGGTCTTTAGATATTTGCAATTCTCACACCTTACCATTAAAAAATCAATCAGTAAACTGGTATAAAACTTGGCCAATAGGAGTTATCTCAAAAGAACTATAAAGGTCCCTATTACTAATGTAATGGGACTTTTTGTTTGCTATTGTTCTAAGGCAGGTAGTCTCAGCTTCGTCCAGGTATCTAAAAAGGTAATCTGCTACACTACTCCAAACCGAAGAAGCTTAGAGTAATATGCTTCGTACAATAAATTGTAGTTTCAATTTTAGGTTTAGCGGTGAATGAATAAAATGTAGGGATAAATACAGCGCTTTGCAGCAGCTGCTTCTCTTCTGAGCTGAATTGTATGTTCTCGAAAGGTCAGTTTTTCATCAAAGTGTAAGCCTAAATATTTGATAACCTGTTTCTTTCGCGTGCTCCTGAAAAGACAGTTGTTGAATTTTGTCATATGTATGATAGTAACTGCAACACTGCGCCATCTGTTGTCTTAAACTGCAGCGTGCATGTATCGAGCTGACAGGTTAGTGCATAGCCACCTGGAACTGATGGTGCGGAACACCATAAGTTAACATTATGTCCGGCAGGTAGCGCTTTAGTCTAACGACGCGTAAACGGCGCCAGTCGGGAGCTCCAGTTTGTTATCATTTCGTAACCTAATCATTTCATCACTGAAACAAATACAGTTTGAAAGAACCTGAAAGAAAGCTTTAAAGATTAAGCTAACTAAAAAATTAAAAATAAGTATAGTTTAAAAAAACTAAAAAAAGACGCTTTTAAAGAACATCGAACTAAAAAGTTAAATATGAGCCCAAAACAATAATGAACGAAAAATACTAGTATTATGGTGAAAAAAGTGTGAGTGTCTTATGCCACATTATTCGTAAATCGGACCTACTCCCTAGGCGCGGTCGCCCCACAGCTATCACTACTCCTACTAGCCATTTGAAAAACGCCTGTTTTTTTGTACCGGACCCTGCATTTATTGAAGTAACTGCTAATGAACAAAGCTTAGTTTATACAGGGTGTCCCACGACGATTCAGACAAGCAATATATAGGAACTGGGCTGTAGTAGCGAATTATAATTTTGGGAGTGTAAATTAGAGCAAATATAGTATATGAGGTATTTGTTTTTGGTCACGTGAAGTCCGATTCAAAATTTTTAATGGGACCCTGTAAATATGTGGTTTCTGTGTTCCTCCCGATAAAACAATTCTAACAAACTAGCACACTTGAGGTGTATATTGCTTCTCCACCAGAGGAGTTTCAAAATTATTTTTCATCGTGGTGTCATTGTTCTATAGCGACAGGAAGTTATCTATACAGGTTTTGACTGTAAAATCCTTCTTGCCTAGATGTATATCTTTTAAATTGTGGCCATTGTGACACATAAGCTCTCCACGCATCGCCACGCCTAGGAAGCCTTCTGAATCCAGTGGTAGCCACACGGCCTTGAATAGCATCCAGCATAAGCCTAAAATATGACTCAGATACCAGGATGTCACATTAGCTGTATGGCGGAGAAAAAAATGGATCTGTTGACAGTATCAGGGATGTCAAGAGATAAGTGTCAAATGAGTGGCAAAAGCGCTGGGACACAGTGTTCAGTCAGCCGAGCGGAGTCTTGTATTCGAATACTGCAGGTGCTCTCAGATTGAGCCGGGAGGAACTACGAGAGGTGGATGAATTTATAGCTAACTATTTGACGTTCAGTACACATCTGCAAATGCTGAGGATCGATGTGGCAAAGAGCTAAGCACGCCATCTTCAACTGCCTGGCCTTGGTTGAAGGCAGGAACTCCTAGCTGAATGTAGGTCAGGAGGGAAGACAGGAGCTTATAGTCCAATACATCTCAAAGTTCGCAAATAACTTAGGATGGGACTCTGTCTAGTCCTTTCGACTGGGGGTGCACAATGAGCCTTAAAGGCTGAGCGGCAATTAAGAGTAACTGAATCCTAACCCTTAACTATTCAAAAAAGGTTATGGGTTATGGAACAACGAAGATCGACAAAGTAAAATTTTCGAACAAAAACCAAATTGCCGATTAGGTCGGATGAAAAAATCAGCAATAACTAAACATGGGCTCCAAAATAGTGGTGATAACAAAATAAAATTTGAAGTGATCTCTCACTTTTCTACCGGAATCTGAAACGAGTCCATCCCTTCTCTATGACTTCATGACTATGACTCACTTACTATGTTTTCACGGGCTTTGAAAACGTTTTCAAATCGTTTTGAGTTTTCAAATAATTATTGGAAACGTCAATTGGATGCGTTTTTAAAACGTTTCCTATTCAAGGTCGATTCGCTAAATTTTGGTATCGTATCGAGATCCAAATGTCGTGGAAACACCAGCTGTCACTTTCAAAACGTTTTCGAATGAACTATGCACAGTGTGGAGCTGTCTAATGTCGATATCGTTGTTTACTGAAGTTTATTTGAATTCAAAATTAAGGATTTACGAATAGCAAGAAAATAGGTTATAAAACTTGGAAATTACATTTGCCAAGAGTGTCAGTTGAAAATGTTTTGAATGCGTTTCGGAAGTTGTTTCGAAACCTATCGTGGAAACACCCGCAATCCGAAATCACAAACCGTTTTTTAAACAGTTTTGAAAGTCCGTGGAAACGTAGTAAGGGCCTGTTCACATCTCCACGTCACGACGACGTAATGTGGAACGGTGCGATATCGCAGCAGGGTGCGTTGCCATGACGTGCTAGTGACGGTACGGCAACGTCGTGGTGGGGCCACATCTAACGTCGTCGCCGACGTGTGGCTAGTTCTATTGGTTACGATGCACCGGCTCAGTTAATGTTTTATTGGCATTGAAATTTTGTTAATAATTCTTCAAAAGTTGATGTAGAACTGTAGAATTTGTGGTCACATAGTTTCAATGCTTCGTATTTTCTAGTGAAATGATTCACATCACTATTCATAATTGAAGGATAGGGGTGCACCCAGTATTGTCTTTTCACATATTTTTTTTTCAACCTCTCTCTCTCTCTCTCTCTCCGTCTTTTTAACAACAGCAGAAGCAGAATACGTATTGTGCGGTCCATATATCGAACGAGACTACTATTTTTCACGTACGTTAGTAAAGAATGCATCGAAATATTACAAGGCGCGGTGACGTGAACAATGAGGTATCGTGACGTGCATTTTTAGGATACAGTGACGTAAATTGGTACGTTATGACAACGCACCGTTCCACTTTGACGACGTCGCGTGACGTGGAGTTGTGGACAGGCCCTAACTGAGACTGTTAGGTGAATAAGAAAATGCAGTTGCGGGCAGATCTATAGTGAGACGTGCTTCACTGCACTAAAGCCGATACTACGTCAGCAGCATCAGTCTAATTGACTAATAATAAAGCAAAGCGTTTATCCCCATCGTTCAGTGGCACTCGCAACAAATGCGTCGATTTAAAGGCAAATAGTAAAGATAATGAAGCGTCGGAATGGAATCTATTAATTCCGGCCGTCGGCCATATAGTGGCGCTGCCGTCGGCGTGGCAGTGTGTGCCGCCAGTAATGCGGTCGAAATGCATTAAAGTATGTAACGGCACCCTGTTATTTTCCGCCACACCGACGTGGCCAGTTAAATCTACTGCATCCTGCCGGAAAAGTGAATTGGATGTTGATGAAATGGCGCTATAGCGAAAACGACATCGCATGAACTGCGAATCAGAAATAATACGCTGTCTGTGTTGTTACCCTGAAAAACGAGCAACACTTGTCAGCGTTAAGACTGTCTTACACCAAGCAGGTAACAATCGGCAACAACATGCAGCATACGACGACGACGCATGATACATGATGACCTTAATAAAATTTTTACCTATACAGATTACAATAATTCAAAACTAAATTCTTCAAGGCATTCATGTATGCACTTTGGACATCTAAATGGTCGCCAAAAATTAATAGTCTATCATTAAGTCTAAAGTTTAACGTCAGAATTTTATATTGATTCCTCTGCTACTCTATTAGATTGTATGTATTACACATCCACCATTACTAATTCATAGATGCAGCCAATTCTGTCCACAGTGGATCTTACATTTGATGGCTAGATATACTTCCAGTTACAGCTGCTGGTATGCTTCCATTTTCATATTTTTTATATCCTAAATATAGAACCAGAAGCTTCTGGTTACAATGACTGATCTGAACTCATGCACCCATCAGACGCAGATAGTCAATAACCTTCAACAGGTTGAAGAGACAACACAATATCTCCTGCCTCCCACTCCCATTCTTCTAGACAGCGTTCGGCAAAGTTGCCAGGTGTGAGAACTTTCCGCCATAGTGGCGATGTCAGAAACGAGTTAGCGACCAAAGATCCTAGCTGGGCGACTGGTGGCTTTTGGTGGCACAGAACACAGTGTGCTGACGACTTTTGGCTATTTTTAGCTTCAATTCCATTGGTTTTCCCCTCAAAAATAAGGGTCTTTGGCCGTGGCGGCTCCGCTATGAGAGAGCAGGGATGTGAAATTGGTCGACTTTCGTTAGCGTTATTGGGAATGATTTGCCTACTGCTTATTGCTGCGCACGCTCAAAATAACGATAGCCAAGAAATTCGTTATTTCTGATGGCCCAAAAATGCCCCAATATCTCTGAATAAACATTACTTGAAAAGCTGAAGTTAACTCGCAATTAGCAAATGACTAGGAGATTGTGTTAATAATTCCAATGGGTTAGACAGAGTTAGTACTGACATATATTATTTTCTCAGACCCAGTTTCACAATAGGCAGTTGACTAGAGGTTGAAAGAAAACTAGTGGTTAGAGAACACTTTGCGTTTCATAATCGGCGGTTTACGTCAAACGTTCTGGTTATTCAGCAGTTAAGTTAACTCAACGATAAGGTATGGGTTATCTCTGATGTTTGTTGTGGTCACATAAGCTTGCCTTAGAGGTTATAAAAACATGCATTTTGACATTCACGTCTAAGACGTCGGTGGATTTTGATTATAATGTGTCAAATGGTTAGATTGTATACAAAGAACACAATTATGGCAGAGCTCTGAGACCCAATCGTGCTGCCAACTTAAAATAAACAAGCCTAATCACTGGTTTTCTTTCTGAAACAGAGTGATCCGATAACTACTGGCTAACCTTCATCTGTCGGTTAAGTGACTACCAGAGTTTACAAACAATTGTAAAACTGTAATGTAAAAAAGTAAATACGCAGTCATGTTTATGTATTTTTAACTATGAACTCATTGTCACCAATATCCTCGTGGCCTCGTACCCAACGGAGATGTACAGCATTGCGTGGAGCTAATAAGCTGAGAGTGTTGAAACAGATCCATATACCAGTTTTGAGGTATTCTCCTCCAGGAGTAAAGCCCTTTAAGCGGCCTAGGAGTACCTGAGGATCACAATAGTTCTAAGCTTCTACAATAAATATGGCCTTGATCACATGCTAATTAATCATAAGATAATTTCAGTTTGACATATTTTTGCATTTCCGTAGGTCAGACGTTACCCTCACCCACATAATATGTCATACTGGGCTTTCGGTTTTTACAATTTTCATATGCATAACCGCAAAGTCGTCGTTTCTGGCGATTTTTATTGATGCACACTAAAGACTGGCGATATCTAACGATTTTCGTGCCAAAAGCTGGCTACAAGCTTACTTAAAACCTAGAAATATGCGACACTGACCTTGAGTAAGACATCTACGCGCTTCACCGAAACTGCCTTCTTACTACGCCTTGCTATGAATATAGTAGGCATATAGGATGTTTGAGAGGTTAATCGTCCCTTTTTAACTGATGGCTTTGGCCGTATGTGCCTTCTCTGATAGTCGCCTTAATGCTTTGGGAGAAAATATATTCAAAATTGTACGTCAAATGAGGAATGAGGGGAATATCATTAGCTAGTTTGCGCTACAGTGTTGCCATCATCATAGTCACAATATCCTAACAGACATGTTGTGAACTCGTAAAATGCATTTACTCATTTGACCAGCTTCTCTTGGGATATCTTTAAGATCTTCAATGCAGTAGTTTCCCATTTGCTTTCTGCATCCTCATGCCGTTGACCAGATGGTATCTACTGGTTCATCCGCCTTTAGAGGCAATTTCTCACCCCAAGGACAAGAAGGTGTCCTGAATCTTCTCAACTTGTCCACCCAAAGCTGTTGGTTGAGAAGAGGTTACTGCTTATATCGACAGTAGTTCGGTTTCTTTCAGTCGCCTTCTACGACACGCAGGCTATACGATGTGAGACATCCTAACCCGCCCCCACACGGGGACACAGTGTTGCAAAGAATGAATAAATTTCTCAATTATAAAGTACTACTGTAAATAGTGAATTAGTGTTTCAAAAAACATGTCAAAATTCCAAAGCAGCAGTAAAAATTAGAAATTCGTGAGAAGAATTCGATGTGATGAGCTTCTGCAGTACACCAATATCTTACCTACCAGGATGTGGAAAGATAGAGAGGATCAAGAAAATTAAATGCCGTATACAAGGTGATACCTTCCACGGCAAAACCTGTATTTGCTTTCTATTATATGTATAACAACAAATAAACTATATCTGCAGTTCTGTTAGAAGGCTTATAGTAGAGGAATCACTGGATTATGAGAAATTCTGTTCGAACGAGTAAAGTAAAGTAAAGTGTTTGGGTCAGATTTGGAGGATTTTTATAGGCAAAATAGTACGACCGCATTCTGACTGATACTTGAACTACTACATCGCCTACTTTCTATTTGTCAAAGAAAAACCATAGGTAGCGTTATTAGATACGGATCGTACAAAAAATACCCTCTGTATGTAGAAACAATTAATCACTGTGCATTTATTGCTTCCATATCCCCTCCTCGAATTGTCATGGAGGATTATGGTAAACAATGGCTGTTCCACGAGTAATGAAATGACGGACGTCCCATACTGCTATATACCTACTGAATAGCGGTTTACGGGAATCTACCCGTAGTTAATGGTTATAGGGGTAGTAAAAACCATAGGACATGGACATCGACTAATTAATGCCATAATTGCAGCATCGACAAATAGAGGCCACATTGTGGACTAGGAGAGTTTTAGGGTTTTAAGCTCTTATTAATAGGGTATAGCGCGCGAAATTGAGAATCCAAGAAAATATGTATTCACGTATTACCGAGGAGGCGTGGCCGCCTGTTCCCTTTTTCCAGTGTGTGTGTGTCTAAGATGAGGAGAGATAAGTCCAAAAATTCAAAGGTAAGGTCAAAAGGTCCAAAGGTAAGGTCCAAGGGTCACCATAAAAATGAATTTCGCATTTACAAGTTCCTGACCTTACCTTTAAACTTACAGTAATGATTCAAAAAGTAAATTGAAGGAGAGAGCTTGCGCTTCGTCACCTATTTTGCCTTTCTTTGATATCGTGCTTCGTTGTCAAATTACAGACATTTGAAGAATGTATGAGTTTGTTTTTTGCACACTAATAAACTTTTTTGATAAAACCGCAAATAGTTGTCATTCACGAAGGTCGTAACTATCACCTTCTGAAATACTGTGTATCTAGTTTGAGAAACAAGTGAGTTCTGTTCGAAATGGAAATCCGTGCTTTAACATGGCAAATACTTAAGTATAACTGTGTATACCCAGGCCCTTTAAGTCGTGAACATATTAATTACACGGACTCATTGAATTGTGGCGGTAGTCTTAATTTATTAGTGTTAATATACAGGAGTGCTTAAATATATCATTGTATAGAAATGATATCAGAAAATATAAAAATTACAAACTGTCATCAATAAAATGGATGAAAGTATGGAGAAATTATATTACTATAATAGTAAGCCTAAAATACAGAAATTTGATTCAAATATGGTATATAACAGAAACATGTAACATTTAACAACCACATATTACAACGAGACCAATATGAGTCATAAAAAAAAGACAGAAATCTAGTACAAGAGAAAAGGAGCTCAAGCTATATCACAGAAGTAATTAGTCAAACACTCATTAATAGTAATGAACGCATTCTCTATTGAAAAAACTTTAAGGCTCCTATAGCAAGTCTTAAAATTTAGTGACTTGGCAGAGCTAGGTATTAAAATGAGTAATTTTGCTCCATAAGAAATTCTACCATCCTGGTTGCATCTTTTAAAATAGAAATCTCCTGTATATCATTACATATTTCAACTATACCTTAAATCTGAAGCATAAATTGTGTATAAAATAATATCTCTAAATTCTTTTTGACTTCAGGTAACAGATGGAGTTCACATAGCGCAAGGTCGCGAGAGTAGAGGGTGCACCATTTTGCCAGAGCGTTTAACCATGGCCGACTCTACACTAGACCGGAGCCTTAGATGTGGCAACGTGGCTTAGCTGTCAAATAGTGGTCCAGTTACCCTAAATTGTTTTGTAGTTTCAGAATAATAATTATTACATTTTATACGTATTAAGAGTTCATTTCGGTTGATAAATTAAGAAAAATACTTTTTAGAACTACTACTACTAATACAACTTACATCTGATGTCTGTTTCATCGTAGTCAAATAAACGCAACCTGCTTCCTGCTGCCACTTCCACTTCCACTTAAATGAACACTCAATTTACTTTGTAAATTTTCACTTAAGTTAGAAAAATTCACTATCAGGTCACTTTGAAGCCACTCTTGCTGGTCTTGATTCCCTTTCACTATCAAATCCTTTCGTAGGTATGCCCAGATGCATGCCCAGATGTGTTCTATTAACTGTATTTTTCTGTGATATTTGGGAGGTCCAAAAAACGTTGTAGGTACCACATTATGCTTTAAAATAGGTCTGACCCTTTGAAATGTTTGTAAGTTATTGTCTTTATTCTTATAAATATAACCAGCCCTTCCGAGGAATACCTTTCACCCACTTCTGTTTATGTCCTTTATTGGAAGCACAATTGCTAGTGCAACCTGGTACTACACACTTTACAGGCATCTTTTTATCTTTATATTTCGTTTGTGCAGGTAAATAATTAGCAACACATTAAAAATCACCTTCCAATCTTATTTTTTGCTCTGGAAGATTACACTAATGACAAATAAAAGCTCGGCCCCCTATTCAGTGTTGCCATATTTCAATGCTCCGGCCTAGTGAGTAGAGCCGGCCATGGCTTAACAGATTTGGCTGCCTCTATACTTCAATAGTACAGTTTGAAACTTTATCTCAGGGTCGTAACGATGAAACCAACTATCATATATGACCACATTATTTAAAAACTGCATTGCAGTTGCAGTTGCCACCGCTGACAAGTTATCAGTTGATTTGCTCTTTGTTCAGCAACTGTCACTTTTGGAATTCGTCCTGACCGGCTTTCCGGTACTATAAGTCTTCATGAAGAATATTTTGAGTAGAAACATCAGACAAATTAACATTGCTAGAGATACGTTTAATGCAAATTCCTGACATAATTTCTGAAAAGAAAATGCTATGTTATCTTATTATCTTTCCGAGTAGCCTCCACCACCCCCACCATTAAATCATAGATTTGCACCAAAGGTGGACCAAAAGATACATAACAAAAACCTCTTTATGACAGTAAAGTTTAAAATTATTTGGATTATTTTTGTGACAGTTAGAGGTCGAAAATTTGCTACTTTTTATGAATTTTTATTCCGCAATTTTGAAAATTTTGCGGCATGCGCGGTAGTGTTTTCGAAATAAGAGAACGTGCTCTTTATTGTGGTATTGGAAATTCACGTTAGGACATTATTTTTGAGTTACCCCCACCACCACACCTTTTTTATCATTACAGCGTGACCAAAAATTAGATTTTTGTTCCTAATGATTACCTTTTTATAGTGACCAAGTTTGGAGAAGATCGGAAAACTTTGGTTTTTTGATGTCGGTCTGCACGTCGGTGATTTCGTTCTCCAACGAACACTCAAAAAAGCCTCAGGCGATTACTCCCAAATTTGGCCAACTTGAATTAATGAAGGTAGTTTCGAGTTGGAAAGGTTAGTGCCAATTGGACAATGGGGCGTGGAAAGGGGTGGGGGTGCACAAAAAGGAATTTAGTACAACATATAGATTTGATCGCACCAGTTGAAGGAGAAAGTGTCTTTATGTCTAAAACGATGTACCACATGTTCATCTTTTCTGAAATGGAGGCTAAAATATGAAACTGAAATTCTCGAATGTCAACAGCTGTGCACTGAATTGTTTGATGTTAGGCAGTCGTAAATAGCTTAAAGATGTTTACCTCACAATAGCATTACTATTCGACTGGACTCTTGGGTTAAAGGGAGTTGGGGTTGCAAAAAAAATGTCTAAATAGGGGACGAACAACAGCCACTTAAGTCGGGACAGTCCCTAGAACGAGGGCTACCTCGTTCAACGCCAATATTTTTGTTATTATTATGTTATCGTATATCGAGTCTCATATGCAGTTGGCACAAAAGCACGCTCTTCTGGTCAGGCCGAGCAAACGCGCCTTTGCGTTCCACCAGGAAGTTTGCTACTATTTAGCAGCAACTTTCTTTGGTTTGCCGTTACCTTCGTGTACCAGATGGCGCACAGGCAGATCTTTTCTGTCTGCTACTGTCACATGCTTTACATGTCTGGTAGAGATGAAGATTCTGATGCTCTCTGTCTCCGTCAATCGACCTATCGCGCACTGATGATCGCTAATAAGCGTGAAACAGCTGACTGCGTACTGGGGTGGATTGACGGAGATATAGAGCAACCCTCGTATATCGACTGTCATATGCAGTTGGCATAGAAGTGCGCTCTTCTGGTCAGGTCAAGCGAATGCGCCTTTGCGTTCCACCAGGAAATTTGCTACTGTTTAGCAGCGCCTTTCTTTGATTTGCCATTACCTTCGTGTACCAGATGGCGCACAGGCAGATCTTTTCTGTCGCCTACTCTCACATGCTTTACATGTCTGATAGACATGAAGATTCTGATGATCTCTATTATATCTCCGTCATTCGACCTATGGCGCACTGATGATCGCTAATAATCGTGAAACAGCTGTCTGCGTTTGGTGGAATGACGAAGATATAGAGCAACCCTCGTATTGTGTTATTAGCTGTGATCTGAGATCAACTGGAATTTCCGCAATTACTTTTCACAGTGACTCACCGTGTGTTTGCGCAAAAATCTCAAGTATTACGAATTTTTCCGGGGTTTGAACTGATGCTGATGGGATATAAATCAGTATTTTGCAGCGCCTGTACGGAAATGCTACCATTATCACTTAACGTAATGAGCGCAACTGCAAATAGGGATTAGGATTATGATGCTTCATATATATGTATATCATATATAACACACCAGAGCTCTATGCATACACTACTATTTGCGTTTGCCTGTAAATATATTTAATATGCATTAGATTGATATTTGCCTGATATAATGATTTACATAGGATTTATTAATGTGTATCAGTGAAGAGGATATACAGGGTTATTCACGTTATTCGACACCGAGCATTGTGGCTAAAGTACTTGATAAAAAAGAAAATAATAACTTGGGTTGGATAGAGACCCATAAAGGCTACATTTTAAAAATATTTTCATGTTATACAGGGTGTCCCAAAAACACGAAATGTATCAAAGTTATGTTTTTTTAAACGGAATACCCCGTATATTATTGCATATTCAGATTCCTTGGTGAGTTTTAGTGTGACTTTATGTATCATACATGGTACGTAAAGCGAACCGTTAAGGTGTAAATCACCATTTTCGGTATAAGTAGATATCAGGAAAAAATTGAATATCGCAGAGAATACAAAATATGGAAGGCTGTGACTTTGCCGTATTACTAAGCATAAAATGCATCAGCTTTGATGAGACTGTCAAATTTAAATTACGTTTATGCTTGGAGAAATCGGTCGATGAATTAAGGAAACTTCGATCAGCGATAACTTGATTTTTTCAAATGGGAATGCCTAATTTTTTTTATACGGTTAAACGTAGAATTTGATAAGCTTTCTAATGATATAATGTTGTGAATATCAATCTCTCGTAGTTTTCATTTGATTTTAAATTTTCAAACAAATCGGCGTTTTTCAATTTTCCTACCTATAAGCAACGTAGCAGGCCATGAAGTATAAACAAAAATCTGTTCAGCTAGAAGAAAACAACTAACTTAGCTGAAAAATGCACACAAACTAGACTAAAGGGACAAGATTATAAAAATTCCTTACAACAAATCAACTCTCCCAGAAACAACTGTGATAACATCTCTAAGATCAAAGAGAAGCTGGAGTATGGCAGCAATAGATATTTTTACTGTCTACTGGCTACCGCAATTTACTAGAGGTTAAAAATTTCCAAAGGCAATCATAAACCCTCATATGAAACAGAAACAACCAGCGACTGTTGCTCCAGCACGCAACTATCAATCATCATATGTAATGGTGTAAAAAAGTACTAATTTGCGTCGAAGTCGATACCTCTGACTGGAGCCCTTCTATTTTCCAATATCTATTAGCAATATTGCAAAAAAGGAATACTGACAAATCAGATTTAAATTTTCTGCCATTTAAGTTATGTTTTATAATTTGAACAAATTTTAATTCATTCTTCATTTTCTGCGACCTTGCTAATAGGTACTGAAGAATTTTCAGAACTTCAGTCAGAGGTACTTTTGACTTGAGTTTTGACAGAATTGCATACTTTTTTATATCATTAAATGTGAAATTTTATTATGAAAATAATAAACTGCTTACAACATTCTCTAGTAGTTTTTACTTTATTTCAAAATTTTTAATGGTTTTGGAAATTGCCAATCTCTAGAACATTGTAGCTAGTAGGCCGTGAAAAAATCCATTTCTGCCATACTCCAGCTTCTCTTTGACCAAAGATATGTTACCGCCGTTGTTTCTGGTTAGACTTTGTTTGTTGTGAGTAATTTTTATAATCTTGTCCCTTTAGTCTAGTTCGTGTGTATTTTTCAGCTAAGTTAGTTGTTTTCTTCTACCTGAACAGGTTTTTGTTTATATTTCATGGCCCGCTACGTTGGTTATAGGTAGGCAAATTGAAAAACGCCGATTTGTTTGAAAATTTAAAATTAAATGAAAACTACCAGAGATTGATATGCACAACCTTATATCATTAGAAAGGTTATGAAATTCTACTTTTAACCGTATAAAAAAATTAGGCATTCCCATTTGAAAAAATCAAGTTATCGCTGATCGAAGGTTCCTTAATTCATCGACCGATTTCTCCAAGCATAAACGTAATTTAAATTTGACAGTCTCATCAAAGCTGACGCATTTTATGCTTAGTAATACGGCAAAGTCACAGCCTTCCAGATTTTATAATCTCTGCGATATTCAATTTTTTCCTGATATCTACTTATACCGAAAATGGTGATTTACACCTAAACGGTTCGCTTTAAGTCCCATATATGATACATAAAGTCACAATAGAATTCATCAAGGAATCTGAATATGCAATAATATACAGGGTGTTCCATTCAAAAAAACATAACTTTGATACATTTCGTGCTTTTGGGACACCCTGTATAACATGAAAATATTTTTAAAATGTAGCCTTTATGGGTCTCTATCCATCCCAAATTATTATTTCCTTTTTTATCAAATACTTTAGCCATAATGCTCCGTGTCGAATAACGTGAATAACCCTGTATATTATGTAATACCATTTTCCATGCTTATTGCACGCATGTTGGACTCTCAAATCAAGATGCTATCAGAATCTGCCTTCATAGTCTAAGAGCTGTATGACACGATACTAGATTTGCTATCATCAAATTTGCGAACAAATTTGTTATGAAATTTCCTAACATGTCATGCGGGTTTTTGGTTCAATATTTCAGATGAAATTTGATATCAAATTATTTAGAAATTTGATTCAAAGCTGCGCATTAAAGTGTGCGGAGGAAGAATGGAGCTGACACCTGTCAGATTGAGTCCTGTCAAAAGCAATAAATCGTAACCTAAGTTTTTTGGTGTCAACGCCGTTAATAGGTGCGTTCCGTTGACATGTGAGACAAATATCTCCGCGAATATCGAGTTTAACATCACTTTATATTCATTTTGCATTCTAGATTCAAATTTAGGCAAATCTAACTCCAATCACATTGCAAGGAACATTGGAATTTTTGCTCTTTTACATTTTGTATTATTGTGGACCTGCTCATGATTTTTCATAGCTGCACATTCATGTGTCGTCGCTATATTCCTTTATAATATGTAAAATTAAAATTATAGTATTCATGTAAAACAAAAGTCATAAAATATGCTTTGATAAAATAAATAATACATAAATACTCTCGTAAATACATAATATACAAACATACACAAACGCTAAAGTAAGGTTAGTGAGCCAAAAATTTTGCTGAAGCACAACCACAAAACCAAGCTCTGGAGAGGTGAATATGGAACAAATACCCTCAGTTACGATAACTCTCCGCATTTCGCGCATGAATCTGAGGCAAAATAATCTAAGGCGAGAATATCTGAGAAAATGTGTAAAAGGAACGCGTCTAATAATAACGCAATGTTAACATAACCTATAAAATGCGTTCGAGTCGAATGGGCCTATACCAAATTGATCAATTTATTTACTGCGGTATTATTTTTGATGATACATAGGACCGTTTACTGTAAAAAGTCAGCAGAATGTGATCCAAATGAAAATAACACTAAAAAGAAAATTGTACTTTAATTTGAAATAGCCGATGACGACGTCACTTGTAGGGAACCAATGAGAAGCGTCCTTTCTGTAGGGAAGCAATGAGAAGCGTCCTTTCGAGGTCCGATGACTACGAGCGGATGCTATTGTTTTGTACCAGTGAGCTCTTATCGGTTCCATACAGGGGAGGTCACGACCTGGGCGGGAAGTGTATGGATTCAAAAAATTCAATATTTAGAGCAATTTTTTTCGGTAATAAATACGATAGAAAAATTTTGTAAAATTATTTATGGCATCTACGTGGTGTCAGGGTTCGTTTAAGCCAATAAACCAAAAATGTGGTATAGGCCCATTATCAATTTTTGAATTCTAGCTGATATCTGTCAATAGTGTCAACCCAGTATTGGCAACCGTCATATTTAGTTTCAGCTGCGCTTGCGTAGGGCTCAAATTCCATATTAATTAATTATTAGAGTTTTCGTTCATAAAATTGACGTAAACGTAAGCGTTATCCTTTAAGGAATAAAACGCATACGTTATGTGATACTTGTGTATTAGACACTTTTCGCATCACCTGCGCTTACGAAAAAGTAATTGAAGTGACATTGACAGCTTGCGATACAGACATAACCTCTTACTTATCACTTTGTTTTTGTTTTCTCAAATCAAAAGTATTTCTAACTGTAAAGAGTTGCCTGGCAGCATTTAGAACATATCTAGAGAAGTTTTTGGATGTAGCAGCATTAGGTTTGTTTAATGAAGATGAAATTGAGGATGGAGTTTTGTTCAACATTTTGAACAGACAAGTACCTCGCTATAGAGGCTGGGATTATAGGTCTTTCAATATAAATAACATGACAGAAGATGAGGTAAGACCTGTATGTATGTGCTCGTAATCTACGTCATGCGGTAACGTTGTTACCGCCCGCTAAACAAAATGGCACAACTGCGCATGCGTATCTGTCAGAATAACGTTTCCGTAAATACCGCATCGCGCTACTCATCATGAGAAATCTTTCTACTATTAGATCTAATTTGATCGCAAAATTTATATAAAATTTGGTACCCAATTTAGTATCATGTGACACGGTCCTAAGAGTATATAGTGGAGTAATTCAGCGCTGGCATCAAGGCCACACTGCTCGCCGCGCGGCGATTAATAGACAGTACAACAGAAACCCTTACCACGGCTCAACAAACAATCAGCTGTCTTACTCAAAGTCTGGGGATGCTTTGCGCCGATCCCTTCGCGCATCGATATTTTGGATTAGAGAGAGGTAGATTTCAACAGCAATGACACGGCAGGATCATGGCTATCTGCATAGAATATGGGTATTGTGCCAGAATAAATCTGAACATTTATTGAGGTACTGGTTCAATGATAATAAATTATGAGGACAAAAAAAGGGCTTGCTCGCAGAACTCGTGGATTTAAACAAAGTAGAGAGATCCTACCTGGTGGACAGCAATCCAGCTTCTTGGAGGATCCTCCTGGTTGTTTTATGGCTTCTCGTAAGTTGTCGTAACACAGAAAAACGAAAAAACGTAAAGATAAAAATGTTTGGAAACAGGAGCACAACCGTTCTCCCATGCCGTCGCGTTGCTTCTCTCGGATCTCTCTCGGGTCCACACGAAATTCATACGAGCAATGCTATTGGTTGAGCCTGTTTTGAATATTTTCTATGGGGTTGAACCTAAGGTAGGCAACCAGGTATACTTTAGCTAAAAGTATGAGGCATTAGTTATGACTAAGAAAATTAGTAGAAAATAAAAATGCGTTTCCTTAACATACCACCCACCAAAAACCTGGGTTTTTAAGTATAAAGAAAAAAAAATTAAGATAGAAGCTAAACATGTAGAGACGTCACAATATGAATGAATTATAGCGTCATTCATACAGTGGCAAAGGACAAAGCTTAGCAATAGGCCTTTGCATGGTTCCGTTAACCGTTTTGACAGTGGCAACCCTAGCTACATTGTCATGACCAGGATGCAGGCGAATGATGCGGGCCAGCTGCCACTGCAGAGGAGGCTTCAGTTCGTTTGTGATCTTTTTTTTTTTTTTTTTTTATGGTCGGCCTCCCGCAAAGGCTGAAAGCCTATGGCGCTGTAGAAGCGCTGCGAGAGGACAAATGTCTGTTCACGTTAGATTTGAAACGCTGCAGGTTGTAGCCGTCGGGAAACAAATTCGCCGGCAGCTGATTCCACAGCGTCGAAGTTCTCCAAAAGAAGGAATGCTGGAGGAGACTGGTTCGGGGAGTAAGGACCTCGACCTGGTAAGGATGAGCTCGCAGAGCTTCTCTAGTATTCCTGGTTCGGACGGCCTTTGGTGTTATTATCTGGGAGAGCTCACTCGAACATCTTCCGTGATAGAATCTGTAAAACAGACATAGGTCAGCCACCCTCCTTCGATGTTCCAGGCTGTGGAGGTCCTTTGTGAGGTTAGGCGTATCGATTAATCTAATTGCTCTTTTCTGGATAGTGTCCAGAAGCTTTAGAGAGTGCTTCGGAGCACATCCCCATACATGGGAGCAATACTCCAGCGATGGTCGGATCTGTGCTTTGTAGAGCAGCAGCAGTTGCTCAGCACTAAAGTGCCTTCTTCAATTTCTGGAATAGATTTGTCCCATTTACACCGTTGCTGTAAGGTATGTAAATATTCCGCATGCCAACGTTTCCAGAAGTCATTGTGCATTTCTTGAATTAACTGCCATCTATTCAAGCGAGCCATATGAATATGGGAAACGTCAGGTTCTGGAAAAGGAGAATTGAGCGGTTCCATAGTGAGGAAATGACCTGGAGTCAACGCTGATAAATCATTTGGATCCATGCTCAACGGAGTTAACGGCCTTGAGTTAAGAAGAGCTTCAATTTGAGAAAGTAGGGTATACAATTCTTCGTAGGTCATTGTCTGGTCACCCACGACTCTGCGCAGGTGTGTCTTGACTGATTTAACTCCCGCTTCACTTAGACCATTAAAATGTGGTGAAGCTGGAGGGTTGAAGTGCCATTTCAAGGAAAGCTTTCCAGACGCAGCTTTTGCGAACTCTTTCATCTGGTTGTAAGCGCCAATGAAATTAGTTCCCTGGTCACTGTAAACGTCGGTACATCTTCCTCGACGCGAAACAAATCGACGGAAAGCTGCTAAAAAGGCCTCAGTCGTTAGATCTGATGCTAACTCGAGGTGGATCGCCTTTGTAGCGCCACACACAAAAACGCAAATATACGCTTTGAACGTTTTTGCTCCTCTTATGCGGCCCATGGTGACAGAAAATGGACCGGCATAATCTACCGTAATCTGTGAAAAAGGCTTGAGTTGAGAAACTCTGAATGAAGGGAGATTTCCCATAATGGGAGTGTATGCTTTAGGTTTGCACCGAAAACAGCGAATGCATCGAGATAAACAGCGATATATCGCGCTGCGCGGAGATAGAATCCAAAACTGCTGGAGTATTAAATAATGCAAGGTCTTGAACCCAGGGTGCATATGTTTTCTATGCACTTCCTCAACAACTAAGTCGGTGAGGCGATTATTTTTCGGCAATAATAGGGGGTGTTGTCTTTCGTAGGAAAATTGTGAACTTTGTAGCCTACCACCCACCCTAAGGAGTCCACCTGAATCCACAAATGGAGCTAGCTTTCGAAAGGGCTTTGGTAGTAGTGAATTTGCTTTTAGTTTAACCAGTATAAAACTGAAACATTCTTGTTGAACATGTTGAACGATTTTATTTAAGGCCTGTTGGAGTTCCTCTTCGGACAAAGGATTATAGGATCTATCCGCATTTTGTCGAGCGCGCTTGGCAAATCGAAGAATGTACGCCAAAACACGTTTCACCTTCTGTAGCGAAGAAAACCTGTTCAATAGGTAAGAAACCACGTCGGTTTCGGAGACTTCAAGATAAGTAGTAAGGACAGTAGCCTTTTGCTCTAAGTCGACCCCAACGGAAGAGGCATTTAAAGGAGATTGGTCAGGCCAATTGTCGTTAGACAAACGAAGCCATGGTGGACCTGTCCACCATAGAGGGTGTGCTAATAGCTGGCTTGGCAACAAACCACGAGACGCGCAGTCGGCTGGGTTATCCGCTGAAGGGACATAATGCCAACACTCCGAGGGAACAATAGATTGCACCTGAGCAACTCTGTTGGCGACAAAAGTTTTCCACCGGTGTGGAGAGGCGGACAGCCAACAAAGGGTGACTCGAGAATCGGACCACGCATAGGTAGCGTCGAAAATAGTAGGCCTTCATAGGCCCTTTGAATGAATGATACCAAATCTGTGAGTAGAACTGCTCCCATGAGCTCCAACCTCGGAAGGGATAAAGTCTTGAGGGGGGCTACCCTAGATTTGGCAGCTATTAGATAAGTACGAACGACTCCCTTTGAATCTTCAACGCGCAGGTATACTACTGCGGCATAGCCCTTTTGGGAAGCGTCACAGAATGCGTGCAATTCAATACGTGTGATACGGTCAGGCGTGCAGCGGCGAGCAATACGTATTTGTGATAAGCAGGGCAACTCTTCGGAAAATCGATTCCAGTCAGATATGAGGTCTGCTGCTGGAGCCTCATCCCAGCTGATTTTGGATAACCACAGCTGTTGCATCACGTGTTTGGCCCAAAGAGTAATGGGCGCTATTAATCCAAGGGGATCAAATATTTTGGCAATATCGGACAATATACTCCTTTTAGTACAATGAGGCTGAGTAGCATTATGCGTGTAAGTGAAGATATCCTCTGAAGGATGCCACTGTAGTCCAAGCACTTTTACAAAATGTGGTCCTTCCTTGTCGAAACTCAATGGAGTTTGAAGGACAGATTGCGAAACTGATTGCAGTAAATCGGGAACATTACTCATCCACTTCTTCAGCTCAAAGCCCCCACATCTGAGAAGGGATATAAGCTCATTCTGAAGTTTAAGTGCTTCACTGATGTCATTAGCTCCAGATACTATATCGTCAACAAATACGCTGTTTTCTAAAACCTCTGCAGCTCTAGGGAAACGGTGGCTTTCTGTTACCGCGAGTTCCTTCAAAGTTCGCAATGCTAGGAACGGAGAGCAACAGAATCCAAAAGTGACTGTATTGAGTCGATATTCGGCGATAGGCTCATGTGGGGAGCTCCGCCATAGGATTCGTTGAAAATCCCTAAATTGAGGAGCAATTAAAATGTTTCTGAACATCTGTTTGATGTCGCTTATGAAAGCTATCGGGAAGGTTCTAAATCTAAGTAATATGATAGGTAACTCCTGGTGCAACTTAGGACCAGTAAGTAGTGTTTCATTGAGTGAGATACCTTTGGACCCCTTGGCAGAGCAATCAAAGACTACTCGCAAGGGCGTCGAAGTGCTTTCGGGGCGATAGACGCAGTGATGGGGTAAATAAAAAGCTGTTGGCGACTGCACTTCAGAAGAGGGCACCAATGACATATGACCACTTTGCAAGTAATCATGCATAAAATCAAGATACTGCTGATAACGCTCAGGGTGTTTCAGAAGACGAGATTCTAGGAAATTAAAACGGCGTAATGTCATATGGTATGTGTCTCCAAATTCAGGCACAGCCGACTTGAAAGGAAGGGATACTACAAATCGACCTGAATCTTCACGGTAATACGTATTCTTAAAGAATTCTTCACACCTTTTATCTTCGCTGCTGAATTTATAACTTTTCTCTGGCACCTGTTCAATATCCCAAAACTGTTGCAAAATGTCACCTAGAGAAGGCCCGAGAGAGACATGACAGCTAAGTAAATTTACAGGCCCTCTGCAGAAGGTTTTTCCCTGAAAAACCCATCCAAAAATTGATTCGATAGCAACTGGCTGGCCATTATCGCCAAAAATGCGGCCTGGACCCAGCATATAAGGAACAAGCTCTGCCCCTAACAACAAGTCTATCTTACCCGGTGAATTAAAATTACTATCCGCTAGCTTTAAGTTGTGAATATGACGCCATTGAGAAACGTCTATATTCACCTTGGGTTGTGGAGAGCAGACCTGAGGTAGTATTATTACTTCGAATGCGTAAGTAGGAAGATCCTGATCAACAGGCTTGATGATGCAATTTGAAGCGCCTTTATTGAAGGATGAAGACATGTTGTTCAAGCCTTCAATAGGAACCGATATGTGTGAGCGTTTGAGACCTAGACGATTAGCACAATTTTCTGAGATAAAGTTGGCCATGCTTCCCGAGTCAAATAGAACCCTGACCTTCTGAAAGTGGCCTTGTGCATCTAGGATGTCGACAACAGCCGTAGAAAGCAGTACAGTAGTTTGCAATGAAGTCGTTATACTGCTCGTCATAGAACTAACTCCCTGAGACTGAGGAGTCTGTATAAGAGAGGGTGAAGAGCTTGGCACCAGTGGGGTACCTACAGAATAATGCGCGGGCATTATTGGGTGAGATTGAGGCTGCACCGCTTGTGCATTTGAGCCTTGACTCTGTGTACCGGTGGCAGGCTGAGAAGCCTGCGCATTTGAGGCTGAGACAGAGTGCATGGTTATGGGACAATCCGAGTTAGAACAGTTGCTGCTAGCTTGGGTAGACAGCGATGTGCTAGTTCTCGGGTTCAAATGCAACAAAGTGTGGTGCATAGAGCCGCAAATACGACAACGAGACGAAGAACGGCAATTTCGAGTAGAATGAGGGGAATTTAGGCAATTCACGCAATAGTTGTGCTGCTTTACCAAGGCAAATCGATCAGTGGGAGTCTTAGCAATGAAACTAGGGCAGCGATATAGGCAATGAGCGGATGAGCAGATGATACATTTTTTATTGAAGTTAGATCTGGACGGAGAATTATCATTTGTACTAGCCACAAGTGATACAACCTTAGGCTTATTGCGCTGAGATTTAGAAGAATTTGGAAGCGGTGAGGATTCTTGAGCTTTAGCTAAAGCCTTGCACTGCTCTTGCACAAACTGAGATAAGTCTGAAAACGATGGCAGTTCTTGGTTGCGAAATTGGATCTCGAATTCAGATCTAGTCACATCATCTAGTTTTTGATGCAGCATGTTGAATAATAAGAAATCCCATGAATCCACAGGAAAAGAAAGCGCTTTCAAGGCCTCAACATTTTCCAAAAATGTACATATTAAAAGTTTGAGGTCCTTAGGTGATTGCTTCTGGAGTGGTGCTAGGTCACGTATTGTATTGTAGTAAGACGTAGCTAGAACTCTCTTGTCATTGTAAGCTTTGACCAGTGCCCTGTACGCGACTTGGTAGTTTTCGTTAGTGGTGGGTAAACCTTTGACCACACCAGAAGCTTCACCATAAAGTTGGGTTTTCAAATATTGGAACTTTTCAACCTCAGACAAGCTGTTATTATTATGAACAAGACTGTTAAAAAGACTAAAAAATTCGGGCCAAGCTTTTAAGTTACCATCAAAAGTTGGCAATTTAATTTTAGGCAATTTAATTGAGGAACCACCCCTTTCAGGGGGTGAGCCTTCCTCTTCTACAGAGCTATTGACCGGCCGAAGTTGATTTCTCCTTGTTATGATTTCATAATAAAAGGTATCAAGGGTGCGGCGCACTGCATCTTGGCCTTCAAAATCCTCATCGGTAGCTAAATTGGCTATAATTTGATTATGAATCTTGTAAAACTCCTCATAAATAGAATCTATTTCATCTGCTCGCGATAAAAAAATTGCTTTAAATGTTTCGCTAGTAGCAACAGTCCTACCAACGTCACACGTCTCCTTAATGCGATTGTAATATGTAGTACGTTTAAGGATCAAACTAGTTAATTTGTCCATTTCAGATTTTGACCTATACTGTACCCTAAAATTTGAAATACGATGGCAGAACAGGTATTACGATGAATCGAGATATTTACTTGGAAAATATCCTTAAAGCAAAACAGCAAAGAAATAATAAGTATGGTCGATCTGACCTCTAAGCGCAAAAAAAGTAACAAAAAACCGTTGGGTTCGGTTCGGGTTTGGTGTTCGGTATTGAGAAATATGTTAAGGAAAATGACGAAATCTTATGCGTAGTGGCACAAGAAATCTAACTATTATGCGTAATGGCAAATAGAATTATGATTGCAATATGATTACGCCCTTTATTGATCCGGCTCGAAGGACCATTTAATGTGCCAGAATAAATCTGAACATTTATTGAGGTACTGGTTCAATGATAATAAATTACGAGGACAAAAAAAGGGCTCGCTCGCAGAACTCGTGGATTTAAACAAAGTAGAGAGATCCTACCTGGTGGACAGCAATGCAGCTTCTTGGAGGATCCTCCTGGTTGTTTTATGGCTTCTCGTAAGTTGTCGTAACACAGAAAAACGAAAAAACGTAAAGATAAAAATGTTTGGAAACAGGAGCACAACCGTTCTCCCATGCCGTCGCGTTGCTTCTCTCGGATCTCTCTCGGGTCCACACGAAATTCATACGAGCAATGCTATTGGTTGAGCCTGTTTTGAATATTTTCTATGGGGTTGAACCTAAGGTAGGCAACCAGGTATACTTTAGTTAAAAGTATGAGGCATTAGTTATGACTAAGAAAATTAGTAGAAAATAAAAATGCGTTTCCTTAACAAGTATAGAGATAAATAATATAGATCACAGCGCAAATCTAGTACCTTATGTAAGGTAAACATTAAGGACAACGTAAACTTTATGTTATCTTTAATGTTTACCTTCATTTTACACCGGATAAGTTGAGTATTGTTTCTTAATTTTGCCCTGTTGTACACTTTTTTCTGCTCCGCCTCTATCAGTGTAAATGAAACTATCGCAAAATAGCGTCGCTCATGTCAGATATTTATACCACATCATCACAAAGGAACCGACCGTGACTAAGACAGCAGATTGTTTGTTGAGCTGTGCCCTTACTTTAACGGTACTCAGTAGGTAAGTAGGACACCACTGCCCAAAACCTCTAAATACGGGTATCAAACTGTCTCCTCTGCCATCTGTAGCGATGAGGGATGACACCGCATTCCAAGACAGCGCAGCATCTTACATCTAGGTATCTTGGTGAAGCCCGCCTCATAAGTAGATGGATTTGTATAAAACCCTCCACATATGTTGATACGCAATACATTCAGAGATATAGGGTGGTCTAGGTATTTGTTATGCCAGAGGTAATCCAGTCGTTTCAATCAATATTTTTTCTTCTTAAAGTTTCTAATATATATAGACGTCAACAATAATATCTACTAATAAATTTTATTATAGATATGACATAGAGGTACATGTTTTAGACTTTTTTATAAGGTACATCTACTTAAAAACCAATAAGTTGGTTGTAAAAGCATTTGTTGTAAAAAATCTTTCAGGGGTTTTTCAAAACAGGTAGCTGATTGCTATTTTAAATATCGTTTGAGAGCATCTTGAAAATTCTATAATCCAATATATTTTGGAGGGATCAATATAAAGCGTTTGATAAATGAAGATGACTACTTTGCACAAACCTGTGGTTATTCCAGTAGGCGTAATGGCCAGCTCAAGAATGAAGGCAAAGTGAGTTCTGCTGGACATCTTAAACCTTAGAGTAGCCTCAAAAACAAAGGTTGTTTCAAAATCTGAATTAGACGTGTGCATAATACATTAAAATTAGTTGGTCACTCGAATTCAGTTTCGGTTCGTGCCATAGTTTTGACTGGTTGTCTGCCAAACAAGAAACTAAATCAAAACCGAATTCAGGCGCTACACATTATATCTCACTTCTCAAGAACGGCTCCAAATTGTAATCGGGTTGGCGACAATTTTGGAAAATTAATCGGTTTGTGTATTCAACTAATCTTAGTAGTCTCTCAAGGATATACTATGGCTCTATTTTTTTGTTCTCTACTCCTTCACTAGTCTTTCGTTCTCTTGAAAATTTGGGGTTAAGCGAGAGATCACCAACTACAGCCAGTTGCATACAGCAGCTATATCATTCTTGTTAGGAATCTTCAGTACGATATTAACTTTAGGACAAAGGCTGGAAGAAGGTTACTACAGGCATAGCCACCTTTTGGCCATAGGTGTTGAAAACCTTCTTTACCCTTTGTTCCAAGGGTTATAATGTACTGGACATTTCTAAATAGTTCTCTAGTAGGACAAAAAGCGAGAGCTGATGATATTAGTTTTGATGTGTGATTTCTCAAACACAAAGACAAAGACTAACGAGAGCAACCTATGTTCCTCTTAGTCTTCGAACACGATTTAACGATCACATGAATCATGAGCCAAAGCTTCCGCCACAGGCAACTCCATGTCTTTCTAGATGGCGTGATTTTGCACATTTTAGACCTCACTTTACTGCCTGTTGTCAACAGAATTATTTTCTAATCTAGAAAGCTTCATGTTGTTTCACTGATGACAATACCCTGTATGATGACAAAAAAGTTTCAAGTATAACGTAGATACTGCCGATTATTGATAAATTCGTGTTTTCTTAATTGTTCCTATGCCCTGAGCTAAACCAGAGATAATGTCATAACACACGAGTTTGAATAAAATGAATCAATCAAAGAAAGGAAGTGTCGTTCTTTTAAAAAATATTATCACGGACTTCTAAATATTTTCTGGTTCATCTACGAAGAGCTTTTGTAATTTAATACGAAATACTAACCTCTGACTACTAATCTTGCTACGTTTTATATATTATCTTGACCCAACTTTCAAGCTTGCTACCGTTAACGTTTTCCACTTAATCGTTAAAATATTCCGGAAGTTCTCCACGCCAGCTATGGCGAACGTAAGTTGTTACATTAATTTTAATAACATTCAGATGATGCTAGTTTGGCAAGTAAAGCACGCGCTTCAAATAGGTTTCAGTAAGTACCACCAAGATTCTTTACGATTAATAATACTAATGAGTATTTACCTTAATTCAACAGTTTCAATTTTACTATCACGATATTCTATGACTACCAATATTAACGGACGCGCTACGTCAGGAGGTTCCTTCACTTGGCAACACAGCAGCGACTAACTGGGTTGCACCTGGATATAGTAGGAATTCCCGTGTCCAACGGATCCTTTGGGCTGGCCCGCCCGTTATAAAATCATTAAATACTTATCTTGTTACCTTATATATTTCATGCTTTGTATATATTTTTATCATTCTTATTCTTACAGTCATTTCTACATTATTCTTGTACCATCATTCTTATATCATATTTATTAAAAGTTGTTATCCTTAAACAGTCCACTCCCAACTAACAAAATATTTTCCTATTAGAACAGAAACATTGTATCGGTATCTGTTAGTGTCGTTATAAGAACAAATTAGTTCCATAATGTCTGAAATTGGAGCCATTTTGGCGAATGAGTTAAATTGCCCTATAGTTTTGTCCTAAATACTACTACACAACAAATGTTAACCAACAAATGTCAGTCAGATGTACGCAGGTCCTAACAGAGTCATATAAACATTATTATAACGTTTTCCTAAACTTTTTTTATAACAGTCATAAAAGATACCTATAAAGCTGTAAAGCGTATCTAGTCATTGCTTATACAACTGCTGAAAAACACCTTTTTACGTATTTAGTAGATCGTTGAATAGCATACTATGAAACGACGAAATAGAAGTAGCACATACACCCGAAGCTTTTAATATTTTGAAGAACAGCTTACAACTATTATGTGACGTGATTAGAATATTCCATACGGCAACTGTTATAGATTGTTATAAGACCTAGGTATAATTATGGCCTGTCAAAAAAGCGTGATTCATTTTACAACTGGCTCTATTCTACATTTATCAGTGTAGAAACACATGGGGTCTATTTGGTTGTATAAATATCGTATTAGAATTTAAAAACCGCTTATAGAATAAGTTAGTTTTCTCAGTTATTGTTCTGTGGATCCATACAATGCTTATAAACGTAACTTTGCTTGCTGTCCTTTTTAATATCAAATATCGAAACACACAAACACATCGGACAGTTCATGAGAATTGATTTGTATTTAACAGTATTAGCTTAGGCCAAGGTGGTGGCAAGAACCACCAGTACCACCATCCATCTGATGCCTTAAGTGTTCAAGAACCCGTTAACCTAGTATAGTCTGCCTGTGATATCCAAGAGCTTCACAGCCTTTCCTCCTCACCACTGCGTGGACACGAGTTGCTTACAAGTGACACCTGCAGGTGTTATGGCCAGGTAGCAGGCCCACAAGTAACCTTAGCCGGCTGCTGTCTAGCGAGAGATAGAACAGCCATCTTGGCCAGAGGTCCTAAAATAAGAGATTTCCATTTTGTTTTGACAGATATTTTTTGCTTAGATATGAAAGGATAGCACTGAATACCACTGACCATACATGTAATGGATATTATGCTGTTGAACCTTTTTTGAAGACACCACCTTCACAGCTTTTACATATACAGGGTGTCCCACGACGATTAAGACAAGCAATATACCGGAACTGGGCAGTAATAGAGAGTTGAAATTTTGGGGATGTAAATTAGAGCAAATGTTGTGTCTTTTCTTGTCACTGTGTTACCCAATGAAGTATGTTATTGGTCACGTGAGGTCTGATTCAAAATTATTAAAGGGACACCCTGTATATTTGCATCTTTCTGTATTTCTGCCGATAGAACAATTCCAACAAACTAGCACACTTGGGTCTAAAGTGGTTAATTCAAGAGCTACAGGTACTTAAAGGATTGTACCACTACCATTGATTATAACATGTACCCCTACAGTTAAATTATTTTGCTAGTGTTTCATAATGGTAGTGGTACAGTCCTTTAAGTATCCGTAGCTCTTGAATTAATCACTTTAGACCCCAAGTGTGCTAGTTGGTTGGAATTGTTTAATCGGGAGGAACATAGAAAGGCACCAATATACAGGGTGTCCCATTAATAATTTGGAATCGGACGTCACGTGACCAAAAACAAATACCTCATTTGGTAACACAATAATAAGAAAAAATACATATGCTCTAATTTGCACCCCCAAAATTATAATTCTCTACTGCTCCGATACATTGCTGGCCTTAATCGTCGTGGGACACCCTGTATTGAATAAAGTATTGAATATTGAATAAAGTATCAATCACATCAATACTGTCAAAACTGCCAAATGTGTATAGAAGCTAATAGAAATAATTAGTTGAAGAATAGAGAGGACTACTATTTTTTATTGTTTTGCCCAAAGCATGCAACATTGCAGTAGCCAGTACAGAGGAACTGTTTGTGTAAAATGTATATATGTATGTGCGAATGATAACAGATTGATATATACGGGGTGGTCCGGTAAGCGCGCGGTGCCTTCTAGCGGCCTCACCGTTTGAGTTAGATGAAAATGTTTTAAATAAATAACGTTTCTTTTCAAATGCTCTATATTTAGAAAATAATTTCAAAGATGGTGGACATCCGGATATACCGGAAGTTCTTCTTTTTTGTTTTAAATAGAACACCCTGTATATTATTACGTTTCTGAATTTAGCATCGATTTTAGGTTCAATTTGTTGACCATAGTTTGTGTCTACGAAGCCTATTTTTGGAGATATTCAGCAATCTTTACAAAATTTGACGTTTCTAGTACTTTACCAAAAATGGTAATACCTCGGTAACTAAACACGATAGAAAGATGCAGCTTTCGGTTGTCAATTTCAATAAGATCATTGTTTGAAAAGCACATTAAATTAATAGACTAGCAAATTCCAAATTTGAAAAGTTTAAAACGTTAAAAACCTACTATATCTCTCACACTTCACGCCGACATAAATACAAATTTTGAGAGATTTTTTGACAACCAGCATGGAGTCTTAACATATGAGGTGGTATTATTGGAAACCGCATAATAAACTGATGTTTTCCAAAGTTTTCTAAATGAAAATTTGGAAAACCTCCTGGAAAATTTACCACTGAGGATTTTAGGAATAATGTGGTTATAGTTGGATGGAGCGCCTGTACATTTTTGTATCAGATGCCGAAACACTTTGGATGAAAAGTTTGCAGCCAATTGTTTCATCTGTGAGCCACGTCACCTACGATTTTTCCAATTCCTAGGCGCCATTACAGAATAATTACAAAACCGTAAATACCCATCTTGAAAACCATCAAAGATAGAACCCCATATGTTTAGATAAAAGTGAAAGAGAATTTAATTTCGCATCCAACGATGTAAAACTCATCATATCATCCCATTTGAAAAAAAAGTTTTGACTGTTTTATACTTTCCAAATTTAAAAATTGCTAGTCTATTGATTTAATGTGCTTTTGAAATAATGATCTTACTGAAACACAAGTATGTTTCTTGTCGTTTTAAAACCGAAAACCGCATCTTCCTTTCATGCTTAATTTCCCAGAGATTAATATTTTTTATAAGTAGGTACAATAAACGTTAAGTTTTCAAAAGACTGCTGAACAATTTCGAAAATAGACTTCGTAGACAAACTACGGTTAACAAACTGGACGTAAAAATTAATGCTGAGGTCAAAACCGTAAGAATATACAACATGTTCTATTTAAAATAAGGAAGTTGATACCTACGTCCGGTATATCCCGATGTCCGCCATTTTTGAAATTATTTTCTACAAGTGGACCATTTGTAAAGAAACGTTTTTTATTTGAAACATTTGCTTCTAATTTGAACGGTAAGGCCGCTAGAGAGCACCGCGCGCTTATTGGACCAACCTGTATATTTATAATCGGCTTGGGTGGTTAATAAATAAATAAATAAATAACATATACATATATAGTTTTATGGACATCTATAATAAGAAGAGCAACAGGAGTATTGAACAGCGCCACAAGCTAGTTCTGTAGGTCAAGAGTTCATTCTAGTTGTACACGTAAGACACTCGAACCACTCTGTACGTATTCAGACATTCGTGTGTTCTCTACCTCAGCTTTCGAGATTAATTTTACTGTATACACGTGTACAGCTTGAGTTGGGTAAATGGGATTCCAAGGGATTGTTTGACATGTTATACAGGTAGCATCTTTGTAACGCTGTTAGATGGTATTCCGTTTGATCAACAGCATTATATCATCCCACATATAACCAAAAGGAGGTGATATTATGGTGGTCGGATATGACCATAAAGGCATAATCGTATAGGTGTGCCATTGTGGTATATTCGAAATACCAATATGTTGTTAGCTGATTCTAGATAATCGCTTGTTATTTTTTACGTATATAAGAGGTATCAAAGTTTTCGAGTTGATTTGAAACATAGTTTGGGGAGTAACTTATGGTTTGAGACTCCTGGAATCTACTTCACTTTTGAAAGCTCATTTCGGAATACTAATAGACCAGGTACAAAAAATATTTAAACTCTTGGTCACTATGGGAAATATTTAATATTAATACTAATAAATATACAACTAAGATGACCTATTTGAAACCCTAGAACCTGATCAAGGCCTACAGTTGCCTCAAATTAATGTGCAATCATCTACGCAAGTGTATTATTATGATAGATTTTATATTTGCAAGACACCGGAAAATTATAGTTTTATTTTTCACATATTTCGGTAAACTATCTTCCAATTTCAAATTGAAGGTCTCTTTAGACTTAAAATTGATGACTTACAAACCATTGTCTTAGCTACATCAGAATGCTTTAGGGCAGAGAATTCATTTTTTATGACTACGGTTCGTTGTTTATACAAATCAATGCTAGCCATATTATATCAAAGAATTTACTAAGCAAAGCTATTTAATATTGTAAAAAATTCTTCTCGTCCGGAATCCAAAAAATATACCTTAATTACATTTTTTTGCAAGAATAGGGGATTTATTACGTAAGAATTTCATCTATCCTAAGTAGGTCTTGTTTCTCGCTTATGGAAATTTTTAATTTCATTAGACTCAAATTTCAAAATTTAAAATCGACGGAAATCTTTATAACTCTAATAAATTTCTCGGAATCCTCTGTGCAGGCATCTTTTGGTTGTTTTTGTAATCATGCTATTTTCAGAACAGGTTGACGTTCAAGAGATAATAAAAATAAGCAAAATTTCTTCAGTTCCTTCTTTTAATTTGAAATACAAATTATTCATTTATGATAATATCTGAGTCCTCTAAACATTTTTAAACAAAAACTGTTTTTTGGTTTTTGAAACTATATTTGTTTTTCACTTTTTAGTTCAGGACAATAAGGCAAACTTATTAGGTAATTATTGTGATTTTCTTGGTACATATGTGTAGAAAATTTAAATTAATACTTCCCTTAAATGATACTGAGACTCAAAATTGCAACCAGTTTTGTAATCAGTACCCTAAAATTTTCCAGTATTCGAGGTATCATCTTAATAGGAAGCTAAATGAAGGTTTTCGATTTTTTGCACAAACCTGAATATCTGATAGAACCGAAATTTTTAATTTTCTCCAAACAAGACTGAAACTCAAAACTGCGACCGGATTTGTAATAATCAGCACCCTCAAATTATTCAAAACACGAGGTTTCATCGTAATAGAACGCCAAATAAAGATTTTCGATTATTTAGGCAAACCGGAAGAACTAAAAGATCTGAATTTTTTTATTTTCGTTAAACTAGACCGAAACTCAAAACAGCGACCGGATTTATAATCAACACCCTTAAATTCTCTAAAATATGAGGTTTGATGTTAATATAGAGCTAAATAAGGACTTTCTAAAAGATTTCTTACGCAAACCTTTCACCAAACGAGCCTAAAACTCGAAACTGCGACCAGATTGCAATCAGCACCCTCAAATTATTTAAAACACGAGGTTTCATCTTAAAAAAAAAACCAAACAAAGATTCTGGGTTGCTTGGGCAAATCTGAAGATCTGAAAGGCCTGAAATTTTTTATTTTTGTTAAACGACACCGAAACTCAAAACAGCGGCCGGATTTGTAATCAGTACCCTCAAACGAAGTTTGATCTTAATAGAAAACCAAATAAAATTTTTCGATTTTTTAGACAAACCTGACGATCTGAAGGACCTGAAATTTTTAATTCTTGCCAAAAGAGACTGAAACTCAAAACTAAAATTATCCACAATACGAAGTTTCATCTTAATAGAAAGACAAATTAACCTTTTCAATTTTTTAAGCAAACCTGAAGATCTGAAAGGCCTGAAATTTTTTATTTTCGTTAAACGAAACTGAAACACAAAACAGCGACCGGATTTGTAATTGGCACCCTCAAATTATCCAAAACACGAGATTTCATCTTAATAGAAAGCCGAATAAAAAATTTCGATTACGTAGACAAACCTGATCAAACAAGATCTGAAAGGACTGAAATTTTGTATTTTCTTTAAAAGAGACTGAAGCTCAAAACAGTGGTCGGATTTGTAATCAGCACCCTTAAATTTCGCTCATCAGCCCAGGAACCAACACTTTATCGAACCATGATCACTAAAGTCTCACACAATACATTTTTAAATGAAACCATAACAAATCGTCCCACTATTTGTCGATTCGATATCAGTGTACTAAGGCTGATTGATTTGGCAAATACCCAGAAAAAGCCACCGCTTCATCGCTTCTTCCATAACCTGTATTCCATCCTTAATAGGAAGTTGTTTATTATCGGATACGATAAAGGCACTATGATTTAATACAATTCACGTGCACGCCACTACAACCATTCTACCAATAATTGAAGAAATTACTCGTATGTGGTTTTATTAAAATATGGAAATTGGCACTTTGCGGCGGCCCAGAATTTGAATAATCGCTAAAGAGGTACTTTAGGACAGATTTACTGGAACAAAAAACATCAGTTTTGTTTAACGTAAAGGCACATATACAGAATGCCCCACAAATAGCGTTTGTTTTATAGTGTAAGACTTTCGCGGTCATGATCCAATAAACCGTTGGTCCTTGTCTGTTCGGCCGGCATCGACACGCTCCGTCATCTTGGCGTCGGGGCGCTTCGCTGCTTGACGTTTCGTTAACTGGAGTGGTTGGCATTCTCAGAAGCTGATGTTACCTGTTCGGCGTGTTCCGAGAAACTGAGACCCTGTACCTGGGTTGAGCACTTGTATACCCCAGATTAGGAGTGGGGGCGGCTGCGCTGTGCACCCCCGATCCCTGTAGATCTCCTCCGTACCCCAGAATCCTTGCATCTCATCTATATTCTGTTGAGCTTGTCTGCTTCTGCTTTGTTGTTGAAGCTTTTCATGTTTATAAATCAAAATGGACTTCCTGTACAATCTGGCGTAATAAGAGGAGGTCATAGCCAGAACCTGTGTCTCATCAAATTTTATCTTGTAGTCACCGCTTTCCTGGACTACATAATTTAGTTGTGCATTACATAAAAATATTTACACACGTCAGTACGTAAATATAAAAGCAAATTAAATTATGTACATTATATGTAATAACATCTACAAAGTGCTAATGTAGAAAACGACACACAACTTAACATATATCACAAACAAACACATGTAAAGTTAGAGTAGGTACATAATTATTTAGGTTATTATTAACAACAATGAATGTTGCAGATCACAGATGATTTATTTGTTATGATTCATTTATTTATCAGTACTGGCCATACAAATACAGTAATATTTCCCTAGCCTATAAGATGAATTCCATTGATACGATGATATTGATACTGCATTTTTTCCTTGGATTGAGCAACATCTTCGAAATCATCTAACAAATATTCTTCGAAAGAATAAAATGTTTTGGATTGGAGGAAAGCTTTGATTTTTTGGTTGAAATGTAAACTGTCAAGAGATTTCAGATAATCAGGCAAAAAAATTATAAAACTTGATGCAGTAGTAGTTGATGCTGTTCTTTGCAGATTTTTCTGTCTGACCTAATCGGCAATTTGATTTGTGTTCCGGAATTCTAGCTTGTGCCGATCTCTTTGTTGTTCCGATGTATACATTTCCACAAGTACATGGTATCCGATAAATCCCTGATGCTGTCCACGGATCCCTTTTATACTTTACTGATCTTAAATGCTGTTGTATTTTCCCAGTTGGTTTGTATATCGTGCTGATATTTTCCTTCTGCAGTTACGTCCCAGTACTGTCTATGACCCGGGGAACATACGGTGGGAAAGCTTTTGCTACCGGTGGTGGTTGTAGTTGCTTGTCTACTCTATGAGGAAGAGGAAAAGCCGTCTACCATGACAGAGATTTTCCGGCCTGAGAGGAAGTCTGCGAGCCAACTCAAAGCTTAACAGGGTGCCCGTAAGTCGGGAGCTTGTTTGGGAGAGCTGCATGCCTGACTTGACTTGTACGTGGCTCCATACAACAAATGTGTTGCGCATGACGCAATAAAAAGCCTTTTTGTATAATCCATAAAACAAGTGACTACATTCACCTTGTGTGTCTGCATCGCTGTGTAAGAACCACAGCTCTATCCGTAGAAATAACCTCGAGTAAGCGGTGAGAGGGGGTAGGGGAATCCCAACAAATCTAATTGTTCCGCATTGTTTCGTTCCGTTTCCAAGCACAAAGAAAGCCTCTAATCTCATTTCACCGAGTCGACTATATGCCGTTGTTCTGCCAAGATGTCTACGAGAAACTGGCTTCAGTAAAGCTGTGCACTGTACATAGCACATACACGTCTGTTCCTGTTTTTTATCTGGGATATTCTAAAAGCCAGTCATTAGCAAACTTACGGTATTTGAACAAGCTTCATAACAGTAATAATACGTCTTCATTCGCTGTCACAAAATAAATAACAAGTAGTATATAGTATAAATATTTGAAATGTAAACACAAACAGAGGTAATACACATGGTAGACACACGTGGTGGAGTATGGCAGGAAATGGCTAAAAAGTTAACAATTATTCTTGAGAAAAAAGCTATATGGTTGCATGACGAAACAAAATTATACAGATCACCTTCAACTAACTAAATATTATATAATTAATTAATACTGGCCGTCTGGCCATTAGGAGTACCATCTTCAGAAGCCTTGCTTCATTAGATGGTATTCCGATGCTACGGTAATGTCGCAGACCGTACAGCCAGCGCCCGACCAGCTGACCGCTGTCCTTTTACCGCATCCCGTCTACTCCAACCCGTACCCATTACTTACCTTGGTTTACCTTTTCCTATTTTTTCTCATCCTAAGTCCATACCCCCCTCCATGTGTTGAGGCGGCACATGGGGTTCCCCCTAGCCTCCCCAGGAGTAAACCTGTACAAAAATCCGGAACCTAAGGTGTCAGTCGGACCGTGCCGACAGGTGAATGGCTCCACGACAGTGAGTCACAAACGGTGTGCTCTAGATACCTGGCGACCTCTAGAGTTATACCAGCCTTGCTGCAGTAAGGGAGCACTGCTGCAGTTGACGTTTAGTTCTTCCCGTACTCGTGGGACATAGATGAATACCCCGAATATAAAACAAACTGAGGCGCCCGTCCTCAATAAAACGGGCACAATTAATGCAAGCAAGGTGACGGCGGGTAACCTCCCCCGGTTCCTTCTTGTTAAGAGGATAGGTGATGACAACGAGGAGGGCTTTAGCAAAGTCAGTCCGTTTGCCATCTCCAAAACATTATATGGACTCATAGGAGAAGTTAAATTAGTAAAGAAAGTCAAAGATGGATTACTTACAGAAATGCGAAGCAATAGTCAAGCGAAAAGATTACTACAGGTCAATAGATTCCTTGATATGGCAGTGGAAGTCACACCTCACCCCACCCTCAACATCAGTAAAGGCGTTATTTATTGCAGAGATCTGTTGAACTGCTCAATAGATGAAATAAAAGAAGAGCTCAATGTCAACAAATGTATCATTTACGTCAGACCAACGTAAAAGGTACAGGGACAACAATGAAACAACCTCCGGCGAGGACAGCACCCAGCAGGCAGGGTGCCAACAAAAAAAGAAAAAGGGGTGACCAAAAGGCCAACCAAGAAAAAGCCCTAGTACTAGTAAATGATAATCTGTGATATTTATTTATATTTGCTATCTTATTTTATTTATATTTATATTTATATTTATACCCATATTTAGTTGTTATATTTTTTATATCGATACTTATTTATTTTATTTATTCGTAGCCATACTTGTTTACTTTATTTATTCACATCTATATTTATTTATATTATCTATTCATTTTATTTATTTATATCTGTCTTTTAAATGTCTACTCATAATATGGATAAGATCATACAATGGAACATCAATGGTTGCGCACTACATTACCCGGAATTGAAAACCATGTTACTAGATATAAATCCCTTCTGTGTCTGCCTCCAGGAGACACACTTTACACCTTCCACAGAATTCAATCTCCGTGGCTTCAACTGTGTCAGAAAAGACACAGTTCCACGCCAAAGAGCTAGAGGTGGTGTAGCAATTTTTATCAAAGATTTCTTTCCATATTCGGTAGTTGAAATAGATTCAGAATTGCAAGTAGTCGCTATACAGATTTATTCGCCTATGAAAGTTACCTTATGCAACATATACCTTCCTGATTCGCACTGGACGTATAATGAGTTAAAATCTGTTTGTGAGCAACTCCCAACTCCGTTTCTTTTGTTGGGAGATTTTAATGCACACAATCCCATTTGGGGATCCGAAAGGCTAGATAACAGAGGTAGACTAGCTGAAGAGTTAATATCAGAATCCAACTTAGGTCTTCTTAATACAGGGGAAGGTACTTATATAAACTCCAGAGCGTCTAGTCTAAGTGCAATAGATTTATCATTGTGTAGCGCAAATATTGCTCACCTTTTTGAATGGAGTACACTAGATGTCTACGCGAATGATCATATTCCTATAGTAATTCAATGTTCTGCCGCAAATGGATCAGTTCAGTCACCAGAGAGGTGGAACATGAAAAGAGCGCACTGGAATAGTTTTCGTGACAAATTTCGACCGAATTTTACGGAGCAGTCCATCGACTCATTTGTCTCTCTCTCACGCAAAATATTGTCACAGCGGCTTCTGAAAGCATACCAAAAACGAGGCTACGCTCCGGAGGAAGAATAGTCCCATGGTGGAACCAGGTAATTGCAGATGCTATTGCTGAAAAGAAACATCTATTTAATATATTTAAGAGACACCCTACTACCCAAAACCTCATTGAATTTAAACGAGCTCGAGCCAAAGCACGAAGACTTGTGTTAGCGGGAAAAAGAAAGTCGTGGGAAGAGTATGTCTCCAGTATCAATACCGACACATCGCCAACTCAAGTGTGGAGAAAAATGAGAGCTATTGTAGGAAAGTCGTTTACTAGGCCCTCTCCGGTATTAATGGTAGCCAACCGAGAAATAACTGACACAAACGAAATTTCAAACACCTTGGGCGAGCATTTTAAGGGGGTAAGCTCAAATGATAATGTTGATCAGTCGTGCCTCCGTTTCAAAGAAGAAATTGAAAGTCAGTCCCTAGATTTTGTGGAAAACTCTACCTCCGAATATAATCTCCCATTCACATCATCCGAACTGGAACAAGCATTGGGGGAATCTAACAATTCAGCCCCTGGCCCTGATTCCGTTCATTACGAAATGATTTGTAATTTACCTGGAACTGGTAAGGAAGCTATCCTTAGACTTTTCAATAAAATTTTTCTAGAAGGCGTTTATCCGGACTGCTGGCGGGAGGCTATCATCATCCCAGTACCAAAGCAAGGAAAAAACCCTATGGACCCTACCAACTACAGGCCAATCTCACTAACTTGCTGTCTTAGCAAATTGTTTGAAAAAATGATTAGCAGAAGGCTTACATGGATCTTAGAAACCAAAAAACTTATATCCGATCATCAGACAGGGTTTAGGAAACATAGATCTACTATTGACCACCTGGTACATTTAGAAACAGCCGTCCAAAATAGCTTTGCTAAGAGAAAACATTTAATTGCAGTCTCTTTTGACCTGGAAAAGGCATATGATACAATATGGAGAAAATGCATACTGGTCACTCTTCATCACTGGGGTATTAGGGGATTACTACCTAAAATAATTTCCAGCTTTTTAATCAGCCGCTCATTCAAAGTGCTTGTGGGCAACGCACTATCCGATTCTTACACATTAGACAATGGCATCCCACAGGGTTCTACACTCAGTGTGACTCTTTTCAACATAGCTGTAAACAGTTTAATGGAACCGATCGATGAAAATGTTGGGAAATGTCTGTACGTAGACGACCTTACCATTTTCTTCGCATCAGAAACCATTGAATATGCTGAACAAGTACTTCAGTCCAATATCGACAAAATTACAGAAGTTGCAGATAAGTGCGGGCTTCGTTTCTCTCAGCTTAAGACGACTATAATCCACTTCTGTAGACTAAGAGCTGAACACAGAGACCCTGTTCTGACGCTTAGAGGTAATCCAATTCAGGTGAAGGAAAGTCACAAACTGCTTGGTATCACATTCGACCGTAAGCTCTACTGGAGGACTCACATAAATACTCTAGCTACCCAGTGCAAAAAGTCTCTCAATATTATCAGATGTATCTCTAGCATTAGATGGGGTGCAGATAAAGAAACGCTACTCCGGCTGTATAAATCGCTTATAATGGCGAAGATGGAATATGCAATGGTGGTTTTCTCTTCTGCAAGGAAATCTCACATTAATGTTTTAGAGAGAATACACCGAGAAGGTCTTAGACTATGTATTGGAGCCTTTCGCACAAGCCCTTCTATGTCTATTTACTGCGAGGCCGGAGTCCCACCAATGCATATCAGAATTAAAATTTTAACGCTTAACTATGCGATAAACATTCTTTCACAGCCTACCCATCCGAATCACAATATAACATTTAATAACGAAAATCACGACACATACTTCAGTAGACCTACAATAACAAGACCCACGGGAGCTAGAGTAATACAAATCTTGAGAGACATAGATGCAGACCTTCCTAGTGTTTTCAACAAAACATTCTCGGAGATTCCGCCATGGATAATTAGTCCGGTTAAAATCAGGTTGGACTGTTCAATATATAGTAAAACGGATTCAAGTGCTCTCATTCTGAAACAAACCTTTCTCGATATTGTTCACTCATACGATAATGCAACAGCCTTTTATACGGATGGATCCAAGACCCAAGAAGGTGTAGGAGCAGCCTTCACAACATCCTCAGTAACATACCGTTATCGGCTAAATGCCAACGCATCAATATATATGGCTGAACTATATGCTATCTTGAAAGCTTTAGAATTCATATACTCCAATGAAACAGCTCCTACCTGTTTAGTGTGTTCTGACTCACTCAGTGTCTTAAAATCCTTGAACGACCTTTCCACTATGAACCCACTATTACAGCAAGTCTTTATCGTTTATCATAGGATTACACTGATCCACAAACAGGTAATTTTTGTATGGTGCCCAGGTCACGTTAAGATACCTGGTAACGAACTGGCAGATCATGCTGCTCGTGAAGCCATATCTCTTGGAACCTATGATGATAAACTTTTAACGGACGATTTTAAGACATTTATTAAAATGCAATGTCAACGCTTTTGGGAAAGAGAATATGAGCAAAATATAAACCGTACAAGAGGCTTAAGCTTTCATACCAGCAATTGGAAGTGTCCCATCAAATTAAGTCGAAGAGACCAAGTCTGCCTTACCCGTGTACGTATTGGACATACGCACTTGACGACGTCATATCTTCTCCTTGGAAATAACCATCCAATGTGTGATGAATGTGGTACACCTTTAACTGTAAATCACTTGATTACGGAGTGTAGACTATATACTAACCAGAGACAAGCGCTAGGCCTCCCCCAAACTCTTGAGGCATGTTTCAGAAATGCTGATAACATTAAAAAAGTGCTCAACTACCTGAAGACCACGCGAATCTATTACAAATTGTAAAAGTTTATAAAATTAAGGATAAATATTGTTATAATCACAATTACAAATGAGTAAGCTTGAATATAGTGCAAATTGCTGACAAGTATAAGCGGCCAATGACCCAAGCAGTCGACGCCGATATGCAATCAAAAAAAAAAAAAAAAAAAAAATTAATTAATACTTCGAAGGAACTGTGAATACGGGATTTAACCTCAATAATGTTACAGTATCGAAACGACACATTTACAATATTTTCATAGACACATCAAGTTCGTCTACATTGCGCGCTAGACATGAAGGTATACATAAGTCCGTAACAGGTCATTCAATGAAACAATAAGAATAGAGAAAAGGATCAACGGTCCAGAATAGAGTCATTAAGTTAATTTGTGCTTGGAGTTTAAAACCAAGAAATCCAAATATTCAGGAGGAAGTTCATTATATAACTATTGATGCTACACGACACATGCCGTAGGTGGAATGGGGAATCACTATCCCCGGCGGCGGTTCCTTTGGGCAGGTACCTATTCGGATTCCTAAAGAGTTTTATAAGTTTCCAATTGTTGAAAGTTTTATGAAAATCTAAGTTATTTTAGCAAGCATGAAAATTATATAATTACTTTATTCAAATTATTATTATTATTATAAACGTAGTTTTTGGACGGCAGACACCTAGGCGGGTTCCAACATACCGCGATCTTAGCAAGTTTCCGTATTAATATATTGAAATATATATATATATATATATATATGTATATATATATATATATATATATATATATATATATATATATATATAAGACAAAACAAAAACAAAAAGGGTGCAACCCGGGCTCCGACACACCGGGCTGCTGTTCCATTTCCCAGCGACTACTCCTCACACCGTGAGGTGAGCAATCACTGGGTCCGCGAATCGTGCGTCCTAAGCAGACGAAGGGACCCATGGATGACTGCCTTCTGCATTCTGGCGGCTAAGATGTGCGCCGCCGCACGGCACACCGGCATTTTGCGCAGTGCAGAGAGCAGCGTATCCCTCATACCACCTAGGGATCCAATGACCATTACTAGCAGACTCACAGTGTAGTCCGGCCAGAGCCTGCGAAGTTGTCCGAGGAGCTCCTGATACTTGGTCCGCTTTTCCTCCTCCTTAGAGACGATGTTCCCCTCGGCAGGCGCCGAGAACTCGATAACGAACATCGTCTTTTGTTGGTATTTATTATTATTTGCATGTATAAGCTCGAGCGTGGAGAATGAGTAGTTCCAGTAAATTCGGCACCTCTCGTTCTCCACAACGGACTCAATGTCCCCTGGAGCATACGGCAGCACCGGTGTCTCATCTATACCGTATGAGTGCCTTAAATGGTAGTATAGCACTCGTAGAGCCGCGTTGTGCCGATAGACGTAGGCTGTGCCAGCGTACACCTTACACGCCGACAAGAGGTGCGTAAGGGTCTCTGGCGCCTGCAGGCAGGCTCTACAGCGGATATCGGGCACATCCATACCCATAATCCGGCTACGGTATACTAAGGTGTTGAAGACACCGTCTTGGCAAGCCATTATAGAGCTCTCAGTCTCCGACTTCAACCCATTAGACCTTAGGAAGGAGAAGGTCAACTGCTCAGATAAACCATGCTCTTCTAGATGTTTGTAGAAGATTCCGTGCATTGGTTTATCTTTGTGAAGTCTTAAAAGCAATTGGACTTCAGCAGTTTTAATCCGGGTTTTTAATTGTGCGGGAGCAAGTTCCGTAACGGACTGCTGACACCTCCGCGTGAAGTCGAGCGTGAGACTAAGTTCTTCGGCTGCCCGTGTTGCTGCTCTAAAAAGGAAGGCTCCTTTACCCGCAATCTCGTGCTCTCGCACAAAGCGGATCAGGGGATCGGTGCTCGTCGTAACATAGCAGGCAGTGGCCAGTACTACTCTGTTGTGCAGACGCTCCAAACTCAATAGTCCATGCCCTCCCAGGTGTCGCGGGAGGTATATTCGCGGGACAGAGGATCTAGGATGTAGACTTCCCTCCATATTCATCCTTTTGCGGGTCTTTATGTCGATTTGTCGCAGCTCTTCCACTTTCCAGTGGATAGCACCAAAGCTGTATAACAACAATGGGACCGCAAGCATGTTTGTGGCAGCGACTTTGTTTTTGCCGGACAGTTCTGACGACCAGATCTGCCGGAGTCGGTGCAAATACTTGCGGCGGAGACACTCTTTGACCACTTCTGCCTCTTGGATGTGACACTGCGCCACTCCAAGGTAGGTATAAGTATCTCCGGCATGCAGTTGTCGCAAGATGCTGCCATCAACGAGCTGCTCCTCATCTTCACTATCTCCGCAACGTCCTCTTTTGAGATGAACCATGGCACATTTGTCTATCCCGAACTCCATACCAATAGCTTGACTGTAATCCTGCACTACCCTCAGCGACTGCTCTAAATCGCGTTGTCCGGAGGCATAGAGTTTCAGGTCATCCATGTAAAATAAGTGGGTGACCTTGTGCCTCCGGTAATTGGGCTTGCCACAGCTGTATCCCTTAGTATTTTTCAGCGCTATGGACAAAGGCAGTAGCGAGATGCAGAAGAGCAAGGGACTCAAGGAGTCTCCTTGGAAGACCCCTCTTTTAAATGATACCAACTCTGTCCGAACCCTGGTTTCACCCGATGTTATAGTGAACCGAGTCTTCCAGAGCGGCATCAGTTGTTTGATGCATCCCACTATTTGATCATCTACCGAAAGACATTCCAACAGCCGCACAATCAGTTCATGAGACGTAGTGTCGAATGCCTTCCGATAGTCGATCCAGGCCATAGAAAGGTTTCGCAGGTACTGCACGGAGTCCTGTGTGACACAGCGGTCAATCAACAGGTTATCCCTGCAGCCAGCTACTCCTTTCTTAGACCCTCTTTGTTCATATACGCTGAGAAATACGGGATTTACAGCTTGAAGGATACGCATGTACAAGATTCTGGTGAAGAGCTTGTAACATGCGTTCAGACATGTTATTGGCCTGTAGTTTTTAGGATCAGACAAATCTCCGGTCTTCGGGAGAAGCACGGTTCGACCCTCGACAAACCAAGCCGGAATTGGCTGCTCCTGATTTAGCCACGAGTTAAAAACTCTAGCTAAATGCCGGTGGCAACTGGGAAACTTTTTCAACCAGTAGGTGTTTATGCCATCCGGGCCAGGAGCTGCGAAATTCTTTGCGCCTCGTAAGGCACCGAGAATTTCTTCCGTGTTTATCGGGTGACGCAGTACATTCAAGTTTGGATCCTCCTACAAACGGACTCGAACTGCGCCAAGGCCGGAGTGTCTGCTTGGAGAGGTTTGGGCTGTTCGTAAATGCCCCTCCAGAAAGTCTCCACGCGATCAGCAGTTGGCGGCTGCTCTATAACTGGTGGTCGCTGTTGGAAGAGACGAGCAGGCTTTTCGGAAAACATTCTGTTTTCCTCCAAACCTCTCGCCCGCGTCACCAGTGATCGTTTAGCAGCGATTAGCGTCCGTATCCTGTCAAGACAATGCTGCTTGACAACAATCAGTACCGCTTGACTGAGCGTGTGATGGTCGCGCCTTAGCTCTCGGGCTATCTGGCGCACGCGGCGCATAAAAGGCCTACCGGCCGCTCTATATTCCATCACACACTGGATACGGGATGCTTCTTGGCGAGCCAACTGGATTTTCGCTTCCATCTGGCGCACCCGCCTCTGTGCGCTCTCGACAGGAGAGTCTCTCACTCTCCCCTGTCCAGCCAGCCTCAGAGCCGCAGCGTAAATTTCGCAATTGATGCTCCAAATGTCAGAGACCTCCGATAGACGTTCACTCAACGCCTCATCCTCTCTCTTTAAATCTGCCAGCTTGAAGGACCTCTTGTTGTTATGCAAGGCCCTTCGGTCACTGAAGTCTCCAGGTGAGACGGCTTCGTCGATTTCCCTCTCAGCGGGCCTCATCGGCGACCTTTCAGCGTGGTTAACAGGCCTTTCAGTCGCCGGAGGGGCAGGCTGAGCTGGAGCACGAACGTATCCCTGCCCCCGAAGGTAAAATACCTGGTTCCGCAAGCTCTGGGAGGTAATTGTGCTATGCTCTGGGTGCATTTCACACCACCTCCCATGCATGCGGGCCATGTATCCCCTACGGCGCGGGCTACTGCTCTCGTAGCAGCTCAGCAGGTCATCCTTCAGTTCCGTCGTCCACCTAAAACAGTCCATGTCGTTGCGTGTGTCGTCGTCAGGGCGATCCGAGGCACCGCCACCTTGCCCAGAGCCGGCTTCCGATACCGGCCTGGTGTGGGTGCTCTTCTTCTGGGGCGGTCGAACCAGAAGGTAGGGCCCGTCCGGTGGTTAGCCTTAGGGCCCCCAGCCGACATTTCGGAGGCAGCCGACCACATTGCCTCCTAGGGATGACCTGTACAGGTTGCCGGCCGGCTTTCATCCCTGGCTTGGGTTATCCCCGCAGTGTCGCCACGCACCGAATAGCCGTTTGATGTTGGTCGGCTTCCTGGGGGCGCATTTTATACCTACTGCCAGGTTTGCTATCAGCCGCCCCTAACCTGGGGTCAGACGCTGTCGGGAAGCCGTCCTTAACATAGGTGCAGCCGCTTCCTCACTATGGTGGTTCATACGCCTGCTTTCACAGCCGGTGACCACCATAGGCCCTTTTAAGGCAAGGACTACCAATCTTTTAGTCGCCTCTTACGACAGGCAGATTAAACCCTGGGAACATTCTAAACCCGGACCCAGACGGGTAAATATATATATATATATATGTGGAGAACGAGAGGTGCCGAATTTACTGGAACTACTCATTCTCCACGCTCGAGCTTATACATGCAAATAAGCCCGACATAGTCCTCCTCGACTACCAACAAAAGACGATGTTCGTTATCGAGTTCTCGGCGCCTGCCGAGGGGAACATCGTCTCTAAGGAGGAGGAAAAGCGGACCAAGTATCAGGAGCTCCTCGGACAACTTCGCAGGCTCTGGCCGGACTACACTGTGAGTCTGCTAGTAATGGTCATTGGATCCCTAGGTGGTATGAGGGATACGCTGCTCTCTGCACTGCGCAAAATGCCGGTGTGCCGTGCGGCGGCGCACATCTTAGCCGCCAGAATGCAGAAGGCAGTCATCCATGGGTCCCTTCGTCTGCTTAGGACGCACGATACGCGGACCCAGTGATTGCTCACCTCACGGTGTGAGGAGTAGTCGCTGGGGAATGGAACAGCAGCCCGGTGTGTCGGAGCCCGGGCTGCACCTTTTTTGTTTTTGTTTTGTCTATATATATATATATACTTGGCTGGCGCACCAAGTGAGGACAATACATATCGGTGACCAAGTGAGGACAACGAGATAATGGCATCATTTTATGATAGATACTACGAAGATGTGCCATTTGATAAGAAACATTCAAATATACACATGAAAGCTATTTTACCGATGAGAAAATTGATACGTGTATATCGAGACAAGTGAGGACCTTTCAATGAAAGAATTAAGTGAGCCACGATATACCCGCTTTTTATCCCAGAGAACAACGGAGGTCCGAAATCGGTATACAACGCACCAAGCGAGGTCATAGCTGTGTTGCCAAAATGACACCGCGATATAAGCCGTTCTACGACTTTTACTGAACAGGTGTTTTTTTTAAATTTCAACTACCCTGTTGTTGTAACGTGTGACCTGATGGACTTCAATGATGTGCGAATTTACAAATGTTTTGACATCATGTTCTGCTCCCATAGACATATGGTCATGAATCCTCCAAATAATTGATTTAGAATCAGTGTTATATAGATCTTTGTAACTACATTGTTTCTCCATTTATAGGCGAATAGACTTTGCTTTTGTTATTTTTGTGTGAATTTTAAGAAGATCTGATTCATATTTTTTCTTTTAGTAAGGTGCTAAGATTTGGGTAATGGACTTTCCGTGATACTGAATAAACTTGGTCGTTGTAATGTTCTGTACTTGTCTTGCCTTTACATAGTTTGAGGACTCAAGGTTTTTATCTAACGTGTGAATCTAACATTAGCAATAAAGCTTTGACAGATTATTATTACCAGGGCGGGGTCGAACAAGGTGCATGCTTTTGAAATATCATCTTTGTGATGGCGGATTTATGAACAAAAAATTAAGTCAAGTTGAGTGAGTTAGTACTTCCCACAGATTGCGGTAGTGCAACCAAATACACACTGCACCGCTACTGGCACAATTTCTAAAAACCTTACGCGCTTTCCAACCTTGCAACGGAAATAACACTGTGTTATATAGTACAGAACTGTCTAAAGCAATACCCTTATGTATACAACAGAAAACTGGGGTTTTCAATTAAAAGACAAACGCGTTTACCCTCCTCGCTAAGCTAATAGTACTTGCTACTAATACTGTGTCGAGGTTTCGTCAACATCAGTTCAATATTTTCCACGCTATAGAATACAGAACGATCTAGAGCAATGCCATTATTACATATACATCAGAAAATTCTTGGTTTCTGCAATAGGCTAGACAATGTTCGGATGGATCTCAAAAAGTGTCACAGGTCAATGGACAGCCTATTAGGAATACAATAAGCTTTTCAGTTTTACAACCCCTCACCCCCCAACGATCCCAATTTCTCCCTTACCAAAAAAAGTAGAAAATGATCAGTCACGTCTCAAACGCCTAAAAACGATGTTTGAGATGTTTTTATATTTTTAGTTTTTTTCATTATTGCTGCGCCGCCACTGATTCGATTTCTAAAAACCATACGCGTTTCCTTCTCGACACAGTAATAATACTATGTTAAAATTTCATTAAAATCAAACAGAAGTTTCCACCCAATACAGAACGATCTAAAGCAAAACTCGTATTCGAAGTCCCTTGTTTTCTGCAATACGCAAGGCACTGTTAGGATGGACGTAAAAAAGTGTATTAGGTCTTTCTCTCACAGGTCAGTGTGTTTGCGAGTAGGTCTGTATGTGTGTGTAATGGTTTTACTTTTAGCATTAGATTTTACATTAAATTATTAAATGTTACATCAGTATGCGGAATTAACCCAAGATTGACAATTTCATTGACCATTTTTTGATAAGCTTTAGACAGCATACAACAATTTTTTCATTTTTATAGCTAGAGATGTGTAGAACGGTTCTAATCCGATTCATTGATCCGGATCATTAAGGTGACCTAACTGAACCGAATCCTAAATTTAATCTCAATGGGTCAGTCGGATCACAAATCCGGCAGCTTGTTCGCTTATTCATTCAGAATCACAAAGCAGGATGGTGCGTGCCACGGCGATATATGTCGGTCAGTCGATCTGACGATTAGCGATGTTCAGTTTTCGGTTCAGTGTTCTGCTGAAGCTACATGATAGCCATAATACTCAATGTTCTGGGATCTGAATTTAAAGGAATATTTAGATAGATATTTTAGGGCGAATAATAAATGAATATTTTTCTTGTATGATGAGCTGTGGCTGTTTATAGTAGAGACAAAAAATTCCTTTTACGTGCCAGGATACGAGAAACTCAAAACTGAATAATTATTTACTCAAATCGAAATTTATAAAGAATAGTATTAATACATATACATCTTCTAGGTACATATTTATAAAAAATAAATATCATCTGATATAAAGATAAAACAAATTAATAAATTATACATGAACTGTACTGTGCTGTACTAGCTCATTTCTGTCTGCACCAAGTACCCAGATTGGGCGGTTCCCTCGTGCTTCGGTCAAGATCGAAGGTGAACGATTGCATTCGCTAGTCGGGATCCGATTGACCCGTGAACCGGATCACTGTTCCGGATCTTTGAGGTGTTCTAGATCCGCTGATCCGCATCTTAAAAATGACCCGATATGCGCGTCTCTATTCATAGCCCTCCATCATCCATCCTATAGTACAAAATGATTAGGAACCCCCAAAAATCCTAAAAACGCAGTTTGAGGAATATTTGATTTTTTTTTGTTTTTTGCTAATTCCTTCACCGCCCATGCACGGATTTTCAAAATTATAGCAGCATACTACCTATTACGATCCCGCAGTATATCGCTCCGTGCAAAGTTTACTGAGACTACGAGGGTAGAAGCCAACAGGCAGATAAACCGACAGACTGATAGCCTATCTGTCCGATAATGCCATATAAATATTATGGGCCTATCTGACAGATACGCTATCTGAAACTTATCAGAGACCGGTGAAACCGGTTTTAAGTGTAACAGACAGATAAACCGACAGACCAAAAGCCTATCTGTCATATAAATGATATGGACCTATGTGACAGATACGCTATCCGAAACCATCAGAGAGCGGTGAAACCAGCCCTAAGTGTAATGAATGGGTATCAAAAAGGAATGTAGGTAAGTGTTCAAGGACAGTTTTCGTGTAGGTCTGAAAAGCATAGAATTTAATATTTTTTAGGGCAATGGAGGGCACTTTATGTTAGCAACAATTTTTCGAGATTTCATCTCCCTCTCTCCCCACCTTCCCAATTTCATCCCCTCCTAAAAAATAATAGATAATTGAAAACTCATAAAAAGCTTGAAACAAAGGCCGAGGGGTTTTATCTTAACTACGCCTACGTCCAGCTTTTCATAAAGTGCAGCTTTACCTGCTACTACCCAGCAACATACTGCTATCCAAATCTCATCCATTTAAAAAATGCAAAATGTAACGTAGGTGCACCTATACTGTATTCACAGCCAAGCTAGACCAAATGAAAACAAGCCGGCGTGCGAGATCGGCTCGTGTCGGTAGGGTCCCTAATAGTCCAATACACTATGTGTGAATTGTATGTTATAATCCGGCAAGTAAAAACCCCCAAGACTGACTGGAAATCAGATCGAAATATGCGATGTCAAGTGTTCATTGCCTAAATGATCATTTCAAACTGGCAACTGGCTGCTTTTAAGTTGCAATGGATTAATAGGGCAACTCTTTTAAATAGTAATATAAAATTCCATAATTGTACTGGACTATAGCTGGCGTGTTCGCAGATGGCAGCGGACAGTAACCACGCTAATGCTGCCTGCGACTGTTTATGTGGAGTCTACCTTGGGATTGAATATACTGTGAGCTATATGACCAGCTCTGTTTAATTAAAGTTTTCACTATTCTTTTAGATCGAGAACTCATTTCGTTTTTATATTATTTCCAACTTTCAGCATGCGCACAGGTCATTTTAAGGTTACACAGGGTGAGTCAAGCTCAACGCCTCGGACTCTTGTGAAATGATACTACTTTTCGAAAAATCGACTTTGCAACTACAACTTTGGCTCCTGTTGGTGGCTTCTGGTTATTTGTTTTCCATCCTTGCTCCTCAGGTTACACCGGCCTGATGAAGCCAATGAGCAGAAACACGTGTCGCCGGTTACTGCTCCTAGATCATTTCCTTTATTGCGTACATGCCCAATAACTTTTCCTACGGTTTTATCCTTATCTACGCACTACCCTCCTCTTGTTGTAGTTTCCTCTGGGCTTGAAGTACCACGACAGGTAGCTTTTGCTGGCCTCCGTGGCTATAACGTTGGGCGAAACCCTATAAACATAGGGCTCCTGACGGAAGCCACAAATGTGCTGGTTTGGCTCCTGTTGGTGGCTTCTGGTTATTTGTTTTCCATCCTTGCTCCTCAGGTTACACCGGCCTGATGAAGCCAATGAGCAGAAACACGTGTCGCCGGTTACTGCTCCTAGATCATTTCCTTTATTGCGTACATGCCCAATAACTTTTCCTACGGTTTTATCCTTATCTACGCACTACCCTCCTCTTGTTGTAGTTTCCTCTGGGCTTGAAGTACCACGACAGGTAGCTTTTGCTGGCCTCCGTGGCTATAACGTTGGGCGAAACCCTATAAACATAGGGCTCCTGACGGAAGCCACAAATGTGCTGGTTTGGCTCCTGTTGGTGGCTTCTGGTTATTTGTTTTCCATCCTTGCTCCTCAGGTTACACCGGCCTGATGAAGCCAATGAGCAGAAACACGTGTCGCCGGTTACTGCTCCTAGATCATTTCCTTTATTGCGTACATGCCCAATAACTTTTCCTACGGTTTTATCCTTATCTACGCACTACCCTCCTCTTGTTGTAGTTTCCTCTGGGCTTGAAGTACCACGACAGGTAGCTTTTGCTGGCCTCCGTGGCTATAACGTTGGGCGAAACCCTATAAACATAGGGCTCCTGACGGAAGCCACAAATGTGCTGGTTTGGCTCCTGTTGGTGGCTTCTGGTTATTTGTTTTCCATCCTTGCTCCTCAGGTTACACCGGCCTGATGAAGCCAATGAGCAGAAACACGTGTCGCCGGTTACTGCTCCTAGATCATTTCCTTTATTGCGTACATGCCCAATAACTTTTCCTACGGTTTTATCCTTATCTACGCACTACCCTCCTCTTGTTATATATATATATATATATAGACAAAACAAAAACAAAAAAGGTGCAACCCGGGCTCCGACACACCGGGCTGCTGTTCCATTCCCCAGCGACTACTCCTCACACCGCGAGGTGAGCAATCACTGGGTCCGCGTATCGTGCGTCCTAAGCAGACGAAGGGACCCATGGATGACTGCCTTCTGCATTCTGGCGGCTAAGATGTGCGCCGCCGCACGGCACACCGGCATTTTGCGCAGTGCAGAGAGCAGCGTATCCCTCATACCACCTAGGGATCCAATGACCATTACTAGCAGACTCACAGTGTAGTCCGGCCAGAGCCTGCGAAGTTGTCCGAGGAGCTCCTGATACTTGGTCCGCTTTTCCTCCTCCTTAGAGACGATGTTCCCCTCGGCAGGTGCCGAGAACTCGATAACGAACATCGTCTTTTGTTGGTAGTCGAGGAGGACTATGTCGGGCTTATTTGCATGTATAAGCTCGAGCGTGGAGAATGAGTAGTTCCAGTAAATTCGGCACCTCTCGTTCTCCACAACGGACTCAATGTCCCCTGGAGCGTATGGCAGCACCGGTGTCTCATCTATACCGTATGAGTGCCTTAAATGGTAGTATAGCACTCGTAGAGCCGCGTTGTGCCGATAGACGTAGGCTGTGCCAGCGTACACCTTACACGCCGACAAGAGGTGCGTAAGGGTCTCTGGCGCCTGCAGGCAGGCTCTACAGCGGATATCGGGCACATCCATACCCATAATCCGGCTACGGTATACTAAGGTGTTGAAGACACCGTCTTGGCAAGCCATTATAGAGCTCTCAGTCTCCGACTTCAACCCATTAGACCTTAGGAAGGAGAAGGTCAACTGCTCAGATAAACCATGCTCTTCTAGATGTTTGTAGAAGATTCCGTGCATTGGTTTATCTTTGTGAAGTCTTAAAAGCAATTGGACTTCAGCAGTTTTAATCCGGGTTTTTAATTGTGCGGGAGCAAGTTCCGTAACGGACTGCTGACACCTCCGCGTGAAGTCGAGCGTGAGACTAAGTTCTTCGGCTGCCCGTGTTGCTGCTTTAAAAAGGAAGGCTCCTTTACCCGCAATCTCGTGCTCTCGCACAAAGCGGATCAGGGGATCGGTGCTCGTCGTAACATAGCAGGCAGTGGCCAGTACTACTCTGTTGTGCAGATGCTCCAAACTCAATAGTCCACGCCCTCCCAGGTGTCGCGGGAGGTATATTCGCGGGACAGAGGATCTAGGATGTAGACTTCCCTCCATATTCATCCTTTTGCGGGTCTTTATGTCGATTTGTCGCAGCTCTTCCACATTCCAGTGGATAGCACCAAAGCTGTATAGCAACAATGGGACCGCAAGCATGTTTGTGGCAGCGACTTTGTTTTTGCCGGACAGTTCTGACGACCAGATCTGCCGGAGTCGGTGCAAATACTTGCGGCGGAGACACTCTTTGACCAATTCTGCCTCTTGGATGTGACGCTGCGCCACTCCAAGGTAGGTATAGGTATCTCCGGCATGCAGTTGTCGCAAGATGCTCCCATCAACGAGCTGCTCCTCATCTTCACTATCTCCGCAACGTCCTCTTTTGAGATGAACCATGGCACATTTGTCTATCCCGAACTCCATACCAATAGCTTGACTGTAATCCTGCACTACCCTCAGCGACTGCTCTAAATCGCGTTGTCCGGAGGCATAGAGTTTCAGGTCATCCATGTAAAATAAGTGGGTGACCTTGTGCCTCCGGTAATTGGGCTTGCCACAGCTGTATCCCTTAGTATTTTTCAGCGCTATGGACAAAGGCAGTAGCGAGATGCAAAAGAGCAAGGGACTCAAGGAGTCTCCTTGGAAGACCCCTCTTTTAAATGATACCAACTCTGTTCGAACCCTGGTTTCACCCGATGTTATAGTGAACCGAGTCTTCCAGAGCGGCATCAGTTGTTTGATGCATCCCACTATTTGATCATCTACCGAAAGACATTCCAACAGCCGCACAATCAGTTCATGAGACGTAGTGTCGAATGCCTTCCGATAGTCGATCCAGGCCATAGAAAGGTTTCGCAGGTAATGCACGGAGTCCTGTGTGACACAGCGGTCAATCAACAGGTTATCCCTGCAGCCAGCTACTCCTTTCTTAGACCCTCTTTGTTCATATACGCTGAGAAATACGGGATTTACAGCTTGAAGGATACGCATGTACAACATTCTGGTGAAGAGCTTGTAACATGCGTTCAGACATGTTATTGGCCTGTAGTTTTTAGGATCAGACAAATCTCCGGTCTTCGGGAGAAGCACGGTTCGACCCTCGACAAACCAAGCCGGAATTGGCTGCTCCTGATTTAGCCACGAGTTAAAAACTCTAGCTAAATGCCGGTGGCAACTGGGAAACTTTTTCAACCAGTAGGTGTTTATGCCATCCGGGCCAGGAGCTGCGAAATTCTTTGCGCCTCGTAAGGCACCAAGAATTTCTTCCGTGTTTATCGGGTGACGCAGTACATTCAGGTTTGGAGTCCTCCTACAAACGGACTCGAACTGCGCCAAGGCCGGAGTGTCTGCTTGGAGAGGTTTGGGGTGTTCGTAAATGCCCCTCCAGAAAGTCTCCACGCGATCAGCAGTTGGCGGCTGCTCTATGACTGGTGGTCGCTGTTGGAAGAGACGAGCAGGCTTTTCGGAAAACAATCTGTTTTCCTCCAAACCTCTCGCCCGCGTCACCAGTGATCGTTTAGCAGCGATTAGCGTCCGTATCCTGTCAAGACAATGCTGCTTGACAACAACCAGTACCGCTTGACTGAGCGTGTGATGGTCGCGCCTTAGCTCTCGGGCTATCTGGCGCACGCGGCGCGTAAAAGGCCTACCGGCCGCTCTATATTCCATCACACACTGGATACGGGATGCTTCTTGGCGAGCCAACTGGATTTTCGCTTCCATCTGGCGCACCCGCCTCTGTGCTCTCTCGACAGGAGAGTCTCTCACTCTCCCCTGTCCAGCCAGCCTCAGAGCCGCAGCGTAAATTTCGCAATTGATGCTCCAAATGTCAGAGACCTCCGATAGACGTTCACTCAACGCCTCATCCTCTCTCTTTAAATCTGCCAGCTTGAAGGACCTCTTGTTGTTATGCAAGGCCCTTCGGTCACTGAAATCTCCAGGTGAGACGGCTTCGTCGATTTCCCTCTCAGCGGGCCTCATCGGCGACCTTTCAGCCTGGTTAACAGGCCTTTCAGTCGCCGGAGGGGCAGGCTGAGCTGGAGCACGAACGTATCCCTGCCCCCGAAGGTAAAATACCTGGTTCCGCAAGCTCTGGGAGGTAATTGTGCTATGCTCTGGATGCATTTCACACCACCTCCCATGCATGCGGGACATGTATCCCCTACGGCGCGGGCTACTGCTCTCGTAGCAGCTCAGCAGGTCATCCTTCAGTTCCGTCGTCCACCTAAAACGGTCCATGTCGTTGCGTGTGTCGTCGTCAGGGCGATCCGAGGCACCGCCACCTTGCCCAGAGCCGGCTTCCGATACCGGCCTGGTGTGGGTGCTTTTCTTCTGGGGCGGTCGAACCAGAAGGTAGGGCCCGTCCGGTGGTTAGCCTTAGGGCCCCCAGCCAACATTTCGGAGGCAGCCGACCACATTGCCTCCTAGGGATGACCTGTACAGGTTGCCGGCCGGCTTTCATCCCTGGCTTGGGTTATCCCCACAGTGTCGCCACGCACCGAATAGCCGTTTGATGTTGGTCGGCTTCCTGGGGGCGCATTTTATACCTACTGCCAGGTTTGCTATCAGCCGCCCCTAACCTGGGGTCAGACGCTGTCGGGAAGCCGTCCTTAACATAGGTGCAGCCGCTTCCTCACTATGGTGGTTCATACGCCTGCTTTCACAGCCGGTGACCACCATAGGCCCTTTTAAGGCAAGGACTACCAATCTTTTAGTCGCCTCTTACGACAGGCAGATTAAACCCTGGGAACATTCTAAACCCGGACCCAGACGGATATATATATATATATATATATATATATATATATATATATATATATATATATATATATATATATATATATTTATGTATATATCTTTTTTACTTCCCACACCGATAGGTGAGGGGAGTATTGTGATCGCGAAAATTTTGGATTTTGAGATAATACACTTTTTGGGCGTTTCATGATGTCTACATAACGAAAATCCACGTCACTCATTTCCGTCGGTCTGTCTGTCTGTCTGTCTGTCGGTCTGTCTGTCTGTCTGTCTGTCGGTCTGTCTGTCTGTCTGTCGGTCTGTCTGCACGCGTTTTTCTGTCCTCGTGATCTCAGTAACCGCTGCATGGATTGTGATGAAATTTGGGCAGCGGTATGCTGTGGGGTCGTAGTAGGTAATGCTGCTATAATTTTGAAAATCGGTGCATTGGCGGCGGAGTAATTAGCAAAAAACGAAAAATTCCAAATATTCCCCAAACTTCGTTTTTTGGCGTTTTAGGTGTTCCTGACCATTTTCTACTTTTTTTGGGTGGGGGTGGAAATTGGGGAGGTTGGGGGTTGGGGGGTTGTAAAATTGAAAAATCTGTTGTATTCATAATAGACTACCCACTGACCTGTGAAGGAAGACCTAGTGACATAAATAACTTTTTTAGGTCTATCCGAACATTGCCTTATGCCTTTTACAGAAACTAAAGGACTTAAAATCTTTTCCGATGTATACATGCGAGTATTGCTTTAGATCGTTCTATACTATGTAACGAAGAAACTTTTCAATTGATTTTAATGAAATTTTGACACAGTATTACTACCATGCCGAGGATGGAAAATGCGTATGGTTTCTATAAATCGTGCTAGTAGCGGCGCGGAAATAATAAAAAAACTAAAAATATAAAAACAGCTCAAACTTCGTTTTTAAGTGTTTTAGAAGTTCCTGATCATTTTCTGAGTTTTTTTGGGTAGGGGTGAAATTGGGATGGTTGGGGGTGGGGGGTTGAAAAACTGAAAAATTTGCTGTATTCATAATGCGCTGTCCACACGGACCTGTGAAGGAAGATCTAGCGACATAAATCACCTTTTACTTCCCACACCGATAGGTGAGGGGAGTATTGTGATCGCGACAATTTTCGACTTTGAGATAATACGCTTTTTGGGCGTTTTATGATGTGTACATAACGAAAATCCACGTCACTCATATCCGCCGGTCTGTCTGTCTGTCGGTCTGTCTGTCTGTCGGTCTGTCTGTCGGTCTGTCTGTCGCGTTTTTCTACCCTCGTAATCGACGTAATCTCAGTAACCACTGCATGGATTGTGATGGCAGCGTTATGCTGTGGGGTTGTAGTAGGTAATGTTCCTATAACTTTGAAGATCGTTATACGAGGGGCGGAGTAATTAGCAAAAAACGAAAAATTTCAAATACGCCTCAAACTTCGTTTTTAGGCGTTTTAGGGGTTCCTGATCATTTTCTACTTTTTCTTGGGTGGGGGTGAATTTGGGGTGGTTGGGGGGTGGTTGGTTGTAATACTGAAAAATTTGTTGTATTCGTAATGGACTGTCCATTGATATGTGAATCAAGAACCTAGCGCCATGAAACACTTTTTTAGGTCCATCCGAACGTTGCATGCTTATTATAGAAACGCTTAACGCGAAAATTGTTCAATTGAGTTTAATGAAATTTTGACACAGTATTACTCCCGCGGCGAGGATGGAAAACGCGTATGTTTTGGAAAAATCGGGTCAGTGGCGGCGCGGCAATAATAAAAAAACTAAAAATATAAAAACAGCTCAAACTTTGTTTTTGGGCGCTTTAGAGGTTTCTGATCATTTTCTACGTTTTTTGGGTGAGGGTGAATTTGGGGTGGTTGGAGGGTGGGGGGTTGTAAAACTGAAAAATTTGTTGTACTCATAATGGGTTGTCCATTGATCTTTGAATGAAAAACCTAGCAGCATAATACACTTTTTACGTACATCCGAACATTGCCTTGCTTATTATAAAAACCAAGGGACTTTGAATTTGTGATGTATACATACGAGTATTGTTTTAGATCTTTCTATATTTTAACGAAATTTTGACACAGTACTACTACCGCAGCGAGGATGGAAAACGCGTATGTTTTGGAAAAATGGTGTCAGTGGCGGCGCAGCAATAATTAAGAATAAAAAAATATGAAAACAGCTCAAACTTTGTTTTTAGGCGTTTTACGGGTTCCTGATCATTTTCATTTTTTTTTTTGGGTGGGGTGAAATCGGGGCGGTTGGGGGGTGGGGGGTAGTAAAACTGAAAAATTTGTTGTATTCATAATACTCCGTCTATTGACCTGTAGAAGAAATACCTATCAGTATATTTCACTTTTTTAAGTCCATCCGAACATTGGCTTGCCTATTACAGAAACCAATTTTGTGATCTGTACATACGAGTTTTGCTTTATTTCGTTCTATGTATGTATATTGCGTAAAGCGAAAATTATTCAATTGATTTTAATACAATTTTGATACAGAATTTATTACCGCTGCGAGAATGGAAAACGACTCTCTTTTTTAAAATCCGTGTCAGTGGCGGCGCAGCCATAATCAGATAACCAAAAACAGCTCAGCTCAAACTTCGTTTTTAGACGGGTTGGAGGCTCCTTATCGTTTCGCATCGGCCAGTTCAAGCATGTAGAAAAAAACTGTGGCGCCCTAGTTCCTAAGGAGGTAGACGCAAGAAACTATTTACGAAGGTTTTTGCGTTGGATGTTGTTTTTGCGAGCGGATGGGCGATAATTTAGTTGCATGGGGATTTTAGACTATAGCTTCATCCGATGGGAAATAATAAAATGGTATCATCATTATGTGTGGGAAGTACTGAGTCAATCAACTCCATTTTTCTACTTAAAAACTCAATCGCAGACACTAAACTTATTCCGGCTATTAATGTTTTTTTGTGAAGTTTCAAAAGTTGAAAATTTAATGGACGTGTCTGGTGCCTGCCGAATACATTTGTTTTTTCCACAACGTAGCAATAAAAGCGTACTTTATTAATCCGATCCTCTTCTTAGGCTTATGGACAGTGGTGGTTGTCTGGTAATTATCTTGACAATTCGCTTTGTCTGCTTGAAGTTCTGCTAGTTCAATGTAGGCAAATCAGGTATCCAGCTAGATGTTATGAGCACACCTTGCTATTGAATAGGTTTAATATAGAGAGCTTGCAACAGCACAGAATTCTCTCAGGCGTCATATTTTTATATACAGGGTGATGGGCTACTCAAGCGTATGCGGAGGATACCGGCTAAACCGATGAAGTTATTAAAAAAGTTTATTTTCAGAATTATGTGTTGCATCACACAAAACTATTTTCGCTTATACAGGGTGTTTCGTTTAGGCTAACCGTGATACAACTTTCTTATTTTAATCACCCTATGTATTATTGCATATTTGGATTCCTTGGTGACTTCTAGTATGACTTTATGTTCTTTACTAGTACTTTAAATGATCCGCTTATTTTTGGTATAAGTAGGTATCATATAAAGTTGAATATCCCAGCGACTATAAAACCTAGAAGGCCGTGACTTTGCGGTACAACTAAGCACGAAATGCGTCAGTTTAGGTCAGACGAATAAATTTGAATTCTTTTTGCACTTGGAAGTCTAAAGTGTATGCCAACAAACCCCGTACGTTACAAAAAGAGAGAACTGCTATTCGTCAAAAATTGCTAGTTAGAGTTCCAAGAAAAATGATTTTGGCGTGTGACGCACAACCTACAACAGTAGTTAGAGATATGCAGTGGGGAACAAGACCACACTCCTGATACAATATTCCATCATTGGTTTCAAAGTACAGTTTTATAACTTCATTTAGCTGTAGTTATTAAAATATCGATATCTTTAGTGATACAACATGTTATGCTTATGTGGAAACATGGATTTCTTTTGTGATCAAGTAGTAGTAGTAGTAGTAGTGATGGGGAGGCGAAGCCAGGCAAGTAGGCCACATTTGCCTCTTTTTGCCAACCCCACTGAACCAATCACTGAAAACACTAAAATTCTACACCCTAGAAAGCTCCTTGTCGAACCTACCAGACCTCCTGACGAAAGTCAGTATGTCCGACCATTTCGCTGAATATAGTGGCTCCTCCCCAAACTCCGTTCTTTGTGATCAAGCTAAACGCAATATTCTTGACATTTATTGACTCTTCATCATTTCATAAAAGCCGTGTGATTAAAACCTAAGAGAAACCAATTCAATCAGAACGCAATAAATCACAAAGTATCTTCAAAATTATTCATGATTCATTCAAAGGGTAGTAAACGCCCAAGTTGTTAATGCAGTTAACATCATTCAATAATTGGTTATTTTATACAAGGTTTGTCCTACTTAATATTATAGTTATTATAAAATCCGCCTGACTCAATAAAAACGTAATAAATCCATTCTTTTCTCACATACAGCTCGTCACGTATAATAATAAAAATGTCAAATTATCAGTTCATAAGTATCCCTTCTCACCTATATTAAATAACACAAATCTATTTCGTATTTCAGACATTTCTAGTAAAACCATTTTCGTGATTTACTCAAAACTGTTAAAACAGGATTTATTGCATTTTGTATGATCGTCCCTACTGTATCCCTTCGAACAATGTAAACCCAACTTCACGGCTTTTACACTCAGTCTGTCTGGTCATCTATTTCCTACCATAACTCAAGTATCGCGGGCTACTCAGCCCGATTATTTTTCTTGCGGATGCAGTAGCAGAGCACAGCGCAGCGGCTAGAGGGATTTTTATGAAAAATTTCATCGCTTCGAGTTGGACGGTAGCACAAAGTGATTTATTGAAGCTATTGGTAGTTGAACGAAGAGATCTGAGACCGTATCCAGTTGGATTACACGCGTGTATGCAGCTCGATGACAAACGTCAGTTCAAAGTGCACATATCTTCAGGGCCGGATTAGAAGCTGCCGTTCACGATTAACAGAATTTCTGTCAATCCCAAATGAAGTCATTATACTAAGACCACAGCATAAAGAGTAAATCAGCAGCGAAACTCAAGCCGCATCTTTCAGGATATTTCGATGACCTTGAATCTTTCGGGTCTCACTTCGACCGTCGCAATCGGGTCGTGTTAGAGAAGCGATTGGTACAGGACCTGAGCTAGAGCATTATATCCGTGAAAATCCCCTAGTGATAATGATCCGTAAAAATATGTATTGTATTATTGATCCATCCAAAGATTATAAAGCTTATGCACGTTCGAGAACAGTGGTCGGCATTTCGGCAGACAAAGACTATGAAAAGATTATGCAGAAACAATTTGTTCAGGTAACAGCACGGAAAGACCCCATTGTGCAAGGTATAGATATGTATATTTTCGAAATGCTTCTTTTTGAATTATGTAATCGGCAAATAATGAAATTCTAGGACAAAAGGCTGGTCAAAAAAGGACAGGAAAGGGATCATTAAGTGGAGGTTTTTGTAAACTGCTTGAGGGTAACACATTCGTGGGGTAAGGGCAAAGGTAAGAAGTCGAGTAAGAGGGGGCGTGGCCTATTTACTATTCCTACTACAAGGATATACCGCCAAGTTATAAAAAGTATTTGAAGGCGCCGCACTCCTTTATTTATAAACCGAGGGGTCTGTGATGTTGATGCCGAACGGGCTTCCGCTGACGACGCTGACCCTATAGACCTGTCGTGCAAAAAGGTCGTCCGTCGCGGTCGTTGAGAAATAGACATTGTATAATTTATCCCTGGCATCACAGTTGATCCCTTTTCTGTGCATTTCAGGCATATGATTATAATAAATACAATATGAGTATAAAGGGTTGTTTATAAGTGCAACTGAGTTGTCACACAAAAATGAATTTATCCTATGTACAAGAGCAAAAGTAAGACGGAAAATAAGGCGAAAATATGAAAAAACAACAAGAAGTACCAATGATAATATTATGCATGTATATGTTATTTGTAAAGCAGCTAAATTCAGTGAAGTTCACTTTACATTGAGCAGTTCATTAGACATGCCAATGCCGTTGGAAAACTAAAAGTTGTAAACGTATTACAGAATTGGCGTAAATACGGGGATAGGGGGGACGTACTCCCCCCTTTGGAACTATAAATTAAAAAACTATCATGTCTCATACTTTTTTCCTGCAGCAACCCCAGAAGGCGCCAGCAAAGTTATTGTTGGATTCACAACAAGCTCCAGAAAAATAAACCAAACTATGCCTGCCCCCCTCCCCCCACCGGTAGGCATCCAAAAATATATCCCTCCATAGTCAAACTATATCTGCCTGCATTCTGAATTATAGCCGCCAAATTCGGTATCTTGATGAAGTATTCAAAAAGAGAACGCATTTTAACAGCTTTGTGGAATCTATAACACCTCCAATACAGATATACCTATGCACCTATGCAAAGACGATTATGTACTCTGATGAAAAAGAAAAATTTACTTTCTCTGATGTTGAGCGATTAACAAAAAAATGCGAGTATTAATTGCGGACTATAATGAATGCTTATATGACCTTTAATGCTGCCACACCAAGATGGTGTACTTATTTTACCTGATATATGACACCTGATGAAAAAGGTATTCAGAGAAGAAAAACGACTTTTTGGATGAAAAATGGTGCGTTAAAGAGAAACCACAATTATTGGTTTTATCAAGTTCAGTGGCAGTTCCATGTCACAAAAAGTAACTATCGCTACCATGCCGTCTGAACACCAAAAATCGTGAAAGTGGAGAACTTAGCAAAGGAACATGACGTGTGGAATGATAAATGTTAATGAAAATACAAGGTTTTTATCAGTTTGTGTTACAAAGTAAAAAGTGTAATTTCTATTGACGGCGCAAAAAAGTGTGAGCCCAAGACTCTAGACTTGAGCCTGCCAGCAATTTAAATTTTAATCACTTACAAATCTGGTTGAAAATTGTAAGACTTCGCAGTAATCATAATCATTGTTTAAATTTTAGTCGTTCCTACCTTTTGGCCTGCAGTGTGTATCAATAAGTCACCCAAAACCACGGACTACAAATTTAGTTGATGCCCAAAACAATATCTGTCTCATTCCAGAAATGAATGAACTTCAGCTCATTCATAAACTGTAGTTTACACATTTTTGTATTGGTGGCGCCTTTATCAGTGTCCCAATAGGTGCGCGATCGTTCAATGCTCTAGCTGTGACCATTTTTGACCCTGTATATTAATAATTTTGGCACAAAAACCTGATTTGCGTTTTCTTAAAACTTCAATCAGATTTTAGAATAATTTTATACAGGGTGATTAACGAGACCGTGAATTTAGTCAAAAAACGTCAATTTTAGCAATTTTCTACCAACTGTCTATTAGGGCATTTCAAAAAATACGTCGACATTTCTCTAGAACGGTCCTTTTTCTTCATGCTCATGTTTTCTTCAGTTCGAAAATCTCAAAATTAATAGTCCAAAAATGGTTACAGCTGAACCATTGTAAACACCTCTCATGTACGTATAATAACCTCCTCTTAATGATGATATTTCAGATTTCTCCAAAAATAACAGTCTTTATTTATACAATTTTGATATAGTATAATTTATGTATATATAATATAATTTATAATTAGTAAGTACTTAAATATACTGAATGATAAAATTACAAAATTGCTGAAAAGTTAGCACATATTTTGATTTCTAAACCAGCAAAATTCGTACCTATAATGGACACTTACAGCTTAAACGATTTACATTTTTCTACTAGTTTTCCCAGATAATTAATTTCCTATTTTGATTAGGTATTTTAAAATTCCTATTAATATTTTTATTGTATAATGCAGGCGTATCCTAGCGTATAGTCTTAAAATATAATTTAGTGGGAAGTTATCACATGGATGACAATACCTTAAACTACAAATCGTTAGATAATAAAATGTCATATGCTTCTTATAGATGAATAACATTATCCCAGCATTCTGATATCAATAAAATATCCGTATGTGTATCCTGTTAAATATAAAACAAAACTTACAAATGTATAACATTATTTTGTAATCTAATCGCATGTTTAAGGACTGAGAATGTTTCTTTTTATGCACAATTAAAAAGCATAGTAAACAATCAAACAACTAATATTGGATGGAACAATAATAAATGCATTATTTTTACTAAAGCAATTCTTACATACTTTTCGACATTTAATGGAAACACAAAAAATCTGAATTTAGAGTTTCTTGACGTGTTTGTACAGAGCGAAGTTGAACAACGATGCATTTCTCGCTCCTACGCATCCATAATAACACCGGCAAACGCACAACAAAACAACTCAATACGGCCCTGGAATTCACGATGTACACTAGTCAATGGCAAAGCGTATACTGAGACTGACCTATCGCTCTGCATTGGGAACGCATTGGGAAGTAGCCGAAAAAGTTTGTGCATGTGCATGTTTCTCGCATCAATTTGAAGAGTTGCGCTGCTGGTTTACTCTTTACGCTGTGCTAAAACCAAGCAGGGTAGATAGTACAAAATCCTCTGAACCGGAATGATTATAAATCTATTAGCATACAAGCATGTGCATGCTGCGATGACCAGTTAAAACTGGGGCGTATGTATGCATATAATCGTGTTGGTAGATAATAACACCATTAAACTTTATAGTTTCTAGTAGTTTGGCTGTTTATTGCGACTACAATATAAAATATGTTACGTACATTTAGATATACTAGATAATTAGGCTACTTGTCAGGGGGCTTAGGTATGACAGAGGTTGTCTGCTAAGTCTGCTTGTCTGCTATTCATAGCCCTCTTGAGTAATACTGAAGGGAACCTCAAGTGTGTATGTTCTTGTGTATACTCTCCTTCTTCTATTCTTATATGGCTTCCGCGCGTTAACACGATAAACCAGTACATTATGGGGACTGCAACGGAGTCTGGCTCTTGGCAATGTTACAGTCCAGAAAGTGAAGCATCATTTATGCTTCTTTTTAATCAAAACTCTAAAATATCATCATAATTACATAAAAAGATGAATACTGCGTATTAAACTATATCAACGTTGTAAAAATATGTATCAAGTCTCACAATTAACAAAGATTAGAAGTTGAAAATACTGAAATGCACGTGTTATAACGGCCCTAACCTAAAATCGACTCGGCTGGCTCACAGCCGCCACGAGACCCCTTCCTGTGTACCTGTTATCTATCTGGACAACATCTATGAGATGGCGGAAAACATTTGGCGACGTTGCATATTTCACATATAAGTCAATTTATAATGCATATGCATACTCGTTCTGATGTTTTCTGTAATCTCTTTTTGTTTTGCGCCAGTTCTTCGTGTTTTGTGCCGAACATTATTCCGGATGTGACAAAAACTGACAATACCTTAGGTACTCCAAATTTAAGTAGTCTCTTCATAAGAATCAAGTTTCCATCACCATCCGGCAAAAATATTTAAGACTGTTGGAGTATAAACTATATATCATTCACGTCCTGAAGATGACGCACTTTTAGCATCGAAACGTCGGAAATTATATATATCTTTTTAAAGATGAGAAAATCTTGGGGTTGAGACCAAAATGTTGAAAAGAAACTGTGGGGTCACTGCACAAAAGAGACTCGGGTGTCAACTGCCAGGCTTTCGGCAAGGTTTATTGCCTCTTGAGGGCTTTCACGGTGAGGTTTCTCAATTAAAAAGCAGCACTGCATTGAGTCCAAGACTTAAAATGCCAGCTCTAGTACAAAACCGTCAAACAATTTTCAAAAATAATGTCTATGCAAGTATCGGTGTCCTCACAACAAGCAGGTTAGGAACAAACAACATACAGATGTAAAATTATAAAAACGCAACGACCTTTACATGTTACTTAACAGGAAAGCATTATAAAATCCGTGGCTTAAATACACACATTTTTCGATTTTAAAATTTTCTTAATAAAGATCTTCTTGGTCTAACAGGTGATCAAAATGGCCGTTTCTTTGTGAAGTGTGGAGACAGATTGTTCTGCTCTTCTGTTTCTTATTTTCATACATAAAATAAAAATATGTTTATAGTGACAGCCCTTTGCTTAGACTCTATTATAATACGTTCTTTTAAGACTACAAAGTAATTTTATAAAATAAGGAAAATTACAAAATAAATTAATAAAAATTTTGTAAAAACACGTATTGTTTTAAAATATCTATATACATCTACAACATAATTTTACAAAATATATATGTAAAAAGCTAATGTGATATCCTTAAGATTGTGTAAAATCGCAACATAATTTTACAAACTATCATGTTATATCACAAAGAAATGTTGTGATAGTACAAAAATGTGTCTTTTGCGAATTTACAATGAAATAAAATTACAAATCTGATTTGTAATATGCCTAACAAAATAACCAACGATTTTGTTAGTAATTTTACAAATCAATTTTTAGAGTGCATGCCGGAACTCATCTTTTCTTGCCGAAACCGAAACCCAAGGTTCAGTCGATGACTAATCGAAACCTTTTGTATCTGTAGAATATGTGCCGGATTTAGCTGCTGTACTCCATGCATTTCTAAATCTGGATCATTATATTATATCGTACATTACCAACGTTAACCAGACACATGCTGGCGCACAACGTAATCTTCGGTGCATCCCGCAAGTTGGTCATAATGGCCGCTAGATTCGGTCTGACTCCACTCTGCTTTCAGCATTCGCTAATTTTATTTGCCCAGAAAAACGGCCATGTAGCTGAAGTTTATACGTTTATACAAGTTCGTTAGTGCTAGTCTACAATACTAGTTTGTTGTGAGGTTTACGGAAGTTGTAATAATGTTTGGGATAACGCTAGTGGTTATGTCGGTCGACAGATGTGACGCTGGGTGGATTATCGTGAACGGTTTATAGGTGGGGGGCTGCTGCTGCTAACCCGTAGCTTCTGTTCAGAATGGTAACAATGAAATTCCCAGCTATTTTGCTGCTATGCATAAGCTGTTCATATTTTGCACCCGACGCTCAGACTGGATTTAGTAGTACAGTAGCAGTTTATTTTGTTTTTGCATAGCATAAAGATGCCTACATGCGTCAAACTATGTACCACTAGCTAAACTTGATAAAATGAATAATGAAATGCAGAGTACGAGGTTTGCTCTCCCGTCAATCCACCAGTACGCAGACAGCTGTTTCACGCTTATTAGCGATCATAGGTCGATTGACGGAGATAGAGAGCATCAGAATTTTCATGTCTACCAGACATGTAAAGCATGTGAGACAGAGAATATCTGCCTGTGCGCCATCTGGCACTCGAAACAACCGAATCAACCCTCGTACATCGGCTCTTATATGCAGCAGCACATAGAACCGCGATCTTCTGGTGGCCAAGCGAATGCCCCGTGGCATTCTACCAAGAATCTTATGCTGTTTAGCAGCGATTTTTTTTAGTTTGCCGTTACCTTCGTGTACCAGATGGCGCACAGGCAGATCTCTTCTGTCGCCTGTTCTGAAATGCAGAGCGGTTTGGCTACGAAAGTAGATTGGAGTATCAACGTTTTCATTAAGAATTTTGGTTAACTGCTGTGGTATATCAACCGAAACAAGAGGCACGCGCCACTAAATTTTATCGGGTTGGATGTACTGTCGGAGCGACGCTTAAGTTGCGACTTTTTATACAGATAAGGGGTGCGATGGTCAAAGCAAAGCACTACCTAATGCCCATTGTTAGCAACGCGCAGATAAAGTCTGATGGCTTCGTTACGAAAATCGACGAGGTCTCCATTTTGATCTGTCACCCACACGATCAGCGACGTAATTGATTTGACAGTCACTGAAAAATACGAAACTTTCTGTGGAGACCCCACTACTCCATTTTGGAGTATGAGGGTTTCGCTGTAAGGTCAACCTTGAAATGGTATTGTTACAAGTCTTAAGTTCGATTGGGCAGAAAAACACTTGGTACGGATTCAAGTATTTATTTACACTCTATACTCTATATACACTACGCCTAATCTAATACGTAACGATATAATTTCCTTACAGTCACTGAGTCACTGCACTAATTTATATTTGTCCTTAACTTCACTAATCTATGTCTGGTGTCCTCTGGTGTACTCTGGTGTCTGGTCTTTCGATGCCTATACATCATACACGGCTCTGGTTATATGAAGTTGTCATATATATTGATTATATTTGCAGAAAAAGATAATTATGAGAACAACGCAAATACTGCCATAATCTTGCCAGGATTGCAGAATCCCCATACCCAAAATCAATGTAAATCGTGCAAACCGTTTCCGAGATAACTGAGGCGCTCCGTACTGAAGTCTCACTCTGTATGTATAGTATTCGATATATACAGGTACGCAAATATGTCGGAACATTGGTATAGTGTGCGCAAGTAAAAATATAACCAAATGTCCTTAAGTATTCCAAAGAAAAGTTAGTTAGAGCACATTAAAGATTAATCTTGCATCTAATGCTTTTCATGTGCTGGGAACAGAATTACACGAAAGTAATTATATATAATGAAGCAGAAATATTTAATTTTGGGCGGACATTGACAGAGTGGAGGTTTTCTCTAAACTTTGACTCTTTATATGGAGGACTTTTGATTGTTACAATGCATTATAGTATACAATATACTTTATTTGCACAAAAATACAAAATGAAAACATGTTTGGCATAGTCCGAAGGAAACTAGAAAAAGGTTGATCTTGGGATACATAGTCCAAGAGATTGTTTGTAGGTATACACAGTGCTTTCGAAATATGTTTGATTATTTCAATCATTTGAAAATCGGAAAAATGAGGGGTACCGGCTAGATTCGAACCAACATTTCCAGCACTCTAGACCGACGCGTTACAAACTATACAACTATGCAATACAGCGCCGACGACATGGTATCGACTCCGCCGACACCCACCACTCATCCGTATAAGTTTGATTATGTTAATTTAACATTATTATATGATACATAAAACTAGGAAATTATAGTATCCAAAAATTTGTCACAAAAATTGGAATAATATTCCGGTATAAGTATAAGCTCTCAGAACAATAAAACACAGATCAGAAAAGTATTAAGATTCAAGAGATTTTATAAACTGTTGTTAATTATATGTACACTATGTTACATATCTCTAGTCAGAAAGTCATCTATACTGTGTTATAGTGACATATAATAAAAGTGTGTTAGGTATTGAAGATATAGAAGCTTAGCGCCGATAATTGATATTCAGCCACACTAGAGCTTTTAGCTTATGACTCCATACTTCTTATCCCAAATGTGTATCCTAAAGGATCTGCAGTTTTGCTGTGTACCATTAGTTTAGGGATATCCCGTAAAAGCCCTGTAAAAGCGAAAAGTGATGTATATTTTTGAAAAGCTTGAATTATTTCCGATTGACGGAAAAAATAATATACAGGGTGTTCCATTTAAAAAATATATGTTTGCTTCATAACTGAAAAATGGTTAGAGTAAGAAAAAATTAAACTACACCGCTGGATTCTACAGAAAAAACTCTGTAAGGCTCTTTTTAAATTTTTCAATAAGATAGAAGACAACTGAGATACGAGGGTGGTCCCAAAATCGATGGTTTTCGATTTCACCCTGAATCTCAAAAACCAAAAGGGCCATGATAATTTTTTTTAACGGCATCATTAGTTCCACTGTCGCGTAAACCGCAACTCTCTATCTTCAAAATCGGACACCCTGTACATATGTTCACAGAAACCGTAATGCAAAGATCTTAGACACTCTATTTAGTGTAACCTTTGAGCTCCCAGCAGCACATGCCTATTATTCCCAAGTTTCAGCCAGGTAGGTCAACAGGAGGCACCGTGAGATTTCCAGCGGGAAAAGCGCTCCAGCTGGATTGAAGTTTTGATAAATTACTCAGCACTACGAAGGTACATGCGACAGTCTTCCGGAAAGTTTGACGCTTCGGACAAGGCAACAGCGACGGTAGACGACGCGCCTCGAACCTTGCGCTCTTTGTCGACTGCCGTACAATTAGATTCTCGTGCAAGCCGGAGTGTTAGTGACTTTATTAATGAATAACAGTTTCCGCATACGTTTACTTCGTCTATAAACTGGCGGCGTTTTACTCTTAAGTATAAATTCCACAGCAACTTGGAAACTCCAGGTAATTGAGCAACCAGTTGCGAAGCTTTACTGGAGACGTGGGCAACGAAGTCGAGCTACAAGCATTTGGCGAGTTCATTGGCGTATCTTTGGATCAAGAGGGCGGACCGAACGTTGAACACTCCCACTTTGCTGAGAAAACAATTTTGACGAGTGGTCGTATCCGCTGACTAAGAGATGGCGCAGACACCTTGTTATTTATTAGTCTGCTCAACAGGCCATGAAGGCCCAGGGCAAAAAAGAGTACAGTCTGATCTTATACCGCTAAAATTTATGTAACCTAAAATTGTCTTTGGATGTTTGTTTTCATTCTTTAATAACCTACGAGGCATGTTTTTAAGTACCGTTTTGAGATTTTGCCGCCGCAGCGCTACAGTCGGCGCTCCGCGCATGCGCGCTAGTTGCCTACACCTCTTGTCTACGCGCTGACGCCATTACAGTCTGATTCTTCATTTTATTGTATACATTGTTTACTGAGTGTTTAAGATGCCTCCGACAATCGTGAGTCCTGCCGATTGTGAAGTACGAGCTGTTATACGATTTCTTAATGCTAAAGGCGTAAAATCGATCGATATTCATCGTGAGATCTGTGAAGTTTACAGACAAAACGTTATGAGTGATGGAATGGTAAGGAAATGGGTGAGAGCATTTAAAGATGGTGCCCGGCCACATGTGGCTGATCGGTCCAAAGATCTCATCAAATCTTTTCAATGGGAAACTCTAGATCATCCTTCTTACAGCCCTGGTCTGACATCCAGTGACTACCATTTGTTTCTGCACTTCAAGAAACACCTGGGAGGTCAGCGTCTTCAAGACGATAACGAAGTCAAAACAGTTGTGATACAGTGGTTAAAAGTCAGGCGGCAGAATTGAATGGGGAGGGTATTCAAAAGCTGGTGCCACGTTATGACAACTACCTCAATATTAACGGAAATTATATAGAAAAGTAGACTCAGATTTAGGCTTTAATGTAAAAATAAAATTATTGCGATATCTTTGGACGTAATTTTTAATTTAAAACCGGTACTTACTTAAGAATCATGCCTTGTATATCCTGCACTATTCCACGCTAGCTATTTCTGTTTGCTGCTTTCTCTTTGCAGTATTTATTATTAATTTTCTTGAAATTATCTTCTGGGCCTTCTTCAGCTATCTCTTTCTTGGTCTATCCTTCCTCTTTCCCTATTGGTCCCCGGTTGAGGATTAGTTTTGCTATTCTCATCTCATTCAGCCTCTCCACATGCCCTAGCCTCCTTATTCTCTGATGACTGCTCTGATGACTGCTATAATATTGGTGTCCTTATACATGTCTTCCAGCTCCTGGTTTGTTCTCCTCCATCTTTCGTTTGTCCTTACGCCTTCATCATAAATAGCACTCAACATTTTTCTTTTCCCTTTTTTTAATTTTTTCTTTCTCCTCTTTGCTCATAGTCCACGTTCCGCAAGTATATGTCGCTGTTGGTCTTATAACATTTGTCTAAATTCTCTCTTCAATCTTTCTGGATACATATTTGGATTTCATAAGATTTTTTAGGGCACCATACTTCTGATTTCCTTTAATGATCTTAGCCTGTGTTTCTTGTTTCTCCCGTCCCTTTGGCTCTATTATTACCACTAGATACATAAGTTCCGCAATCCATTCAAAAGTACATTTCATGTTGTAGGCCATAAAAGTTAGGGTGAGCTGATCATCGGAAGTTCTTTCCATTTGCCCCATGACCATATATTTTGTATTACTTTGACTTATCTCCAGCCCTAGCTCAGCCCAGAGTAGCGCTAGCTAAACTTCTCCGATGAGGTTTCCTATACTTCTCGTTAGATTATTATAATCCTGATTTTCTAAGTTTATCTCGCATGATTACGGTAACATTATTATTATTGAATCTTCTGTGTGCCTATTATCTTTGATTACACGCAATAGGACTACGTCACTGCCTTTAAGGCACTTCTGCCTTCACAATTTGCATAAGGATGACGTAATTTGCCTCTTCGTCTTTTCCAGTTCAATCTCCCAAGACGACACTCTTCCGAAAATAATTTACCTTAATTTTTTCAATTTTGCTGGGTAGCAGGTATATATAGTTTGACGTTGAAGTCTCCAAGTTTCGGAAACGGAAATGAGCTCAGGTTAATAAAAGGATCTAAAAAGGAAGCCACTCTGGAACTACCTCCACCGTCAGCAAAGCAGTCTTCGAATTTATGTTCAGCACAGTGATGGAAGTTCATTGAGTTAAAGCGGGATTAATGAACTGTTTAATACGAGGTGCATCCATAAAGTAAGTTTCTCAATTTTTTCCCGTTTGAAGTAAACGTAACTATAGTCGTGTAAATTGCGCATGCGTAGCAGATCTATGGCATATCAATCATATGCCAGCCAGCCGCACAGGTCCTTCCCGTGAAAGTACTGTGGTAGCAGTTGTCCGAAATGGCAACTCTTATTCCTACGAGGTTCGGTTGGTGATAACGTTCTTGAATGTACAAAACATTGCGTCAGGTCTATGGACTTACCATCATGAGTAAACAGATGGTGCGTCGCTAGTGTACGCAGTTTTCCCATGATGTCAGAGTGCGCATGATAAAGAGCGCAGTAGGAAACTGTCATCTCATCTTGCTTCTATCGATTTTCACGTTTTTTGCATCTCAATCTTCCCTTCCTCCGGTGAGTGTCTTGGCAGTGATGAAGAGCTGAAGACGGAATTAAAACATCTTCTCAGTGTAGATGTTTTGAATGTTCTTATCATTAGGGATAGCAATATCTATTACATAGGTAACTTGTCTGCCTTTTACTGAAGATCTGTATCTGATCTATTGACTGAGATAGTTTTGCCTGTATGTACTTGAACATCCCAGAATTGTTTGATTGATTGTTTTCGGGTGTTGAAGACGGTGTGTAATCATAATATGGATCAGGGGTGGTCCAGGGAAGCAATAGAAGCACTGCTTCTATTCAGAACTTGTTAATAAAGTGCAATTTTTCTTTTGCGTGCTAAATATCTGTTTGTTTTTATTTTGCAAGCTAACTTAATACAAATTTTATTCATGCAGCGCGTTGCTCTACTATATGTATATTTCGCAGGCTTATCATAATATCAGTCTTATTATAATACGTCTAGGCTTTTTCAACATGACTAGGCGTAATGTAAAACTATTAAAGTAAATGAAAATCTGACAATATGACTGATTATTTAAGACGTGTTTTAATACTCCTGACGCTTCTTAAGTCTCATTGTTCAAAAGAATCTGTATGCGATTGTTTTAAGAATTTGACTATAAAAGACGTCGTATTATAATACGACTTGCAGTGTGCCAAGCAAATTATTATAAAAACCGCTCATAGGGCAAAAAATGAATAATTATAGATTTGGGTTATTTATTAGAACACGATCCACTCTTACGACATTTACTTATACATTTGGTTAGGTTTGGTAGGTTATGGTGATATTACAATTTCTCACCTTTGTAAAAACTTTTCAAGTTCTTTATAATAGTTGTATTGTGGACAAATGCACCTAGCAAATCACCATTCTTTGCAATGCAATAGTTTGCACTAATATTGCACAAAGAAACTGAACAGTAAATCACAATAACAATAATATACAATTAGCCTGACAAGCCGTCAGTCGTTTTATAATACGATGAGTATAACCAATCAGAATCTAGAGTAATCGCGCGCTATTGAATTTTGACAATAAGCCTAATAAGCAACACGCGTATTCTAATACGCCTTAAGTTGTCAGTCAAATTGTGAATTGCTCGATTATTTCGGTGATATTGCAATACGCCTAGTCGTATTGGAAATGCCTAGGCGTATAATAATATGACTAATTTTACAATAAGACTACGACATAAGAAAAACAAGATCGGGACGCAACGCCTAAAATACGGCAACCAACCCACGACCACTTGTCGTGATGCGAGATCGAAGGTCACTGTTCTATCCATGCGTCCCCATAACTACCAAATAAGCGATTTGAATTTCGCTTCCCAGTAGCCCAGTACTGTTCTGACCGTGCGCGCGGTGTTATGAATGCGGCTGCTGCGGGAGCGGAAGAATAGTCTTGCCACGGGCCCATAGAGGGCCGTTCTCGTAGTGGAGAAATCGAATGTGCATGTGTCTGTATTGTACAGGGTGTCCCGGTGATTAAGACAAGCAATATATCGGAACTGGGCAGTAGTAGGTGACTATAACTTTGGGAGTGTAAATAAGAGCAAATGTTGTGTCTTTTTTTGTCATTGTGTTACCCAATGAGGTATTTGTTTTTGGTCACGTTATGTCCGATTCAAAATTATTAAAGGGACACTGTTTAGTTGTGCCCCTTTGTCTTCCTCGCGGTAGAACAATTCCAACCAACACACAATCCTTTAATTACCTGTAGCTCTTGAACTAATGACTTTAGGCATCAAGTGTGCTAGTTTGTTGGAGCTGTTCTAATGGGAGAAATACAGAATGACACAAATATACAGGGTGTCCCATTAATAACTTTGAATTGAACGTCACGGGACCAAAAACAAATACGTCATTCAGTAACACAATGACAAGAAAAGACAACAACAACAACAACAACATTTGCTCTAATTTCCGTTCCAAAAATTATAGTTCTCTACTACTGCCCAGTTCCGGGATTGTGCTTACCTTAATTGTCGTGGGACACCCTGTATGTTATTAGAAAAGTAGCCAATTTTAAAAGGAGCTCCACGTACTAACTATCTTCTTCTTCTTAAGGTGCCTTATCCTTGAGGACGTTGGCTATTACATTTGCCTATTTAATTTTATTTGTGGCGGCTCTAAGTAATTCTATGGATGTTATATTTGACTATTGTCGCAGGTTTTTAAGCCAGGATGTGCGTATTCTTCCTGGTCCCCTCTTGTTATTCATCTTGCCTTCGATGGTAAGACGAGGCAGTTCGTACTTTTACTTCCCACACCGATAGGTGAGGGGAGTATTATGATCGCGAAAATTTTAGATTTTGAAATAATACGCTTTTTGGGCGTTTTATGATGTCTACATAAAGAAAATCCCCGTCACCCATTTCCGTCGGTCGGTCTGTCTATCTGTCGGTCTGTCTTTCTGTCTGTCGCGTTCTTCTAGTCTCGTAATCTCAGCAACTGCTGCATGGATTTTGATGAAATTTGAAAATCAATATGCTGTGAGGACGTAGTAGGCAATGCTGGTATAAATTTGGAAATCGGTGCATGGGCGGCGCGGCGGAGTAATTAGCAAGATACCAAAAATTTTAAATATACCCATACTTCGTTTTTAGGCGTTTTAGGTGTTCCTGATCATTTTCTACTTTTTTTGGGTGGGGGTGAAATTTGAGGAGGTTGGGGGGTGGGGGGTTGTAAAATTGAAAAATTTATTGTGATCATAATAGACTGTCCACTGACCTATTACAGCTGGGCATATCTGCTTCTTTCTACCGTGGAAGAAAAAAACGTGTAGGTAGAATACTTCGGGATTTTCTTCCGACTTAAGTGTTACTTGGAAGCGGTTTTTAAACAAAAATGTTTTGGAACTTTGAGGATAGAGCATGTCTTGGACCGCCAACTAAGGGAAGGTCACAAGAGGCATAATGGACGGGTTCGAAAAAATTCGGGAAATTGTTAAAAGGTTAGTTGATGTCACGTGCTTTTTGGGGGAGCATGAACTTAGTTTCAGAGGTCATCGTAAAGAAGAAGCCAAGAAGCTAGTGTTAACAGTAGAAGTTACGTAAGATAGTTAAGTTAGCTACATATCGCTTTCACTAAATGTAAACCAATCTTTGCTTGTTTGTTGTGGCTAGTGCTTGTTGTATGACTTCGACTGCAGAGTTATGTCTGGCTTTGAGTATACTTATAGTCGAGTTTGAAGTTTATTTTGTTGCAAAACCGCTTCAGCTACTAGCATGGGCAGCACCGAATCTCCAAATTGCAATTATTAACCAACTTGAATTACTATTTGCTATTATTTATATATTTCAGGTTATTAATTATCAATCCTTTGATGTGCGAGCACAATAATGGCGGGCATTGTATACAAATCCTATCTATGTTGTTATTTATCATTCCGACAAATATATTTGTTGGAGATTAATTTAAATCTGATTTGAATGGGGATCATTCAATTCTCCTTTTTTATGCTCCACATAAATCAGGGAATTGTGCCGGAGCACATTCGAAAGTATTATTTATAGATGGTAAGCTTCCGCATTCATGGAACTGTTGATGTAGTTCATGATATGCGAAACAGTATAGCCTAAGAGCCAGTGATCGACAGACTAATGGTATCTTAACAAACTTCATACTGATGGTAGTTATACTATTGCGTATGCTGAAAGCCTATGACGCTGTTGAAGCGCTGCGAGAGGAAAGTATCGGTGCACGTCAGATTTGAAACTCTGCAGGTTGTAGCCGTCGAAAAACAAATTCCCCGGCAGCTCATTCCACAGCATCGAAGTTCTCCAACCTAGTAAGAATGAGCTCGCAGAGCCTCTCCAGTATTTCTCGTTCAAACAGCGTTTGGTGCTATTATCTAGGAGAGCTCACTCGAACATCTTGCGTGATAAAATATGAAAAACAGGGACAGATCTTCTTTGATATTCCTGGATGTGGAGGTCATTTGTGAGGTTAGGGGTATCGATTAATCTAATTGCTCTCTTCTGAATAGTGTCCAGAAGCTATAGAGGGTGCATAAGAGCGCATCCCCACACATTGGAGCAATACTCCAATGGTCGGATTTTCTATTCCGATCGAGTAGTCGTTCGGATCGATTTATTCGACAGACGAGACGATGCCACCCAAAACTAGCGGTAAGGCTGCCAAAAAAGCCGGCAAGGCGCAAAAGAATATTTCGAAATCCGATAAGAAGAAGAAGCGCAGGAGGAAGGAGAGCTACGCAATTTACATATACAAGGTCTTGAAGCAAGTACATCCCGATACCGGTATATCCAGCAAGGCGATGAGCATCATGAACAGTTTCGTTAACGACATATTCGAACGGATCGCCGCCGAAGCATCGAGGTTAGCTCACTACAACAAACGCGCCACGATCACTAGCAGAGAGATCCAGACGGCGGTACGTTTACTGTTGCCTGGTGAGCTGGCCAAGCACGCTGTCAGCGAGGGTACCAAGGCTGTGACCAAGTATACCAGTTCGAAGTAATGGAAAAAGTTTGGGATTACTAACACCGCCAGATATGGAACAAAGAGAAAGGCAGTGCCTTGTAGAGCAGAAATAGTTGCTCGGGTGAATACAGCCTCCTACAGCGGAACACCACTCCAAGCTTCTGGGATACGGTTTTAGCAATAGTGACGACGTGGTCGTGCCAGGACATGTTAATGCTGATGTTGACACCCAAAATCTTGACGGAAGGTAATTCGACTATTGAGTGACTTTCCATTTCCACAGTGGGTAAGTCAACGTAAGACATCTTTGTCACTGTGGTTGCCTGAGTTTTCTGGGCGTTAAACTGTACTTTATTTACTAATCCCCACTCGACAATTGTTTTGATATCTCCGTTGATCTGTGAGGCATGTTGCTGCCGACGTACGGTCTCCTGGGATGATAGTAACTTGCCTGGTTCCACGATATTAATGTACTGTCGCCTGCAAAGCTGTAGATTGGATTGGATGTTATTTCCAGCACCGGCGTTTATTGAAAATACGCCTTCGACTACCACTTACAGAGATTGGTCGTTCAAGAAGCTATTCAGCCAGTGGCAGGTGAAGTAGGGATTCACTATCCCCAGCGATGGTACATACGGGCGTGTGTGGGAGTCCAGACGCCAAAAAGTAAGCTCTAAAACGTCGTTTTAATATATTGTAGTATACACCTTTTCTTATACAAAAATCCAATGGTACACCTATTTCTGATCCAAATTATGCAAAACAATCAACTTAAAAGGAACAGTTTGTCCTCTGCAGATTTAGGACATACCAACGTTACCCACTTCCACCTACTTTCAAGAGGTACCCCTCCATGATGCACAAACTGTGGCAAGATACTCACCGTGAAACACTTTCTCTCACATTATACTGTCACGAGAGCCAGCTTTTCTTCACCAAAGAATCACACTGGACGTAACTTTCACCTTTTTACTACAGAATCAGAACTCAATACAATATCTCTTAACCTTATCTCAAATAGAACTAAACTGAACTGAACTACCACGCTACCCGTGGCGCCTTATATACACTTCAAAGATCTAACCTAACACTTTGACTTTACATCATGCATGACAACAAATACACGAATACCATCATATACAGTATGTTACAATACGTTATACAACTCCCTTAATGAAAGATTACAAACAACGACTACATAACTGCCCCAGATATTATCAGCTGTCAAGACCCTATTCACCTTGCTTTGATACCATTTTTCATGCTATTGCTTGCATGTCGGAGTCTCAAATCAAAGTGCTACCAGAAAATGTCAACTGATTCCCTAGACAAGGCTGTCTGTGCTGGCTCGACCTATAGTGGCGTCTGAAGTCAAACGTGGTCGGAGATTTATGCTAACCCAACAGATTTCCGTACTACCAGTAAATGGCGGTATTGGAGCAGTCAGTTAGTAGTAGTAGTATTATTAGCATAATGCTACTTATAATTTTAGAATATAAACTGAATATGAAATATATACTTCAATGCTTAAATATCGGGCCTCATCATGACACTGTTCAAAAATAAAAAACAATTTACGTATGTAAACAATACCGCTACCCACATAACAGTATATGGATATGTACATCCACAGAATGTACATTAGATATTCCAGTTTGAACATGTACATTTTTGAATATTGATAGGACGTTAAATGTACATATGAAAAATGATATACATTAGTGTAATATACTATGTATATTCACGTAGGTATATTCATATCTGATTATGCATAAGATGTTGGTCTATGTATCATATATACATCTAGTAGTTTACGCCTGCGCGAAGGACAACTAGTAACGCCAGTGCTGATTTCTAACCACTAATCGTTCGTATCCTTCGTCGTAGTTAGCGTGTGTGTGCTGGTGCTGGTTGCGTCCGATTACCTGATCGAGTGAAATATTGTGCAATGTTACTTGTCTTCTGGCTACTAATAACCCTCGCATCCAACATTTGACAGTAAGTCGTAAACGGAACAAACCACCATCAAAATCTTATAACCTTGATTTCTTTGTGATTTTAAACATGCCATTCAACAGCAAAAGGATGGCAATCAAAGTAATCGCTTTTGCCAAGTACTATTATTGTAACTAGAAATTAAATTAATCGATACATAATGAAAGTAAAAAGTTTGTTTATCATTCTGCCTCTACATTGTACCTTCATACATTGTGCGTGTGCATTAAAAGTACATGAATGTACATTTAATGGATATACCATGGGTGTGTAAATTTGCGACAAACGTACATGAAATATAAATTTTCTTTATGTCTATTTTACATCCATATACATATGCCATGGTACATTGTATATACTTCGGTATGTACATATATATACATGGTATATGTTATGAATATACCTGGTCTATGTTACATATACTATGCACGTACATTAGATGTACATACGTACATTCTATGGATATGCCATGGATGTTAAATTTCGCGACAAACGTACATGAAATATATATTTTTTGATGTCTGACATACATTGGACGTTCTTGCTCCATTTGTGTATATACATATCCATTGATTTGGTGTCCACTGTATGTACAATGTATATACTTTTGTTATGTGGGTACTTATACATATAATATAAGTTGTATCTGGACATGAAAAAAACAATATAGAAACACAAGATCAAACACGTTGAAGTATCGTTGGCGCGAATTCGACGCCTCTAATTAGCGTTTCGCTGGCTGGGTTGCCATGACCACCATGACTTAGCTGGCAGAACGTCGGACTAGAATTTTGGAGGTGCACGTTCGAATCCCGCTGGCTGTTAGTTCTTCTTCCAGCATTTCCTGGTAGCACCTTGATTTGAGGGCCCGACAATCCCGACATGCTGGCTGAAAAATGGTATCATTGATTCTCTACACAGAGCTGTCTGTGCTGGCTCGACCTATAGTGGCATCTGGAGTCGAACGTGGACGGAGGTTGATACTGACCCAACAGATTTCCTTCGATGACACATATACGAGCCGCTCCGTACTACCAGTAGATGGCGGTATTGGAGTTGTCAGTTTCCGACATCTCTAATGAGCGTTTTGGCGGCTGAGTTGCCATGACCGCGATGGCTCAGCTGGTAGAGCGTCGGACTAGAATTTCTTAGGCGCAGGTTCGAATCCCGCTGGCAGTCAGTTCTTCTTCCGGCATTTCCTTGTAGCACCTAGATTTGCTTATATCACAAAATATAATTGTAAAAAGAGGACAAATGCAGGCAATGACCGTAGCTGGCGACGTTGCTTTTAAGAAATAACATTTTGAAGCGTTCCGACAACTCGTATCCTAAAACCCAGAAAGAAGGTTAGTTTCAGTATTTATTTCCACATGACATACTTTTCTACAAAATACATTTCAGCACCATCCTCGTTACTGCTTCGTAATATTTAAAATAAATAAAATTGCATCACAGCGAGGAAAAAAAAGGTTTTCACTAAATAGATACCTTTGAGCCTGTACGGAACAGAAACTTCATTTCCTGAAATTTGAAAGCTTTGGATGTGTACCTGTGCGTGCTTTTTATGGGTTTAATTAAAAACGTACATTAATGTGGCGTATGCTCTAAAGTAGATGCAAGTATCAAATGAACATGAAGCAAGCAGGTCGCGTCACAAAATAAAAGGGTAGTGCATAATACTTCGTATAAGAGATCAAGATCTTAACCAGTTGGAAAGATGGACTGATACTAACTAGTGATACCTATTTTCAAATTCGTGATTGCCTTAGTTTTACTCTCCACCTGGTTTAACTAACGCCGAGAAGAGGTAAATCAGACTTCTTTCCATATGGTGGTAGCTTGGAGGTAAAAAATAGGTAGTTTTAACTTCAAAATGTTTGTTCTCTTGTATCTCGACTGTAATAGTTCCATTTCCTTTGACATTATCGGAACCAGGACGAGGCCTGCTAAACTCTCTCGACGACGATTCAATTGAACACCAACAATGGCGCCTCAAAAATCGGCGCGGGAGGCCTTGATATCGTCCAACTGCATACCCAAATGCAACCTCCGTTGCAAATGTAACATGAATATGACGTCCTTTCACTCTGCCTGCTCAAGTACTAACTGATAGCGCCCAAAGTTTGCCTCGTCAGCGACGCTCGCGTTAGCGTCAAGCGCCGCCACGTTGAATAACATTTGCTCTAAGACGCGACCTAATTATTTGGCATTGTTCGGCGTAATTCAAGGGAAGTAGGTCAACTTGTTGGATGCCTTACTTCTTAATGTTAGAAACACGCTAACAGAGGACACGTGGGACTCTTAGGTCCGTTTTCATAGTCGTTTCTCAAGTATCCCTCAAGCATTACTCAAGGGGTAATTGAGGGTTCCTTGAGGGTTACTCATGGGTTACTCAAGGGACACTCAAGTGTGGTTTTCCTTGTGTATCTGTTTCCTAGACAACATCTACGAGACGGCGGGATTGATTTGGTGACGTTGTTATATTTCAAATATAAGTCGTCAATTTGTTATGCCCATATCTACGCATTTTGATGTCTCCTGACACCTCTTTTTATTTTGTGCTAGTATTTCGTATTTTGTGCAGAATATTTTTCCGGATGTGACAGAATCTGACAACAGCAGACCCCAAAATTAACCTACAAAATCGCCTTGACTGCAACGAAGTGTCATGTTGACGTTTCGTTACTTGAGTATTACTCAAGGGAGCCTTACGTAAGGAACCCTTAAGTATCGACTATGAATACGACCCTAAGCAATTTTCGAAAGGTGTAGGTACATCTCAAAAAAACAGAACCAAAATTTAAAATATATCTGAAATGTCAATTTACAAATTGTATGTATCAACATGATATATAAGGGAAGAGTGAACTCAAATAGAAAAGATACAAAAATTAAGAACAATCGATTAATACATACAGGGTGTTCCAAAATATCATGTATAAACAAACGAAAGGAAGAGATTCTTTGTTTGTTTCATTTTTTCTTAATAACTCTCTCAATTTTTGAGGTGTCAAAACAAACATGTCAAATGGTTGGCAGAATCTACATGGTGATATTTTTTCAGCGGGCATGCCCTCCTTTTCTTACCCTGACTTCTTTTTGGTACACCGCTGATAGATTCAAAAAAACAAAATCATTTTTCCGTTTCGTTTAGAAACATTTTTTTAATAAAACAAAACAGTTATCCAAATAAAGCCATAGCCTACTAGACTATGTTTCAAATACAATATACATAAGACAGAGAATCCTGTTTGTTTTTTTTTCTCGATAAGGATCGGAGATATAAAAAAATTATAAGAGGACAAAAGGCTTCTAAACAAGATAGAAAAATTATTGTGTTGTTTTTAATCTACCTGCTGTGCACCGTAAAAAAGTTCAGGGTAGGAAAAAGGGGGAAAAATAGCACTTTTTGTAGATCCTGGCAACAACCGCTTTTATGTTTCGAATTTGCGATAGATACCTCGTGAATTGAAAGAGTTATTAGGGAAAAGCTAAAAAAATACTGAAATTTCAAGCCCCTGATCGTTAACGAAGCGTTTTATTTGAAATTTAAGTCCTCAGAAACACTAAATGATCTTCCTTCGTCTATACATGATATTTAGGAGCACACTGTATATAGTGGAAAGGATAAATGAAAGAGTTATGCTAAAAAAAGTACATATCCTTAATAAAGTTGACGGCTGTCTGAGTTTATTAAAAAAATGGGCCAGCGTTAAAGTATCCTTGAGTTGCTGTTTTAATTTCACAAAATATAAAATACGTTTCATGGATTCTAGCAAAAAATGGAGTCAAGTTGATTGACTCGGTACTTCCCACACATAATGATTATAGCATTTTATTATTGTAAATAGTATTTTGCGTCTCCTTCCATAGGAACTAGGACGCCACAGTTTTTAATGTGCAGGCTTAAACTGGACGATACGAAACGATCAGGAGCCTTCAAATCCTCTAAAGACAAATTTTGATCTGTGTTTATGTTTTTAGTTTTATCCTTAGTGTTGCGCCGCCACTGACACGATTTTCCAAAAACAGACGCGTTTTCCATTCTCGCCACGGAGTAATACTAAGCAATATACATAGAACGATCTAGAGCAGTACTTGTATGTATTTTTATATACATCAGAAAATTCGCCAAAAAAATGGAGTTAAGTTGATTGACTCAGTACTTCCCACACATAACAGTTGCAACCAAATTATCGCCCGCCTGTCGTCAAAAAACATCCAACAGAAAAACTAGTAAATAGTTTCCTAAATCTCTCCGTAGGAACTAAAACGACACAATTCATCTTGAACTGGACGAAGCGAAACAATCAGGAACCCCCAAATTGATCAAAAACGAGGTCTGAGCTATTTTTATATCTTTAGTTTTTTTATTATTTCTGCGCCACTGGCACGATTTTTCAACACCACACGCATCCTTGCTGCGGTAATAATACTGTGTCCAAATTTCATTAAAATTAATTCCATAATCTCTATGTTACTAAATTCAGAACGACCTAAAGCAATACCTACCCCTACCAATACCAAGTCCCTTGATTGTAATAGCCAAGGCAATATTCGGATGGACCCAACAAACGTCTATTATGCCGCTAGGTCTTTCTTTCACAGGTCAATGGACACTATTATGAATGGAATAAATTTTTGAGTTTTACAACCCCCCACCCCCTAACCACCCCAATTTCACCCCCACCCAAAAAAAATAGAAATGGTCAGGAACCCCTAAAACGCCTAAAAACAAAGTTTGAGCTGTTTTTACATTTTCAGTTTTTTTATTATTGCTGTGCCGCCACTGCCACGATTTCTCCAAAACATACGCGTTGTCTATCCTCGCCGTGGCAGTAATACTGTGTCAAAATTTCATTAAAATCCATTCGATAATTTTCGCGTTACGCAATAAAGAACGATCTAAAACAACACTCGGATGTATATGTTACGGTCAAAGATTATATTTCGGTCTTTAACGATATTGGCCGGTCATTATCGTGAATGTCCTATTACAGCGGGACGTCCTGATAATGACCGGCCAATAGCGTGAATATCCATGTAAACTGGGCACTGTTGATAAACTGGGAATGGATTTACGTTTTTACGACTTTGCCCGGGCAATCTCGTTAATGTCCGCTCAAGAGTGGGCTGTCAAGGTTTGAATGAAATATAGGTTATGTTATTCTCATTTTGCCATTTTTTTGTCTGTTTGTGTAAGTAGAGTGTGAGTTTAACAGCTTTAAGCATACAGTAGGTGATAAATATGAGTGCAATGCGTGAAAAATTCATTAAAATGCTGAACTTGCTTATTAAATCAAAGCGAAATGATAATAAGGCGTTTTTGAGTGGAAGTGAATACGAACAGCAAATTAGCAAATAAAAAGGCGCGAAAGAAGTGCTTTGTACCGAGAAGTCTAAGAGAACAACGAAACATTACAGAATAATACGCTGCTCTAACCTTTAATATCAACTTTGCCCATGTATTGATGGTCCATATCGTGAATGGCTGGACAAAGATGCAAAAAGTAAAATACTTTCAACCTTGTCCACGTCAGACGGGCATTCTCGTTATAGCCTGGGCAATAACGACATTGGCCTGCATATTTGGCTTCTAACGTTAATGCCCGGCCAATGTCATCAATGCCCAATTTACAACAGTGGCCGTAACATATACATCACAAATTCTAAGTCCCTTGGTTTCTACTATAAGCAAGGCAATATTCGGATGGACCTAAAAAATTGTATTATTCCGCTAGGTCTTTCGATTATGAATACGAGTACAACAAATTTTTCAGTTTTACAACCTCTCACCCTCCAACCACCCCAAATTCATCCCCACCCAAAAAAAGTAGAAAATTATCAGGAACCCCTAAAATGCCTAAAAACGAGGTTTGTGGAATATTTGAAATTTTTCGTTTTTTGCTAATTACTCCACCCCCCATACAACGATTTCCAAAATTATCGGAACATTACCTACTACGACACCACAACATATCGCTGCCCAAATTTCATCACAACCAATGCAGCGGTTACTGAGATTACGACGTTAGAAAAACGCCAACAGACAGACAGACAGACAGACCGACAGACAGACAGACAGACAGACAGACAGACAGACCGACGGAAATGAATGAGGTGGATTTTCGTTATGTAGACATCATAAAACGCCCAAAAAGCGTATCATCTCAAAATCGAAAATTTTCGCGATCAGAATACTCCCCTCACCTATCGGTGAGGGAAGTAAAAATGACGGAGTTGTATATGGCGCTTCGACTGAACAAAACAGTTTAATAAACTGGCATTGAGAAACACCGAATTTCCCCCTTATTATAAACATTTCATGCTGATGTCCGTAAGCTTGCTTTGTTTCTAAGGTACGTAGCTGTTGACGTTTCTAATATTCGTTACACTAAGTTCAAAAAACTATAGTTAAACAATTTTTTTACATGCAGCTATGTAAGATGAGTGTAGGTATGTGATATGTGGTCATATCTATGTGAGTTAAGCATGGATGATAAACTACAATCAAGGTTTTAGATATCACTAATCTCTGACAGCTCAGGAAGAGACGAATGAAATAGCAGTGACAGTTTCATATAATAATAATAATAAACGTCTTTTTATTAGGGCGAAGTTTAGCCGCAGGCTATACTTACACATACCACTCTCCAGTCTTGCTCTATGGGATATCGGACTGTTCTTTCTGCTATTAGGGGGACGAAACAGCGGATCACATAATATGCTCCTATCCTGTCCTGGAAAGACCTAGATTTCAGACTGTCAGGTTCACTCATCTGAAACCTACTGACTTAAAGAACGTTTTACCCAACAAGATCATAGTCTTCATCAAAAGGTGTGGATTGTACTATGAACTCTAAATAGGTGTGTGCCCGATACTTTAGACTGTCAGCCGTGTCAACAGCGGCTAGTCATAACTAAAAATCCTCCAGAATAAATTTCGACACATGCTTTGACGACATTCATACGTACAGGGCTACACTTGGTGCGCGTACCGTTACTGACGAGTAATTGACGCTTAACAATATACAGGGTGGGCCAATAGTGCGTGGACGGAGGATTGTGGGCTTACTAAAAAATATTTCAAAAATCTGTCAATCGATCATGGTAGGGACCCTTAAGGGCTATAATGTAAAAATATTTTCACTCAAATTTTGACGTTCATACAGGGTGATTCATATCAAACTTACATTTTTTTTAATGGAACCCCCTATATATTATTGCATATTTGGATTCCTTGGTTAATTCTAGTGTGACTTTATGTATCACACATGGAACTTTAGACGAACCGTTTAGGCGCAAATCACCATTTTTGGTATACGTAGGTATCAGAAAAAAATTGAATATCGCAGCGATTATAAAACTTAGAAGGCCGTGACTTTGCCGTACGACTAAGCATGGAATGCGTCACTTTAGGTCAGAGGGCTAAATTTGAATTCTTTTTGCACTTGGAGAAATCAGTAGATTAATTAAGGAAACTTCAATCATAGATAACTTGATTTTTTCAAATAGAAATGCCTATTTTGGTGTAAAAAATCAAATGTAAAATTTAATTACCTTTCTAACGATATAGCATTCTCGATATCAATCTTTTTTGGTTTTCATTTTATTTCAAATTTTCTGTCAAATCGGCGTTTTTCAATTTTCCTGCGTGCAAGCAACCTAGCAGGCCATGAAAAATAAACAAAAGCTCGTTAGTATGGAAGAAACCAACTAACTTAGTAGAAAGATGCAAACTAACTAGAGCAACGAGGCAAGATTATGCAAATTCCTTACAACATATTAGCTCTAACCGGATACAACAGCCGCAAGATATCTAATGCCAATGAGTAGCTGGGGTATGGCAGAAGTGTTTGTTTTTCACAGCATACTAGCTATTGATGTCTACAAGAGCTTGACAACATTCCAAAATGATTAAAAATTTTGGAACAAAAGGAAAACTGCCAGCGATTTTTGCGTACAGTCTAACATCTTTAGAATGAAATTTCACATTTAACGGGATAAAAAAAATAGACATTTCCGTTTAGTTAAGTCAAAAGTGAAAATATCTCCAACTGGAGCATTCTGAACATCTATTGAAATAATGCTAGAATTTTTTAATTACGCTATGTTGTAATTGTGTTTTTCTCATGTAGTTTTCTGCGAACTAAATTATATTTTACAATTCAAACAGACTGCAAATCAAGTTTCACTTTCCGCGATTTTGCTAATAAGTAGAAGTACCTACTGAAGAATTTGAAGGGTTCCAGTCAGAGGTATCATTACTTTTGACTTACGGAAATGGCTACTTTTTTATAGCGTTAAATGTGAAAATTTATTCAAAAGACATAGATATTCTACTGCCAGCAACAATCAGTAGTAGTTTCCCTTTGATTAAATATTATTTTAATGACTTTGGAAATTGGCTAATAGCTAGTAGGCTGTGAAAAATGAGCGTTCTTGTTACCGCTATTGTTTCTGGTTAGAACTAATATGTTGTAAGGAATTTTCATAATCTTGCCTCGTTGCTCTAGTTAGTTTGCATCTTTCTACTAAGTTTGTTGGTTTCTTCCATATTAACGAGCTTTTGTTTATTTGTCATGGCCTGCTAGGTTGCTTGCATGCAGCAAAATTGAAAAACACCGATTTGACTGAAAATTTGAAATAAAACGAAAACTAAAAAAGATTGATATCGAGAATGCTATATCGTTAGAAAGGTAATCAAATTTTACATTTGATTCTTTAAACCAAAATAGGCATTCCCATTTGAAAAAATCAAGTTATCTGTGATTAAAGTTTCCTCAATTAATCTACTGATTTCTCCAAGTGCAAAAAGAATTCAAATGTATTCCTCTGACCTAAGGTGACGCATTTCATGTTTAGTCGTACCGCAAAGTCACGGCCTTCTAAGTTTTATAATCGCTGCGATATTCAATTTTTTTCTGATACCTACTTATACCAAAAATGGTGATTTGCGTCTAAACGGTTCATTTAAAGTTCCATGTATGATACATAAGGTGCACAATAGAATTGACCAAGGAATCGAAATATGCAATAATATATAGGGGGTTCCATTAAAAAAAATGTAACTTTGATATGAATCACCCTGTATAAACGTCAAAATTTAAGTGAAAATATTTTTACGTTATAGCCCTTGAGGGTCCCTACCATGATCAAGTGACATATTTTTGAAATATTTTTCAATAAGCCCACAATCCTCCGTCCACGCACTATTGGCCCACCCTGTATAGACGAAAAAATGAATTTGTTTTGGCCATGCATTTTTGCAAATTTTTAGATACTGAATCAATTCCTTGTTCACAAAAATAATCATTATTTTTTGGCAATACCGATGTTACTAGGATGGTCCTAACTTGCAGGATTGCCAATTCAGACCACTACTAAAAAACTAAATCTAAAATGCACTTTGCGTCAGCTGTCAAGCCAGTCTAAAGTATCAGATAACAGAGTATAGACAGAATAGCGTCATAATGTAAGGAAATATAATCTCAGTTCTTTTCTAAGTTTAGTATTTGATGTATATAGTAAGTTTCTTTCGTTATAATTAAAGTCTGCCACGACATGTTGTAGCCACACATGTACACAGATTGCACATAGCCTGATGTCGACACATCCTAACATAAAGTGAAATATTTAAATTGGCTTTTGTAGCGGCCGTTTGAAAATACACTGCATAATCTCGCACTGTTCCAAATTAGCCCCCGCTTTCGCTATATTTGCATAGAAATACCCTGCAACAACTAGCAACGCATATAGGGTGCACATATCTACATATGTCGGTTCCAACTCTGCCGTTAAAGCTATGCAGCTTTATCCGATTGCTGATTTGTGGTTCCACGCGAATTGCCGGATTTAGCTAATTGCTTAATGCATAAGCTATGATTGCCCTTTTTCGTCAACGTTAGGTCCTCTCAATGATTGTGGTCATTTGCTTGGGAAAATTATACTTTTTACTTCCCACACCGATTTTAAGCGTTTTATGATCCCTACATAAGCAATCATGAAATGAAATTAACCATATAAAAATAGCTGAACCTTTGTTTAAGCGACTGAAGATTGTCTAACAAAATATGTCTCGTCCTAGTTCCTACAGAGTGAGATGTAAGAAACCATTTACAGGAGTTTTTGTGTAGATGTATTTCAGGGCGGGTGTGCGATGATTTGGTTACAAGTGGATCTCAGTCCATAGCTTCATGCAATGAGTATATAATAAAAATGAAGTCAAGTTGATTGATTCAGTACTTCCCACGCATTACGATGATACCAGTTCATTATTTTCCCATAGTATGAAGCTTTAGTCCGAGATTTCTTTGCAACTAAATCATCGCCCCCCCCCCCCCCCCAATTGTCTTATGCCGCTAGGTCTTTCTTTTACAGGTCAATGGACAGCCTATTATCAATACTACAAACTTTTCAGTTTTGCAACCTACCAACCCCCTCCCCCATAGCCACCCCAATTTCACTCGCACCTAAACAGAATGTAGAGAATGATCAGGAACCACTGAAATATCTAAAAACGAAGTTTGAGCTGTTTTCATATTTTTTGTTTTTTTGATTTTGCTACGTTGCCACTGACACAAAGCAATAAATACTTGTCCCTTAGTTTCGGTAATAGGCAATGCAATGTTCGGATGGACCTAAAAAGGTGATTTATGTTGCTAGGTTTTCCTTAACAGGTCAGTGAACAGCCTATTATTATAAATAGAACAAATTTTTTTGTTTTTCAACCCTCCACCTCCCAACCACTCAAATTCCACCCTCACCCAAATAAAGCAGAAGGAAATGATCAGGAACCTCTAAAACGCCTAAAAACGAAGTTTGAGCTGTTTTTGTATCTTTAGTTTTTTTATTATTTCTGCACCGCCACTGGCACGATTTATGGCAATGTTCGGATGGATCTAAAAAAAGTTATTTATGTCGCTAGACCTTTCTTCACAGGTCAGTGGACAGTCTAATATGAAAGCAACAAATTTTTCAATTTTGCGACCCCCCACCCCCCAACCACCCCAATTTCACTCTCACCCAAAAAAAGTAGAAAACGGTCAGGAACCCCTAAAACGCCTAAAAACAAAGTTTGAGCAGCATTTAATTTTTTTTGTGCCACGACCCATGCACCGATTTTTAAAATTATAGAAACATTACCTACTACGATCTCACAGCATATCGCTGCCCAAATTTCACCACAATCCATGCAGCAGTTACTGAGATAACGAGGCTAGAAAAAACGCGGCAAACAGACAGACGGACCGACAGGCAGACAGATAGACAGACAGACCGACGGAAATTAGTGACGTGGATTTTCGTTATGTATCGTTATCGTTATCATAAAACGCCCAAAATCGAAAATTTTCGCGATCACCTATCGGTGTGGGAAGTAAAAAGATATCACCGTTATGCGTGGGAAGTACTGAGTCAATCGACTTGAGTCCGTTTTTTCTTTGTTAAAGCCAAGTCGGACCTTCAGGCTAATAAACCACAATAATTGGAGAACTCAGTCGCCCAACTCGCGGCGAATATGTTCAAAACAAGAAATATAATATAATTAAAAGCTTTCTCGTCTTCTCGTTTCGATGTATTCTATTGAATTGGTTGGAAATCCAATTAATGGTCCTCGATAATACGCTGCTTGAAATATTCAAAGCCTCATTGAGCACAAGTTACACCCTCATAGAGTGGAGTTTTTAATAAAAGCTTTCGGTACCTCCTACCGGACTGCTTTTTACTTCAAATTAAAATATTAATCTTCCTTTTGATATTCCGCTGTTGCCTTTTTGTGTTCCATCTATGAGGGATATAAAGGATACGCTCTCGAGTTCTGTGTAGTGTGGAAAAAGTTTCCAGCGCCGAGTTACAACTTGGAGCTCCAGCTCCTCTTTGAGATTAATCTGCGGTTATAAATTCTCCACTAACTGTGCGTGAAACCGAACTTACTCGTTAGATTTGTGGATGAAAAAATACTGAAGCTGAGGATATTTCTATAATTTTGATATACGGGTTTTACGCCCAATGGTCAAAGGATGACTACAAATATAAAGAAATCTCAATTCAAGAATTCTGATAAACTTACAATAATATTCTTGTGACAATAACATCTCTCCTGCCTCTAAGAAAATGTACTTGATCAGAAAAAGTGGAATCAAGTTGATTGACTTAATATTTCCCACACATTACGGTGATACCAGTTTATTATTTTCCCATAGCACAAAAAAATGTCTTTCTTTCACAGGTTAATGGACACCCTATTATGAATACACCAAATTTTTCATTTTTACAACCACCCATCCTGCAACCGACCCGTGTGGGGTCGGGTTAGAATATCTCCCATCGTATATCCTGCGTGTCGTAAAAGGCGACTAAAAGGAACCGAACTACTGTCGGTATAAGCAGTAACCTCTTCTCAACCAACAGCCTTGGGTGGAGGAGTTGAGAAGAGTCAGGACACCTCCTTGTCCTTGGGGTGAGAAATCGCCCCTAAAGGCGGATGAACCAGTAGGTACCATCTGGTCAACAACATGAGGATGCAGAAAGCAAATGGGAAACTACTGCATTAAAGATCTTAAAGATATCCCAGGAGAAACTCGTAAAATGAGTAAATGCATTTTACGAGTTCACAACATGTCTGTTAAGATACTGTGACTATGACGATGATGACCCCCCCAACCATCCCAATTTCACTCCCACCCAAAAAAAGTAGTCAATGATCAGAAACCCTTGAAACGCCTAAAAACGGAGTTTGAGCTTTTTATATTTCTAGTTTTTTATTATTGTTGCGCCACTGACACAATTTATAAATACCATAAGAGTTTTTCACCCTCGCCAAGGTAACAATACCCGATTACTTCCAGTACTTTGGAAGTCACCGAAGTGAAATAGCTTCTGTAGATGCCATCCACTCGTGGTGGCGAAACGTCAAGCCTTAACGCTAAACGACGCCGGCCTAAAAACCCAAGAACCACAAATTCATATATTAAAGTAGCTATAAAAATATCTTAAATTGCTGTTAGGGTTAATGTTGCTTTTTTTATATATAAACTCGGCAACATCGAACATTTTTGTCCGCATTCCTTTTGTAGCTTAAGATCCGCTGGTCAGATAATGAGAGGATAAAGGCATTAGCTTTGCCTAGCCATTAGACTGCTACTCTCGAAACCGGATATATGAGTGCTGACGACGCTGATGTGTTCTCAGTTTCTTGGGAGTCGCCGACTACGTAACAGTTTCTGAGAATTCCATACTTCGCGCAGGCGAAGCGGAGCGTGTCGACATATTAATACGAATATAAGTGCATATTAATCTAGACCAGAGAGCACATTTCAGTCTTTTTAAAACCACACTATGAGCCTCATCCGCTTTATAATGCGCACGCCACGATCAACTTAAACAAGCTTGTCAAAGCCTAGTTCTCAGCCATTATCTTAAAGCATCCCGGAAGTTTGATGCAAACAGATGCACCTCCTTGTGCAACTTCGCTAAGAAGTATTAATGTCGATTGGGAGTTATTCATAAGACGAGACGACGCCGAAGCGCCTCCTAATTCCCTAACTTTTTGATAACTTCCATAAAGCTTTTCAAGTAAATTATGTTCTCGGTTTGTTGGCGTAACGCGTCCTTAAGGTAATGGAAATGCTGATTTTGCAAGCAGGCTAATGCATCCATCAGACGCAACGGGGAAATTAGAATAGCTCAGCGTGTTTAATACTTTCTCGACTGTATAATGAAGCAACTTATAGCTTTCCTTTGTTACCAAAAACACGACATACAAAACGATAGTGTACACGATTGGCAAGCAGATATCTAGAAGTACAGGTGACACATTGACAACAGTGACTGTTCAAAAGACAGCGTAAGGCCCAGTTTCACAATCGGCAGTTAACCAGAGGTTAAAAGAAAATTAGTGGTTTGCGAATATTTTACTTTTGATAATCGGCGGTTTAAGTCAAGAGCTCTGGTTATCCAGTTGTTAAGTTAACCCAATGATAACTCTGACGTTTGTTGTGGTCAACCCACTGACAATAGATCCACCGGTCAACCGATGAGACATAAGGATGCTTTGGAGGTTATAAAAATATGCATTTTGACATTGACGTCTAAGACATCGATGGATTTTGATTATATATAGCCTATTGTGACACAAGTCAAAAATATGAATACAAAAGTTAGGTTTATTTGTCAAGGGTTAGCCGTAAAAAAGGATAATAATAATAATAATAAGTCTTTATTCAGGGATCATCTGATGATGACATAGAATGTGTCAGGATTGTTACAAAACAAATTGTCAAAATTGTAGTCATATACAACACTGCATCAAACAACCAACATATATAATGTAACATACTGTATATTATGGTATTCGTGTATTTGTATTAGTTGTCATTGGTTGTCATACATGATGTAAAGTCAAAGTGCTAGGTTAGATCTTTTGATGTGTAAACGTCATCGAATCGTCTAGAGCTTGTCTAGAGTTTTCGAGAATGACGGATGGATTCTAGAAATGTCATCGAATTCTCTAGATGGTTCGATGAAATATATATAAGTCGCCATGGGTAGCGTGGCAGTTCAGTTGAGTTGAGTTCTAGTTGAGATAAGCTTAAGAGATATTGTATTGAGTTGAGAAGTAAAGCGGTGAAAGTTACGTCCAGTTTGATTCTTTGGTGAAGAAAAAGAGGCCGTCGTGACAGTTGGTGTCAGAAGTGGGATCATCCATCAAATCAAACCAGGAAGAGGAGTCATGAAGTGAGTACAGCGTCAGTCAATGCCTGTAACCAGAGCTATGGCATCCGAAATGAGTGCATTGATGGCTATAATACAAGAAATGAAGGCAGACATGAGAAACAGCGTAGAACAAACAGCCGTGAACGTGGAAGAAAAGCTAAAGAACCACCAGGATGAGGCAGTCCTGAACCTAGAAGAGAAGCTAAAGCAACACCAGGACGAGGCAGTCGTGAACCTAGCTAAAGTACCATCAAGATGAGGCACTCGCAGGTTTGAAGAGTGACTTGAAAAGTGGAGAGGAGCTGGTAATGACTAGATTGGAGGAGCAGAGACAGGCCGTAAGGCAAGCATTAGAAAATCAAGATCAGCGTACTAGTGCTATGGAGACATCACAAAAGCACATCGAGGAACAGCTAGCGACATCACAAAAGAACGTTGAGCAACAGCCGCAGCAAGTGGAAGATCAAGTCAAGGAAATCGTGAGAGAGGAGCTGCTAGAGCTTGGTGCAGGTGAGCGTTGTTTAACAGCTGTACCATCCGCTTTTCCTGATAGACACAGTAGCGTAGTAGCAAAGCCCTATCCGTACAATGAAAAAACATCCTGGGACATTTATTATATGCAATTTGAAAACATCGCACGTATGAATAACTGGTCAAGTGAAGAAAAAGCTTGTGTGGTGACATCTATGCCTAGAGACTCTGCTGCAGCTATTTTGGAAAATCTCTGCTCATCAGATCTACGTGACTATGATAAGATACGAGTACGCTTTGGAGATGCACACTTAGCAGAGCTGCTGCATGGCCAGCTGCATAACCGGACACAACAAGCTAAGGAAGATCTAACCACATTTGCATACGAAGTCCAAACTAAACGAGCATTCGTCAGCAGTCCCATCGAGACACAGGAATACGTCGCTGCTCGTCAGTTTGTCGAAGGAATTGCCGACCTGAACGTTCAGAGAATCGTAAGACTATCCAGTCCCAGAACCTTACAAGACGCTTTGGACAAAGCTCTAGAAATTGAAGCGGCCACAAAAGCCACGCGAATGACACGGAGGGTGCGCTCTGTAGAACAAGATGATGAAGCTGAAGTCAGGGCCACATCGTTCGTTCCAACAAGAAGAGGTGGTAGCTTCCAAAGAAACCAAGTTCGCAGAAATACAGAGGGAACTGAGAAGTTTACATGCTGGAGATGTGGGCAGAAGGGGCACCTTAGAGTAGGTTGCCGCATACAGGTAGATAAGATGCAGATGGCTGTAGAAAGAGCAGATGAATATGCAAGCAAAATGAAATCTATGCAAGGCACGATCAACTCAATGAAAGAGCAGTTTGACAGAAACGGGAATGTGTGGGTATTTAAAGCAAGTTTGAAAGGGACAAAAAGAATCTGTTGAAGAAAAATGACCAGCACGAGGCAGCCTTGAGAAAGCTCAACGAAAAGCACCACAGAGAAGTTTCTGCTTTGAAAAATGAAATCAAGAGATTGGAGGCTTTGGATCAGCCGAAGAAAGCGGAGGATAGATGTGATCAAGTCAAGGACGAAAATGCAAGGCTCAAACAGAAGATTACCCAGCTGGAAGCTGAGAACGCATCCTTAAAGGAATATCTAGACCACGCGATTGTGCAGGCCAAAAAGACCGCGGTCAAGGAAGACGAGTCAAGGTTGAGAGAAAGGTTAGTGCATCATGAAGCAGGAACCAAGAAGATGAAACCAGATATGACAGATACGCTTCATAGTGTGAGAAAGGTCATGGAAGACTTGTATAAACCAAGAGATGTTGACAATAAGATGAGAGAGCAACTGGCGAATTTGGAAGATGAGAACGTTCGAATGAAAAAGGAGCTGGAAGACGCTTTGGCTGCAGCAAAGGCTGATAGTTCTGGGCTGAAACAATTGAAGTACGGACATAATAAGATAAAGCAGAAGATTGCGCAGATTGAAAGCGAGGTCGATAGTGATAGGCTAAAGAAGAATCCGAACAAAGTCATTGAAAATGGAAACAAAGGTGTATACGAGATATCAGCGATGCAAAATGACGATGTAGATTTGAAGCAGATACTGGCGCAGCTGGAGAGAGAAAACGCGAAGGTAGGGACCCAGCTTAACGTTGCGCTCAAGGACGTGTCATGGGGCTCTGATCAAGCCGCGCAACTCACGAGCGAGAATGGTAAGCAGAAGATCAGGATCACGCAACTGGAAGACAAACTCAGCAGACTCACTAAGGAACTGGAGAGCAACCTGAGTGACGAGAAGGGAGTGTCGAGAGTGGACAACCGACAAGACGAAAAGGTGCAACTGAAGAGAATGATAATAGAGCTAGGAAAAGAGAATCCTGCTGGAGCTGAAAATGAGAATCGCAAGTTGGGCAAAGAATATCGCAGTTACGAGGGGATCTGGTATGGTTTTGCAACACACGATGAAAGAAAGGGTAGATGTCCGAAGCTACAACGCCATGGAGAGGAACCCTACGTGGTGACAAAGCGCCTCAACGACGCAGTCTACAGGTTACGTACGGAAAGTGGAAAACCGAAGGTCGACTATGCTGATGTCTGTGGTGATACAAGAATCGAAGTTGTTCGTCGAGGACGCCGAACGCTAAGGGGGGAAGAATGTAACATATTATGGTATTCGTGTATTTGTATTAGTTGTCATTGGTTGTCATACATGATGTCAAGTCAAAGTGCTAGGTTAGATCTTTTGAAGTGTAAACGTCATCGAATCGTCTAGACTTTTCGAGAATGACGGATGGATTCTAGAAAATTCATCGAATTCTCTAGATGGGACACCCTATACATTATTCCATATTTGAATTCTACTAGTGATTTCCGTTCTTCCAATATAGGGTGTTGTTACATTATACAGGGTATTTCAAAAGTTATGACCATTTTTGTATCCAAATCGCGGTCAAATGAACGTACTGTATATCAAAAAGTAATAAATCAAAAATTGTTTTTTTACCTAAAAAGATTAAAAATGTCCTCTAGTTTTAAAATCGGCTATAAAAAAAAGCCCGTGACGCATACTCGTATACAGGGTAAAAATCTAGATTTTGCATTCTACATTAAATGTAGAATGCAAAATCTAGATTTTCTCCCTTTTTTTAAATGTAACCCTCAATATTTTATTATACCAAAGAATTGCTTTTAATATGCTCTTTCATCTTTGTATAGCACTTGTTATGGCTGCATTCATTAGTTTCTGAGATATTTCGATTTTTCTACAAATTTTATTTTTCCTTAACAAACAACTAAAATGTAAGGCCACAATAGTACTTGATGAAGGCAAAACACTGAATTAACGAGATAATATATGTAGGTCAAGTGTGCTGACGAAACAATTTTATAGACGTCATGTATAATTATCAAGCAGATGTATCAGGTAGGCTACGAAACATTATACTACACAGTCCAAATAAAACGATTCTGCAGTCTTTCAAAAGCATTTTTTTTAGAGTGCCTCCGTTCTGGATATTGCTGTTCATAGTTGATATATTCTAGAAGCAAGTAGACAATTTCTCAAAAATTCTTCTAAATACCCTCAATGGAGAAATTAATTTTCAAAGCTGGTTTTTCACACAGTACGGAATTATTGAGCAGGTTAAGAAAGCTGTCAATTTTTCAAAGCCTACCTGATAAATCTGCTTGATAATTATGCATCACGCCTACAAAATTGTTTCCTCAGCATACTTGACTTTATTATCTCGATGATTTAGGGTTTTGACTTCATCAAATAGTACCATGACTTTATAATTCAGTTGTTCCTTAAATAAAAAACAAATTAGATAGTACTTTCTCAAAATAAATAAAGTTCAGTGCACAAATAGAAGGTATACTTTAAATTTACCGAAAAATCGTAATATCTCGGAGACTGATGGGCGTAGGTACTACAAGTGCTATACAAGGATGAAAGAGCATATTAAAAGCAATTCTTTGGGATAATGAAATATTGAGGGTTACATTCAAAAAAAGAGAGAAAACCTAGACTTTGCGTTCTACATCACCCTGTGTACGAATATGCGTCACGGGCTTTTTTTATAGCAGATTTTAAAACTAGAGGATATTTTTAATCTTTTTATGTAGAAAAAAAACAATTTTTGGTTCATCACTTTTCGATATACAGTACGTTCATTTGACCGCGATTTAGATACAAAAATGGTCATAACTTTTGAAATACCCTGTATAATGTAACAACACCCTATATCGGAAGAACGGAAATCATTAGTAGAATTTGAATATGGAATAATACATAGGGTATCTCATTTAAAAAAATGCATGTTTGCATCACCACGTAGTTATGGATCACCCTGTATAAATCTAAATATTTTCTGAGCAAGGACTATATCCGTGGCTACAACTTTTATATTAAACTTTTTTTGCTATCTTCTACAATATTCGAGTTATCAACCGAGCCGGTACTAAAAACTCACCCTGTATATAAGCCGCCACGGGTAGCGTGGCAGTTCAGTTGGGTTGACTTCTAGTTGAGATAAGGTTAAGAGATCTTGTATTAAGTTGAGAAGTAAAACGGTGAAAGTTACGTCCAGTTTGATTCTTTGGTGAAGAAAAAGAGGCCGTCGTGACAATATGTTTACCGATACACACATTAAAAAAACACAGATAACAATAATACCAAATAACAGGCACAAAAAATAAATAAATAAATTAGATAAGGAGAAGAATCTCACCAGGTGAATATTAATAATAGTATAGTTAAAAAAACAAAAAAATTCCTATATAATTATATTATACAAAGATACTCAGAGATGGAATAGTAGCCTTTCCTTATTAGCAGAGACTTAACTTCCTTGTTGAATACATATGGGTTGGCTATTTTGATATTGTTAGGCAGTTTGTTAAAAAGTTTTATGCCCATGTACTTAAGACTGGACTCTATAATGGACAACCTATGTGCTGGTATCTCCGGGATATGCGAATTTCTCGTAGTATAGGTGTTGTTCCTGCTAAGTGAATGAAAACTGCTGTGATTAGTTTTTACATAAAGTAGCATCTCATATATATAAACGGTGAGAATGCCTAGATTAGCAAACCACTCTCTATAGCTAGTTCTATTGAGCACCCCAACAATCAGCCTAATTATTCGCTTTTGGATTAAGAAAACCCTGTTTGCTTCTCGGGAGCAACCCCAGGCAATTATGCCGTAACAAGCAGTAGAATGAAAATATGCGTAATAATAAGTTAAAATTACCGATCTTTCTACTAAAATCTCAGTTGATTTATACAGTAGCAAATTGGTATAAGCCTTTTAGAGATATAATCAACATGTATATTCCATTTACAGTTATATAAGGTCGATTCCCAAAAATTTCACTGAATCACCTTGCCTGATACTACCCTCACGAGACTTAACGAGGAGGCTATGGTTCAGACCAGAAGTGTAAGAAAACTGGAGGAACATGGTTTTTTTTGGTTTAGCTTTAGGCCATTTTGAGAAAACCAATCATTGACTTTGACCAGTTCTTTTGATGCAGATCCAGCTAAGTCTGAAGTACTACACGCATAATGAGGAATATCAAAAAAGTTTGTTCCGGATACTAAAGACTGAAAAGGATCTAGTGTGACGTTACTCAGGTGGTATAATGCCCGGTTTACATCGACATTTTCTACGCGAATTTATTCATTGCTCAATCCATGGTCGTCTTCAAGGTCAAAATGATTGTGTTTTACAACTGTGAATAAAACCATGGATTTTGTGACAGCGTGCAGTGCTGCTAACACTGTTGCTGTGATATGATTAGCGGTTTTCGCAAGACCTATTTAATTCGTATTTGTTTGTGGCCTTTTGACAGTAACACTCTCAATTTGGTTGCGAGTTTTTATTCAGAAAATGTTTAATAATATAAAGAGACGGGTATGCAACATGCATGACATGACCAAATGATTTTTAAGGTTCGCACTACCGAATTTTACGTCAAACTTGACCACAGATTAGAACAGGTTCTAAATCCAAGAAGAAATCCATCGACTTATTTGACGTCAAACTCCTGTTTTACCCTTGTCAATTTAGATCAGAAACTGAATCCACGAATTAAAACCATGGATTTATTGTTGATGTAAAACGGGTATAAGAAGTCTAAAGATGGTTGTGAATCAGTTGAAGATGAACCCCGTCTCGGTCGGTCACAGGCTGTGCGAATTACCACGAAAATCGACGGCTTTCTGAAAAATGAAATAATTAGTTTCTTACGGTTCTGTTACAAAATCAATAGGCAATGCCGGAGGCGGCGACATTGTCTGTTTTATTGAATTTCAAAGCACACCGACTCGGTGCCTGCGGTAGTAAGATTTTAGCGATCCCTAGCATAATATTTGCCTATTCTCCCGGCAACAATTAATATCTCTCACACAGGAAGGAAGGAAGGCCCGAAGGGGCCATTATGAAGTCTTTGACGCGCAATTAAGGCCAATGAGGTCAGCGCGTCGCATGCTCACAGGCGTATCATGTGGAGCGACTTAAAAGTACTATGTAGATGCTAATTACTGAATCTACGGCAGTCACCACAATAGAAGTGATAAGTAATTAGGCTGGCTCTCATGAAATTTTGAAATTCATGTCCTTTGAGTTTTAATGAAAATGTAATGAAGGCATTGTGGTAACTGTTATTTTGTTGCAATCGGCATCACTGTCCTGACAATAGTATCAATCGTAAATTCAAAATTATATATGTAAATTCAAAAATACTTTATTCATCGAGTTCTTAAAATCCTTCCCTCACTTTGTCTCAAGATACTAATCCAATTGCTTTTATATGCTTGGACTTCCAAAAATATTAAATAAATGAATCCAACTTTTGCTAATCGATCAAAAATACAATACATTTTATGAGATATTCTCAACCTGTATACTTATTTTAACTATTATACTACTAGCTCTGACCTGAGATCAACTGGCCAGTTGTATCGTGGGTGGAACTCATTTTTTCTAAATGACTATTAAAAAAATCATATCGTTTTACATTAATGCTGTTAATATTGTACTTGAAGGTTACAGAACAATTTTGGAGTAATGGATGTCAAACAGACATCAAAGAAATATACATTTCATGTACGTTTGTCGAACTTCCACATCCACCGCATGTCCCTTAAATTTACATAATGTACGTCTAATATACATGCATAGTATATCTAACATAGACCAGGTATGTACATGCACATTCATAACATATACCATGTATATACAGTGTACAGGGTGACCTAATAAGAATGGACGCCAGCAATATCTCAGTAACCGTTAACCATCTAACTTCGAACAAAAAATATTGTTAGGTAAATCGGCTAAGAGAAATCGCTGGAAATTATTTTCAACTTTCGCAAATGGCCGCTAGAGGGCGCAACTGTTACGGTCTATCAGAAAAACGGCTTTTTCTCAAAAAATATGCAAGTAAATGTATATTATAAATTCGACCATCATGTAAGCAGGACAATTCTCGATTTTTTTTGTTAACAGTTTTTTACCCTATCTTGTAATATGTAGTGGTGGGGGAATGTCAAAGAAGTGTTTCTTCAAATGGCCATAACTTTGGCATAAGTTAACAGAATTAAACAAGCTCGGTCTCTTTTGAAGTAGCTTTTCTCACCTAATAATCCGTTATATAAAAATTATCCAAGCTTATCTTGACTTAGTAGTTACAGGGCGGTATTTGACATCAGAACAATTATTACGCATTATTATAAAAAATTCAAATAGTATGGTATATCTAGTTTAACACAAGTATATAAAGGACGAAATTCTTAAAAAGTCAGTGCAAGTTTCAACTTCCTATCTATTTTCAAACCGGAGATATCAATAAAACAAGTATTATGACAGGTGTGCTGTGAGATTCAGAAACAACTCCTGCCCTATAGGAATATAGCCTCCGTCACATCGTTTTAGCAATCATTCTATAGATAATACTTAAGTAAAACCACTAGAAATCATATTTTACCTTTTTGAAGCAACCGACAGGTGGCGTAGTGGTCGTCAATAAGTACTGTATACAATTTTCAAAATAATGGAATTTTTAAAAGAAACAAACAAAAAGAAATTACAGATAAAATTGATTATTATATTTTTTATTATTAAACGCCAATTTGAGCTGGTCACAAAGGGTTATATGAACTCCACAAGCAAATATAGTAAGAAAAATAAATGTGAATAGATCTTAAAAGCTAAGACCAATTAACAGCAAAATCAAGCAAAATAAGACGGTATAACAACAAGGATAACCAACAAAAAATACATAAACCTAATTAACATGCAGATAACATACCAATTGTCATTGTTGCTTAAGATGTTTAATGGCGTCGTCGTTTCAGATGCACTTATGCATCCATTCACAGGTGGATAAACCTGCCAGTTTGAGCATCTAGAGCAACACTGAAAATGGGCATAGTATACGGGTGTGAGTTAAGTTTATGCATTTTATATGTTAATTTTGTTGTTATACCACGTTACTTTACTTTATTTTGTTGTTAATTAGCTTCAATTTTTAAACTCTATTTACATCGATTTTTTCTTACTGTTTGCTTGTTGAGTTCATATAACACTTTGTGTTCAGCTCAAATTGACGTTTAATGGTCATAACAATAATAATCAATTTTATACTGTAACTTATTTTTATTTGTTTCTTTTAAAAGTTCCATCATTGTGAAGATTGAATACAGAACTTATTGGCGACTATTGTGCCACCTGGTGATTATTTTATAAAGGCAAAATATGCTTTTTGTAGTTTTACTTGCGTATTATCTATAGAATGATTACTAAAATGATGTGACGCAGGCTATATTCCTATAGGGCAGCAATTGTTTCTGAATCTCACAGCACACTTGTCATAATACTTGTTTCATTGATATCTCCGGTTAGAAAGTAAATAGAAAGTTGAAAATCGCACTTAATTTTTAAGTATTTCGTCCTCTATATATTTGCGTTAAAATATATATACCACGCTATTTGAAATTTTCGTAATAATGCGTCATAATTGTTACGATGTCAAATGCCGCCCTGTAGCTACTAATTCAAGATAAACTTGGATAATTTTTATATAACAGATTATTAGGTGAGAAAAGCTCTTTCAAAAGAGACAAGCTTGTTTAATTCTGTTAACTTATGCAAAAGTTATGGCCATTTAAAGAGAAACTTTTTTGACATTCCCCCACCTTTACATCTTACAAGATAGGGTAAAAAACTATTAATAAAAATAATCGAATATTGTCCTGCCTACATGATGGTTGAATTTGTCATATACCTTTATTTGCATATTTTTTGAGAAAAAGCCGTTTTTCTGATTGACCGTAACAGTTGCGCCTCCTAGCGGCCACTTGCGGAAGTTGAAAATAATTTCCAGCGATTTCTTTTAGCCGATTTACCTAATAATATTTTTTGCTCGAAGTTATATGTTTAACGGTTACCGAGATATTGCCGGCGTCCATTCTTATTAGGTCACCCTGTACATATAGTGAATATCGAATTAATAGATAGGTATACCCACAAATGGAACATAAACGTCTAATGGATGTGAAACGGTAATAAAAAAATACATTTCATGTACGTTTGTTTGTCGCGGACTTTCACATCCATGGTATATCCATTAAATGTACATTTATGTATCTACTTAATGCACATGCATGGTGTATGAAAGTTCAATGTCTCTCCGTAGAGGCAGAAAGATAAACAAACCTTATACTTTCAGTATGTATTGTTATTAATTCAAGTTCCAATTAAAATAATAATACTTGTCAAAATCGATTACTGTGATTGTCATCTCTTTCCTGTTGAATGGCATGCCTGAAGTCACAGAGAAGTCAAGGTTATAAAATTTTTAGGTGGGTTGCCCTGCCTACGACTTACCGTCAAACGCTGGATGCGAGTGTTATCAGTAGCCAGAAGATACCGGTGCACAATATTTCACTCACTTCACAAGGACGCGAACTCCGGAACGACCAAAAATCAGCAATGGCGGCGCTAGTTTTCGTTAGCGCAGGCGTAAACTACTAGATGAATATATAATACTTAGACCAACATCTTATGTATATTCACGTATGAATATATATTATATATAGTACCTAGACCAACATCTTATGTATATTCGCATATGGATATACTTACGTGTATGTACATAGTATATTACACTAGTGCATACCATTTTTCATATGTACATTCAACGACCTATTAATATTCAAAACACACATGTTCAAACTGGAATATCTAATGTACATTCTGTAGATGTACATAATATCCATATGGTGTTATGTGGGATACTATAGCACAGTCTCATCATTTTCTAATACACCCTACTAGAAACCGTCCAGGACGAGTGGAAATTTCTGTATGAGGCGCCACTGAGATACAAAAGAGAGATAGAGAGCTCAGATTAGGCTTGATTGCAAAATCAATCGGTTCAAAGTCGTACTTTATCACTGTCATCGGCATTTTACACTGTCTTTTGTTCGAACGGTTATACGCTGCTAATATGACTAATAACTCTGCCGTTTTGGTAATCAATTTCGAATTGAAATCGAATTATTCTACGCCTGATGTACGACTTTGAAAGGAATCGCCGATTGAAAAATGCTGTTTTTCGTTTTTGATCCGTTGTAATACCCAAATATACGCTATTCGTTCCACCTTTTAGATGCTGATGAGTTGACGGTATAAATGATGGATAAGCTCGCCTCACCTGAAAACGGGAAAGTCGTATCACGTAGACTGACTCTGCAATCCAGGTGTATTTCAGAGGCCCATAAAAGGAACTATATGCATTTGGTGCCTCTGTAGTACTCACATAGTACTTACGTATAAGAGCATAATAGTATAGCTTTCATGAAGCGGTTACAGCAAGCTTCAACAAAGTGAGTTAGTATCATTACAGCGAGCTGAATACTACACACAGAAGAAAATATCACTAAACTTGATGATTAGTTATTATAAGTAAATTAGCATTTGAAATGAGCTTACCATATACTTCAACTACAACTACCTAGTTTTATATCACTTGAACATACTTTAGTTTATAAAGATAGCATTAACTCAAATGTTTTCATCAAAAATCAAAAACCCCTATTTGGCTTTCTATTAAGATGAGACCCCATGTTTTCGATAAGCTGAGGGTGCTGATTACAAATCCATTCGCAATTTTGAGCTCCAGTCTCATTTTATCAAAATAAAAAATTTCAGATCTTCAGGTTTACCTAAAGATGGAAAATCTTTACTTGACTTTCTGTTAAGATGAAAGTCCGTGTTTTAGATAATTGTGATAACAGTGTTCATTGCAAATCCAGGCGCAGTTTTGAGTTCCAGTTTCATTTGACGAAAATCTAAAATTTCAGATTTTTTCAGGTGTACCTAAAAAATCTAAGATATTTATTTAGTCTTCTATTGAGCTGAGACCTCGTGTTTTAGATTTTTTTGGGGTGCTGATTACAAATCCCGTCGCAGTTCTTACTTCCAGTCTCGTTTGACGAAAATAAAAAAATTCAGATATCTCAGGTTTTCATAAAAAAATGGAATACCTTTATTTGGTTTTCTACTAAGAGGAAACCTCATGCTTTGGATAACATGAAGTTGCTGATTACAAATCCAGTTCTAGTTTTGACTTTCAGTCTCGTTTGACGAAAATAAAAAAATTCAGATCTTCCAGATCTTCAGGTTTACCTGAAAAATCGAAAATCTTTATTTGGTTCTCCATTAAGATGAAACCTCGTGTTTTGTTAATTTCAGGTGCTGATTACAAATCCAGTCGCAGTTTTGAGTTTCAGTCTCGTTTGACTTTCTATTGAGATGAACCCTTATATTTTGGGTAATTTGAGGGTGCGGATTACAAATCCGGTCCCAGTTTTGCGTATCGTCTAACGAAAACCAAAAATTCCAGATCTTTCAGATTTTTAGTTTTACTTAAAAATCCAAAATCTCTATTTAGCGTTCTATTGAAATGAAGCCTCGTGTTTTGCATACTTTGACCGTGCTGGATAGAAATCTAGTCGCAGCGTTGACTTCAGTCTCGTTCGACGAAAATAAAAAATTTCACAGCTTTCTTTACCTAAACAAATGAATATATTTATTTGGTTGTCTATTAAGATTAAACCTCGTCCCTAGGATGACTTGAGGGTGCTGACGAGAATAGTGGATGAGAGCAGTCTCTATCTTAATTTTTTTTGAGGTCCGTTTTCTAGAGTTGTCTTGGTAAAATTGTTAATTATTGTGAACTGCGCTCACCTCTTGTTAAAAAAGTTTTATCAAAAAGAACTCCCAGAGCCTAGAAAATTTTTTGGAGCAGTGCTCATAATTTTTTTTATTGATTCACATTCATGCTAACGTGGTAGCGCAACGCCCTCCATTCTACTGCAGCATGGAGAACCAATATTTTAAAATACCACCATTAATCTTCATTGTAATTATAAAAGTACTTGCCTCACTTCCTCTTTGGGAAATATAAGCGGCTAACGTGACGCTCTTCTTAAATAATGGAAAACCTTTGAAGCGTGAACAGGACCGGCTCGTTCATAGACAATAAATCGTCCCCTAAAACACGAAGTGTCGTAACTAACATTTCTAAAATTTTATAGGAGAGCGGAAAGAAGAAAATGGTGCATATTAACATAGCTGTACATTATATTCTGTTTGAATACAATATATTTCAATCTACCAGTTTTTAAATGCAAGTAGTAAAATTATCCTAAGTGGCATATTTTCGAAAAAAGAACCGAAAATGTCAGATACGTCATTTCGTGATGTAGAAAATAGTTCTTCTATAACGATCCGACTGAAGATACGATCAGAAAACTAATAGATACTGGTCAAGAATCAAAGATAAATTGAAAATTAATTCTTTATTCATCACTTTTATTATATACAAAATGAATTTGTGAATCTTAAAAACTTCTACATGAAGTTTCGCAAAAAAGAACAATTCTGAGCTTATATACGAAAAGAAAAACTAGTTTTAACATTCATACGTTATCACGAGGTAAGTTTTTGTAGAACTCCTTTATTTCAGGTAACCATTACACAAGGCAACGAGATTATTATATTTTTTATATGATATGTTCACTGGTGCGGAATATAGTGGATGGACTTTCATTTCAGTATCTGCTGCGCTGCGCCCCTTCTCAATTGAATGAAATCATACTCTTCTGTGAGATGGCTCATCTTGAAAAATATTTTATCTTGATGTACACTGTCAACTTTAACCTGAAACGGCTGTTCGATCTATAGGATCCTCAGTTTTCTGGACAAAGTCTTAAAATCCAAAAAGTCTTTGAACGTTAAGGGATAAACTTTATACGGCTGTTTGCGTCTTGCTCAAGTAATAATTGGTGACAGTTGAGGGTTCTTGAATATCCCCTGCTTTCATAATTGCATGAGAAATACTGGTATTTGCAGAATCCCCTTCATTTTGTCTGTGATTGGTGACAAAAAATCTTAGGACTTATTTCCGCCAACTGAGGAAACACCTTTAAAGCATACAACAGCTTAGCAACGGCTATATTGTTTTTATTTTGGCCGTAGCACCCATCAGAGAATAAACATATTTTTTGTGCACCTCGCCTGGAGTACGTTTCCAAAACTTTAAAAAGGCATGTGGTTATTTTTTATTCTCCCCGCTTACCTGTAGTTTCATGCCACACAAAAAAAACATTCTTTACTTGCCAAATCATAAAATGTAAAATTGAAGTTGGACAACCTGCTTTTATAAAAAATTCCTCTTTCCTCACTGACTGGTAAGTAGATAACCTGTTGAAGGTCGAAAACACAGCACAAAACTGTATGACCAGACATCAAAGCTTCTTTATGACGATTTTTCAGTTCTCTAACCATGTGTTTTTCTTTAATGTGTTGTTCAAAAGCTTCTTTTAATTCTATTTTCAATTCAATTTTGTTTTATCATCCCCTTCTCTACACAATACACACAACGTACACTGGTCTTTCTTAGGATTATAAAAAGATACATTTTTGGAATTAAGAATTTTCCTGTACAGTGTAACAGAGGGTTTTCTCTGGATCCTTAGTTGGTTCAGTTCTTCAATCAACATGTCATACATCTTTTGTAATGTTAAATCAGGATGAATATACATACGTGAGGTTTTAGCTCTACAGTAATGTGACTCCATTTCTGCATACTAATCTATACGCATATATACACCATACAAACTACATGTTGCATCGTTTTTGAGGATATGTTTACCTTAGGCGCAGCATCTATTATGAAAATACGACTCAAAAGGCAAAGGAATACGCGGAACAGGATATCCACGAACTGTCGTATCTGCAAATAAAATTAGATACGACAGTTCGTGGATTTTCTCAAATGCATTTTGTCAGATACGTGGTAACCGAATACTTGAATTACTCGGAAACGGTTGAGAATTCAGATACGCTACTTCGTGAGGAAGAAAAGGTGGCTTCGAGTTGCTTATGGCTCGCGTAGGTCAAATTTGCACAAAATGTTACGACACTTCGTGTTTTGGGGGACCAAATTTTTCGATAGTCTCCAAATTTTATCGCAATTTATTTGTCATCTTCAAAACTCATTATCTTAAAAACGGTTTAACTTAAGCTTATTGTATTGGATAGAGCTTCTGCCTATAGTTAAAGGAATCAGGGAATTTTATATACATGGGTCTTGCATGTTAAGCTTCCAAGGGTTCTTCGGCTTCAGACACAATCCCGTTTACTAATCACCGGCACTTGCACTAATCAAAATGGAGCAGTCGTCAAATAATGTTTATTCTCTGTAAAATTCTCTGTAAAATACCTAGATAATGAGCACGGAGATTTCCAAGACATCAGTAAAGTGTATCTCAACATACTTGGTGAAATACGTTGGAAGAAAGAGTACGTAAAATGTGTTGTTTCGAAGATTGTTCTGTTACTACTACAAAATGTTTAAAAATGTTCATAAAATGTTTCTATATAATAATAATATGTAAACAATGATAAACACAATTGGCAAGCCGGGATCTGGAATGCCGGTATAAATGCATCAGTCGCTTGACTGGGACTTAATGAGCAAAACAAAATATTCGTCGTTGAAGGCAGAGGGGGGAGGGGGGAGGGGGTGCAGATTGCTTGCTCGTTAGTCGTGTACATTTTTGTCTTTTTGTGGATTTTGTGGACTATATGTAGTTTCGGGGAGGGGTCTGGCCCCCCTGGACCTCCTTTCCTAAATACTGTCTACCGATAGCCTTTAACAGGTGCATCGATATATTAGACATATACCACTCTTTGGCTATGATATTTTGGCGGAACGAAAATCTTCTAATTTAAAATGTTGGCGGCTAAGAGAGGCGCTAAGCGCTTTAAGATTAAAGGTGAATCTTTGCTTTCCTTTAGGATTTTTTTTTAAACTTTGAAAGCAGAATTGTGTATCCTGTTAGACTCCCTCAGAAGACCTTTCGATTTGCGGTATGACGTCGATGGCTCTTCCTTCCTTTTTTCACTCGGTTTTGTTCTCTTTACCCAACAAGTCTTGTATGTTCAGAAGTAATTTGTCTAAGCCATCAGATAAATAAGACTGCAATGAGTACTGCAAGTTCTGGAAATATTTCAGATCCTTCCTAGTCTTTGGTTTTGGAAGGGGAGCAATGCTAACAGCGCCTCTGCCAGGAAAGTACTAAGTTGTGGTACAATAGGTTGACCTTTAGAGCATACAGCAGCAAGCTCCCTGTTTTGTATTCGCATTAATAAGACAGCTGGGCAATCGCACAGAGATACTCAACTTCGTGTCACATCCCCTGCAGAGGGACATATCACTTAACTTTATGATGTAGAGGTGTTTCCTTAGCTGACGTTGTCTACTAACAGCAAAAGTCACAATGCGGGTATGTTACCTGGACATGGATAGGAAGTATTTCACTACAGTCTTTCTAAAAATTCTTTAGCAGTTGAACATACAGAATATATTCTATCTCCCACGTTCATCAGAAGTGGCGACTTCAAATCCGAGTTAGCGACTAAAAATCGTAGGGATTGGTGACTTTTGGTGATGCGGAACGCACAGTGAGTTGGCTACTTTAGGCTATCTCTATCGATTTAATTGGTTTTCCCCTCAAAAATAAGAGCTAGCCGCATGAAGCAGATAGTCACTGCCACAAAGCAGATTTTGTTAGAGGTCTACCTCTACCGAAAATTATTATGTTCTCATCATGCATGATTTATTGTGCGCTATCCGTTAAGGGTCTAGGGTATAGCGCGCGCGAAATTGAGAATCCCGTGTTAGCGAGGAGGCGTGGCCGCCTGTTCCCTTTCGCCAGTGTGTGTGTCTAAGATGAGGGGAAATAAGTCCAGAAATCCAAAGGTAAGGTCAAAAGGTCCAAAGGTCACCATAAAAATGAATTTCGCGTTTCCAAGCTCCTGACGTTACCTTTAAACTTACAGTAATGATTCAAAAAGGAAATTGAAGAAGAAAGCCTACGCTTTATCACCTATTTTGCCTTTTTTGATATCGTGTTTGGTTGTTAAATTACAGACATTTGAAGAACGTATGATTTTACATTGCGAGTTTTTTGCACACTGAAAAACTTTTTTGAGAAAGTCGCAAATAGTTGTCATTCATTAAGGTCTTGAATATCACCTTCTGAAATATTGTGTATGTAGTTTAAAAAACAAGTGAGTTCTGTTCGAAATGAGAATTCGTGTTTTAACGTGGCGAATACATAATTATGTATAACTGTGTACACCTAGGTCCATTAACGTGATTGTGAGTAAATTCGGCCCTGTCTGCGTCGTGGATAACGACGTGATGAACGACTGAACGGATGTGCTAGAGGAAAATTTACATTTACAGCAGGTTTCCGTGTTCCCACTTTTTTAAGAGTTTTTTAATATGCGTCATTATTGGAAACGTTGTTGAAGCTTATTTTCTGGCATTAAGATTTACTACCGCGCAGGATATAAATTCCCGTTGAACAGTCTTAGCGGGGCCAAAAGAACATTTCAGATATTTAGTACGTACCATAAAACAATCTTGCTTTGAAAAAATTGTTACTTAATGGACTTTCCCTACATAGTACAGGCGGTAAGGGTCCTTTGACAGCACAAGGTCGGAAAGAAATGAAATTTATTGGGATGGTAGTCATTGATCTCTGAACCAACAGACAAGTTTGCGATTTCGGGGGGTTGCCGCTCGAGGGGTGGGCGGGGTGGGGGTGATCAATAACGTCGTATTGGTAAGTCAATGGACAGCCTATCATCAATACTGAAAGCTTTTCAGTTTTTCAGCCCCCCACCCTCCAACCACCTCAACTTCACCCCTATCCAGAAAAAAGGTAGAACATATGATCAGGAACCCCTAAAACATCTAAAAACGAAGTTTGAGCTACTTTCATACTTTTAGTTTTCTGATAATTGCTACGCTGGCACTGAAACGATTTCTAACAACCATCATACGCGTCTTCCATCCTCACCGCGGTAATAATACTGTATCACCTAAAAAGGTGATTTATGTCGCTATAGGTCTTCCTTCACAGGTCAGTGGACAGCCTATTATGGAAACAACAAATTTTCCTGTTTTCCAACCCTCCACCCCCCAACCACCCCAATTTCACCCCCACCTCAAAAAACGCAGAAAATGATCAGGAACCTCTAAAACGCGTAAAAACGAAGTTTGAGCTGTTTTTATATTTTTAGTTTTTTTTATCATTTCTGCGCGGCCAGTGGCACGATTTATAAAAACCATACGCATTTTCCATCCTCACCACTTTAGTAATACTATGTCAAAATTTCATCAAAATCAATTCAACAGTTTCCTTGTTACACAATATAGAACGATATAAAGCAATACTCGTAGGCTTACACCAGAAACAATTTCTAAATCCCTTGGTTCCTCTAATACGCAAGGCAATGTTCGGATGAACCTAAAAAAGTGTATTATGACGCTAGGTCTTTCTTTCACAGATTAGTCGACAGCTTATTATGAATACAACAAATTTTTCAGCTTTACAACCCCCACCCTCCAGCCACGCCAATTTCACCCCCACCAAAAAAAAGTTGAAAAGTAAAAAATTTCTAAAATAGTCGCGATGCAGAGTTTTTACCCCCCAACCCTCGAGCGGCAACCCTCGCGGGGTGAGAACTCTGCTTCACGACGATTTTTGAGAAATAGCATTGTTTTGGTAAGCGGTGTCGGAAAAAGCTTCTAATGAGTTATGGAGAGAACACAATTCTGCTTAATTTTGAACAATCACAATTCGTCGCACATGAACAATCATGTGCGATGAATAGTTTTCGTCCTACAGTGCTCCAAAGTTAGGGGTTGGTTTGTGATTTTCACTAAAATCAGTATTTCATCGCGGATTAAGGCGAAGAACTTAGTCAAAAAGTCATGTAACGTTTTTGTTTGCCTAAAGGAATGATATCTTCTAATCTCTTCATTATCTGCAGCCGCCTAAGCTCACGCATTTGGCTTAAAAAAAATGGAGACGTTTAGGAACACGCCGCTATCTACTACCGATATGTGCTGTTAATATCTTAAACCCGCTACTCACTATTCGTTGATTCGCTCCGTTAATACTATTCGTCGGTTCATTTCGTTAATTCGCGCTTCGACCATCCAATGCATTACATCCTACTCAAAATGCGTTGTTTGATTTCGCTTCGATGATGCATGGAAATTCGTCAATTGTGCGAAGTGGGACCAAAAAAGTTTTTATAATAGTAAACAGTAGTTCCCATTTCCTCAGTAATGCTTTTGAAAGCATCAGGCACTTTATTCCGATTTTTTTGTTTCTGTCGCTTGGATTCCATAAACATGGATACACTTGTACTTTTTGTATAAATTCAAAAATATTCTTTTCATCCATCCCACTTTTAAGTAATCACTAAACGCACAGGACGACTGTTTTCTTCAACGAACAATTTGCGAATTAAATCTGAGACCACAGCGTCAGCTTCGTTGCTTCGCTGACTTCGTCGCATCGTTCGTTTTTCCTTTGATGTTTCGTCCAAATACCGACATCAAGGCGAAGTCTGGCGAAGCGCCGCACAATGAAATGCATCGGCGCAGCGCATCATACTCACTAAGCAATACTTCACTGCGACGAATTGGCGCAGTACCGAATAGTGGGTAGAGGGCTTTATTAGACATAATTTTGGTCTCCAGATTTCTCGGGTGCGAGCAATGGTTTCCCTTCTACAGTTGTGAAGAATTTTGTTGTCTCCATATACTTGAACTTTATTTAGGCAGCACACTTACCACAACAAGCTATTTATAGAAACAGTCACGAAACAGTTTTCACTCAACCCCTCCCCCCCTTACCTTCTAGCGGCATCACCCAGAGGTCGCGAGTTGGACGTGATCTTAATTAAAATATGCCGAGGTAGTACCACCTCCACTGAAAGTGTGGACGGTGAAGTTGAGCTGACAGGGTGACCATACCTCAACTGGTGAGAGCGTCGGAGTAGCAATCTGGTGGTCATGGGTTCGAGTCTTGCCGGCCGCCGACTTTCCCGACATTTGCTGGTACAACTATAAATCGAGAAATCCACATGCGGATGTAAGCATGAAAATAAAGACAATACTACTACTACGATTACTACATATGATACATTGCATCATTTCTAGCCTTTAGGCATTTGAAGCAAAGAGAAAAAAATCTAATGAAATCAATTATATCAATTTATGAAGTATCAAAATAAATCAAATTTTGAATAAAAAAATGCACCTCACACAATTAATATACTCACAGTTCCTATTGAACGATAGTGGTAATTAGTAGACATAATTCAGTTTGAACACCGTTCTATTGTAAACGAGCTGGGGTTATGTCGAACATATGTTGGACTAGCAGTGCGGGGTAATCGTTAATTAATCGAAAATCTGCCGAATGAAACGACAAAATTGCCTACATTTTAATTAAAATTGAAATGCCGGGCGACGCGTACTGTGGAATGATGGGTTGCCCAAACAAAATAATTTAAATCCAATGTGTTTTTCAGATATGCGTTTATGCGAATTTTGTCGAATCAGTAGTACAGCTAAAGAGCCGTAAAGGTTTTACTAACATTATTGGAATGTTTCATGGCTATTTGATGTACAAAACGAAAAATATATATATTGATGTATAAATAGTATAAATTGAACTTTAGAGGAGGTAAATAAACTACAGAGACCTATCGCATATAGCAGCGATTCTCAACGTGTGGAGCGTAGGGCTGTGTTAAAGTGTGATTTTGCTATCACAGTTCCAACCTGTAACTGTTCTATATGTGGTGATTTAAACCTGTAACTTTGTTAAACCAAAACTCACTCACCACTGGCAAACGGCGATCAAATCGAATCCACTTTGTTGTGTCCTGTGACCTGTGACTCCTTTCACACCTGCGTCTCCGTAGTCACGACTATATTAGGTGTGATCTGCATTTCGTGTTTGTTTGACTACGAAGTTTGATTTTGATCTGTACAATGTTTTTATGTACTTTTATTTTTGTTTAAAATACTTACTAATCGCTAATCGTTATGCAAAAGGGTTTTTTTTAGAATAAATATCTAAAACAATTGATTCTACTCTAAATATTTTTTAAGTAACTGTTAATATGAATCGTGGTCACTTACTTAACGTTTATCATTCCCATTGTATTTTCCACAAACATTGCACCGTTTCGTGATTGTTTTTTATCACAGATCAATCGAAATATCACAAAATCGCATAATAACAGATACTCATCACAACACCATCCGCCATCCTTAATATGCTGTCACTGAATTCGGCAACTCGTCTCGCCGACTCGTCGGTGATGGGGATCCATGCTTGCCCCTTACCCCACCAAAATCATACGGGATAACATGAGACGTTTATGTTTAATTCTATCCACCTTTAATATTCGGAGACGGTAAAAAACAAAAAACAACTATTTTGAAACTTATTTAATTGAAAAGATAAGTCTGGCGTCATAAAAAGTAAATATTTACCTGCTTCTTATTACCATGCATGCTCAAAATAACGATAGCCACGAAATTCGTTATTTCTGGTGTCCGCCTCGAAACAAACATTATTTGAAAAGCTAGAGTTGATTCGCAATTAACAAAAAGAACCCTAAGAAGTTTTAAAATACAGTAATGTTTGGTAATAACGAACTTCATGGGACCGCCGACGACGGTTCGTTATAAGCGAAGATCGCTATAAACGATAAATAAAAAAGATGTAGTATTTTTATTAATACATTTATTAATACATGGATATGAGGGTACATAAAATATATTTTGTAATATAGTAGATACATTAACAACTGTTCTGGAGTCTAATTCGAAAAAATCTTCTATTTTAGTTTGTTTTCTTTTTGTGAAAAAAATATCATTAATATATAATTCTACTTCGACCAATTGATTATAAGAGATTATCTAAAATATTATTATCATCTTCCTGTCCAACTTTTTTCAGTCATTTGGCTAATGTCAAGTCATCGTCTGAATCCAAATCATTTTCCACTTTCAGGAAACCACCGTGTTGGAAACAATTAATAATTGTTTATTTTGATTCCCTTTGCCATACCATATGAAGTAAGTTTATTCCATCTAAGAGGTTGATAGAAAAATTTTCACCCCCACTATCAATAAAATGTACCATTTTCGAAAGAAGAAGTCGACGGTAATGCCCCTTTAAGCTATGGATGAAACCCTGATCCATAGGCTGTAGTTCGGAACTGTTATTTGGTGGCATGAACACTAACTTGATGCAGTTCAAATTTCTAACATCTGGATGAGCTGGGCAGTTGTCCACTAACAATATGATTCTTCGGTTTTTACGTCTTAACTCACCATCCCATTCCCGCAATTCATTCGTAGAAATCTCTGAGGTCATCAATGCTTTTTTATTGAATTTGTAATCTACTGGCAACTGTTTTACATTTTCAAAACATCTAGGGTTTTTGGATTTATCAATCACCAATAACATTCTTTTTTCTGTTCCTGTTGAGTTTGTCACCACGAGCAGTGATTCTTTCTTTGGAAAGCTTTCCACATTTTTCGCCTTTGAATCTCAATATTTTGTCAGCGATAAAATCCCGTTTTAGGTTCGTTATAAAGGACAGATGTTACGACATTATCAAAGTTCAAAGTTCGTTATATGCGAAAGCTCGTTATAAAAGGGTTCCGTTATTTGCGAAAAAATTAACATACGTCTAGTAATACCGAAGTTTCGTACCTCTAGATTTGGTTCGTTATAAACGAAAGTTCGCAAAAAGCGGGTTCGTTACAGGCGGATGTTACTGTAATTTGATCTCACCGGGAGGTTGTTTTCATTCCAATAAGATAGAGAACTAATACTGATTTTTTTTATCGAGAAAAAAATACAAATACCTACCTAGTAACGTTTATGTATTTTCAACTATACACTCATTGCCACCAATTATTCGTGGCTTGGTATAAAAGTACCCAACTGAGATTTATAGCGTTGCATGAAGCTAGTAAGCTGAGGATATTGAAACAGTCCCATACCATCAGTTGTGATGTTATCCTTTCCAGGAGTCCAAGGCTTTTTAAGCGACCTGGAAGTCCGAGAGGATCATAATAGCCCTTAGTTTCTACAATAATAATGACCTTGACTACAGGCTAATTTCAGTTTGACATATTTTTGCGGTTCTGTAGATTAGCCACAGAATATGCCATACTGGGCGTTTCGGTTTTGATATTTTTCACATTCACATCCTTAAAGTCAACATTTCTGGAAACTTTCATTCATTCATGGCAAATATTGGTAATTTCTGGTCATTTTCATATCAAGAGCTGGCTACAAGCGTAATTACAACCTGGCATGATGCGATACTCGCTTCAACGCGCACCACCGAAACTTGAGCCTGGCTGTAAATGTAGTGAGAGTGGAGGATGCATGAGGGGTTAGGTGTCTCCCTTTGACTAAACTTTGCCCCTATTCACCTTCTGTTTTTTGGTACCGAGCGGTTTAGGGTGCAGTTGCCCTAATATTTGCCTTAAGGCTCATTGTGCACCCCCAGTCAAAAAGATCAAACTGAGACCCATCCTAAGTCCTTCGCGAACTTTGAGATGCATTGGATCATGTTCTCCTGTCTTCCCTTCCAGGCTTTATTCAGATAGGAGTTCCCGATTTCACTCAAGACAGGACAGTCGAAGATAACATGCTTAATTGTTTCCTTTGCCTCACGGCACTTCCTTCATATGGGTTTGCCACTTCAACCTCTTCTGATAGTTGTGTTGGAGATTTTGCACCTCAGATCCAACTTTGCCAATCGTGTATACCTTATCAAATCATTTCTGGGGAGTTCCAGACGTCCATACGACATCCAGTCGATTCCAGTTGAATCTAGGTTAAGGTGATATAGGCTTACAGACGTCATACATTTTAGATTAATAAATTAAGCAGGAATTGGGTGTAACAGCACCAAGTTGCGAACCCCTCCTTGAATTCTTGTACTGTGCTCATTTTAAACTAACATCATTACAATGTTAATTATAATAATTATGTTCTTTTGAGAATAAATACATTATTAATTAATATCTGCCAGTCTCAGATGCTGCAGAGGATTCGGTGACGTTAAAATATCAACAATATAACCAATAATTTGGCGGTAACGTCAACAATAATACAAATGATTAGTAATACCACGGCTCAATAAACAATCAGCTGTAATTCTCAAGGTCTGGGGATGCTTTGCGCTGATCCTTTTGCACATCGCCATTTTGGGTTAGATTTTTTCTTTCTTTAGGTTTCATGTTTAATAAGACGTACTGACAGAGCTGTCGTTCGAGACCTCGTTCGAGACGTTTCGCGTTTTGCTACGGACTTTTAAGTGGTTTGTCGTCATTTTTATCATTGTTTTGTTTGCTGTTTGATCGCAGTATTTTATGTATGGATAAGTATACAAAATATGTTTCAGGAAACAGGAAAATTGAAAGCTGGACATGTTTGTGCCACAATAAGCTGCTTTCCGAAAATCCACTCGAATAAAAATATAAGTTATTTTTAAGTTCCTAAGGATCCCTCAAGGTAAGAATTAACATTTTTTTTAGCATTTACTAGTACAGATGAGATAGTGGACCCATAGCGATTTTCAAAGACTTGTGAAATGAGACTTTATACAAAATTTTTGTTTTTTGAATTTCTGTCATCAGAAGCTGTAGAAGAATATACTGTAGAGTGATGGTTTAATAAATAACCGTCTAGATTTGAAGGCGTTTAAATTGTATTCTTATGGTATTGTATGCTCTTTCACGCAATAATGATTTTATGTTTTCCTAGAGCTAGAACATGATGGCTCATGGGGAGTCAGAGAAGATTTATGTGGCCTGGATAAGAGGCCGTAGCAAAGTTATAGATAAAGGTTTCAGAAAGTATCACTATTGTTCCAGGTATTTATATTGTTTGCCATAGAAATTGGTACTATGACGCTATAATCAAATTTGCTTCACGTCACTATATTTCTTATTTCTGCCCTATTGTACCGATGACACTTTTTTCTACTCCCCCCTGTCATTTCGTATGGGACTATCCCGAAATGGCGTCGCGGACGTCAGATATTTGCAACATGTCATCACAAAGGAACCCAAACTGAGTAAGACAACTGGTTGTTTGTTGACCCGTGGTATACCTAATACTATTGGCAATTCCAAAAATCGATGAGACCTCTAGCGGCAAAAATTTACACTGACAAAGCAGGTACTCGAATTTCGGACGAAACACAATTAACATGCCATTAATCGTTTATATGCCGTTTGTATTTCTTCGTTCAGTCGTGTTTTCGAGTTTGTGCTTTGTTAATTGGTATATAGTGTGTTAGAATATTTCTTCGGACCTTCTTCATACGCTATTATCAAGAATACGGCATCTACATCAGGCTTCAAATCAAGAAAGGCTAGCAAGTTTAATACAAACTGTAGTGTTTATGGTTGCCACTCCAAAAAAGACTATGATAAAAGCATTCATTGCCACGTATTTCCTCTAAAAGCGTGTCACAGCGTGCAGGATATCTGCTATCCTCCATATTTGTTTACAAACGCCAGCGCCCTCATCGGTAATTGGAATCGCCAATATAAACGATATTACAATATATTTGAAGGTGACAAAATGTGTCTATCGTCATGTCACTCTTCCATTTTCAAATTAACAACAAACTGATGAGATCACATCATCTGTACTTTTGAGTAAGCTTTGGTACCTACTTATACATCTTGCTCCTACCCTATAAGCGTATATTCTTTGCAAGCGCTTCAAAATTGAATTTCGCCATTTTAATCTTCCAGTTTGGTACCCAATTTAATCGGATTCGCATTAAAGTCCCTAGGGTGATTCGGTCCAACCTGGCGTTCATTCTGTCGATATTTCAATATTCCCACCTGGCCAGGGAATAAGTAGACGACTGCTTACTTTTTTTTCTTGGCTGCTTCGATTATCGTCACCGAAATTTCCCGTATAAGTAGAGAAATAGTTATAATAATGGTGTTTATTTGCAACACATACATAAAATGTTAAATGTGAATAATGATTGACAAATATGAAAAGTGTTACAAAAGGGACCGAACGCATTAAAAACATGAACCAGCTCGGCCCTAACACAAAGAAAAGAACATCAGTCTTCCGAAAAAAAATAAGTACTTGAGACCGAAGACAAAAATCAAAATTGATAGCTTTTCGAATTTGGGATGCTACGAGTATGTGCCAGACAGTTTTAAAATTCCCGCAAGAATTTCTTATATTTTTGTTTAAAAATCCTTGGTCCTAAATGCTTAAGTGAGTCAGGAACCTGATTGTATAGCCAGTAAACATTGTATGTAAAAGACCGCTCAAGAAAGTTGTTTGTTGGGGTGGTGGAGATATACAGGGTGTTAATTAAGTATGTTAACAAACTTTAACCACAAATAGTACTCCGAAAAATAGAAAGAAAATGTCATATGAACATGGGTTCGGAAATGCTTCCTAAGGGAGCTACGCTCCTTTGCACGGGGCACCCTGAAGACGGTTTTCCCTCTATATTCTCGAAAGTTACCACAGGCATAAAATGTTGGCAGTTGGGTGCTTTCCATTGGCACTAGTAGAAACAGCTGCTACTCGCAAAACTATAAGATCGTTTTGTGAGCACTGATTTAGACAACTGCCTATTTTTTTCATACTATTAGTAATTAGGAAAAGTTAAATATAAACAGCTGCTTCTATTTAATTTGAAAATTTGTTTTTTAAGGCTTTGTAGATAATATTTAAGTGCCAACTACTGGTAACTCATAAATGCCGGTTTTCCGTTACTTGGCACACGACCAAGCCCATACTACTGAACGAAATGCGGCGTTCCACAATCTATCATACAATATATCTTGAAGAACCTTTCGTATATCAAAAGTACCTAGCATAAATGTATTGTAGTAGGTGGGACCAGATACAAGAATAATTTTTTCAGAATAAGATGCGAATTTTGTATTTGCAGTAACTGTTAGTTATTTTTTTAGTTGACCCTTCATACAACAATATTCTTCCCAGGAAGACATTTATATAATTTTTTGTGTATACAAGATTATTTACGAAATAAAATATTTGGTTTTGTTATTGGTTGTGACAGTTTTTAAATTTAATTTAATATTGATATACACAGAAATATTCCATCAATGTGTTCCTATCCACGCTAGCTTAATATTTTTGTACCTACCTAGGGCTTACGGCACACAATAATATCTTATATGGAAGGCACAAAGGTTATTTTTTTTCTAATAATTGAAAGATATACTTCTTTTTGCATATTCCAACACATTTGTTATTTTTTTAACAAACTGCTCAGTATTTGATCTAAAGGTTTATTAATTCACACAACTGAATAGAAAACTCTTGGTTTATGAAATAAAATAGATATTTGTGAAACTTCTATCTAAACAATGTATCCATGATCAAAACAACTATCAAATATAATGAGATACAGATATTTAAAAGCACCTAGATAAGTATCTAGGGATGAAAAGTATACTAGCCCACGGGAGCCAATATAACTATAGCAAATAGCGAGTGCCGACAACTAGCCAAGAGTACCAGTAACTGGAAGTTTAGCAACTTTCCATTTTAAACCGATTTCCGTGGAAATAGGTCACTACTTCATATTTCTTACTACGTTTGGTGGAAATAAAATGTCAAAGGTATACAACTTCCATAGTTTCAATAACAGGTTTGATGTATAAGCCTTTCAAAAGTACATCGAAGTGTAAGGAACCTCGTAAAGTGCCAACAACTGGGTAGTTTACCCTACATAACTTCCAAAATAGTGAATCACTCTTCAATCCGATACACCGTGGTATTTGTCAATGAATTCTCTTCACAATGATGTATCACAAGTTGTAGGTATCGCTTAAGATTTTGAAGTAGGAGTTGCTAGGGGTGAGGGAGTTGATGGCAAATGATGACGTATTCGGTGGAAGAGTTCCCTTTCGACATACAAATCGACGTGTCGTGGAGATTTTAATTTTCTTTATAATTTCATAGATAAAAGGTGGGTGACAAATTTTAGCTGAGATATATTCCATATTATATCCCTGCTCTGTTTTCATTATTTCGATATATACGCGAAACCTTACAACCAAAGCCTACTTGAACGAAAGTATATAAAAGATAATGCCTTGTCATTTTGTGTTTAAAAAATTGTAGCTCTGAACGAAGCACCAATTTCATTATAGTAGTGTTGTAGGGGTTTCAGAGGAGCTTGAGACAGTGATTGATATAGTGTAATAATTCTGCTTCATATAAGTCTTGTCACAATTCGGCACATAAATTATCCACACAATGTGAATTATAATTAGCTATGTATGTGCTCAATTCCAATTGAATCGCTGCGACAGAAAACAACAATCAGTATAATTTACATTCAATAAACATACATGAAATTATTCGTATTCCATTTATTTACAAATCAGATTATTTCATATCTGCGTTTATTTATGTAGAAAAGTGATGTCTGTTGATGTATTATTATCCAGCACAACTGAAGCACAAATTAGAGTATTTATAAAAAATATACAGGGTGATTCCTAAGTTGATTGTTCTTAAACTGTGTATAGAAATTGTTAAAATAAACAACTTTTTCAAATAACTTTTTTCCGAAAACTGAAAGATAAACGAGATACATAATCAGAAAGAGTAGATCTGAATGTCAATTAGTGCACTAGCCACTTTCAGTAGTTTATCATAGTTAATTTTGAATTGATACATCCTGAAAGTTCTTTCGTAATAATGTGCCAATTTTAGGATTTACCAATTCGAAGTTGATTGTTCTTAAACTGTGTATAGAAATTGTTAAAATAAACAACTTTTTCAAATAACTTTTTTCCGAAAACTGAAAGATAAACGAGATACATAATCAGAAAGAGTAGATCTGAATGTCAATTAGTGCACTAGCCACTTTCAGTAGTTTATCATAGTTAATTTTGAATTGATACATCCTGAAAGTTCTTTCGTAATAATGTGCCAATTTTAGGATTTACCAATTCGAAGTTAACAACAACAATCTAAAAGTGACTACTGCGTCATATAGCAGGTACAATGCCTGATCAATTTGACCAAAAATCGAGCAAAAAACTAAACATAAACAGACTAGATATGTTTTGATACAGAAGCCCAGATATACCTTTTCTACTCTGTATCTCGCTTATGTTTCAGTTTTCTGAAAAAAGTTATTTGAATAAGTTGTTTACTTTAATGACTTGTATACACAGTAAAAACATGCCAAATTAGGATTGACTCTCTATACAAATCTCTTTGAAAATTTTGAAAATCTAAAAATTTTGAGTGAGTTGCTAGTGCTGGCGCGAGTTGCATACTGTACTTTATCTGCGATCGAAGCAGTTAATAATACGTACTTAAAGGCATAATAAATACGAAGTATTGATAACTTAACCTCACTTCTATAAAATATTGTGCCAGTTCGGCCCTGTCCGCCACGCGTAAGACGCGAGTTCTCGAACACCGACTTCGCGAGCCGTCTAGAAAGCTGACAGAAGCCTGCAGACAGCGAGATGCGTATATATAAGCGGCATCAGCACATGCAGACGGGAGTGGACAGTGAACCAGCGAGACGCAATCCGTGATATACCGGTGGAGCGTGCAAAATAAATAGACAGTGGAATAAATTAATGAAGTGACAAAAATAAATTAGTGTAGTGACTGCAAATAAATTAGACTGATAAGTGATAAGTTAGGCGTAGTGTCGAAGTTGAGTCATTAATGCTAACAGCATATAGAACAGAAAAAATAAAATTAGTTTTCGTATGTCATTATTCTGAAAACTCAAAATTGAGGAAGATAAAGCCCTTCGAAGCTATACGTACGGACCTGTGCGCTCATACTACAAGCCAGTGAACCACCGTCCACACTGACCTGACACCTGACCGTGACCTAGAGACGACCGGTTACCGGTGGCAGTTGCGTTAGTATCAGTGCAGAGGGCAATCGAACAATCAGCTGATGTGATTGCGTCGGATTTGTACTCGTATTTTTTTGTAACAATTACGCGTATTACATCCCTTCGAATATTTAATGTTCGAAGATCCATCCCCTCGTGCTTTTGTAAATTGTGTTCACCCGTTCCACATCCATAAAGTCCAGTCGCTATTGCCTAAAGACCATCCACGAAGAATGTAGTTTTGTCGATGGCTTTTAGATCAACACCAAAACGACGAAAATTGTTTACGAAACATTCTAGTGAGCGACGAAGTTACTTTCACCCGAAACGGAATAACGAATTTCCATAACTCTCATGTTCAGGTAGTCGAAAACCCACACGAAGTCAAAGAAATACATTCTCAACATCATTTCCAAGCAGTAAACATGTGGGCAGGAATCGTAAATGACAGTGAGTGTTGACAGGACCGTACTAAATTTTTTTGTTGCTGCAATTTTGTGTTAAAATATTAAGTATTTTGGAAATTTATTCTTTAGTTTTCAGAATAATGGCATATAAAAAATAATTTTATTTTTTTTAATTCTATATGCTATTGAAATTAATGACTCAACTTCAAAGTCACCCTGTATAGTTAGTGTAAATAAATAGTTGAATACGTACCAAGTGTTTTTCTGCCCAATCAAACTAAAGACTTGTAACAGCGGTGTCAGGTGTGGGGTAGACTGATTGACTGGGCAACGTGGTACAGACAGTTAAGTGAATGAACCGTCAAAATGGTGAAATTCAGTGAACTGAAGGTTGCAGACTTAAGGAGAGAGCTCGACGAACGCGGTGCCGATAGCAGCGTTCGCCAGGATCGACTCCGGAAAATAATGATTAAAGAGGCCGAGGATCCAGATACCTCCGATGTCGAAACACTTGAATTCGAGTGGGCCAAAAAGCTTGAATCAAAAATCGAAGTAAGCTCCAAACAGTCGGAATCTGCTCGACTGTCGTTCGAATCAAAAGCCGAAGTAAGTTCCAAACAGTCGGAATCGCTCCAATCAAACATCGAACATTCTTTCCGCGAGATTGCTGCTTTAAAAAAGGACATCAAAGAAAGAATCAGCACCAGCACTGACAGCTTACATCGAAAACGGAAGAGCAAAGAGAAGATCTCAAGAGAGGATTGGTAAAACAAAACGAAGCTCTCAAGACGCGATTGGAAAAACAAGAAGAACCACCGTTGTGGATGATCGCTCTCAGTCTACTGAACTCCAGAAAGACCAAAGGGAGCCCAGTCTGAAAATGATCATCGAGTAGAACAGAGAGGACCAACGACAAAGTTGGCAGGAGGTTTCATATTACTACTACCGTCAAGCCCTACTGGGCTTAGTGGGACACTCTGGTGATGGAGGATGGCATCCTGAGACTAATACTGGACAAAGAAGGGACTCAGGAAAAAAAGATCAAAGTGCCTAGGAATCGCGTGGCTGAGGTACTCAGGGAGATTCACAGCGAAACCAGTGGAGGTCATCTGGGGGTGTCCAAGACCTTGGAAAAGGTTCGGAAACGGTTCTACTGGTTTAGGTGCAAGGAAGACGTCAAGGAATGGTGCAGGAAGTGTACAGTTTGTGCCGCCAGCAATGGTCCACAGAGACGTACGAAGGCTTCCATGCGCCAATACAATGTCGGAAGTCCCTTCGAGAGGATCGCTATCGACATAGCAGGACCTTCTCCGGAGAGCGAGGCTGGGAACAAGTACATCGCCGTGGTGATCGACTTCTTTAGCAAATGGATTGAAGCTTATGCTCTGCCAAACCAGGAGGCCGCAACCGTGGCAGACGCTCTGGTCAAGGACTCTGTTCATACAGACATGACCGTTTCGGGGACTAAACGGCCCTAAGGAGGGGGGCAGATGCGAGGCCGGCCCCGCCCACCGCCCGTTAGACGCGAGTTCACGGCTGGACCGTGGGTTATGGAAGGTAATTCACGCTGTTTGTGTATAGGTATAACCTGATTAGACGTTGTTTGGTAGTGCCTTCATAACTTAATGAAAGTAGTTAAATCTTAAACATAACGTTTCAATATGCGTACCTATGACTTTATACCCTCCTTAAAGCTGGTATACCACTGCGAAATAATGTTTTATTAGCGAAACTCCAGGACCACGATGCATAACGCCTTGACACTTTATAAACGCTGCGGGTTTTAGTACTCCGTCTAAAAGGGAACTCTGTAGCATATTATACACGCTGACACAATAATGAATCTCTAATTCATTTCAAAGCGCTGGCTTGGAATAATTAACTTCGTTTATGGAGTGCATACTAACTTTTTAATTACATGAGCACCAGCGATGCCACATATTATGGTTAAAAAACATACAAACATAGTGAAACGTTGTACAGGAGCTTGTGATTGCCTCAAAATGCTTTTATCATTTCTTTTAATTTTTCATTTTATTGGGATACAATGTAAATATCGCCAGCTCGGAGGTTATGCCACAGCATAGTAATCAACCAGCAGAATATCTCTGAGAATTTCATATATAAAAATGTTTCCCACAAAATTCGACCTTGGGATGATTTTACGGGTGTGAAGTCTGGGTAGGGATGCGATACCGATACCGCTACAAAAGTAGCGATACCAGCTTGGCATTGCTCAAGAAATGGTTTAGAAACATGTGTATGTGAAGTGGTGACAAAATGAAAGGGTGGAATCAGTTGAATGTCCAGGCGTCCTCCTTGAGCAAAAATAAAAAAATCATATATGTTATGTCACGAGAAAAGTAAGGAAACTCATTATATGCCTTTAGGGGCAATTTCTCACCCCAACGACAAGACGGTGTCCTGACCCTTCTCAACTCGTCCCCCCAAAGTTGTTGAGCTGAGAAGAGGTGACTGCTTATACCGACAGTAGTTCGGTTCCTTTTAGTCGCCTTTTACGAAACGCAGGATATGCGATGGGAGATATTCTATAAATGCACTTAATATTATATTATACTGTATTGATTATAATTAAAATTATATTGTGGAATGTAGAGAACTATTAAGCACACCACTAATATATGTTGCTAAGTTTGCTATTATTGTTCTGATTGATGAATAATTAGTGTAACTATTGTAACGCTCCATTAGAACTCAGTTATATGTATATAAATGGAATTATTGTCTAAATAGTGATATGGCAACACTGTATGGGCCATCGGTGTAGTGTGGTTGTGGTGATATCGCCGCGAGTGAACTTAGGGACGACTGGAAGCGAGGGGGTGCGAGAAGAAAGGAGGCGGAACGCAGAACGCAGGTAGTCGGCAGTCGGAGGCTGACCAGCTGACTGATCGGGTGTCGGTCCTGTCGTCCTGCCGGGCTACTGAACTATATTTGCGTATGTAAATGTTTTTGTACTCGTTGGGATTCTAGCGACGGACCCACGAATCTACACCGTGTTGTTTATGTCGATAAATAATAAGCATTTAACACGATCTGTAGTGTTTTTTACCCTGAGTTCTCATCAATAGAAATAATGTTGGCTTTAAAATCTGTTTGCCTCTTTTTTCTGATCTGAATCCAATATTCAAAGCTACGCACCTCAATGCGTTTGTCGCCTAGGTTATTAGGAACTTTTCTTTTTAAGACTGTATTAGACTACCATATTTTTGAAATCAGATTTGATTTCATTTCTTGAACCAAATTTGAAATGAAAAATGGTCTCAATAATTGTGGCCCAGCATTTTGTCTGTTTGACACTACACCAATTTTGGTTCAAGAATTGATTTGCGATTCTGCGCATTACATTCGTTGAATACATCTTATCTGTCAACTGTCCGAACACAGATGTTCTCTACAGTCAAAGTTGTCAGATCTGACATGACGTATTTTGCAACTACATGTTTTGTGATTGTGTGAACACTGTGAACATGTCAGTGTCAAAATGTCAATGGTCAAAATAAAATCATAATTTAGCTTTTTTGGGCATTTTTTGTAGTTTATCGACTACTGTTTATTGAAATTCTCATTCATTACTTGACTCCCTCGGCAATGGAAAAAGAGAATGCTAGAACATGGATTTATCCATCTACGTTGCAAAAAACTCGTAGACAGCCGAATTAAGAGGCTAACTACTAAAGGAAAAAATTGACAAAAGAAGCGGCTGAGAAGGAGAGATGAAGGCAGAGGTATGCTACATATGTCGAGAGAAGAGTTATTACTAGAAGATCTAGATCATTAGAAGGACTTTTTACGAATGAATAATAAAATCTTCAGTAAGCTACTTAGCATAATTTGACAAGCTAGATAACCATCTATGAGAATGCATAACAGGAGAAAATAGGTAATATTAGCAGTAAACCTTATGAATAAAAAGTAATAAACATTTCCATTTTCAGGCTAGCAACAATTCTTCGATGTTTAGCCAGTGAAACCATCCAGTGCCTCGAAGCCATGAGAGTGCAATAAGTCTGATAGTTCCAGAACTGAGTGAACCAATTGTAATCAAATATTTGTTGTCTAGAACTAGAACAGCAGTTGAGAATACATTTGGAGCTTTAGTAAATCTTGGCAAAATAAGGCTGAAGGAATTGAATTAAAAAGGCAAATATTATACTTTTTCTTTCTTTCTTTCTTGTATCTTGTAATATTATATGAAATCCAAAATATACATTCTGTTTGGTATTTTAAATTTTTATTTATTTCAATTGAGATGCAATAAACTGCGCCATATGGTCATCCGGAGTTGCAAAATGGTTGTCCCTTTGTAAACTGTAGAGCGAGAAGTTTTTAGTGTTTGATCAGCAGCATTCTTCAGCACCTTTGTTTCCGCGTCTGCTGGTAGTTGTTGTTTTTTATACACTTGGGTGAGTTACTAATGCAGTCTGTTCCCCCTCTTTTTTGAGCACCACCTGTACTTGGTATCTGTGAGCAGAGCGAGTCAATTTGAGGCCTATCTGATAGTTCGCTTGTATGTGATAGAATCCCAGCATGACTAACCTCATATTCCTTGTTGACTTGCCTGAAAACAAAATACTGCATTGAAAGTTTAGCCTTCCTAATATATGCACATACAATTTTTACAGGTAGGTTCGAGTTATAGGGAAGTTAAGGCACCAAAATTTAACAATATATTCAAGTACATGTTAGGTTATTCCTTTGGCTCAAAGTGCAATTATATAAGTAGAAATTTGGCACTGTTATATCAATACTGCACCACTTCATTTATGATAAGCTGAGACTCTTACCTCGTAGTCTCCCATTCTAGTGCGAAGTGACTAAAACTTTCCTCTGTTCTTGTGCATATGTTGACCTTAAGCCCATAAACTTCTTCTGTACCTCTTGTTCAGTTACAGTAGATCTTAGTGGTTTCAGAGCCTCTACAATGGCAGTAATAGCATCAGTACTCCATTTGATTTTACTGTGGTAGTACACATACTTGACCACGTACAAGCAGGGATGTTGTTCGTATACCTCTATCAGCAGAGGTATCTGTTCAGTAGACCAGCACATCCTTAAATCAAAAGAAATACGTTACACTTAATGTGTTTCTGTTATCCTCAGTGCAGTCAAGTGTGGCTACTTAACCGAGGGCCTTTGCCATATGAAAAAACAACAAAACATATGAAAACACCATAATAAAAAGTGACAATGTTGCCATACACTGAGGCAAAATATTAGATAAACAATACATTGTACATAACTAATAGTTAATACATCCAAAATGTAATGTAGGACTTAATACAATATTACAAAGTAAATCTACCGAATCTGCTGAGTAAAAACAAATTTTTTATAGTGAAATTTGGACTACACCTTACTTTTAATATAATCAGGGCTATTATTGTATATGAAATTGATATGAAACATAATTGCAAATATACTAACATCTTACCTGTTAAACTGTCTTCAAATTGCCAATTGCTTCCACACAACTCGCAAGAATGTTGGCCACAAAGGTAATAAAAGCACCTATCTTGGGGCTGGGGGCTTTCATACTCCATAACCAGTTCAGAATCCTTCAAATCTCAATGTTCGCGGGGCATTCCGGTCCGGTGGAGATTTACTAGCTGGGGCCGTAGGATTAACATGTTACTTGTTTTTATTGGTGTACTTTCATCCGAATGTGGATTTCTCAATTTATATTAGTACCAGAAAGCATTCTGGAAAAGTCAATCGAATTTAAAAAGTAGGGTTACTGTCCTTATTTTTGTTTACCTTTTTCCCGGCGCAATGACATTTATATTTCAAATGCGCATGCCCCCAACCTAAAAATGATTTGGAAATAGAACACGTTCTAAATTCCATCTCAATTTTGGTTCAATCTGTCAATTTGAAACAATTTCGTGTACTACACTAGCCTATTTGAGCAGTTCAAGAAATGAAATCAAATCTGATTTCAAAAATATGGTAGTCTAATACAGTCTTTACCTTTTGCAAGCTACTTTATCTCAGTCGGTATGGAAGGAGGTCGCGCATTACATTCAGGCTAGTTAGACGTGCCTGACATCTGCAAACATTTCATCATCCAAGGTCCGTCGTGGCATCTGGCATCCATTAGGCAAAAGTCTATTCTCATCACGTGTCACTTTTTGCACCGGAGCAGCGAGCTGCTATAATCGTTTCTAATTTGCTTAATTAATTCACGTACCTTCTGCTATCAAGTTCAGTAGCGTCGTAGAGTGTCGGTACCCTACTGTGTCTAGCTGTAATAATAAGGAGCAGCTGCAATTTTACTCATTTCTTCAAAAAGTTGTCTGCCAACATTTTGCTTTTATTTCGCGGTCATGATGCGGTGGTATTGGTTCTTCGAACAGTTAAGTATCGTTTAGAGTGCGGTAAGGTAAGAGGTAACGTAAGACGTAAGAAAATATAAACCTATGGAATCAGATGAGAGTGTTTATAGTCGTAACGTAAGAAGAAACGTTACGACTATGAACACTCATCTGATTCCACAGGTTTATTTTCATACCTCTTACCTTACCTCTTACGCTACAGCACTATAAATAGTCCCTGCAGATATGCAGATAAAATTCTACGTGCCTCCAACTATTAATAATACGGATTTTCACGCAAAATTCTTAACAACCAAAATAAACATAAATATATTGTAAAATTAAAAAAAGGTGCATTTAAGGAATATCGGACCAAAATTTTGAAAATAATTTCTAAAATAAGCTAAGAAAGATAATAAATAATACTAGTACGATTGTGAAAAAAGAGTAGGCGTTTTGAGCCGTATTATTCGTAAATCCAGTGCCCGATGCATTTCTATTTTTAGTTTTTTGTTATGTTTATTTTTAATTTTTAGTTACCTTTATCATTGAAGCGTGTTTTTTAAACTGCGTCCATCAATACTCTGTTTAATGAAGATGATGATGGCCATTACTGCATGAACGATAATTAAAACTGCCGTCTTTCCTGAATAAATTTCACAAAAATACCAACTCCGAATAGTTGGATGTTAGCCTTTAAAGCTCTCTTTCCTATGTCTCTGTCTAATATTAGCACACTTTAAGGTATCTGCGCCATCTCTCTGAAGCCATCAAAATTGTTTTCGCCGCAAAGTTGGAGCGTTCAATGTTCGATCCGGCCTCTTAATCCAATGGATAGTTACAAGCTCACAAACAAATAAACATACCGGTGAAACAAGTAGAAGCATGGTAAAAAAGGAGACGCAGTGCTTTATTGGCATTGTTGATTAATCCAATATGAGTGTCAGTAGTACGTCAACGTCTTATTTTCTTATGAGTGATAAGTGTGACACACAGACAACCCCAGGATAAGACAATGTCGGAATCCAACAACTTATGGTTCACACTTTGATTTGGAGAACAGTGATCGACTTTTTTATTAAAGCATATCCAACCATACAAAGCCGCAGTCAACTGATACGTAGTAATGTTTCCTATTTATTCATGAAACTCATACATTTTATGATACTAAATTTGTAAAAATCTGTGGGTTTTGTTAGTAGCTAATGTTTAGTGTTTGCTTCAAAGTATGATTGATTTTGACACACTGATTCAGGTTTGCTGAACCATGTTAATGATTTCTTTCTAAGTAGTTCTCAATTTTATACTACACAACTAGAAATCACATGTACATATAGTATTAACTGAGGGATCGAGTGCGGAACGAGGTATATATAATTTTCTGCAAATTAGTTAAATAGGTACTCAGATACACTTTTATTAAAATTTCCTATATTTTGGTCCAACAGCAATGTGTCTCCACTGTAGTGTCACTGTCAAATGGTGACAGCTTTCAAATTTGACTATGTTGAAATGACGTATCTCCCTGAGAAACCTCGTTTTTGCAAAGCACAAATTATTGACAGCACAGTGTGAAAATGTGAGTATCACAAAATTTCAGGGAGGCAGGAAAAAAATTGAAATAATGAATGCTAATCATGACATATTTATAAACCTCGAAAGTCACTTATCGCCAATTTTTTGCAAAATCGTATCTTTTTAGAAAAAAACAGGTTTATTCTTCCCAAGTACAGACTATTTAAATACGTACGACACACAGGAAATGTTCGACATATTGTGTAGGAAAACCTTCATATATATATACAGCGTTCTCAATTTTGGAAAAAGGTGAAACTCCCTCTTTGCCTGCTATTAGTGAACCACTTCTGTACTCAAAAAGGCGCATTTTGAAACCAAAGGATATGCACAACGAGAAGCAGATGGGAAAGATGCAGAAAATGAAGATTCTGACTATTCTGCGACTCAGAATTATGGAACGATTTTTAGTTCTGTTTTGCGAAAACGCATTAAAAGTAAGTACCTGCGGCCTATTTTGATTTTCATTTTATGACCAGATTAAGTTGTGTTCCACTGAAAATATCTTTTTATGTTGTCAGTGGTGAATTTTTTAACAATAATGGCAAAAAACGAGGTATCTCCATCATGAATTATTATTTGCATTATTATTTCAGCAATAGTTGTAACTAAATTATTCTTCGAGAAAATGTTGCTGTTTGTTGACAAACGTTGATATAAATTTGCATAAATTCAATTTTTCAAATTGAAATATATGGGAGAGTTTTCCTCAGCTCATTTAAGATATAAAATTTTGGAGATACCTGATTTTTGCACTGAAGCCTTCAATTGTTTTACTGGATCCACAGAAATAAATTCATTTGGTTTATTAGAGCAGTATTAGTAAAAAATATTTGATATAGATACAAAAATTTGGGGCAGCGTATGCTTTTTACAACCTCGCTATATTAGAGCCCTGGGGAGGTGAAGATATCACAACAATTGTATAGACAATGGAAGCCCTAAGTGGTCTTGATGCTTCTGTAGGATTTTCCGGTACAATACAACGTATGGCTCTGCTTCTTTCAGAAGGACTATTATTTTTAATAAACCGTAATGCCGTACTCTTACGCCTAATGCACATTTTTTGTACATACTCTCTGCGCTACTACAGACAAATTGGGCTTCCGCTTCAAACACTAATTGTTCTCTTGAGCGTCTGTGACTGCCAATATACAGGGTAATTCTTACTTAGGAAAGGTAGGGTAGGTAGTGCTGCGGACAGAGCTACTGGATCTGCCCCGTAAACAATGGACATCAAAGTTACATAACTTTTACGTGCCACTCGACCCTTATTACGTCACAAATGAAGTCACATTCAATCTTTTTGTTACGGGGTTGTTACCGCATAATGTTACGTAACTTCGACCTACCCTGGTTGACGTGTAAGTTATGTAACAGGTATACCACGTAATGTCCGCCTCACTGTTACGTAACTGTTACCTATCTTGGTTGACATGTAAGTTACGTAACATGTATATGTATAATGTCCGCCTCATTGTTACGTAAGTTTTACCTAGTTATATACTATAGTTATGATACAAATAAACCAAACAAAAGTACTGCACCTGAACTTGTCTATTTGTATGTAAAAATTATAAATAATTCATTCATTCATTAATAAATTCATTTATGTCTTAGGCACTTCGCCTTTGTCCATTTAGTCGGAACCATTCAGTGCAATTTCTCTCCACAACACTTTCAGTTATTCTTACTTTAGACTTTAATACCTTTGATACCATTGAGTCTGAAAACAAATACCTATTGTAATAACAAATACCACATCAATTACATTTAAGGCAATATAAGGCTGTAGGTATACCTAATAATGTTGAGTATGAGTTTTGAATGACACCACTGATTTATTTATACAATAAATTCCATGTTGTAATTATGTAGGAAGTATAGTTTTCTGCTTTTCCATATGAATTATAAAACACGACACATTAAGCAGCTTCAATAATTTTCCATTTCCTCAGTGGGAGATAAAGAGCACAAACCTCACTACCTCATTAACATAAACAATTGAAAACTTATAGTTATAATTTATGACTATGTCATTAATACACAACCTTAAGCCCTGAGTACGTTATTTTCCACAGATTTCTTTCGAATATGAAAGGGCTTATGAAAGTCCTTCCATTTTAAAGGGACAATACAATAGATAAGAATAACTAAGTGAAAATAACACTTGCCTGTTGTTTGCTGCATTATTGCTTTAAGGTGTGAACTGTAGTTTAATGGCACTACAAAATTACTCACAAATACACCATGCGTCACTCAATAGTGAGAATATGGACCGAAATGCAATTGTACAAATTTCAAAATTGCCAAACGGCGTGAGATACCGTCGCGTCGGAGACATGTGACAACTGCTCGCTCAGAGTAAGAAATGTGACCACGCAGAGACGTAACTTTAAGAGAAAAAAGTAGAGGTTTCTTTAAAGTCTAAAGATGTGCCTAATTAATTACATAACTCTGAGATAACCAAGTGGATGTACATTTTAAAGGTGTTTGGTTACGTAAATGTTATTACGTGCAACTGATGCAGCACTGAGAACATTGTTACATTACGCAACAATAACGTGAAATATAAGGAGTTTACTGAACGTGCAATCCGTTCTTTAAAAATTACCTATATAGCATAAATTTAAGAGAACGTAACAAAATTGTTTACTGGTTGTTTACATTTTTTCAGGTCGCAATCGGTATTGACAGTTGTATAATGCAACTGAGTTATTATGTGGACCTAAACTATATATTATTGCATTTTGTTCCAAAACCTGTATGAATCTATCCACACAAATAATATTATTTCAAATATATCATACTATTTTATAGCATACTATTTCTCATTAAAATGTTGTTAATATTTATTTAGCACTCTTTTTTAAGACCCATTTATGTAAAGTATTACAAAATTGTTATTAGACACCATAAACCTCTGACACCCGTATGCACCGTTTGGCAATTCTAATCCTAGTTCCCTAATCGCGTTTTGCTAATCTTTGGCATCTAGCCATGCACCGTCAAGAGATTAACTGATCCAGATTGGAGACACGGCAAGGTTATGTTCGCAAGACTGTTTTGACAGTGACAGTGTCAAAAATGTCAAAATATTCAGTTTGCGGTGCATAGTAAACAATCCAGGTTTACGTAACTAAATCGTGCAATTGACTTACGGTGCATACGGGTGTGAATCACTGCAAAATATACCATGAGACACAAGACCGAGCATTTTAGGACCCTGTTACGATAGTAGTAGTAGTAATAATAATAATAATAATAATAGGTCTTTATTCGTCATGAAAAAAAGAGTAAAGTATGTACAACAAAAACACATACTAAATTCATAATCAAAAAAATCACGAAAGGCGGAGTGTCAACCAACAAGGTTGTTTTTCAACTCAACCCAAAAGCTAAATAAAATACTAAATAAAATAAAATAAAACAAAGAACAAACTAAAACTATACACACTCACACACATACACCCTGTATAGAGTATACATTGGTATATTATAATTGCATTATAATTATATGGCGATTTGTATACACACGTGTATTGCTGATAGTGCAATTCCGCTGAACTACTCTCACGTTTTTACAAACAGCTGATGTGTTATTTATAATATTACGTACAGGTGCTAGTCACCTAGATGATTAAGTAGGATAACGAGTTAGCCAAGGTGTGTAAACTTAAATCATTTCCCTAACACATAGCGAAGTCCGTCCTATAAACATTCATCTGATTTTATTAAAATTTTTAACCTTTTCTTAAAATTGAATAATGAAAAATGTCTAAAATCGTTAGGTAGGCTGTTGTACAATTTCACTGCATTGTAAGTAAAGCTGCGTTTAAACAAGGCAGTCGAGTTATTTTCTGATTGTTTTCTGATATACACCAGTATTTGTTCGAAGCATTTAGAACATCTGCATATTCGAAATAGCAATAAGCTTACGTGTGACACGTAAGATATATGGCCGATTTATCAAAATTATGCAAAGCAACTTCGCGCAGCTGCTAGGTGCGTCTGCATGGAATATGTCTATCCAGAATATAATACGATGTCATATTTTAAGGAGTAGACATCTGTAGTCAGATAGAGCATATGCAAAGTGCTTTGTGTTTTTTCTAACACCTACTTACAAGACCACTTTTAGTTTCGGCTGATCTCAGATTTTTTCCAGAAATAAGCAAACACTAACGGAGTTCATAGACAGGGTTACTAAAACTAGGAGAAAGTAAAAAGTTTGTTTTAATAACTAGAATTTGTTATCTATATTTTGCTAGTGCTAACCTAAATCGAAAAAATGTAAATGTCAGTACTTCCCCCGCATTACGCTGATACCAATTTGTTATGTTTCCATACAATGAAGCTATAGTCTGAGATCCCACCACTCTCCGTAGGAACTAGGCGACACAGTTTTTATTTTGCAATCTTCAATTGATATCCTAATCACATGACGCCGATTTTCGGATATTGAAAAACAGATTGTATAACCAGTATCAATCTTCATAGGGCAAAAGGGCGTTCCGGGGTTTCCCAACCACCCGATCCCCATCCTACTTCGGCTCATTTTGACCACTTTAAAAAAAAAAAGTAGAAAACGAAGCACATCCCTGGAGTACCCAAAAACAGATTTTAAACGGCTTTTGTATTGTACTATTTCTTTTTTAATTTACTTTCACCGCCACTAGGTCGCTGATCGTCGCTAATAAGCGTGAAACAGCTGTCTGCATACTGGTGGATTGACGGAGATATGGAGCAACCCTCCTATATCGACTCTCATATGCAGTTGGCATAGCAGCGCGCTTATCTGGTTGAGTGAAGCGAATGCACCTTTGCGTTCCGCCAAGAAGTTTACTGCTTTTTAGCAGTGACTTCCTTTGGTTTGTCGTTACCTCTGGGTACCAGATGGCGCACAGGCAGATCCTTTCTGTCTCCTACTCTCACATGATTTACATGTCTGATAGACATGAAAATTCTGATGCTCTCTATCTTCGCCAGTCGAGCTATGGCGTACTGTCTGTGTACCTACTGGTGGATTGACGGAGATATAGAGCAACCTTCGTATATATATAACTTGTTATGTCTATTTCGTTAACTGATATTTGCAAAGACAGACCTTATTTGCAGTTATAATTCACAAAGTAACGATAGAAATATCACTTCACCCTCACATGCCGAATACCTCAGACTACCCAACCCTCCACTGCCTTGCAGCACCCTTCATACGCTCCCTTTGCCTCCAGAAAAGCAGCGACTTCATGTACTTCAACGGCCTCTGTTTGTCGTAAAGCATGTGACTAATTGTTTGTTTGGTCGTATACGCAGACAATGCCAGCTACAAAAATGCACGTCGTCGTCTGACTTTTCAATAGAAGAGAGTATATGAGGGAGATACATCTCCTTTTTTCAGCCTGAGGAAGTGAACTGAGACTTTGGAGAGCTTACTGAAAGATTATCGTATATAAACATCAATTTACTGCGATGGATGTAAAAATTCGAAGGGCGTGGGTAGTGTGTTTGTGATACAGTCACTTATAAAATATAATAATATAATTGAGAAAAAATACCGGCTTCTTGATATATGCGGCACATATACTGCGGAAGCAGTGGCTATTGAGAAAGCTGTTAGATGGTGCAATCAACAATTAAAAAAAATAAAGCCAAGTCGATTGACCCAGTACTTCCCACACATTAAGGTGATACCAGTTTATTATTTTCCCATAGTAGGAATCTATAATCTGAGATCCCCCTGCAACCAAATCATCGCCAGCCCGACCAAAAAAAAGTGTGTTATGCCACTAGATCTTTCTTTGGTAGGCCAATGGATAGCCCATTATGAATAGAACATATACAACCCCCACCCCGCAACCACCCCTATTCCATTCCCACCCAAAAAAAAGTATCAAATGATCAGGAACCCCTAAAGCGCCTAAAAACGAAATTTGAGGTGCTTTATTTCTTTTTTGTTTTTTTTTTAATATGGCGGCACCGCGACGGACACGATTTCTAAGAGTCATAAACGCAGTGCAATAGTTTCCACGTTATAAAATATAGAACGATCAGGAGGAATAATCGTATGTATACATCAGACAATTCTAAGTCCCTTGGTTTCTGTAAAGCGTCGATGACACGGGGCTAGTTTACGAGCTGCTAGTCGGCGAGTTTAAAAGCTAGCGAGTGAGCGAGTGGCGATGGCACACAGAAATTTAAAGGAGTGATACACGTACGAGCAAGTACGCGTACTTATGGCTCGACGACCTTTTTCGCCTGTGTGTCACCGTAAGTACGCGTACTTTAAAACCGTCGCGCAAACAGCCGGCGATCCAACTGGTTTGAAATCTTGCTCGTAGCTTGTCTCGGCTCGTACTGCGAGCAGCGAGCCTCCACTTTATTTCGGCAGGCCATCGATGCGCAACGCTTGTCGTGTTTAGAGTTTGTTAAAGGTTTTGTTTATTTAGGAAAATTATCAAAATGAGTGATATCAGCTTTACGTGTGTCACCGCGTCGAGCCGAGTAAGTACTTAAAAACCGCGTACTTAAAGTTCGTACGTGTGTCACCCCTTTTACACTCGCACATCCGATGACACAGGGCTAGTTTACAAGCTGCTAGCAAACTAGCTGGCTTGTAGCTCGTAAACTAGCCCCGTGTAATCGATGCTTAATAGGAAAGGATCTATGTTCGGATGGACATAAAAAGTGTGTTATACCGCTAGGTCTTCCTTTCATAGGTCAATGAACTGCCCATTATCAATACAATGTCTTTTTTTTTTTAGTTTTACAACCCTTCCACCCCGCACCCCGATCCAAAGAAAAATAGAAAATGATCAGGAACCCATAGAACGCCTAAAAACGAAGTTAGAGCTGTTTTTATATTTTTAGTTTTTTCATTTTTTACTTTTTTAGGTGGGGGTGGAGTTGGGTAGTTGGAGCGTGGGGAGTTGTAAAATCAAAAAATCTGTTGTATTTATAATAGGATGTCCATTGAAATGTTAAAGAAAATCCTAGCGGCATAACACACTTCATGCTATAGGAAAATGATTAACTGGTATCACCGTAATGTGTGGGAAGAAATGAGTCAATCAACCTTACTTTCTTTTATACTATATAGGAGTCACACAGAAACATCACGAAATAAAAATACTTTTCAATTGATACAATTAGGTATTGAAAATAATGAATAATAAAATGAATGTTATGCTTGTTACATTAATGTTTATTTGTTACAGTGCCACCACAGCGACCTCGTATAGAATACAACGGTACTCAAGTACTACCAGGCCACAATCTCACCACATTGCATGGAGAGGTTGCAGTGATAAAGTGCGTCTCCCATTATGGAAATCCACCACCTATTCTCAAATGGTTCATGGGTAGGTAATTGCAAAATATTTTTCGATTGGTTTCATGAGCTGTTGTAAAAAGCCATTTAGTTCGATAAATTTCCTTTCCTGAGAGTTGTCAGGACTGCAGCCTTAAGGCTTACTATCTTTAACCCCCAGAAAGAGGACGACGAACGGACTCAAGGGTTATGATATCTACCCGACTAAATAGCTCAGTGCTGCTAACACCTCTATCAGGATAGGTCCCGTCAATTTTATAAATTAAATATTTACAAAACTTCTTTTGAACCTTTTCAATGCTACTAAACTCTGACATACATAAAAGAGATCCCACATATTGCAAGCCTATTCAAGCTTAGAGGCTTAGACGTTAAAAATTAAAAATACACTGCTCGAAAAAAATAATGGAACCTCTTTTTCATACACCTGTAACTCTCAATGTGTTAATTACATTCAGACTGAGGACACATATTACTCGAAAAGAAACACTTTTTCTCAGAATATGTTGAAAAATATATATTTAATCATTCATTTGTTTTCAAGAATAAACTTACGAATTGAAAAAAGTGTAAAAAGAAAAGTGAAAATCGGACAGTTTTCTGTCTAGTGTCTAGTTATTTGATTTTTTTGGGTTTTAGTATCACGTGTGTCCTCTTGAAGCTCGAATTACTTCTCGGCATCTCCTTGGCATACTTGCTGCAAGCCGTCGAGGTCTTCAGTAATTTTATTGTTATGATGCTATCAAGATATGTGCAGTTTCTGACTATGAATCCATATGACTTCAAAGATGATGAAACTATCAGGTCAACGTGCTCCCCAAAAGTTATATTATAATCAAAAGCTACACCAAAACTTGCAACTGCAGCTAAAACTATTAATTTATGGTTCTTGAAAAAAGATTCAGTAGTATTTGAGAACGGTAAAGGATGAAATAGATCCTCTCACAACGCCGGGGGTTTATCGCATATCATGCACATGTGGGAGTGTATACGTAGGAACAACGAAGCGATCGATAAGCACAAGGATTGCAGAACATGAGGCTAGCTGTCTACTAGGTTATACGGACAAATCAGCGGTAGCGATTAAGGGCCATAGAATCAGGTTTGAAGAAACTCAGGTTCCTGCTGCAACACCTTCATACTATGTCAGACCTCACAGTGAAACCATCGAACGACAAAAATGTCACAATAAAAGAAGAAACACAAGAACTCAACCAGACATGGGTATCCATCCCAGAGAACATGAAGACCCTGGTTGGACCACATCACTGTTAGGTATAAATGCAGCCGCAGATAAACCAGCCGTCAGTATTTTGAAAGTCGACTAAGTGAAATAGCTTCTGAGGATGTCATCTACTCGTGGTGGTGCCACCTCAAGCCTTAACGCTAAACGACGCCGGTCTGGAAACCAAATAACCACAAGTTCATTGGACGATGGTCGCGAAAGCCTTACACAATACAACTGGGTCACTGCATATAGGAGACTCTGTTGTTAACTGCCAAGCTTTCGGCAATGTTTATTGCCATCTTCAGGGTTTTCTGCAATAGTTAGAAGAAAAGAAAGAAATTAGTTTAAAAATATTATAATAAAATTGTATCATTATATTCACAACATTGCAGTCAACACCAGAGTATCCTATATGCAGTGACCCACAGTTTCTTCTCAAAATTTTGGCCACAGCTCTAAGATTTTTTCATTTATACTAGTTTCTTATTCACAAGGTCCTTGGAATTAAAATTATATATCAGGTTCCTTACCTCCTCGTAAATACTTTGTATAGACAGTATTCCCTTGAATGAGCATGGCTCCCTGTTAATCATGTTAGTAATCAACCCTTCAGGCATCACTTCTGCCTGAAATAACATAAGCCGATTCGAACAAACATTAGTGGGCAAGCCACTCAAGCAGCTAGAGTTTATCTAGGAAAAGTTCATCAAAACAATCAAGCGTGTTGATAAATTCACGTCATGTTGGTTAGTGGAAAGTGAAGTTTCAAAATTGGATTGTCTCGTGTGAGACTATCTCTAAATTGGGAGTAATTATTTGCTTGACATTTCGACTAGAGGGGTAGGAAGTTATAGATGCTGAATAGGTTTATCCAAGTTTTGTTATAGTCTGGCTGTCGGCAACACCAAACGCTGTATGTTCTATCCAGAGGGTGATAATAGGAATACAGTAAGCACCTCCGCACACGGGGCGATTGGCTATAAGGTGGAGCACCACTAACGGGTTGTTCGATGGTCGTCTCGAGACGTGCGTTTTCAATCTCCTCGATTTCAGTCTCATGAGATCAGAGTCCAAGTGTGCTTCGAGTTGTTCGTACGTCATGCGCGTCTGATGGCGTTAAATATTTAAGGTTATATTGTGGAATCAGTCTTGATTTTATAATTATATGTAGTAATATGAGGACATTACAAGCTTCTGGGGTCCAGGGATTCCACGCGTAATCATTGAATAAGATAAAGGTCTGAAATTTATGAATTATCAGTCCACCTGTGTGCGACTATAATCGCATCGCCCATATCGCCGATCGACCACTGTACAGATGGCAGACGCGCTGTTCCCATCTATTTATTTATTTATTTCTTTATTTATTTATTCATTCATTTATCCATTTATTTATTTATTTATCTATTTATTGGTATTAAAATACACTTACGTGTTTACACAAGTCAGATTAAGAATATAAAGTCCCAGATTATTGACCGTATGTAAATTAGAAAAATGCTGATCCAACGATTCATCATTGTTATTAATAAAATTTTATAAAAAACCGATATAAGCCTATAAAAAACAAATGAGCAGACACGCATTGACATATTACAGTATGTGCACTAAAATATACAGAGCCACTACTTAGGTTCGCTGAAGTTATGACCCATAAATTCTTCGTAGCTATAAAACGCCTAGTTTAACAGGTTCGACTTGAGCTTTTTCTTAAACGACTCATGACTCAGGTCTTTGAAAGACTCTGATAAAATATGATGATTTGATGCAATAGTAGTTAGATCCATTTCTAGATGTTTGAAGTCGTAGGTATATTCAGTTTATACATATTCCGTGTACGATACCTATGAATGTCACTATGGGTTTTATATAGATGTAAGTTATGTATATGGCATTAATAAACAAATATGTAAAGAGAGTGTTGTTAAAATTTTGAGCGCAATAAGGCATCTCTAAAGGGGTTGCGTATATTTCAGTCCTGAAATGTATCCGATATAGATCATATGCACCGAATGACTGGAAGTATAGGTGATATGTGGTTAAGAGTACATCATAGGCAACACAGTTGTTTAGATTTCTGATTATGAAAATGCATTTAGACAGCTCAGAAGGAGTATTGTTAACATGGGCCTCCTAGGTGTATCTACCTACAGACCCAAACATTTTACTGACTTTAAGGTATCAATGTTATGTTTACGCAGACTACTTATCGTTGATTGGGTCTTGGATCATATCCCAGACCAAATAAATGAATGAGGACATATATATTCAGGAAACAAGAGTGAAAAGAATAGGTAACCGGCATCGTTGAATGAACAGCCAAGGTCACCAGGCAAGCCTGGTGGAGGAAAATTTGGAATGAACAGAAAAAGGTCTATAAAAATCCGGACAAAATTGTAAGGGTCCTGAAAAATTTGTAAAAATTGGCAAAAATCGGATAAAAATGTGGAAGATATAGTGAGCATAAGGAAAAATCATGGAATATAAATGAAAATCTGAAAAATCTGAATAAACCTGGTAAAATTCGAAAAAAATTTAGTAAATTGTAACTATTCGGAAGGACTCCAGAAAAGCAAACCCAAATGAAATAATTTGAGAATTTTATAAAGATTTATGAAAATCTGGTGAACCGCAAGGGTCAAGAAATGTCGACGAAAATTGGCAGAGACTTGAATTAGTCGAGAATAAAGAAAAATAAGTAAATACCTGCAAATATCGGAAAAATAGGCTAACGTCATCTGTAAAAATCTGTAAAATATATAAGAAACGTTAAAAATCGTTAGAAATCAGTTAGTCAAGGAACATAGTAAATAAGCAGAAAATTCGGCAAAAGCTTAAACAAAAATTGATAGAGGTGAGTACTTATCGGAAAGGATACGGAAAAAAATTGAAAAAAACGGTAAGAGTTGGAAAAAATCATAGAATATCCGTAAAGCTCTGGAACATTGGTAGAAATCTGGATAAATCAGTAAAAACCCGAATAAATCCGGAAAAATCAGCAAAATTATGGAGAAATTGGGAAAAAAACAGGAACGAATGGGGAAAAGTAGCAATAACTGAGCAAAAATTCGTAAAAATAATCAACAAGTGGACAAAAACTGTCAGAAGTTTGTAAGACTGGAAGAAATTAAGAAACGCCGAGGATAATCTGGAAAAAATTGGAGAACTTATGTAAGAATCATAAAACTGGGTACAAATCGACAAACATTAGTAAATACGTAAAAAATCTGTAAAAATTGCTAAGCAACGGGTAAAATTGGAAGAAATTAGAAAAATTAGAAGAAGAGATCGATATAAATTTTAAAAATTAGAGAAAATGGGCAGAAGACGGAACAGATCGGAAAATAGTCTGCTAAAATCGATAAGACCCTGAAACAATCGGAAAAATAGGGTAAAATTGGGAAAACTGTTAAAGCTCTAGCAATGTTGACGTACATCTGAAAAAAAAAATTCGAAAAATATAGAAATATTGGCGAGAATCTAACAAATGGAGAAACATCAGAAAAAGTAGGGGAAAATGGAAAAACTCGGGGTTGAATGGAAATAATCGGCAAACATAGAATTCATGAAGACGCCGGTGAAAATCTTTGAAAAACAAAAAATATGCTTAAAATGGTAGAACACTGGAAAATCCGATAAACGAAAAGAAATCAGAAGAGTTTTAAAGAATAGGAGGATATCGTAAACAATCTGGCAACCTTGTAATTAACCATGACCTGTAGTATACGTCTTTTGACCAAGGTGTGTGCCATACCTGTTCCAGACCTGCAACTGTATTCGCCTTTCCGATCGTAGTAAGATATCCCCTTTATTACAAATGGACTAAAGTACGAGCACATATTGGTTAACAAAGCGGCCATATAAATTCGATTTATGAAATCCCGCAGTTCTCTCTCCCTCTCTCGCCCTCTGCTCCCTTTTGCCGCTAACTTCTGGTTTTATACATATATATTCCAGCAGCCAGCTGCGGTGGTAAACTTGGGATACCAAACGCGTTGACAATACGTATATATATGCCCCGAATATTAACTAGTATATTACGAACAAGACCTTTTGTTAATACCGTTTATATTAATGTTGGGATATGTATGGCGCTTTGTTCTGTATAATTCTCAGATTAGTCAGTTTCCGTTTGCAAGGTTTCTACACTCACCGATACAAAAACGGAGCACTTCACACTTTATATAAATATAATTCCTTTTTTTAATTGTTTGGTGATGTTTTATTGTTTTAATAACTTACATGCAAATAAAGCAATATGAGATAAGCATTTTCTAACATTATCAACCATTTATTTGGAAAAAACTCTTTTGTTACAATACTACAAAAAAATGGAGTCACGTTGATTGACTCAGTACTTTGTAAAGCTAGATTGAAAGTCCCAACTAAGTTGAGACCTTCAAGCTGGCTAAAACTGGGGTGCTTTTGGGCTGCTCAGTTTACTTACGGTGGGTTGTGGATCCTTGGCAACTTATTCTTTTCCTCTTGTAAGAGATGTCAGGCAAAATCACTAACTTTTAACGCGAGATTACTCTAAGGTTCAAAAACTTCAAGAAAAAGGGCGCCAGGAGTTTTCACCTCCAAACTCCAAGGAAGTTAGTGAAATTGCCCAACCTCTCCAGAAACACTGAAGGGATGGGTGTAGAAAAAATTCAAAAGAGAATTAAACAGTAACAAGTATATTGGTTTCTAAAATATAAATTAAATGAATAGTGCGTTGTGACTTATTTACAGTGGTAAAAGGGGACTGCTGGCTTAAGTGAGCGATACAACCTGGCTTGCTTAACGAGGTTGTCCTCTCCTCCTGGGTCGGCTTGTGGGCTCCTTCTAACAGCTCCTTCAGAGGGTCCTCTTTGATGACTGGCAGCCTCTTCAGGTTCCCTAGGCCCTGACCCCTACTGTTTGACTTCCCCCTTTTTAGGCTGAGGGGTATCTAGGTCTGGCTCGGCTACCACTTCCGGCCGCCGTCATGCAAAGTATAGAAAGAAGAAGGATTAGTGTCTGGACCCTCTATGGCAAAACCCCACGATGTAGGAGGTTATGCAAGCTCAGGCGTACTACTTGGCTTTGAATTGAACAATTAAAAGCCCCCTCCCCAACAATTTAGTTGAAACAATATCTACTTAAGTTTAACAAAGATCCCTTACAAACTGCTTAAATTCTATACTAAAATTTCTTAAAAGTTAAACACAAAGCTATAGCAGATATCTCCCCACAATGGTTCGCAATTGAGCTGCATATATAAAACAAAGAATATAATTTTAAAATAAAGTACCAATATCGTATCAACAAAGTATCACCTAACCTAGATACTTGATAGGCCTTTCAAGTCTTAATTCTTAAGATAAAATTTTAAAAATATGAGTCTTGAAGTGAGCAAGGCTATAGTCCACTTAAGTTCAAAGCAGTTTAATTGATTTAAGAAAAAAATCAAGGCTATGATTCTATAAGTTGTTGCTGGCTCTAGTGCTCCAGAAAATTCAGAATCTTGAAAGGTAATGCAATCACAAAAAAAAAATTATCAAGCCCACAAATATTTACTAAAATGTCTCAAAATCAAATATCACAAATAATCCAAAAAATTGAAACTATATGAACAGTAGTTGCAAGGTACGAGCAACTATACTTCAACAAATACTCTCACTGCTAAAACTATAGCTCAAAAAAAACAAAAATCTATGAGTACGTTCAGTCTCACATAGATGTACTTCGGCAGGCTGTATCGGTTGTAAAGATGGAAAAATTTATCAAATTCGTACAGCAAAATTACAGCTCAAAATTTGCAAAATGTGTGTGAGCACACTCAAAAACGATCAAACTATACCAAAATAAAGAATGATGCTTCTCTCTCTCTCTCTCTCTCTCTCTCAAAAAAAAAATGTACGAAAGGGGCAATACTGAACAAGGTTAGACACCTATGCAAAAGTGCTCATTAGCTGCCCAAAATGGCGGAAACAATAAACTAAGCAATTTTTACACAGACTCTACCAAATAAAAAAAAGGTGTGCTCTCTCTCTCTCTCTCTCTCTCTCAAAAAAAGTACAAACGAGCAACAAAAAAAAGGAAAAGCGGGATGAAGGTCACACTTGGAGGTGACTACAAACTCTAGATGCGAAAGTACGTAAAATAGCTCGATAGCTGCCCAAATGGCGTTCAAATTGAAATAAGCAAATTTTACGTACCTTCTATACCCAAAGTAGCAGGAACAGCTTGCAGTCACACTCCTATGAATCCTTCCAGGGTCTAGAAGTAGGTGGAAAAGGGCGTGTATTCCTTTAGATTGACATCAGCACCAGGTACCAGGTCAGTTTCTTCGGGAAGCAGATGCACACACTTGGGCTGAAAACACATATATAACACAGTACGGCATTCACAATCTGACTCGAAAATGAAACTAAATCAAATCAACAATATCGATTTTAGATACTAAAGGTTCGATATCAACGGTATGCTAGCAAAAATTCAAAAGAGTCGCTGGTTTAACAACGCGGCACACTAAAACAGAAATATAGAATCCAAGAAAAATGGCGGAATATTCACAATTCACAAATAATTGTCCGTGTTACAGGGTTAGGTACTTCAAATAGAAATCTCGCGAAAAGAGAGTTAATAACTTCAAAGTCTACCCCCACGACAAATAAAAGAATCTATTTCATGAACATGACGGAAGGCCCAAATGAAAAAAAAAGAAAAACCTAATTTAAAGATGGCAGAATGCCGGATCGATACACTTGACCTGTTGCAGTTGCAGAGAGAGAGCAGAAGCTGCAGCAGAAGGAAGCTAGGGAGAGACACGCCTATTTATAAATTTTCGTCGGAAGTCACGAAAACTTCTCGAAAGTTCACGAATTTTAATAGCCAACTGACCAATCACACCAGGCCCCTAGTTAGGCAGTGCCGCCAACGGCTCACTACCAACCCAACCTCAAAGTAACTATAGTCTTAATTGCAGACCGGGACAGAATTACTATTATTAACAAAATAAACTCATAATAGGGAACGAAAAATGCACTAAGAGAATGAAACTAACAACTTTGCAAGTCTAAATTCTATAGACAACAATATAGTAACAGGTTAAAATTTCCACATGCGAGTCTGGTTGCATATACCACATATCCATCGGGAAAAAGACACATTTCAGGCGTATGATCGGTATCCATAGGCGCGGAAAAGGGGTTCTTCCAATAGCGTAACGGCAAAGCATACGGGAGGAACAGATATCTACCTGTCAATCGGATATAATTCTGGAAGAATTAATCTATAAAAGAGTCACAGACGACGTGTAACGAAATTAACAAGAATTTCGTTACAACTTCCCACACATAATAATGATTTCGTTTTATTGCTTTCTCATTGCATAAAGCTATAGTCTGAAATCCCCTTGCAACTAAATCACGCCCACCCTCCCGCAAAAAAACGTCCAACACAAAAACTCCCGTAAATAGTTTCTTGCGTCTCCCTCCTTAGAAACTAGGACGCCACAGTTTTCATTCTGCATGCTTCAACTGAACGATGCAAAACGATCAGGAGCCTCTAAACTGTCTAAAAGCGAAGTGTGAGCTGTTTTTATATTCTTAGTTTTTTATTATTGCTGCACCACCACTGACACGATTTTTCCAAATATACACGTTTTCCATTCTCGCCGCGGCAGTAATACTGTGTCAAAAGTTCGTTAAAATCAAATTAAAAAATACGCAATATAGGACGATCTAAAACAATACTCGTATGTCTGTATACGTCACAAATTCGAAGTCCCTTGGTTTCTATACTGAGCAAGGCAAGGTTCAAATGGACCTAAAGAAGTGTAATATGCCGCTAGGTTTTTCATTCACAGGTCAATGGACAGCCCATTATGAATACAACCAATTTTTCAGTTTTCCAACCCCCCACCCCCCAACCACCCCAAATTCAACCCTACCCAACAAAAGTAGAAAATGATCAGGAACCCCTAAAACGCCTAAAAACAAAGTTTGAGACGTTTTTATTTTTTTTTATTTTTTATTATTGCTGCGCCGCCACTGACACGATTTTTTCAGAACATACGCGCTTTCCATCCTCGCCGTGGTAATAATACTGTGACAAAGTTTCATCAAAATCGATTCCTATTACGTTACTCAATACAGAACGATCTGAAGCAATATTCCTATGTATTTATCAGAAAATTCTAAGTCCCTTGGTTTCTGGAGTAGGCAAGGCAATGTTCGGATGGGCCTAAAATAGGGTATTATGCCGCTAGGTCTTTCTTTTGCAGGTCAATGGATAGCCTATTATGAGTACAACACATTTTTGAGATTTACAACCCCCCACCCCCCAACCACCCCAATTTCACCCCCACCCAAAAAAAAGTAGAAAACGACCAGGAACCCCTAAAACACCTAAAAACGAAGTTTTAGGAATATTTAATTTTTTTTGTTTTTTGCTAATTACTCCGCCGCCCCTGTACCGATTTTAAAAATTATAGGAACATTACCTACTACGGCCCCCCAGAATATCGCTGCCCAAATTTCATCACAATCCATGCAGTGGTTACTGAGATTACGAGGCTGGAAAAACGCGCACAGACCGACCGACAGACAGACAGACAGACAGACCGACAGACCGACAGACCGACAGACCGACAGACCGACAGACCGACAGACAGACAGGCCGACGGAAATGAGTGACATGGATTTTCGTTATGTAGACATATATAAAACGCCCAAAAAGCGTGTTATCTCAAAATCTAAAATTTTCGCGATCACAATACTCCCCTCACCTATCGGTGTGGGAAGTAAAACATAAATTGGTAGTTTTCTAAGATGACCTTAAATTATTGAAAAACGAAACGCAATGCTAATAAAAACTGCGCAGGGGCACTTTCAATAGCGAATGTTGCCAATGCGTGCCCGAATGATTACTTGCATTCTTCTTGGCATACATAAAATCAAATGACGAATGTTTTCTTGAGAAATAAGGTCCCATTCCTCTAAAAGAGCGTGCTGCAATTCATTTAAGGTTAAAGGAAAAGGAATACGACTTTTTATTTTCCGCCCAAGCATGTTCCAGACATGTTCAATTGGATTCGCATCTGGACTTAACGCTAGCCACTCCAAGTGTCTAAATCGTTTAGTTATTGTCAATACGGCAGAATAATGCATAAATGCATAAAAAGTAACAAATTTTCTGAACTTTGAAATGGCAGCAACTGTCACAAAAATGATCCACATAACTTCAGACTGTACTGTCATAAATAGGTGTTTGTTCTTTATCTTTTGGTCTACTTCTGGTGCAAATCTATGATCTAATGTTGAGGGTGGTGGTGGTGGTTACTCGGAAAAATAATACTATAATATATAAATAATAGTAATTCATTTATTATTCGTTAAATGGCATATACAAATATTCCATAACAAAGTGAACGTCGAGAAAATCTATAGCATTTTCTTTTTAAAAAATGAGTTAGGAGGTGATTTTACCTTAGAAATGACACCTCGTACGTGTAAGAATTTGCGAAAATAACTTCTAATAACTTACCCCATATTTTGTCGGGAAAGTTAAAAATAAAAGCTGGCCTTGCACCGATCCTTACGGTATGCCACTGCTTAGTGGCAAAAGTGGCGAGGCCTTAATATTGTAACATTCGTGTTGCAAGTACGACAGTAGCAACTTGAGCTAGTTGCCTTTCCATACAATGGAAGTTTTGGTATTGATATTCCATGCTTTTGAATCTGCCATACTTAACAGCAGAGCTGAAACAAATCCTTTTCAAAAAGATTTAAATCATAAATCACAGAACATTATAATTTTAAAAAAGTATTTATATCTTAAATCCTTTTGAGGGAAGAAATTGATTTAAATCAAAAATCACAATATGATTTTATCCATTCTTGTCCTGATTTAAATCCTTTTTTATAATTTAAATCGTTTTTGGAAAGTAAGTAATTTTTTATGATTTACAACGTTTTTGAATTGTAAATCATTTTGGTGATTAAAAATTCATTCTCAAACACCATTTCCTACTAGTCCTACTACACAAGCCTGAAAATAAATTAAAACCGAAAACATTTAAATTATTATCTTGCAATCATGTTTGCAGAAATGTAAATAGTAAACAGAAGCAACACCATTTGTAAAAAAATATGTCAGGTAACATTTCGGTAACAGGTAACAGATAAGTAACAAACTTAGTACTAACTAAATAAGTATCTAGTATAGTAAAATCGTGAAGAGATTTAAATCAAAAAGCATTTCAAATAGCTAGCAAATATCAAGAATGATTTAAAATCATTTGCAGATATTTAAATCAAAAATCATTTCTAATTATTAGCAAATGATTTTGAATCAAAAAATGATTCAAAATCATTTGAAAATGATTTTAATTCAAAAAATGATTTAAAATTATGTATGCTGAACATATGCCCGAAAAATATTTAAATCATAAATCACTAAGCTGGCAAAAGATTTTAAATCATATTTTCTATATCGAAAAGAAGACAAATCAAAAAAAGATTTAAATCATCGGTAAGGTTTCAGCCCTGCTTGACAGGCTACAAATAGAGTAGCTGCTTACAAGCAACATACCCATACACTATATATTATGACGTTCTTCAGATTTAACAGCTGTTAGGGTTTGAGATAACCGCCAGTATCATTTGTGTACGATAAGCCCCATTCATATTCAATGTAAGCAACATTTAAAGGCTTCCCCTTTATTGCTGACGTTATTATACCCGTACTTTATGCTGCTGACACATATTGGTTAACACAACGAGCGCATAAATTGGATTTATGAAGTCTGCGAGCTCCTCGTTTAACACCCCTAACTTCGAGTTGTGTGCGCCTTGCATTCTGGCGGAAGAATTTCAGCACCGTTATGTGTTAAATGGAATAGTTTAACATTTATTTTAACGCAAATATACTGAATATTATAAGTCCTGACAAGTCCGCAATTTGTACAAGATCAATCGCTTGGACATCTTTTTGATGACATTTGGAAGGTGATTATGGTACCATAATGAAATTCTATATGAAGAACGTCACGCAATGATTCCGTAATTTTTTCGACAAAAAAGGGTGCAGGATATTTCGAGTTTATTCTAAATCAGAAGATAAACTGTCAATTTCAGAATCGCTATCATTTATAATATAATGGCTTCTACGTGACAACTGTGTTATAAAGATATAAATAACTATTGCTGCTACAATCTTTGACAAGGAAATGACAATCTAATTTAGTTATTACTTTGACTCAAAAAATAACTAATCCATTCTCCAATGCTTGTCAGAGCGTTCTGGTGGACCGTTGCTCTTAGTTGGTCGGTCTGTTAGGTCTGGTTACCCAGAGACCACACAAAGTCATCGAGAAGTAAGGAAAGAAAAATCAAGGAAGGAAGGAGAAGAGCGAAGAGAAGTTGACGTTAGATATTTAAAAAGGAGCAAATTTTCAGTTCTTTCAAAAGTTTGACTTTGATCGCAGTGAGAGCCGCAGCCTTGTGTGCTTGCGAACTTGCTCGACTGTGTAGTCCACTGACTCGCGCAACACAGGGTTGCTGTGCGATTCCGCTTGACTATGACGTCGTTCCGTTGTTGTTTAATGTAATCCCTCAACTAAGAGATGTCAAGGTTCCTGTGAAGGGTATCATTGGAAACATACCATGGGGCGTTAGTGATTATACGCAATGTCCTGTTTTGCAGAACCTGCAGGTTTTGCATGTGCGTTTTGGCGAGGAAATACCAAGCCGCACATAAATAGTTGTCGAATTTTATTCATCAAACTCAATTTTGAAGTTCGACGTAATATAGGGTAGAGTTGACGAGGCATAATTTTGAGTTTTCTTTTTAAGGCTTCAGCATGTTTCTGCCAAGTCATGCCCTTGTCTAGGGTAATTCCTACGTACTTGGTAGAATTTGCCCATGGAATCCGAGCATTGTTCACTGAGAGCTCTATCGCGGTACCACGACATTTTTTGGTACAATACATAGCCTCCGTTTTTGAATCATCAGTTCAGATGAGCCACAGACGCGCCCACTCTAAAACTTCATGCACCGCAAGCTGCAACTCATCGCGGACTAGATTTAGAGTCCGCGACTGAGCTTCACAGTTGCAGGGCAAGGGACTTTGTGTATAAGAAGTGAATAAAGGATTTGCCCAAGTACCGAACGTTGAAGAGCTCCAGCCTTTCTGAGCCGTAATTTCGAAATAGTATTGTTAATTTTGGTTCTATATTTACTTCCTTCAAGATAGGATCCCAAAGGCTTTAGAACCCAAAATGGGAAGCCCATTTGAATTAAGAGGAGGCGCTCAAGCCACACCTTGTTAAAAGCCTTTGAAACATGCAAAAGCAAGAGGCCAGTATTTTTGTTTTGGGTGAGTTCACTGGTTATATGCTCCAACAGCCCGACTGACTGCAACTCCGTGCTACGCTCAGACCGAAACCCATGTTATACGTCAGGAATTGAGTTGTGATCTGATGAGCAACTCTTCAGGTGGCGTTTAATCTACTTTTCGGCAAGCTTAGGCGGCGCATATAGCAGGCTAATGGGACGATACTAATCCTGCGGAAAAATCGAACCCACCTTCCTTGGAATTCTGATAACATCAACAACTTTCCACGCCTTTGAAAAGTACTGAGTTCTGAGATCTAGTCTACTCCAGGTACTTTATGCACCTTGCCGTCTATAATATGACCTTGAAGCTCTGCTGATGTGCAGTCATGTAGAACTAACTGATCCACCGAGCGCATTTGCTTCACAAACTTGACGTAGTAACGGGACATAAGTATTTATTTATTTTACGGCTATTCACTCTTAGGAAAATAATATCTAGATATTACAAAAATACACAGGTGTCTTACAATAATTGTTCTCTTTGCAGACCACCATGAAATAACCCCCTCCAGAAGACAAACCAACACGACAGAGCTTGACAACCCCAGAACCTGGTTGGCCGTTTCTGTACTCGAGCTGCAAATTTCGAAAGACAATCACGGAAAAATGCTTCGATGTGTAGCTGTTCACGAATCATATTCGACCAAATCAAGCAGCATAGAAGTACGGCTGGATGTAATGTGTAAGTTACCTCCTATTTTCTTTTTATCTAGAGATACTACCGAACCAGCCAGATGCTATTAGCGGCAGACGATGTTTACATGAGTTGTAAAGGAAATTTAAATACCTTATAAGGCACTTATAAAGGTATTTCATTATGACTTCACTCCAATTTGCAATGGTATCTTTAAACGTTTATGAAACAATTTTATGGTAGTCATCAAAAGGTCATCAAAATGTCTAACCTAAAGTATTTTATAAGACTGTGCCCATTATGCTTATATAGGTGTTGTATAATTATCATCAAAATGTTTAAGGTACAAATACTGTTTTATAAAATATGTTCTATAAACGCTGTCTCGACTTTTATAAAACTGCAAATTATTAGATAAGTGACGTATGCTGGAAATGAGTGGTGCGAAAGCTTCTTCCAGGCCTGAGAGAGACTATGTGTAAAAGCAAAATCATATAAGTTGTACAAGTACTACTTCTAGGTCTGGAGTGGGCCATAGGTATCAACCCTCGTATTTCCCAGCACTAGAGCCAAATGGATTAACCAGCATGATTTTGTTTTCCCTCCAGCTACCTGTACTTGTAGTGTGGGGAGGGTGAGTAATCCCATTTAGGCCACAACTGGCCCATTGTAAATCCTCTCAGGACATTGTCAGGTCATCGTCCATCCTGCCAATTTTAGGAAGGTGGACAAATCGTTTGGGGACATCTCCTATATGTGGGCAAATGTAGGCCTAGACTCGCCGAACGCACGTTCTCTAATAAAATATTACTTTGGGCACTCGCATATAACGTGTTCCAAAGTTCCGTTTTCGCTTTCATACATTCTACATATCGGTATGTCACTCAACCCCATAATGTGAAGGTGTTTCCTGAGTTGACAGTGACGAGTCAGGAATCCTACTATGAGACGTAGGTTTGACCTGATCATCGCCAATTACTTCTTGGATATCGCCAAAGCCCTCAGGGGTTTCCTTGGCAAATCGTCATCCTTGTCGTCCTTATCCTTATTATCTTTCGACCACTTGCACATGGGGGTGTTTCTCAGCTATTTCCACAATTGTGGTTGTTGACATGAGTTGTTGTTGTTGTTTTTGTGCCCTTTAACTCATCTCAGGAGAGCTTCACAGCAACATAAAATGTGTGCCGAGGACTCTTCCTCCTCGCCACAGCGTGTGCACGTCGGGTCACTTGTCACTGGCCAGATGGTAGGCTGACAAGTAACCTTAGTCGGCTTCTGTCCAGTGAGAGACAGAACCGCCCCACATTGGTCCTAAAATAACTTGTCTAGCTCAGCGGAGATGTCAAGGGATTCCTCTCCATGACAAAAGATGGTGGTTTTGCAACCACACCTCTATTTTCCTCCTAACGGTACCTGCTGTCAGCCCAACAGCTGGCTCAGGTCTCATGAAATTATTCCTCGACCCTCGCCTCACGAGCGCGTCCGCCATTTCATTGCAACCAGCTCCAGCATGACTCACATGATGTCTTGCCGAAATGTCATCCAAGACGTTTCTATATTGCAGGATGAGGAATGATGTAAACCTACAAGCACTTAATGCTTTTAATGTTGCCTGGCTGTCAGAGCAGATGGTTATCTGCCTGCTAGTCCTCTGGATTTCGTGACGAAAGGCATAAGCTAAAATCGCATATATCTCTGTATATATACCGTAGTGTATCCTCCAAGAGCGAGGGAGAGCTTTGTTTTTGGTCCACAGTCTCTAGCGCCGGAGCCTACGTCGGTGAGTGAGCCGTTCGTGTACCAGACTGACCCTCTCTGCTCAAAAGGCCGCCTGCCGCTTGGCCCCCACTTTTCCGTCGTAAGATACGTCACTGTAAATTTGCAGTCGAAGCGATATGTAGGACAAATTATATCACTCCTCATATGTGGGATAGGGTCATCCCTTTGCAGGATGGCAGAGTGCCCAAGATTCACAAAGGAACAACTACTTTTTTCCAGGAACATCTCTCCTGGTTAGTTTTTAGTAGCTATCGGTATGCGAGCCAGGTCCGTTTGGGTGACGCTGACATTTTTACCCATAGCCAAAAAAACACTCCTATGCCTAAATCGTAAAACGATGGGAAAAACTACTAGGATGCCGATTTGCCAAGAATACCCTTGAAGGCTTTGGCATGAGATTAACCAAAAAGTACTTGGCGATGACCAGGCCAAAAACCTGGAGTAAATATCACATCCAGTGCTTTACCTTGTTTTGGGTCCATCTGTGTATGTGCAAATTACATTTGTCACATTCCACAGATATAAGCCCTCGCATTTTCCGGCCTTGTAAAACATCGCCGGCGTCTGCAGCAGATACGGGGGTGTTTAGCAATTGTTTTCATTTCGGATCACTAGCGCCAAAACGGTCGACGCAGCCTGATTTTGATTTTCCCTCCGGCTATTTGTTTCCTGTATCTGCGAGGCTCGAACACAAAAGGCATCCGCGGCGGGACGCTCCAAGCGTAAGGAAGACTCGACAGAAACAGGAACTAGACAGTGGGGGTTATTTGTCTGATTTATTTTCGTCCCGAATAGAAAGAGAATCGGGCGAAGGACGCTTTTCTATATTGTGTGTACGGTATCTTGATAGATTGTGGTAAGAAATTTCATTGTCGGGTATCGCGGCGAACAGTCTTGCTGCCTGAAAGAGCTAAGTGAAAAGAGATTGTGAGTTTTATCTCCGGCGCCTCTTACAGATAACTATGCTTAAATCTTATTTCAAAAAGATCGGAGAAAAGTCTACCAATCATGTTGTACCTCCGGTTAACCGCAGACTAATCAGACCCTCGATGATGTACAGTGCTATTGTATGGTGGCCAAAGTACAACATCTACAAAAGTGCAGCGGGCGCTGTGTGTGAGAATAGCGGGCGCCCTGAGGGGTTCACCAGCATCAGCAGTTCAGCATAGGAGGTACTGCTGAATATACCACCTCATGATATTTACATAATCATCATCATCATAGTCGCAATGTCTTAACAGACATGTTGTGAACTCGTAAAATGCATTCAAGTCGGAGCTAGAGTATTGCGCCGACACGACTATTATCAATAGTTTTGAGAACTGTAGCTCGCCGTCGTTCGCGATTAATTGTCAGTTCAGTGGCGCTCCTGATACTCATATCCAGCAACTGTGTATCGTCGTATCCACCCAGCGTCTAGAGGAACGGCAACGGCGCCGCCCACTCGGGGCACGACCCGGAACTACAAGTTTCTCCATATTATCGCTTCTGTGAATATGTCCGAAGAATGTAAGCATTCTCGTCGACACAATGGAGAATAGTCTCTTTAGGATCCCGAGCTCATCCAGTATGGAAAAGTTAGTTCGATGGGCGGTATAAGGAACTCTCAGCATTCTCCTCCACGTCTACATTTCAAGAGCATCTATGCGAACTCGATTTGTCTTTTTAACAGTCCAAGTTTCCGAGGCATGCAAAAATATGGAGAACACAAGAGACTGAACCAGCGACATTTTGGTAGCTTTAGTGATGTTACGGTCACGCCATATTTTAGTAATCCTTGTTATGACCACATGTGCCTGTTGGATGTGCCGTCGAATTTCGTTTTCACAGCTACCCGAATTTTCGATGAAAGAACCGAGGTACACAAAACTTTGAACTACTTCACAACGGTCTATTGACTTTATTTCTCAATGATTACCATGCTATCTATCTACGATCATAACCTTGGTCTTGTTGCAGTTAACATCAAGACCGGTATGCTGCAGTATGTTGTTCTAAGATGTTTAATAGAGCTACTAGTTCTTCCTCAGAAACAGCAATAAGCAATCAGCAGCAGCTGATGTAGCCGTAGGAAAAAGAACTCATGCAACATGTTTACATACCATACCGAATTCACTGTAACTGGGACTTCATTTTCCTCACAGAACCAGGCACCAGTAATTCCAGCTGAGGAAATTGTACATCATACTATGAATTTAGTTGGAAGCAAAGGCTTTCTATGCGGTTCCCGAGGATTAGTGTTGGCTGGCTATATCACTAAAAAAAAACATTAGCGTTCTAAAGAAAGACTTCGAGGAGAACCTGACACGCTTTCCTCTGAGAACCGAGGTTACGTCACAATCGCCATCTTACAAAGATTAATGATGACCTGCAAGAAGAGTTTTCTACACAGAACGATCGGAAAGTCCAAGGGCAGAGACACAGAACGTCATGTTGTTCTTAGGTGTAATAGGGTTTCTGGGAATAAACACAATCTACGACCACTATCCCTAATGCCTCAAAATCGGTACAGCTGTTACTCGGAGTAAGCGGTGACAAAGGTGTTAACTGTGAGTTGGGCGAAAATGCAGAACATGCTTTTCCGAGTAGACTTCATAAAAAGCTCTATCGAAATCGATGGTTTGTACGACCATCTATGGCTGTTTAAGATACACCAAATTGAGTTCGCCTACCGTTTCAAAATAAAATGAATACATCACTCGAAATTAAAATATTTTTCCAACAAAGCAAATCCATTTAGATTATTCAACGGTGTTTTCAATTCATTTTATACACTCAGTTATTGATTAACGATATATGTGTCAGAGTAAATGTAAATGAAAACGCCGTGCTATTTTAATGGACTGCGCCGTTTTGTTTTCCAGGTAACACGTTTTACTGGACGTAATCGGAATCCTTCCATATATGTGTTTAAAATATAAGCTGCAGGATGATTCATAAATGTGTTTTTTCGATTTGAATTAGAATCGATGCATAAAAATTGCCCACGGAGTGATATCAAAAATTTTAGAGCCGTATGTAACCAACATCTTCTCAGCATCATATCTAAGGTTATGGAGACTGTCCTTAACATACAGCTCCTGAAATACTTGGACAACAATAACATCATAAATGATCGCCAGTATCGCTTCCGTAAGCATAGGTCTACGTGTGACTTCTTGGCCTACGTAACTCACTTATGGAACAGAGCAATTGAAAAGGTGAATCCCGTATTGTTGCACTTGACATATCGAAAGCCTTTGACGGAGTGTCGCATGAGGGACTTACGCTCAAGCTTGCTGCTTATGGACTACCACTTGGCCTGCGCCAGTGACTTGATAGATTTTTTAACGACCGATCTCTTCTTGTTGTAGTCGAAGGCTGTTCATCAGACGTATTTTCAGTAAACCCCGATGTTTCCCAGGGATCTGTCCTATCCCCTACGCTGTTTCTGCTGTACATCAACGAGCTGCTTGAAATAACATCCAATCCAATTTACGGCTTTGCAGACGAGTGGGAATTAGTACATAAAGTACAGCTTAACGTACAGTAAACTCAAGCAACGACACTGACAAAGAAGTCTCGCGTTGGCTTACCAACTGTGGAAATCGAGGGTCATCCAATAGTCGAGTCACCTGCTGTCAAACTTTTAGGGATCAACACTAACAATAACATGTTCTGGCATGACCACGTCGTCAGTGTTGCTAAAACGGCATCCAAGAAGCTTGAAGTTCTGTTCCGCTGTAGGAAACTGTATAAACCAGAGCAACTACTGCTGCTCTACGAGGCACAGATCCGACCATCGTGGAGTATTTCTCCCATGTATGGGAATGTGGTCCGAAGCACTCTCTAAAGCCTCTGGACAATATCCAGAAGAGAGCAATTAGACTAATTGCCTAACCTCACAAAGGACTTCCACAGCCTCGAGCATCGAAGAAGGGTGGGTGACCTCTCCCTATTTTATAGATTCTATCACAGAAGGTGATCGTGCGAGCTCTCCCAGAAAATAATACCGAAGGTCGTCCAAACGAAGGTCACTGGAGAGGCTCTGCGAGCTCATCCTTACCAGGTCGAGGTCCCTACTCCCCGAACCAGCTGTTTTGGAGAACTCAACGCTGTGGAATGAGCTGCCAGGAATTTGTTTCCCGACGACTAAAACTTGCAGCGTTTCAAATCCATGCAAAAACACTCATCCTCTCGCAGCGCTTCTACAGCGCCATAGACTTTAAGCCTCTGCGGGAGGCTGATCATAAAAACAATACTTTTCAAAACTGTATGACTGTACGGTGAGTAGCCCTTGTCTGTCCAGAATAGGTACTTTATATAACACTGAAACCTACTGCACTGATTTAACTGACATTTTTTTGTGCCCATAATCATAGTATGGGACATATTCTGTATATAGATAAATCAATCACCTCTTAAATAAATAAACTTGGATAGGGATTTCCGTCAATCAAAGCCACCCCAGAAAACAACAAGTCCCTGCTTATCGATGTCTCTAGCAACAGCACAGCATCTGCGACGTGAGCAACTTGATAGCTGCCAATAAATAAATTACATCAGTTCAGGCAAACTTCGGACGGCGCTTGAATTATTGCAGGCTCTAAAGTCCTATTTTCGCTTAGTATATACGCGGCAAAAAACGGTTTAATTTATTATTCAAGACGTACGCTAATCAAAACTTTACCTAGAGCGTAGTTCTATAACCGAACCAATATCGATCTCAGCCTAACAGCGGTCGCGTTCACCAGAAAGTAGAGCCACTGGCCACAGTCGATCGAATGCCTTTGAAATATCGAAGGCAATGACGTGAGCCTCTCCAAATGAATGAGATGATCGCTAAACATATGACAACAATGTCATGTCGACAATTCAGTTGTATACGCGTCAACTATGGTGTCGACGCGCGACAAGTCAAGTCATTGTTGATTATCAGAGCGGTCCGTGGGACCTTAGCTCTTGTGTCACAGTATCAGTTCGTAAGTCTGTCAGGTCTGGAAATCCAGGAACCAGACAACGTCAAAGAAAGAAGAGAAGAGAAAAGTAAGGAAGAAAGGTGGAGAGCAAAGTGGGGGAAGAAAATCTTTTAGAACAGGAGGCTCTTAGGCATTTTTTTTTTAATATTTCGGCAATTTTTTCAAAAATAGTCGAGAGTTTAATTTTGGTTTGTTTTCGTGGAATGATTTAATTTTTACAATACTAAATTCGCGATGCAATTTTGTTATTCACAGAGCGAGCCGCGGCCTTGTATGCTTGCGAATATGCTCGACCGTGTAGTTCACTGATTCGCGCAACAAAGGGTTGCTATGCGATTCTGCTTGGCTATAGCGTCGCTGCGCCTGTTGTTTAATGAAGTCCCCTAAATAAGGGATATCAAGGTCTCTATGGAGGGTCTCGTTTGAAACGTACCATGGGGCGTTCGTAATTGTGCGTAAGGTTCTGCTTTGCAGAACCTGCAGGCCTCGCAAGTGCGTTTTGGCAAGAAAACACCAAGATGCACATGCATAAGTAATTGCGGGTCGTATTACCATTTTATAAAGCCGAATCTTGTTGATCAAACTTAATTTTGAATGTCTACACAACAGTGGGTACAGCTGCCGGAACGTAATTTGGAATTTGGTTTTTAATGCCTCAGTGTGATACCGCCAGGTCATCCCTTTGTCAAGAATGACACCGAGATACTTGACTGAATTTTCCCATGGTATACGAGTGCCATCCACCGAAACCTCAATAGGGGCACCGTGACGTTTTTTCGTACAATAGATTGCCTGCGTTTTAGAATGGTTAATTTTAATCAGCCACCGATTCGCCCACTCCAATACTTCTTCCACCGCATCCTGCAGCCTGTCGCGAACTAGCTCACCAGACCACGACTGAGCTACAAGAGCAGTGTCGTCAGCATAAAGATAGACTTCACAGTTGCGTGGGGAAGGGACGTCATAGACAAAAAGTGAATAAAGTATTGGCCCAAGGACCGAACCCTGAGGTACACCGGCCCTTACCGGCCGTATTGTAGATACAATGTTGTCAATTTTGATCCGAAATTTTCTTCCCTCGAGGAAAGATTTCAAAAGTTTTAGTAGCCAGAAAGGAAAGCCCTTTTGAATTAGTTTATAGAGGAGGCCAGCATGCCACACCTTGTCAAATGCCTTCGAGACATCCAAAAGCAAGATACCAGTACTTTTGTTTAGGGTGAAACCCCTGGTAACACTCTCCACTAGTCTAACTGCCTGTAACTCAGTACTATGCTCGGATCGAAAGCCAAATTGCACGTCAGGAATCACGTGATGTTCTGACGAGAAATCCAAAAGGTGGCGGTGAATCACCTTTTCTGCGATTTTAGAGGGAGCCGATAGCAGGCTGATGGGACGATAATCCTGAGGGAATATCGAGCCCACCTTCTTTGGGATCATGATGACGTGAGCCATCTTCCACCCCACAGGAAAGTACTGCGTTCTGAGCATCGCATTGATTATAGTCACCAGATACATCAGTGCTTTTGACGAAAGAAGCTTTAACGCCTTGTTGGTAATTTGATCTTCTCCAGGCGCTTTGCGCACCTTAAGGCCTTTAATGTGACCTTGAAGCTCTACTGGTGTGCAATGAGGAACCTCGTAAGATTCCGCTAATGTGCTATGTGAAGCTTCTGTGGAAGAGTCTTCTGAAGAAGAATCCTCCGAAGAGTATTCACCTACGTTAGCGACACCTCTGACGTCATTGGCCCTGAAGTATCTCCTGACGGTTCTTACAGTCTGTTGCTCCTCATCAAGGTCATTATCCAGATCATAATTGGGTGAGAATTGTCGTTCCATGGCATCAGCAAAAACCTCAGCTTTCTCCTCAGCCCTGAAGACAATTCCTCCAGGACCATGGATGTGCGGAAGCTTCTCGCGTCTGCCATTTTTGAGCAACTTCGCTACTCTCCAGAGAGGAATACTTGAGTCAAGCATTCCCTCCAGATAGTCATTCCACTGCTCATTTCGGAATTCATGAAGTGCATTTCTCACATCGTGGACAAGGTTCGTCGCTCTGCGGATATCATCTGGATGACAAGACCTTTTTGCTTGCTTAATCGCAGCCCTTTTATCAGATATTTTTTGTCGGATGTCCGCTGGAAGAAAAGGCCTGCCCGGTCGCTGTACAGGTAGTACCGCTGCACGCTGAATAGCTTGTTGAACGAAACTTGTCCACTCAGATTGAGCAGCATCTACTCCATTCTCATCATTTATGATCGGAATACTGGGAAACTCTCTAAGCAGCAACTTGTATAGTTCCCAATCAATGCGTTTCCTTGGAGACGTATCCTCCCCCAAAGTTTGCTCATTACCGACCTCCAAGATGACCGGTAGATGATCGCTAGAGATATCATACATAATCCGAGAATGTATGCTGTATCTGCAATTTTTAGATATAGCGAAATCAATGACATCTGGTGCCTGAAGATGATTAAATGGATGATGAGTAGGCTCAACCGTACTATGTATGAGGTACCCGTTTCGTATTACATGGTTATACAGTCGAATCCCACTAGTAGAATTCAATCTCGAGTGCCACGCTTGGTGTTTGCTGTTGAAGTCCCCTGCTACAATTAGCGGACCCGAGCAATCCAGAAGGACTTCCAGGTCAGCCTCCTGCATCCCGGCACCACACCTGACATACACCGAGGTAATCTTCAACGGGACAGCTCCCGCCATATTAACCACCACAGAAGCTGCCTCGATGGTTTGCATCACAGCATTTGTACTTCTGTAATAGTCAATACCACGTTTGACAAGCACCGCCAAGCCGCCGCCTCGCCCATTCAATCTGTCAGCGCGGACAACATCATAATTTGAGAAAGTTAGACGATCTCCTGGGTTTAGCAATGTTTCCTGAAGCAAAGCCACGTCTATATTTTCATCCAAAAGGGCTTGATGAAATTCCCGTCTTTTAGGAATATCCCTTAGACCCAAACAATTCCAAAAAAGAATTTTGATAAATGCAGGCTGACGTCTATTGTACTTAGCCATTTGTGGGAAAGATCGCTTGCAATGCCTGAGTTGCACTGATCAATGGACTTATGATCTGTTGTAAGGACCTTAGCGCGGTTGCCAGGTCCACGTTCTGCGGGGTCACAGAAGAGTTCAAAGAGGGAGCAGTCAAGGTTGCGTCCTTTGCTGCATCCGCGTATGTGGCGTTACGCCTTTGCGCTATCACTTGCAAATTCTTCCTAGGGGCAAATCTGCAAGTTGGGCTGTTAGCAGGATGCCCCTCTCCACAGTTTGCGCACTTTCGCTCTTCTAGACCTGTTTTAGGGCACAAGTGGGTCATGTGGTCAGGAGCACATTTTAAACACTTAGGTGGCGCGGTGCAGTACGTCTGCGCATGCCCATATCTTTGGCAGCGGTGACACTGCCCAATGAGTCTAGAGTTCTTCTGAACTTCAACTCGTATAGCCAACCCTAGCAGCTCATGTTCGTTAAACACTTCCCTTGATTTATCTAGCTTGGGCAAGATCACTACCACCAAAGGCATAGGAGTGCCGCTGCGCTTAAGCCGAATAATGTGTAGAGGAGCATATCCCCTCTGTTGCAACTCTTCCTTGATCTCTACTTCCGATATGGTTGCAGGTACTCCTCTGATTACCGCATGAATATTTCTCTCCGAAGGGAGAGGGAACGTGTGGTGGGGCACATCCTCCTCTCTGAAGAGGCGCACAATTTTGCGGTAATCATCCTCGGACTTAGGAATTATCCTAATCCCTGCATCGACAGCAACCGCGCGTTCAATTTTGATGCCCAAGGAAGTGAATTTATGATTGACAGCACGCCACCTCGACGCATCCCGAAGAACAACCGGAGTAACACGTAATTTCCGTGGTTCAGTCGCTTCCCAGGGTGCCTGCGAAGATGGCTGGCCACCAACGTCAGTCAACGAAGTGTTTATTGGTTGTGATGCTGTATTTGCTTCACTGGCTGACGTTGAAGGCGTAGTAGTCGATAGCAAAGACACAGGCTGTATATTGGTCGAAGAGGTAGTGTTCTTAGTAATTAATGATTTAGGCATTGGTAGTGGTGGAAAATCTCCTGTTATATCAGTCTTGTTTGTTTTGCCGGAGCGTCTTTTCCTTGTTTTTGCCTTAATAAAACCGTCATTTGAGGCGTCATCGTCGGTGGTACTCATTTTTTCGTCATTCGTAGAATTTTCTAGCGGTCTTTTCAGATTGACAGCTCTGTCAGAATTTTGAGTATTTTTATTATCATATATTTGTTTGGAAGAATTATCGGTAAGCAGTACCTGGATTTCAAGTAGGCGGTCTATCTTTACCATTAGATCAGTAATCTGTTTTTGTTGGGCTGCGACTAGCTGGGTCAGTTCTTCGATGGTTTTCTTAGCTGCTGACTGCTCCTCATCTCGGCGTGACAGTTGGCGTGACAGTTCCTCCTCGCTTTTCAGGCATCTCTCCTTCCAAGGGTCGTTGCTCGGTTCGGCTGCAGTATCGGTGGTGGTCGAGGAACCTTTGATTGTTCCTCCTGAGTCTTCCTCCATATTTAAATGGTCCGCTTTCTTCGTAAATATACTATTACTTCAGAGCGGACTTTTTCTGACGTTTACGTCTCAAGCCTATACAGGGCGTCCGTCGACGCGCGACGTCGACTTTATAGATGACGTTACAAGTGTCGACAACGACAATTAGTTCAGTACAAAAATAATAGCTACAGTTTGTTTGAACATGTTTTAACGAAAAAATTTATCGTCTTCTTCTTCTAGTCGCTAGGATTGAACGCTGTTTCGACTCCAAAATTACCCCCATTATTCTTACCTTGAAGGGAAAAATATAAATGGACCGGCATTTTTGAATGCTCCAATGACAGTTTGTTTCGAAGAGGTGTGCGAATATGTCCCTAGTTTGAGAACACTCGCTTAAGTTGGGCAGAAGGAGCCTTCCTAATACTGGGCATTCAATTTGAGCCATCCTCCAAAATATCAAAGGTTTGCATACGTTTCTGTCAAAAAGAGTATCAAATATTCCTGAAAAAAGGTTAGTCGTCAGTTTCACAAGAAGGAAAAGTTACAGAGTTTTAGACTGACGCATTTTAATGGTTTTAATGTAACTTCCAGTAAACTCTAGTACTGAATTTATCTCATTCCTCTATGCCTTGATTGTCAAGCTGTCTAAAGAGGAATGCATTTACTTTGGCAGTGTGAGCACACGTTAGCTTCGAATTATCGTATGTAGGGTGTAAGGTGTATATAATATACAATTCACAATCTAAGGCCCAGTTTCACAATCGTCAGTTAACTAGTGGTCAAAAGAAAACTAGTGGTTAACGAGAATATTCCATTTCATATTCGACAGTTTACGTCAAAAGCTCTCAACCAGTAGCTATGTTAACCCAAGGACAAGGTGTGGGTTATCTTTACGTTTGTTGTAGTCAACCGATGACAGCTTTGGGGGTTATAAAAGCTTGGATGTTGACACTGATGTCTAAGACGTCGATGGATTTTGATCATGATACTACGACACTGACAGATATGATCACTTGGCGGACAGATTTCGAACCGCTCTGCGCATGACGTCACCGTGTGACAAAAGTGTACAAGCACATGGCGCCAAAGCATTGATTTTTGAAAGTTTTATTTCGTTTCCTGTTATATCTGTCTCAGATATTTAATATTCATACAAAATGAAAATAGCGCATGCACAGTATTAGATAAACGATACATATTGCTCTGTATCTGAATAAAAAATTGGTGAAATAGTTATACAGAGAACTGATATTAATCGACGCCTGCCCCGTTTGCAGTAGTTCCGAGCGTTCTGAATTTCAGATACAAAAATTTGAATCTATGTACTCAAAAAAAATTTACATTGTGGAAAAAGAACAGAGCCAGAGCGGTCTGGACGTATTTTTCTGAAATCTCATATAAGAGGTTGATTGGAGTGAAACCAGCTTTTTGTGGGAAAATTTCTCGGGTAGGCGGTGGAATTTTTATATACTCCATTCAGGAGCCTTTGATTACCGTTCTTATTTTTATATATAGATTATGATGTTGCGTCACCAGCTCTTCAAGCCAATTTGCATATGTATTTACTGTATAATTCTCTTAATAAAAGGTAGACAAGAAATAAATAACATGATTTTGTCATTAGAGGTTTTTAAAAATCATGAACAAGCATAATGGCATTATGCTTATGGCGAATGAATATTGACTTTTTTCTGCTAATGATTGGTGGAAAAATACATTACCAAATTTTCTTATTTTTTATTTGTTCAAATATATGTCACAACCGCGTATATGTTAAACACAAAATAAAAACATATCACAATACAACAATACAATATCTTTCTGGGCATTGTATTTAGCTAGTACAAGTGAATTCTCGTATACCAAAGATTCCTAGTAATAACAGGTTTTTCCTCAATTTTTTTCAAAATGTTTTCACACGATGTATCTGTTTAATAATATGTTTGAATTAAAAAGTTTGATCCAGTGATGGTTTCTGATGGCCTGGGTATAGGGCACATTATTTGTTGCTCTCTTGTGTTGTAGTTAGGTATTGATTCTGTATATATATGAGTCTATGGGGAAATATATTTTGGACAGACAATAAGAACTGAAAAAGGGGTGAATAAGAGCATATAGAACTAGCCTTTCTCTATATGAACTGAAAATTAAATATCAAAATACGTTCTGCAACCTGTAAATCTCCAACCATCTTTTAGCGCATTTTTATTTTATGTAGCTTTTTTTATTCCAAATAGGAAAGGCGCTAGGAAAGCTGGATACACCGTCGCAGGACCCTGTATACTTATTACTTTATACTATTTTACAATGTTAAAGAATTTCAGTTTTCTAATATTCGAGGTCTCTCTAATTCCCCTATCAAGAATTCGTATTCTGATATACATTTTGCATCTAGAAAACAAGCTCATCTTTGCCTCATCAGTCACATATATTCTCTGATAATTTGTTTAAATTCGCAAGATAGTTTTTTTCCAATTTTCAAAGCGTTTCCATTATAGTTGGAACATATATGGCCGAGCTCATTACATTTTGCCAAGAACTCATCTGTATGTTTTTGTAGTCCACCTTCTGTTAAATGGTTGACCCAACTGAGAGAAGTATCTGTGCAATCTGGGATATAACCCAGTTTCTCCTTATTTTTTAACTTAAATGCAATGAAACCTGCCAAATTTTCCAAACCATCCCAAGTAGCGGTAGTGTGACGAATAGTTTTTACTTTTTTATTATTCGAAATTGTCAGTCAGAGCGAAATGTAGGATTTATTATATTACGAGTGACCGATTGCATGCAAGACTCCGTAAACCAAATGTCTGAGTACCATGATCGCCAGGCAGATGAGGGTAACATCGACGTAGAAGAGATGTAAAGCTGGAGAACTGAAGACCGCTGCTGAAGACCTGCTAGATCTGTCACGAAGTGTAAAAAATTTAATGTATCATTATTATCAGCCAATACCTTATACAAGTTATTACTTTCAAAGGTGGCCTTTATTTGTACTGGTACTTGTATGAATAAATAATAACCACACAGTAAACCATTGTTCAAACATGTGTTAAGCTCCAGAATCGCAAATAATTAATATTTTATCAAACTTTACTACGGTAAACGAGTAAACTCAAGAAAATAAACTGAAAATGTTCGGCTATAACCTGTAACCTGTAACTAAACGAGTAAACAAACCCCGTTTATCACACGCTGACGTCACAGGTGGAAGCGATACGGAAGACATCATGCGCGTGAGCATACCTTCTAAAGTCGTAGTATCATGGATTTTGATTATACTCTGTAATGACATAAATGAAAAATATGGAAAGAAAGGTTAGAGGCCTTTACGGAAACACTGATCTGGATCCGGATAGATCAGTTATACGTCAAACAGCTGTTGAGGGCTGCTCCAAATTACGGTTCTATCACCCTCCTAGAACTGATTTCATCATGCCCCGCCCATTTTATAGTTCTAAAAACACACAAAATGGGCGGAGGATGATGAAAACAGTTTTGGGACGGTGATAGTACCGTAATTTGGAACAGCCCTCAACAGCTGTTTGACGTATAACTGATCTATCCGGATCCAGATCAGTGTTTCCGTAAAGGCCTAAGGTTTCTTTGTCAAAGGTTCGGTTGTATTCACGGAACACCATTATGGCGGTGCTCTGAGACCAATACGTGGTGCCAATATAAAGATAAATAAGCTTTACCATTAGTTTCCTTTGTGAAACAGAGCTCCCCGATAACTACTGGTTAGCTTCCATCTGTCGGTTGAGTGACTACCAGAGGTTACCAATTATTGTGAAACTGGGCCCAACACAGTCAAAATAAGTGACCGCAGCAATGAGATAAATGACAAACCTATCCTCAAACCTGCAACAGTTGTTGATATTGTCGACATTTTCGACATTGTTGACATTGTCTACGGACTGTCGACACGTCTAGGTCGACAATTGGCAATTCCAAAAATCGATGAGACCTCTAGCGGCAAAAATCTACACTGACAAAGCAGGTACTCGAATTTCGGACGGCACACAATTAACATGCCATTAACCGTTTATATGCCGTTTATATTTCTTCGTTCAGTCGTGTTTTCGAGTTTGTGCTTTGTTAATTGGTATATAGTGTGTTAGAATGTTTCTTCGGACCTTCTTCATACGCTATTGTCAAGAATACGGCATCTACATCAGGTTTCAAATCAAGAAAGACTAGCAAGTTTAATACAAACTGTAGTGTTTATGGTTGCCACTCCTAAAATACTATTATAAAGGCATTCATTGCCACGCATTTCCTCCAAAAGCATGTCACAGCGTGCAGGATACCTGCTATCCTCCATATTTGTTTACAAACGCCAGCGCCCTCATCGGTAATTGGAATCGCCAATAAAAGTCGTCGCGCCGACGCCCATCAACTCTGATGACAACTATCAACTTATTACAAGTATCAAAACGTCGTTCATGAGAACCCGATCGCTATGGTAGAGATTGCTACTATATCGCTATAGTAACGATCAGTCAGAGGAAGTTTACGGGGGCAGATTTCCCAAGAAAAATTAGCTTCGTACTCACCAGTTAACAAAAATATATTAATGATTATCGTGCTTTACCGAGATGGCGCTACATTTTCAATACCACTATGACGACTGAGACTATCCTTGGCACTTACCTAACCTGTATATACCTGAGAATTAGGGGACCAGTATGGCCAATTGTCCGTCTGATCCAAAATTTTTTTCCCTCGAGTAATGAGTTGAAAAGTTTTAGTAGTCAAAATGCTAGGCTCTTTTAAATAAGTCTGCTGTAGCGTACCTTTGTTGAGTGAAAAACCGCAGTCTAAATGCATGTATAGATGAAGTCAGAAATATATGTGTTGTTTACATTGCAAACTGCAAGACAGGGGCGACTTAGAATATTTATTTGTAAATATTTGCTCAATCTGGATAAGGTAAGAACTATATGTGACAATTTAAGTTCATTGAATAACCGCCAAACCGTGCTAAGTCACCAATAAAATGACACCAAGTTATAAACGATGGATGGCGACTTTTCTGCCCCAAATTATCAGTATCACTACATGCAGGAATCGAATCCAGCCGTGACTCGCACCACGCAGTCGATAGATTAGTTGACTTATCGATATGTCAGGTGGTTGTCCGAACAGTTTCCGTACTCTATAGTTACCAGTGGCGACGCACCTACACTACACTACTCAAATAAATTGTGCAAGTTTAGATATTTATGCAGTAGCAGTTTCACTGTCCAAAATGTCCTTCTGGCATGAATCGCGGCTGCCTTCATCAGTAATGCCCATATCCATCTCAGCGTCATCAGTTATTTGTTTCCGTTCCGTTGATCTACTTCGCGAACATGATATGTCCCTTTCCACGGTCGAAATATTGTACCCTCTCTGGAGATACTTTCACACTCACAAAACGTTGATAGCGTTGATGTGCCTACCTTACCCTCTCATCTCTCATGCAGTGGTTAAGACTGGCTAGAAACGTAATACCCCAATGCCTACTCTGGCCGCACGCGCGGTAATCGTTTTCTACCTAAACCGACCGACCCCTTCTAAGTATCCACTGATATCATAGTCCAGTCAACATGTATAGGGTTAACGGCGCGTAATCAGGCATCGGTATACTTACAATGCATAATTTATTTTGCTTGATTCAAAAATAGTATTTTGAACTATTAGTGCCTTATATGTATTTATGCCTTAAGCTAAATTCAGATGCATACAACATCCGACGATACGACGGTACGAAACTTTACCTATTGGTTGAAATATTTTAATTTGACATCATTTTGAATATCTCAACCAATAGGAACAGTTTCGTACCGTCGTATCGTCGGATGTCGTATGCATCTGAATTTAGCTTTACTCAGACGTATGTATTGTAAGGATAAATCACTGTTTAATATTACTCATACATAGATCCCAATATGACTACACCATTGTAGTGTCGGCACTCGGGGGAGTACAACAAATGTAGACAACTCTTATACTTCCGACGTGTACAGTACCTGCGTACTGTGCTCGGATCGAAAGCCAAATTATATGTTAGGAATTACATGGTAATCTGACGAGAACTTGAGGACTACCATAAAATATTTACTATTTCTTTTGTATATTTGTATGTACATTATGTGGTGCCTGTTGCAAATGTCACGAGCCGCTGCTGCTCCCTCAACCTGATCCCTTCGGCAGGCGCTGCTTAGAGAAAACTTCGGCTGCCGTACTTTAATGTGTTTAATTTCATATATTGGTTCAGAATGAAAGGATAATGAATTTATGTCAGGTCAACCGGTCATCGGGCAGCTTTATGCCTCAATTTCTAGAATTAAACGCTCAAATTAAACTAATCGGTCAGTATAGAGGGACTAATAAAACCTCTAAATATTCTAAAATCGATGCAGGCTCTATACAGGGTGTTCTATGACGAGTGGAAAATACCTTACGAGAAGATAGTACAGCTCGTTTCCAGCAAAAAGTCATATAAAGTAGGGTCTCATTTTCAACTGTTTCAAGGATATTTGATTGTCTTTCGTTACTTGTTTTCCAGCGACTTAGGCACATGTTCCTGTAGCTGAAAACACCCTCTCTGATTCCACACTTGTAGGTGAAATAGTCAGCGAGGACTGTAAATGTTTTCTTTTATTTTCATCTTCTTCATATAGCACCATCTCCTGATGAATAGATCCCTTTTTTTGGCAGTTGAGTACAGGGATTCATCGTTTTCCGAATAAACTTTGTTTTAATATTCAGCAATGTGAAATTTTGGTAGACTGTTGTACAAGCTCAGTAATTAGAATATCGTCATTCTCATTAATTAAATGTATCTTCAGCGACAGCAAGAGTGCAGCTATGAGATTAAAGCATTTAAGAATGTCACCGACTTTCAAACATATCATCTCATATAAAGTAGGGTCTCATTTTCAACTTTTCAAAAATATTTGATTGTCTTTCGTTACTTGTTTTCCAGCGACTTAGGCACATGTTTGGTAAATTTACGACCGCCAGATGTTATGTAGCAAAGTACTAGATGCACTGTGGAAAGGCGTAAAACTGTTCATCGAACGGTATTTTCATAGCGCTATAGCGTAGTCTGAGTAACATTATTACAAGAGTTTGAAGTCGCGAATAACTGTTTCTGGTAGTTTGTGCTCATAATTTTTTTTAATGTATGCCCGTAAGTTTAAAGTCCAAACTTCAGCAAAATACACAAAAAATATCTCCAAGGAAAGCGTACTTAACCCTAAAAAAACGTCACTAAAATTTTGTTTGTAGTTAAAGAGTAAGCTCCCTTTTATGCATATGTATGCTTGAAACAGAAAACAATTGTAGTTTGCCGAATCGTATTCAGTAAAAACATAGTTGGTACGTGTCATGTACGGCATGACTATGATTAATGGACTAGTATCATGATTTCTTTTATGACTGCATATAATGTGTATGGCATACTAACCTTTTCTTTTTTTTTCGCATTTTGTTTGGGCACAAGAAAGTCGAGAAGATGAGGAAAGTACTTAAATTCCTCTAGTCGCGTGACGTCATAGGACTATAGGAGAACAGCCAATCGGATGACGGGTATGTGTACCGTGTTGCCGTTCTAGCTTGTTGTGTAACCTGGAATTGATTTCAATGAAATTTCGTCACAGTATTATTACCGTGGCGAAGATGAAAAATGCGTATGATTTTTAAAAATCGAGGCAGTGACGGCGCAGCAATAATAAAAAAATTAAAAATATAAAAATTAGTCAAACTTCGATTTCAGGAAATTTGGGGTGCCTGATCATTTCGTTGTATCCAGGTGAAGCTCGCAGAATAAAAATTGTGCCGTTCTAATTCCTACGGAGAGATCTAAGAAACTATTTACTAGAGTTTTGGTGTTGGATGCTTTTTGAGGGCAGCAACTTAAAGGAACATTCGAAAAGTAAAGTATACAAGATGAGACCCAATAGTAAAGCAGTATAATAAATTATTCTGACAGGGAAGAGTTTTTGAAATAAGAACGCGTGAAGGCCAGTTCGTCAAGAGCACTATCTGATAATCTTGACCTCAATTTTTGTGCAGACAGTTCCTGCAGCTGTAAAAACCCTCTCTGATTCCACACTTGTAGATGAGATAGTCAGCAAGAACTGTAAACGTTTCCCTTTAGTTCCATCTTCTTCACATAGCACCACCCCATGATGAATAGTTGCTAAAGATCCCTTTTTTGGCAGCTGAGTAAAGGGACTATTCGTTTTCAGAAGAATTCTTGTAAACTTTGTTTTAATGTTCAGCAATGTGAAATTTTGGGAGACTGTTATACAAGCTCAGTAATTGGAATATCAGCATTCTCATCTTCAGCGACAGCAAAAGTGCAGCTATGAGATTAAAGTATTTAAGAATGTCACCGACTTTCAACCATGTCATCTCAAACATAATGAAATTGATTTACAGACACAACAATTTCGATAAATATGTAAAAATTGTATGGATGAACGGACATACAGGTATACCTCAAAACGACATAGTCGATATACTAGCAAAGATGGCGATTACAGATGGAATATTGATGAGAAATTTCAAAATTCCCTACAGTGACTTGAACAGTAAGTTAAGCGAGAACCTGAAAGAAAAGTGGAGTGAACACTACCATAGAAATCCATCCGGAACGACATACAAAGAAATCCAGCAGAACATAAGAACAGAGCCCTCGTTTAAGAGAGAAACGAATAGATCACTTGTGAGAACACTTTGCAGATTGAGGTGTGGTCAATGCTTAAACCCCTTAACACAAAACTATAATCTGCACTGCAGATGTGTAGAGATTGGTACTGCTCAACACTGTATATTAGAATACCAATTGATCAGTAATGAGGTAACAGACCTGTATCACAGATTGTCAAGCTATATTTCGTTACCTGCTGATATCGCCTCTTTATCAGCGAGAGAAAACAACTATGCATACAAACTATTATATAACTTTTGCACACAAAAACTAAAAATAACACTGTAACGTTCAACTATAACTAATATAAAACAATGTTCATATTTATTAAGAATAGATGTCCATCCACAGTAAAACTGGCCAGTTGGTCTCAGATCAGAGCCAATAACATAAATAAAAAAAAATAGATGCATATCTGACTCCGAACCGGTATTACCATATAAAATGGTTAATCGTCTTAAAAGTTCGTACATCTCATACACCGTTGTATCCTTATCAGATATTGTGAAACTCTCATCGGGATTTTTATCATGCAGATAGCTTAAATAGCGAATTAATCAGGAAAAAAACTGTTTGACGTTCTTGTATTCGATGTCTGAGAGATAGTTTGAACCAATCTCGAAAATCCAGGCAGGGTATAGGCGTACATTAAGTAATAATTATAATACCTCACAAAAAATTTTTATAGTTTCATATATCTTCTAAAGCCAGTGATATTCCTGCACTCTGCACTCTTTCATAATAGAACTGGAAGGTAACTGCTAACATCTTACTGATAAACGATTGGGATCCCGAGTTCCCGGGATTTTCAATCAGCAGATTTGCTTCGATGAAAGAGATACGAGCTGCTCCGTGATACCAGAAGATGGCGGCAGTGAGACCGTCAGTTGGCGAGAGGATCCGACAAATCTGGTGGGCGCTTTGCGGGCTGGGTTGCCATGACCGCCATGACCCAGTTAGTAGAGCGTCGGACTAGAATTCCACAGGTCGCGGGTTCAAATCAGGCTAGCAATCGCTTCATTTTCCGGCATTTTATGGTAGCATCTTGATTTGAGAACCCGACATACTGCCAGTAGTATGAAAAATGGTAATACAGAAAATCTAAATATTCGAAGAGTGCCAACTTTACTGTCGTCCTGTGGAATTTTGCAGGAGATAAAGAAGCGCCTAACCCATCATCCCGTAACATATTTTATCCTTTTTGCAGGCATCAGCCTCAAAATCTCCATCTCCTCATTTGTAAATGCCTCAATAAAAACCCATTCCAGACACCGACAAATTGGGAATCCGGGAAGGGTTCTATTAATTAAAAGTGTTTCATAAATAATAGATTAGAGGGTGTTCGTAATACCTCTCGGTGCGAAAGCTAATTCCTCGGGAAATACAGAGGGGAGTCATTAGTTTTATGAATTTATTGGTGTCGGCATCCCAGAGCAACCCAGTACGAAGAACGAGCTTAAAAAATATGGCCAGTGAGAGGCAAATAAATATGAGAAGCAATTTGTAGCTACAGCATGGAGCAATCTTGGATCGGACTATTGTTTTATTGCTTCAATTGCTTCAATTTATTTGTCTTGTGACTCTGTTTATCCTACAGATTCTCCTAAAGGGAGTCTACACCTTTTGCAGTTGTGAATCCAAAAGCGTCAGCTGTCATACAAAGAGCATCGTATATGAATCAGAATGATCAATTCAATATCAGAATGTGCCAAATTTAATGTAAATAAGAACAGTCAGTTGAAAATCAGAAGGGGTTATATTAATTTCGGAAGGTATCAATTTTGTATGAGAAACCATCAATTCTAATTCAGAAGGGGTCAAATGACATCAGCAAGAAAACTGCATAGTTTTCGGTAGTCTGTCAGCCAGAAAAGAAGGAAAAATAAGTTTCTTAAACCGTGTTAGAGATGCTAAAAAATTGTATCCGTCAGGTAAGCACCAGTCCTATGTTTTTCTTTATTTTATATACTAGGATATTCTGAAGGCAGTATAATAATTATATCGTATCACGGGGAAAAGTCAATAAGCCCTTGAAGTCTTCTCTCACTGTCAGGCTTTTGTTGAGGTCAATCTACCTCTTCCTTAGCTCCGCCAGGGCCGTCGAGCTGCAAAAGACGTGCTTCAACTTCACTGGCTCATGCAATGTTACAAAGGGTGAAATAACATTTGATAATTGCACAGGCAAATTTTCGTTGGCCCTTAAATCGTTAAGACAGAATTCCAAATGAATCTTCTATAATTTGTCTGGTAGACTTATGTGTACGTTTAAACTGCTGCACAGTTAGATCATTCAAATTTAGGTTAATTGGAGGGAGTGACTCTGAATGGATAGCTTGACTCACCTAATATCTCACAATCAGCAACGGGTCTCCATCCAACCTTAAAGTACTGATTCAATATGCTGTTTCTGTATATGTACGCGTGTCATATATGCTTCCTGGCCATCGTGCACTTGCGTAGTAAAATTTGAAATTAGGAATCTACACATCCTACGACCAAAGACATGTCCGCTATTCTCGAAAACTTTACAACTGTTATTAATGTCATTTGGCCAGTCAACAATCTATGCGATACTATACTATTTACGACTTCATGTACGAATGAAAAGAAAAAATGCATCTTGTTTCTGTTGGGCTGACGTCCCAGGCATGTCTGACAAAAAATAAATAGTTCAACGTTAATATTACCGTTCTTTTATAGCTGTGTGTCAGAGCTACTTATTCGAAGCCCCACGTAAATGTAGTAAATTTAATTAGCCTATCAGTGCATGGATGCGCGCCTGGCGATCGCTTCCGGTCACCAATGCCTCCTCTATGTAGGGGTTATTGATCTCGAATGTCGAGCACAGTTCCTTCGCTAGGCAGCGATCTTAGCAGCGCCTTCTGCGACTTCTAGTTTATCAAGGCGCATTCGCTTGTTATTTTATAGAAAATATTTTTTTCCGAATTTTACCTAGTGTTCCGTTTGTAATGGAGGGTCAAGAAGGACAATTTTCTGCTTCTGCTAGCATTGACAATCATTTAGACTGTTTTTGCTGTATGTGTGTTATTAAAAAAAGGATTTTCTAGCCAAAACTTCCAAGAAAAAAGTGACGTAATCAAGTTTGGTAAGCCAACGATTCCTATCGATTTAGAGACCAGAATGGAGAAGTCTGTGAAAAATTTCAGTAGACATTTTAATGTTGGTTTTTGCGACAAGTACGAGTGATTAACCGGCTGCCCTTGAGACCCCATGCATGTCCCCAATCTTGTGATACAGCATAACACTTTCAGATAGCCCTTCACTCCTTTTGGTTGCGCGTCGTAGTCTGTGCCTAATCATGTCAAGAAATGGTTCCATTTTTATAGTGCTCATTCGAAATCTCTCATTGAATTCATACATACTCATGAGGTGTCTGGTAGCACCTTGATTTGAGAGCCCGACATGCGGGCAATACCTTGAAACATGGTGTGACATTCATTCCTACATAGCTGTCTGTGCTGGCTCAACCTGGTGGCGTATGGAGCCGAACGCGGTCGGACATCAATGCTGACCCAACAGATTCCCTTCGATGCACAGATACAAGCCGCTCCTTACTAGCAGAAGATGGCGGAGGTGGAGCCGTCAGTGGGCGTGTAGAGAATTCAATGCTTCTTGGGATTGCTTCACCAGCTGGATTGCGATGACTGCCATGGCTCAGCTAGTGAGAACGCTGGACAAGAATTTTGGAGGCACGGGTTTGAATCCCACTGGCAGTCGGTTATTTTTCCAGCATTCTCTGGTAGCACCTTGAAAATAATGCATATTTAAAAAAAATATTTTTTTTGTAGAATGCTGTATCTCTGGTGACTAAGCTCCTGAAAACTTTGAAGATTTGAATTGTTGTATTGAATCAACGGATGTTTGGTCTGATTTTCACTTAATAATACTTATTTTATATACAGACTGTATATCTATTTTAATCTGTCGAAAAACCAAAAAGCATTTTTACTTTTTTTTAAATAATAGTTATTTTATATTTAGACTGTGTTTCTATTTCAATTTATTGGTTTAGCACGTGCAGAGAGAATCAATTCGGCTCCTTTTTTTGAACGAGCTACTTCCCTACCATTCCAAAGTAGAACAAAATGAGAACACTAAACAGAAAGAGCGTTCCACTCAAAATTACATGACAAAATTAACACGAAGCTGGCCCAAGAACGTGACAGCAGAGAGTTATATTATTTTCGTCCTACTCACGTACCCGGCCACAGTCCGTACAACGAACTACACCGTATCCGAAAAGAAATGAAAAAAAATGGCCACAGTTTATTTTGTTACGGTTTGTGTTTGGATGGACGCGAGAGAAGCGGACAGAGTTTTGGGTAAAAATAAACTGCATTCCATCCAGAAATGAACAATGCGTCGGTGTACCTATCTGAATATATGATAAATTTAAATCCTGCAGATTAGCTCATTCTGCGTTTATATATGTCACCCAGCAGTATTTATAGCTGGTGTGTAATTCGTGCACATACATGCATTCGCGCATGCATACACCTTCGGTGATGGAATAAAGTGCATAACGTTTACAGACGTGTGTTTGATGAATGAAAATGTTATCGAATGAAAAAGGGTTTTTGTACGTTCCATTTTCAGTAATTAATTCTTCGTTATACTAGTAATGATTTTATAATTGTTCGATCGTAGCACTTCTTATTTCTTCTTTATCCTATATCTATTAAATCCTCTCAGCTGGAATTGATATTGTTACAATTCTTTAGTCCGATTGGGCAAGAAAACACTTGGTACGGACTTAACTATTTATTTGCACTAATTATATACACTACGCCTAGCCTAATACTTAACAGTCTAATTTATCTACAGTTACTGAGTCACTACACTAATTTATTTTTATCCTTCACTTCACTAATTTATTTCAGTACATTTATTTTGCGCGCGCCACTAGAACATCGCGTATTGCTTTCCACTGCACTGCACTCTATTGATTGTCCCTGTACTCTCATGCGATGGCGCTTATATTGTAGCGTCGCCATCTCTGGAACGTTCTCGACAGTTCGCGGTCATAACAACACATATCGAGAAGAAACGTTTCTAGAACTAATACATGTCTATGCCAGAGACAGGGCCGGACTGGCACAATACCTATTGTTCAATATAATCATCGGTAAACAAATGAATATGCGTCATTATCGTCGGTTTTTAACAGCCCATTTTTAAACTGGAGGATACTTTTTATATTTCCATGTAAAAGAAATTATTTTCCATTCGTTACTTTTTGATATACAGCACGTTTGACAGCAATTTGGATATCAAAGTAGTCATAACTTTGGAAATAGCCTGTATAACGTTAAAATACCCATATTGTGAGAAGGGGGATTACTAGTAGAATCTAAATATGGGATAATGTATAGGGTGTCTCATTTAAAAAAAACATATGTTTGCATCATCACGTAGTTATGGATTACCCTGTACAAACAAAAATATTTTCTGAGCAAGGAACATATCCTTAGCTGCAACTTTTATAAACAACTCTGTTTGCTATCTTTTACAGTAGTGGAGTTATCGACCGATCGTTAATGAAAACTCACCCTGTAGTTGCCACAGATTTCAGCCTGAAAAGTTGCAAAGCTTTGTCAAGAAAGCTAGTCCAGAGTGCCATCCAATGTGAAGTTGTTTCTTTTGAGGCAACTTGTATTTGAATCTGTTCGCTTGTAGCTAGTTGTTTGACCTCTAGAGCTGGCGCTGTACAAACGAACACAAATTTTAATCGTACATATGCAGCAAACGGGGAATGAAACTTTATGAAATTGCGGATCCGCTGTAACGATCCCCAAAAAAAGATTCGTTTGTTTTCAGTTATATCCGTGTTGGTGGCGCGTCGAAAATTGCACCCGACAATTGAATTACCAATAAAACAAAGACAGACGGGTTGTTGGAATTGGCGTTAAGTAATGCCTGCCATGTGAAAAAGTGGAAATGCGAATTTGGTTTTTGTTTGGGCGTGTGGTAGCTTCGCCCATCCGCATAAACGTTTGCGACACGATGTATGAGCGTTTGTTACTGGGTCGTGCGATAGGCAATAAATAGACTGAGAGCCAGTCATCAGCAGACTTACGGTTCCAATCATTTAGTTCACAGAAAAATCGGGAAAATGAAGGGTGCTGGCTGGTTTCGAACCAGCGTCTCCAGCATTCTAGACGCGATACCAACTACACTACGGTGCCCCGTGATGTAGCCGATATACAGCGCCGACGACAAGGTATCGACTCCGCCAACACCCATCACTCCCTCGTATCTCTCTGCGAACCATGACTTACGGTATTTTTGCAAACTTCATATTCATGCATGCAGTAGATAAAATGGGGATTCAGTATCCTCGGCGACGGTTACTTTGGGCAAAAAAGCAAAAGCGCAGAAAAGTGGGTTCTAAAACGTCATCTTAGCAAGTCTGCAATTTTAATGTATTGTAGTGTATACCTTTTCTTATACAAAAACCCAATAGCAGACACTTAATCCGATTTCTAATGTGTTTTAAAAAATTCCAAAGTTTGAAAGTTTTCTAAAATTTTACTTTATTTCAGCGAGGATGTAGTTTACAGTGGCAGACACCTCGGTTAGTTCCAACATACTGGCAGACGCTATAATGTTTTTCTGCGTGCTAATTAAACAGCGTCAAAAGTGGCTTCTAAGACTTGATCTTAGTAATTCTACATTTTTAATGAATTGAATTATATCTTTTTGCTTCCCACACCGATAAGTGAGAGGAGTATTAATAATTGTGATCGCGAAAATTTTCGATTTTGAGATAATACGCTTTTTGGGCATTTTATGATGTTTACATAACGAAAGTCCACGTCACTCATTTCCGTTGGTCTGTCTGTCTGTCGGTGTGTCTGTCGGTCTGTCTGTTCGCGTTCTTCTGCCCTCGTAATCTCAGCAACCGCTGCATTGGTTGTGATGAAATTTGGGTACCTATATGCTTCGAGGTCCTAGCGGGTAATGCTGCTATAATTTTGAAAATCGGTGTAGGGTCGGCGGAGTAACTAGCAAAAAACAAAAAAAAAATATCCCTCAAACTTCGTTTTACTTCCCACACCGATAGGTGAGGGGAGTACTGTAATCACGAAAATTTTCCAATTTTAATAATACGCTTTTTGGGCGTTTTCTGATGTCTACATAACGAGAATCCACGTCACTCATTTCCGCCGGTCTGTCTGTCGGTCTGTCGGCCTATCTGTTCGCGTTCTTCTACCCTCGTAATCTCAGCAACCGCTGCATGGATTGTGATGAAATTTGGGTACCGATATGATGTGAGGCCCTAGTAGGTAATGCTGCTATAATTTTGAAAATCGGTGCAGGGGCGGCGCAGTAATTAGCAAAAGACAAAAAAAAATATTCGTCAAACTTCGTTTTTAGGCATTTTAGGGGTTCTTTACAATTTTTTACGTTTTTTTTTATGGGTGGGGGCAACGAACTCGAAAAGGTTAGAAAAAGGAAACAAGCTTTTTGTTTATCGTAACGCGGCAGCTGGAACACTGACCGCTGAGTCGCTTACAAACCCATTATACCCTCCGTACACAGCAGAGAATCCTGAAAATAACAGCACTCATGTAGAGGCATAATATAAATAGCAACTTTGTTTTGGTTGATCGTTTCGGGTAATTGTTATAGTTTTGAATAAATTTTGGATTTTAACAGTGCATGAGTAACTATTTTAAACAATGGGCCTATACCACATTTTTAGTTTATTGGCTTAAACGAACCCCGACACCACGTAGATGCCGTAAATAATTTTACAACATTTTTCTATCGTATTTATAATCGAAAAAAATTGCTCTAAATATCGAATTTTTTGAATCCATACACTTCCCGCCCAGGTCGTGACGTTACCTATAGGGAACCAATAAGAGCTCACTGGTACAAAACAATAGCATCGGCTCGTAGTCATCGGACCACGAAAGGACGCTTCTCATTGGTTCCCTACAGGTGACGTCATCATCGGCTATTTTAAATTACAGTACAATTTTCTTTTCAGTATTATTCTCATTTGGATCATGTTTTCCTCTGACTTTTTACAGTAAACGGTCCTATGTATCATCAAAAATAATACCGCAGTAAATAAATTGATCAATTTGAGATCACGGTATACCCATTCCATAAAATTTAAATACCGCAGACCTCTCTAAAAATAAGATCGTGTTTGTGAACACAGTAAATATTAACAACGGGATCTTGGGCAGACTCACATGCCTGTTATGGTATGGACGTTGCTTTTACTTCCCACACCGATAGGTGAGGGGAGTATTGTGATCGCGAAAATTTTCGATTATGAGATAATACGTTTTTTGGGCGTTCTATGATGTGTACATAACGAAAACCACGTCACTCATTTCCGTCGGTCTGTCTGTCGGTCTGTCTGTCTGTCGGTCTGTCTATCTGTCTGTCTGTCGCGTTTTTCTACCCTCGTAATCTCAGCAACCGCTGCATGGATCGTGATGAAATTTGGGCAGCGGTATGCTGTGGGGTCGTAGTAGGTAATGTTCCTAAAATTTTGAAAATCGGTGCATAGGCGGCGAAGTAATTAGCAAAAAACGAAAAAAATAAAAATTGCTGAAACTTCGTTTTTAGGCGTTTTAGGGGTCCCTGATCATTTTCTACTTTTTTTTTGGTTGGGGGTGAAATTGGGGTGGTTGGGGGGTGGGGGGTTGTAAAATTGAAAAAATTGTTGCTTTCATAATAGACTGTCCACTGATTGTAAAGGAAGACCTGGCGACATAAATAACTTTTTTAGGTCCATCCGAACATTGCCTTTGCCTATTACAGAAAGCAAAGGACTTTTTTTTTATGTAAACATACGAGAGTATTGCGTCAGATCGTTGTAACGAGGAAACTGTTGAATTGATTTTAATGAAATTTTGAAACGGCATTACTACCATGGCGAAGATGGAAAACGCGTATGGTTTTGATAAATCGTGCCAGTGGCGGCGCAGAAATAATAAAAACTAAAAATATAAAAACAGCTCAAACTTCGTTTTTAAGCGTTTTAGAGGTTCCTGATCATTTTCTGCGTTTTTTTGGGTGGGGGTGGAATTGGGGTGGTTGGGGGTTGGGGGTTGAAAAATAAAAAAAATTCTTGTACTCATAATAGGCTGTGCACTAACCTGTGAAGGAAGATCTAGCGACACAAATCACCTTTTTAGGTGCATCCGAACATTGCCTAGCCTATTACAGAAACTAAGGGACTTAGAATTTTCTGTATAGTATACGAGAATTTATTGGTCTAAATCGTTTTGTATTTTGTAACGTGGACACTATTAAATTGATTCTAATGAAATTTTGACACAGTATATTGTTACCGTGGTGAAAATGGAAAACGCGTATGTTTGTTAAAAATCTTGTCAGTGGCAGCGTAGCAATAATCAAAGAACGCGACAAGTATGAAAGCAACTCAAATTCGGTTTTTAGATGTTTTAGGGTTCCTGATCATTTCCTACCAGCTTTTTAGGTGGGGGGAAAGTGAGGTGGTTGGGGGGGGTGGGGGTTGTAAAACTGAGAAGTTTGTAGTATCGATAATAGGCTGTCCGTTGACCTGTGAAGGAAAGACCTAGCGGCATAAGACAATTTTAGGGGGGGGGTGGCAATTATTTGGTTGCAAGGGATCTTAGACTAAAGCTTCATGCTATGGGAAAATAATAAACTGGTATCAGCGTAATGTGTGGGAAGTACTGAGTCAATCAACTTGACTTCATTTTTTCTAACCTATTCGAATTGGGGGTGAAATTGGGGTAGTTAGGGGTTGGGGGGTTGTAAAACTCAAAAATGTGTTCTATTCATAATAGCCTGTCCATTGACCTGTGAAAGAAAAACGTAGCGGCATAACAGACGTTTTTTAGGTCCATCCGAATATTGCCTTGGCTATTACAGAAATCAAGGGACTTTTCACATGTATACATACGAGTATTGCTTTAGATCGTTCTGAATTTAGTCACATGGAAATTATGGAATTGACTTTGATGAAATTTTGACACACTATTATTACCGTGGCGAGGATGGAAAATGCGTATGTTGTTCAAAAATCTTGTCAGTGGCGGCGCAGCAATAATAAAAAAACTAAAAATATAAAAATAGCTCAAACTTCGTTTGGGGTTCCTGGTTGTTTCGTTTCGTCCAGTTGAATCTCGCAGAGGCTGAAAAGCCAAGTATTTCTTCGTTGTCCAGCATGTCCACTATGATGCGGTTAGATTTGGTTGTTTGGGGTAGATCTGACCCTCTCTCATGTCAACCGAAGCTTATTATGTGTACCCTTCCTATTAGTCGGGTGAGCCAATTCCTGTGATTTGACCAGACACAATAGTGCCATTTTCCTCGCTCCCAGTGCCTCACCGTTCAATCTGATAATATTTCGTACAGTCCCTTGGGACTGATGGCCTTGACAGTCATTTCGAAAGGCCAAAAATCGAAAGTAGAGTCCTGCTGGTGTGGGATAGAAAACAGGAAAATTCGCGTTTTTTACACGGTTAAAATTACTTAACGCCAATTCCATTTCGTCCTGTGTGATACCGACAAAGCATCGCGCTGTCTGTTTTATTGGTTAATTGTCCGCTGCAATTTTCAACGTGGCAACGACATGGAAATAACCAAAAACAAATGGATCCTTTTTATGCGGCTCGCACCCGCCTGCCCTCAATTTAATAAAACTTCCCTTTTCTCGCACTAAAATCGTAACATGTTTATTTTAGAGAACACCGCGATTTTTCTATTCCACTGTTTACGAATTTGAGTTTTGCGAGACATATAGATGACCATTCGCTTTTACTTGTCGAAATCGAAGTATTTTTTTGACATTCTACTCGTAAGCAAAAAATGAAGTCAAGTTGATTGAGTCAGTAATTCCCACATATTACTGTGATACCTGTTTATCATTTGTCCCCTTGCAACCAAATCATCGGCCCTCCCCCTAAAATTGTCTTATGCCTTATATTGTCAATATCACAGACTTTTCAGTTTTACAATCCCCACCCCCCAATCAACCCAATTTGATCCCCACCCAAAAAGATAGAAAATGATAGGGAACCCCTAAAACATCTAAAAACGATGTTTGAGCTGTTTCAATATTTTTAGTTTTTTGATTATTGTTACACTGCCACTGACACGATTTTTAATAGCCATACGCGGTTTGCATCCTCACCATGGTAGTAATACTGTGTCAAAATTTCAGTAGAATCAGTTTAATAGTTTGCACGTTACAAAATACAGAACGAAGTCCCTTAGTTTCGGTAATATGCTAGGCAATGTTCGGATGGATCTAAAAAGGTGATTTATGTCGCTAGGTCTTCCTTCACAGGTTACTGGACAGCCTATTATGAATACAACAATTTTTTCAGTTTTTCGACCCCCCACCTCCTAACCACCCCAATTTCACCCCCACCAAAAAAAAAACGCAGAAAATGATCAGGAACCTCTAAAAGCGAAGTTTGAGCTGTTTTTATGTATTAAGTTTTTTTATTATTTCTGCGCCGCCACTGGCACAATTTATAAAAACTGTACGCATTTTCCATCCTCGGCATGATGATGATACTCTGTGAAATTTCCATTAAAATCAATTTAGCCGTTTCCTCGTTACATAATATAGAACGATATAAAGCAATACTCGTATATTTACACGAGAAAAATTCCTTTGGTTTCTGTAATAGGAATAAGAAAGTTATTTATGTCACTAGGTCTTCCTTCACAGGTCAGTGGACAGTCTATTATGAAATCAACAAATTTTTCAATTTTACAGCCCCCCACCCTCCAACCACCCCAATTTCACCCCCACCCAAAAGGGTAGAAAATGATCAGGAACCCCTAAAACGCCTAAAAACGAAGTTTCAGCAATATTTAACTTTTTTTGTTTTTTGCTAATTACTTCGCCGCCCATACACCGATTTTCAAAATGATAGGAACATTACCTACTACTACCCCACAGCATATCACTGCCGAAATTTCATCACAATCCATGCAACGGTTGCTGAGATTACGTGGCTAGAAAAACGCGCACAGACAGACCGACAGACAGACAGGCAGACAGACAGACAGACAGACAGACAGACAGACAGACAGACAGACAGACAGACAGACAGACAGACAGACAGACAGACAGACAGACAGACAGACAGACCGACAGACAGTCAGACAAATTGACAAACAGACAGACAGACCGACGGAAATGAGTGATGTGGATTTTCGTTATGTAGACATCATAAAACGCCCAAAAAGTGTACTATCCCAAAATCGAAAACTTTTGCCATCACAATACTCCCCTCAACTATCGGTGTGAGAAGTAAAAGGAAGAAAATCATTTGGACTTGGATCGAAAACGTGTTGCTCTAAAAGAAAATGTTTCATTCCTTTGGTATTCATAAACAGGAGAATTTGTTTCAAAAATAAAGGATTTGCTTCAGAAAATATGCATCTATTCCGGAGCAGCTTTTAGGCATTTACTTCACTCTTGTGTATGTACTTGAAGAGCTAAGATGTCTTTATTTAAATTCGTACCAAAAAATGTCGGAAAAAGTCGGCGGCCGGCGGGACTCGAACCCACGTCCTCCGGATTGGTACTTTGGCGCTCACACCAGTTTGTGCTACGGTCGCCCTATCACCTCAACATTGAAATCGCCGGCTAGAACTACGCGCCGAACAGGCTCACCCGCCAACGACTCTGTCGCGCCATCTCTCATCTCCCGCATCTGTGACATCAAGTGACTTGATGGGTCGGAATTGACCTCCGACCGCGTTCGATCTAGATGTCACTCATACGGGCTAGCATAGATACCTCTGTGTACGGGGTGTGTTGAGCTGTTTTTATCATCTTTAATATTCGAATACAGATAACCCTATGTTTAAGACTCGGGGACAGTTGCTTCGCCAATATCCTGTGCGATTGACTATTCACCGTGCCGGAAAGAAGAAATCGCACTTAGGTTTCGAAATGTGAAGCCGATATCAAAAGTAATTATTCTGAAATTCGCATTTGTTACAGAGAAATCAACGTTTGATGTTTGACTGTAAAGATAACAGAAACGTGTGTGGTCCACTTTCACTCTTGGGAATTCCTTGCAAAAACTGAGAAGGTCGGATTACGCTAACGGGTATTTTGAATGTTTTTGTCGATTGTTCACAGCAAACATCATATAGTTCTATTTATTGACGTCTTACCGCCACATTGCTTGTGCCATAAGAATATGATAAAGACGCCCACACATTAACCATTTCGAGATCCAATTAAGGCAATTTCAATAAACATATAATTTAAACGTATATCACAAGCCTGTGCCAGAAATCGTCTCTTAAAGTTTTCGGGATTCTTTCTGGGACACGGTGTATAGCGCATTATTTTATTGAGAATTTGTATAAGAAAGTGATTATGAAATACGATCGATTATTTTTAATTAGACATTTGCGGCCCAGCCAGAGCCTCCTACAATGTAGGTAGACTTGTGCAGATTCCGCTAAAATAACATTTTTAGGGGTAGATTTCATACAGCCACCTACAACTCGAGATCTTGATGAAATAAGTTCTCTAGTTTATTTAATGTCCTTTTAGGAGCTAGTTGTAATCAAAAATTACCAAAATCAAGGTGTGATCTTACTAATGAATTAAAAAGCATTTGTAATGTCACTGTTAACCCCAGTTAACTATACTGAAGGTTTTAAGAGAATGAATTCCTTGGCTAGCCTTTACTGGGGTAATGCCTACGTGTACATCCCACTTTAGGTTTTTATGTGAAGTGACTGCTAAATATTTACAATGCTCTATTAGATTTATTGTAGAGGCATTGATTTTGATAGGAGAGAGATAATGATTATATCGACCTTTAGTAAGCAGAAGAGCCGAACTTCTCTCTTGAGCTCAGTTGAGATTATTTCCATGCAACCACCAATGCACCCTGATCAACCACAAAATTTAATTGCAAAAATATGGAACGCTTCACAATTTTGCGTGTCAGCCTTAAATTACTGAAACTGTACGTGTTACAACGGCGCTAGACTAAAATCAACTCGGCTGACTTACAGCTGCCACGGGACTCCATACCGTCAAATCAATTTTGATTCAATCGTCTACGGCTCCACACTGTCAACAGTAACAAAATGCTAGAAACCCACAAATCGAAAGGTACCACCCCCACAACCTCTCTCGCCCTTCGTCATTTGCACTGGGCCCTGTACAATACTAGCGCTGGCTCCTGATCTAATAATAATTAAATACAAAATGGAAGCTTTAGAAGTTTTAGGCCCAAATCCTTTCAACGCCAACGGTGCATCTTTTTGAAGCTTAGCAATGCCAGCTTTTAAAAGGAATAGCTTCGTACCTAATAATTAAAACTTCAAAATCCCTCAGCACTGCGCGATCTCGTGAAGAGAGAGCTCCTCGCAGATTAAGAACAACTTTTTAAAAATACGTAGCAGGGATTTTTAAAAACCGGAAGAATGGTATTTATGGTGCAAAAAATGCCGAGAAACTTTTCCGTGAAGGGCATATTCAATTGCAGAAAACTTCTTGGCGGATTTCTCGCAAACTTCAGCTGTTAGTTCAAGCTTGTAAAAACTTTCACACTTTGTCGAGACTATCTTTATCACATTATCCGATGAAATTTTAAGCTGCCAAGTATTTTTCTTTTCGTCCAGCGTGCTCTAATTAGAAGCAGCTTTAGTTGGACCAGATGTTTTCATAGCGCCATTTGTCTCTCAGTCTATTCACAATCAGTACCGTAGCAAGAGTTGTTCTGTTTGGGAAGATGAATTATTTCAGCTGAAAGGCTTGTATGAAGTACAGATACAACTTCTGAAACTGTCTTTCAGATTAGTTGCATTTCAGTAAATGATAGATCAAACCTACATACATACATACGCACAAATATACAACAACCATACAGGCTAATAACTTACCAGACACATTTTCTCGCAACACAACAATACACGCGTTTCACTTACTATATTCTAGCATCCTGCCTCACTGATAAATGCAGATATCAAAACAATTGTCGAGCGACGATTAGTAAATAAAGTACAGTCTACGTTGGCTTACCAACTGTGAAAATGGAGGGTCACCTAGTAGTCGAGTCACCTTCCGTCAAGCTTTTGGGGATCAACCTGATCAACATCAACAATAACATGTCCTGGCAGAACCACGTCATCAGTATTGGTAAAACGGCATTCCAGAAGCTTGGAGTTTTGTTCCGCTGTAAGAAGCTGTGTACACCAGAGCAAGAACTGCTGCTCTACAAGGCACAGATCCGACTATTGTTGGAGTATTGCTCCCATATGTGGGGATGCTTTCCGAAACACCCTCTAATCGATACGCCTAACCTACAAAGGACCTCCACATCCTGGAACATTGAAGAAGGGTGGCTGAGTTGTCCCTGTTTTATAGATTCTATCACGGAAGATGTTCGAGTGGTCTCTCCCAAATAATAAAACCAACGGCCGTCTGAATGAGGAACACTAGAGAGGCTCTGCGAGCTCATTTTTACCAGGTCGAGGTCCCTATTCCCCGAACCAGTCTCCTCCAGCATTCCTTCTTCGGTGCTGTGAAATGAGCTGCCGGGAATTTGTTGGCCGACGGCTACAACCTGTAGTGTTTTAAATCTAACGTGCACCGACACTTATCGTCTCGCAGTGCTTCTGCAGCGCCATAGGCTTTCAGCCTTTGTGGAAGGCTGACCTTAAAAAAACTTTTACTAAAGCCCCATTTACCACGCCAGTGATCTCAGAAGGATGTCGGTAAAAGCTGTGGAAAGGCAAGAAAGTCCAGCTGCAGTACGTGACTGATGCAAATTGATTTAAAATAATCATTCTTTCGGATGAAAGATGAATATTAATGTTCGCAATTGTATATGGCTTAAGACTAAGATTGATCAAGTAGCTACGAATGAGACAATGATAATTTCGAAATTAGTGCCGCATAGAGATATAGATATTTTCTGAAAGCTCAAAACTTGAGCAATTCATGAACTTCATGATAAGTGCAGCATGAAGCGCTGCCAAGCAATTGAATATGAAAAACAAACACTTTTTCAATAAAAAAACCCTCTCACCTACAAAAACTCCCTGTATAGCCCAATCGCTACGTCATAAAAAAGTCTTTTGACAGCAAAAGGTCGGAAAGAAATGAAATTTTCTGGGATGGTAGATATTGATTCCCTGAATGTACATGCGACCTCGGGGGGTATCCGCTCGATGGGTGGGGGGGGGGGGGTTGAAACTCTGTTTTGCGACGATTTTTGGAAAACAGCATAGTTTCGGAAAGAGCTATCGAAGAAAGGTTCAAAAGATTTATGGAGAAACAAAAATTCACCCCCCTCCCTCCACCCTCCGGCGGCAACTACCAGAGGTCGCAAATTGAATTCTCTCATTTGAAATTTTTTTCCATAGCACTTGTCGAATGGACCCTATTTTTCGAAAATCGTCGCGAGGCACAGTTTCCCCCCCCTCCCCCCCCCCACCCATCGAGCGGATATCCCCTGAGGTTGCAAACTTATATGTCCATCCAGGGAACGAGTATCTGCCATCCCACCAAATTTCATTTCTTTCCGACATTTTGCGCTCAAAAGACTTTTGTAGGACTTAACGATTGGCTAATATTATCGGTATCAGGTAGCGATGTGTTCCTAAATGCCCTACATTTTCTTAAGCCTAAATGTTTTAATAGGGCAGCTGCAGATATGAGAAATGCTATTTTCTTAGTAAAAAATTGTTAAAAACGTTTTGATAGCATTCTTCGACTTAGTGCGCGATAAAATTCTATTTTTAGTTAAAATCACAAGCCACCGTCTAACTTTGGGGACTGTAGAATGGAAAGTAAACTAAACGAAAAATTTTATCAGCTCAACTATTTTGTAACCTACTGTATACTATCCAGAAAGCAGACGGTTGGGTTTAGGTCAAGAAAAAGAGGGAGTTTTACTGTTTTGCCGACGTTTCGGCCTTTATTAGGCCATCTTCAGGGCACTAAAAAATTATATTTTTACTTCCCACACCGATAGGTGAGGGGAGTATTGTGATCGCGAAAATTTTCGATTTTGAGATAATACGTTTTTTGGACGTTTTATGATGTCTACATAACGAAAATCCACGTCACTCAGTCGTCTGTCTGTCTGTCTGTCTGTACGCGTTTTTCTAGCCACGTAATCTCAGTAACGGCTGGATGGATTATTATGAAATTTGGGCAGCGATATGCCGTGGTGTCGTAGTAGGTAGTGTTCCTATAATTTTGAAAATCGGTGCATGGGCGGCGGAGTAATTAGCAAAAAACGAAAAATTTTAAATACGCCCCAAACTTCGTTTTTAGGCGTTTTAGGGGTTCCTGATCATTTTCTACTTTTCTTTTGGTAGGGGTGAAATTGGGGTGGTTGGTGGGTGGGGGGTTGTAAAATTAAAAAAATTGTTGCTTTCATAATAGACTGTCCACTGACCTGTGAAGGAAGACCTAGCGACATAAATAACTTTTTTAGGTCCACCCGAACATTGCCTTGCCTATTACAGAAACCAAAGGACTTAGAATTTTTCTGGTGTAAACATACGAGTATTGCTTTAGATCGTTCTATATTATGTAACGAAGAAACTGTTGAATTGATTTTAATGAAATTTTGACACAGTGTTACTACCATGGCGAGGATGGAAAATGCGTATGGTTTTTATAAATCGTGCCAGTGGCGGCGCAGCAATAATAAAAAAACCAAAAATATAAAAACAGCTCAAACTTCGTTTTTAAGTGTTTTAGGGGTTCCTGATCATTTTCTGAGTTTTTTTGGGTGGTGGTGAAATTGGGGTGGTTGGGGGTGGGGGGTTGAAAAACTGAAAAATTTGCTGCATTAACAATAGGCTGTCCACTGATCTGTGAAAGAAGACCTAGCCACATAGATCAGCTGTTTAGGTCCATTTGAACATTGCCTTGCCTATTACCGAAACTAAGGGACTTAGAATTTTCTGTATACATACGAGTATTTATTGCTTTAGATCGTTTTGTATTTTGTAACGTGGAAACTATTAAATTGATTCTAATGAAATTTTGACACATTATTATTACTGTGGTGAGGATGAAAAACGTGTATGCTTGTTAGAAATCGTGTCACTGGCAGCGTAGCAATAATCAAAAGACTAAAAATATGGAAACAGCTCAAACTTCGTTTTTAGATGTTTACGGGGTTCCTGACCGTTTTCTACCTTTTTTGGGTGGGGGTGAAATTGGGGCGATGATTAGGTTGCAAGGGGATCTCGGACTAAAGCTTCATGCTATGGGAAAATAATAAACTGGTATCACCGTAATATGTGGGAAGTACTGAGTCAATCAACTTGACTTCATTTTTTTTTAATTTAAACAGAAAAATATAAATGATAGTTATAACAATGATCACCACTCCTTTTTAATTTGTTATTCTCTAACTCTTTTTCTTGACCTAAACCCAGCCATCTGTTTCCTGGATAAACGAAAAATGTAAAGACCAAAATTGTGAGGAATTTTATTGACTCTATATATTATTCGAATTTGTTTTCGATAGTACTCAGCGCAATGATGCTATTGGTCGGAAAACGTCACGAAACAGTTTTCACCACCCTCCAGCATGGAAACTGTTGGCCGCACACGAAAAATGTAAAAACCTAAATTATGCAGAATTTATTCTCTCCACAAATCATTTGAAGCTTTCTTCGATATCAGTTGCCAAAACGACGCCATTTTTTGAAAATCGTCGCGAAGCGAAGTTTTCACCCTTCCACCCCTCGAGCGGCAATCTCCTGAGTACGCACACTTAGGTGTAGCTTCAGGGGACCAATGTCTACCATTCTATCAAATTTCATTTCTTTCCAGCCTTTTGGTGTCAAAAAACCCCTACCGCCTGGTATGGTGTCCTTATTAGCAGTTGTCCAGGCTCGAAATAGTAAACACGGTTATAGAGCCACTTCCTGAAACAATTTGTAGTTGTCCTGGGCAGTTTTTATTGAGGCATTTACAAATTGGTTGTTGGCTGGAGCGCGGCCAGAACTTATAAATTATAGTTATTAACGCCCTCTGGACTCATTTATATTTATTGTTCAATTTTGAGCTTGCAGTTGCTTCTTTGTTATTAATGGAGCCAGGTGATTACGCCGGAAAGACGATTAACACGAAATCATTGCGGTGCACTATACGATAAATAACATCACATTCAGAGACCGTAAAAGATTAAGTCCCGATTTTATCAACATGCATATTTTAATAAATGCTTTGACAAATCTTTTCAATTGGATGTTATTTAGCAAAAGTTTTCTATTGGTATTGAGGGCTATGTTAATAAGTATCATCCAATAGTATTTTATCAATATTGAAAAAAAACGTCAAAGCTTCATGACACTTTTGTCAGAAATATTTTAGAAATCCATGGTGGTTCATGGATCAAAATCTTAGCAGAATATCAAAATAAAGCGATTGGTTTGCAAATTAATGCCAGATTTTTCATGTTTACATTACAGTTATTGTATAATTACTAATTGAAAACTGCTATAGTTTGTGACAGAATTATAAAAGTAGTATCAGTCACAGCAACCACCTTATTTAATAATTACAAATCCCACCTCTGTGAGTCAGATGGATTATAGGCAAATACCTACTTTTATGAAGAATCTTCCATTTACTGGATGCATGTTTGTTATAGACCTTCTTATATAAATATTCACAGAGGATGTAAAGGTGCAGCGTACACATTATAAGGCATATATGTACAGGGTGGCCAATCGGGTGACGATAGTAATTTTTTTTTAGATAGCCCGTACCGAGACCTATCCGAAACACCCCCATGTATGTGTACCGATTATTGATAGTTTTCGAGTTACGATTTTTTTTTTTTGAAAACTTACAGATTTTCCAGATATCCCAAGAAATCGTCAAAAACAAAAACAAGAATGTTTTTTGGCTTTTATTTTTTTCTGCAATTATACTCAGTATTAAGCCTATTTTAATATCCAATAAAGAGAACCTGTACATCCGAACAGTTATTAAGTACATTTTGGGCCCAAGGTTTGAAATCTCTGTTTTTAGTCAGGAGACCAAAACTTTCAAAATAAAATTAAAAATACCTAAGCCGGGTTCTGAAGCTTCAAACTAATCTTAAAAACATTGCAAGACATTGCGCTTTCGAAATAATAATGAAAAAGTACCACTTATGGGGACATTTTGCGCCGTACGTGAGTGTTAAAGGCAAAAAGGTGATAATTCACGAATTTCCAAACTGATTTAAAAAACTATTATTTTACTTTATTATGACAAATTAAAGAAAAAATCTCGTAACAACTAACAAACCCGATAATCATTGATTTTTTGATGACTTTTAATGAAAGACTAATACCCAAATTGTGATTTTTGAAGTATTTTTGCTATGTACTATTGAATAACTTCTTATAAATTAAGTTGTATGGAAACAACAAAGGAAATTAATAATAAAACAATAATCTGACTTCCAATTTCATGGCAGAATTACCTGGGAAGCGATGTCGTAGCATACGCCATCCCTTTCTTTCAGAGTAGCTTTTTGCGAGCTCAGTTGTGTTAATTAATTTTCGGTAATAGGCAAGGCAATGTTCGGATGGACCTAAAAAGGTGATTTATATCGCTAGGTCTTCCTTGACAGGTCAGTAGACAGCCTATCATGAATACAACATTTTTTTCAGTTTTTCAACCTCCGACCCCCGAACACCCAAATGCTACCACCACCAAAAAAAAAAAAACGCAGAAAATGATCAAGAACCTCTAAAACGCCTAAAAATGAAGTTTGAGGAATATTTGAAATTTTTATTTTAATTACTCCGCCGCCCATGTACCGATTTTCAAAGTTATAGCAGCATTACCTACTAAGACCCCACAGTATATTGCTGCCCAAATTTCATCACAGTACATGCAGCGGTTACTGACATTACGAGGCTAGAAAAACGCGTACAGACAGACCCACAGACAGACCGACAGGCAGACCGACAGACCGAACGACGGAAATGAGTGACGCGGATTTTCGTTATGTAGTATTATAAAACGCCCAACAAAACCTATTATCTCAAAATCGAAAATTTTCACGATCACAATCCTCCCCTTACCTATCGCTGTGGGAAGAACTTAATTTAGCAGAACTTAATTTAGAAGACTTAATTTAGAAGAAGTATTGAAAGTGATTAAAACATCAATGATTATCGTGTTTATTAGCTGTTATGAGTTTTTTTCTTTAATTTGTCATAATAAAGTAGAATAATAGTTTTTACTTCCCACACCGATAGGTGAGGGGAGTATTGTGATCGCGAAAATTTTCGATTTTGAGATAATACACTTTTTGGGCGTTTTATGATGCCTACATCACGAAAATCCACGTCACTCATTTCCGTCGGTCTGTCTGTCTGTCGGTCTGTCTGTCTGTCTGTCGGTCTGTCTGTCGGTCTGTCTGTCGGTCTGTCTGTCGGTCTGTCTGTCGGTCTGTCTGTCGGTCTGTCTGTCGGTCTGTCTGTCGGTCTGTCTGTCGGTCTGTCTGTCGGTCTGTCTGTCGGTCTGTTTGTTGGCGTTTTTCTAGCCTCCTAATCTCAGTAACCGCTACATAGATTTTGGTGAAATTTGGGTGGTGATATGGTGTAGGGTCGTAGTAGGTAATGTTGCTACAATTTTGAAAATCGGTGCATAGGCGGCGGAGTAATTAGCAAAAAACCAAAAATTTCAAATACGCCTCAAACTTCGTTTTTAGGTGTTTTAGGGGTTCCTGATCATTTTCTACTTTTTTTGGGGTGGGGGTGAAATTAGGGTGGTTGGGGGGGGGGTGGGGGGTTGTAAATCTGAAAAATTTGTTGTACTCATAATGGGCTGTCTACTGACCTGAGAGAGAAAGACCTAGCGGTATAATACACTTTTTTAGGCCCATCCGAACATTGCCTTGTGTATTACAGGAACCAAGGGACTTAGAGAATTTTCCGATGTATACACACATACATACGAGTATTGCTTTAGATCGTCCTGTATTTTATAATGTTGAAATTACTGAATTGATGTTAATGAAATTTCGGCACAGTATTACTACTTTGGCGAGGATGGAAAACGCGTCTGACTTTTAGGAATCGTCTCAGTGGCGGCGCAGCAATATTAAAAAAACTAAAAATATGAAAATAGCTCAAACTTCGTTTTTAGGCGTTTTAGGGGTTTCTGGTCATTTTCTACTTTTTTGCGTGGGGGTGAAATTGGGGTGGTTGGGAGGGGAGGGGGGTTGTAAATCTAAAAAATTTGTTGTACTCATAATGGGCTGTCTACTGACCGGAGAGAGAAAGACCTAGCGGCATAATACACTTTTTTAGGTCCATCCGAACATTGCCTTGCCGATTACAGAAACCAAGGGACTTGAACTTTCTGATGCATACAAAATACATACGAGTATTACTTTGGATCGTTTTGTATTGTGTTACGTGGAAACTTCTGAATTGACTTTAATGACATTTTGTCACAGATTTATTACCGCGACGAGTATGGAAAGCGCGTATGTTTTTTAGAAATCATTTCAGTGGCGGTGCGGCAATAATAAAAACACTAAAAATATAAAAAACATCTCAAACTTCGTTCTAGACGTTTTAGGGGTTCCTAATCATTTTAAAAATTTTTTTCGTTGGGAGTGAAATTGGGGTGGTTCGGGGGTGGGGGTTTGTAAAACTCAAAAATTTGTTGTATTCATGATATATTGTCCATTGACCTGTGAAAGAAGCACCTAGTAGAATAAAACACTTTTTTGCGGTCGGGCGAGTGATGATTTGATTGCAGGGGCAGCATCTAGACTATAGTTGCATGCTGTGGGAAAATAACAAAACTGGTATCATCGGAATGTGTGGGAAGTACTGAGTCAATCAACTTGACTACATTTTTTAAATTATTTTGGAAATTCGCGAATTATCACCTTTTTACCTTTAACAGTCACGTACGGCGCAAAATGCCCCCATAAGTACTATTTTTTAATTATTATTTCGAATGTGCAATGTCTTGCAGAGTTTCTAAGATTAGATTGGAGCTCCAGAACCAGGCATAGGTATTTTTAATTTTATTTTGAAGGTTTTGGTCTCCTGACTAAAAACAGAGATTTCAAACTTTGGGCCCAAAATGTACTTAATTATTGTTCGGATGTACAGGTTCACTTTATTGGATATTAAAATAGGCTGAATACTGAGTGTAATTGCAGAAAAAAATGAAAGCCAAAAAGCATTCTTGGTTTTGTTTCATCATCATAACTCGAAAACTATCAATAATCGGTACACATACATGCGGGTGTTTTGGATAGGCCTCGGTATGAGCTATCTAAAAAAAAATTATTATCGTCACCCGATTGGCCACCCTGTATAGGAATAAAGATCCCTCCTGCTAGTTGCTCCCTTTCTCTCAAAAGTATATCAAGCACTTGATTCACGTTCGACTATACAAGTTATACGACAGGTTTCTTGTTTAAGTACTTACAATAAGGTTATACGCCAGCTGGCGAGCTTTGCCGTTCAGGATGGGCAACCAGTAATGCACATGCATACTTGAGAAATAGCTTGGCTAACAGTTATATCGTGTGTTTAGCTTTTGAAATGTAACAAAGTGCTTTTTTACCCCTACTAAAAACAAAGATATATTGTATGTGTTTATAATCATTATCGATAGTAAATTATTGTTTTATCCAAATAATGCAGAAATTACAATTTCTTGTCATCCTTATCATTTGATAGATGAAAATCCAGTAATCAAATGTAACGCTTTTGTGGAATCTGATTGGTTGAGATTAGCAATTGCTAAACATTTTGTTGAACAAGAAAATGCAATTTTTCATCCATTTAGGATGGAAAATCAGACTGAGGAAGATACTAGATGATTCACAGTGGTCAACTGTATATAAAGTATGTCATTTTTGACCTTTTTGAGGTAAACTTCAAGAGAAATCAATAATTTTCAGATTACTTTGACAGGTGCATGTTCTTGAAAGGGCTGCTCTGATTGGTCGGTCTTTCTTAAAATGCGCATGTTGATAAAATCGGGCCTTAATATACCTTTTTCATGCCTCTAGCTTCTATACAATAGAAATTTTTACATATAGGTACTATGGATTTTTTTATGCCAACGAATGAATAAATGAATCAAAGAACTATAGAGGCTCTCTGGTGACCAGAACCACCACTGAATAGGCCTAAAAGCGGGTCCTTCTGGACCTCTCCTTCTGTATCTGTAGAGTGGGGGGATGAGTAGTCCCACTGCACTTAGGCCACAACTGGCCCATTGTGCATCCTCTCAGGGAGTTGTTTTCTCAGGTCATTTTCCACCCTGCCAATTTTAGGAAAGTGGACAAGTTGGTGGGGGAGAACTCCCTTATGTGGGCAGGTGTAGGCCAAGAATATTGCCGTCATATTGCAAATATAAGTCAAATTGTTATGCCTATGCCCACCCTTTTTGTATAACGCCAGTATTTCGTGTTCGGTGGCAGACATTTTTCCAGATGTGACAGAAGCACTGTACTCCAAAATTAACCTAGAAAATCGACGAAATGTCATGTTGACATATCATGTTAATATTCCGTTACTTGAGTATTACTCAAAGGAGCCTTACTTAAGAGACCCTCAAGTAAGGTTTCGAAACACAAAACCTTACTTAAGGGACCCTTAATTATTGACTATGAATACGACCCTAAATTTGCTTAGAACTGTATAGATTGTATCACTGCTAATGTGTTTGTTTGGATTATTTTTATTTTGAATTATTTTAGTAGGTAATTATTTCATTCATAGGGATACTCATGGGGGGGGGGGTTTGAACCCCTAAACACCCCCTTATATATGGCCCTGATATGAGATCAGATTAGTAAGTTTAAGGAGCCAGTAAAATCCCAGATACGTTGGATCAACCAACTTTCTATTTAAATTAGTTAATAATTATATTGACTGCCATTTTCTTGCAAGAAATAATATAATTATGCTATCATGTTCCACAGAGAGACATTAGAAGTAGAGCATTGTTTCATACTTCCAGGCATCGCACAAACTGTGGTTCTCTTCGCTTTAGTGGCAGACTGATCAAAAACTTTAATGTCAATTATAACCAAGTAGATTTGTTTAGTAGTAATTGAGGAACTTTCAAAAGAAACTTACAACAATGTACAATAGTCTAGATTGTTAGTACTATTACTATTACTACTGCTATACTACTACTCTATTTGGGGTTCATTTCAGTATGTACTGTTTTACTCTACATATATATATATGAAATAATGCTTGTAACAAAATGTAAGCGTATCCAGGAAACAGATGGTTAGGTTTAGGTCAAGAAAAAGAGGGAGTCTCTTTTACTGTTTTGCCGACGTTTCGGCCTTTATTAGGCCATCTTCAGGGCACTAAAAAATTTTTTTTTTGTTTGTACTTAAGGCAGATACCTAAAAAGATGCGTAGAAGAACATAAAAGGAGTGTCCTAATAAAGGCCGAAACGTCGGCAAAACAGTAAAAGCGATATAGATAGATATTCATTTTTAGTGCAAAAGCCATATTGCACAAAATGCTGTTAGTTTTTATGTTGATAAATAGAATAAATTATTGAATAAGGCGGATTCAAACTATTCAAACTACTATTCAAACCACCACAGAATGAAATTGAGCTCTCAGGATGCAAAATGACACGAAACTGTCATCAGTTGGCTGACAGTACAGTTACTTGAATTGCACCATGGCCGTCTCTACTGACTAGGCCGGAGCATTGAAATATGGCAACGTTGGAGATCAGGCCGTGTTTTCATTTGTTATTATGTCATGTGTATTCTTCCAGGTGCTGAAAATATGGTTGGAAGGTGATTATTGATTTGTTTCTAATTATTTACCTGCACAGACGAAACTATAAAGATAACAAGATGCCTGCAAAGCGTGTAGTACCAGGTTGCAGCCCAGTAGAGGACTACCAAACCATGGCCCAACATCACCTTATTCCAGATTAAAAAGAACGTTGCAAGGTGATTTTTAATGGGCTTCTACTTATTTACCTGCACAAACGAAACTATAAAGATAAAAAGATGCCTGCAAAGCATGTAGTACCAGGTTGCAGCCCAGTAGAGGCATGAGTAGAGGACTACCAAACCATGGCCCAACATAACCTTATTCCGGATTAAAAAGAACGTTGCAAGGTGATTTTGAATGGGTTTCTACTTATTTACCTGCACAAATGAAACTATAAAGATTAAAAGATGCCCGCAAAGTGTGTAGTACCAGGTTGCACTAGCAATTGTGCGTCCGATAAGGGACATAAACAGAAGTGGGTGAAAGGTATTCCTCGGAAGGGCTGGTTATATTTATAAGGATAAAGACAATAATTGACAAACATTCCAAAGGATAAGACCTATTTTAAAGCACAATGAACCTATGGTACCTATAATGTTTTCTGGACCTCCCAAATATCACAGAAAAATACAGTTAATAGAACTCATCTGGGCATGGCCTGGGGCATACCTACGAAAGGATTTGATAGTGAAAGGGAAATCAAGACCAGCAAGAATGGCTTCACAGTGACCTAATAGTGAATTTTTCTAGCTCAAGTGATAATTTACAAAGTAAATTGAGTGTTCATTTAAGTGGAAGTGGAAGTGGCAGAGGAAACAGGTTGCGTTTATTTTTATTTTGCAGTGCCTGACTGTGATGAAACAGACGTCAGATGTAAGTGGTATTAGTAGTAGTAGTTCTAAAAAGTATTTTTCTTAATTTATTAACCGAGATGAACTCTAATACATATAAAATGTAATAATTATTCTGAAACTATAGGGCCACTATTTGACTCCTAAGCCACGTTGCCACATCTAAGGCTCCGGCCTAGTGTAGAGTCGGCCATGATTGCACTGAAATTTGGTGTATGTTTGACTTACCAGTTCAGATTTATTGCACTTCTGGGCACCAGACGAGTTTCCAATGTGCACTGTAATGCAATCGTGGTTAAAATCAGTGCAGTAAGTCGAAAACGCTATGAGATATCACGATAAATAGTTTGTGTTTTCAGTGAAATGTCAAATGGGTGATCACATTTGAGGTCAGGGTGGGCGCGTTTATTAAAAATAAAAAAACATGTAGGATTGTATCACAGTTTTGGACTGTGTAAGGTTGTGTAGGCAATGACTTTTTCATAGATCATACATCATACCGTTGACTTTTTTAAAAATCTAACAACATAACCTATAAGACAAGTGTCATAACATGTAACACTCACAAGGTCAGAAGTAGCTTATTCCGCTCTGCTCCAAGTGAACGTACTTTTCTATTGCTACAAAAAATGGCGACCGCCGGAACGGTAGCTGCTAGGTAGCACACGTGTTCAGCAGAAAATTTGGTAGCTGCTTCGCAACTGTTGAGTCTGCTGAATGCAGCCAATGTCTAGAGGGGATAGTGCCAATTATTACTTTCATAGCAGCAGTCGGTGATGCACTCATGGCTCCCGATATATTATTGCAGGCAGACCTCTCCTTACTCTACACCTTTTCCAGCTGTTGTTTCTAAAGCGTCAAGTGATAATTCAAAACGGTCAAGTTACTTTTCCATATTGTCAATTGAATTATCACTTGACGCTTTAGCAACTACAGCTGGAAGTCCTCATCGCAAAGCTGAGGGTGGCCTTGGATCCTGCCCATCTTATGTCTTTAGGTGTAAGCATCCTTAAACCTAGTATAGTAGGCCTGTGGTATCCAAGGGCTTCACAGCAATACGGAATGTGTGCTAAGTAAGGACTTTTCCTTCTTGCCACAGCATGCATGTGACGTCTAAAGGTGCTATTGCCAGATAGCAGTCCCACAAGTTAGCTTAGCCGGCTTCCGTCCAGTGAGAAACAGAACCGCCTCATGTTGGCCAGAGGTTCTAAAATAAGTTCTCTAGCTTGACGGAGACTATACCTCTCAAACATGCTTGAAGTATCCAATTAGAACGCGTATTCAAATACAATGCCTCGTTACTTATACCTCAAAGTAAATTTTTCATATTGTTGTGAAATATAATTATAATCTCATTTTATTCGGTACAATTCGGGATTCGTAACAAATTTGATCAAATTACATAATTACAACTATATTGAAAATCAACTGCAATCCAATTAGGGAACCTTCCAAAATGTAATCTCGACTGAAAAGCTTTCAAGTCTCTATAATCTGGGGTTAATTGCTTGTCTTCGTATAATGACTAATTATTTACGCTAGGAATAACGAAGTTCGGCTAAAGGTGTGTACAGACGTGCAACGTAAACAAGCTATCTTCTGTCTTTTTCATAGAACTTCATTCAATTACTATAACTTTAAATAGTATCTGTAAATAACGAGGGTAGTGGTCTCTTGAAGGTATAATAAAATTAGACATGTTGAGTGGACCATCTTCTATCTTCTCTGTTAAGCGTTTTTTGATCTTGATCTTGTAAGATGTAGTGGTGGGGAATGTCAAAGAAGTTTTATTTAAATGACAATAACTTTGATAGAAGTCAACAGAATTAAACAAGCTTGGTCTCGTCTGAAAGAGCTGATAATCTGCTGTATAAAAATTATCCATGTGTATCTTGACTTAATAGCTATCGGGAGGTATTTGACATCAATTTGACAATAATTATTACGAATTATCACTAAAATTTTAAATAGCATGCTATGGGCCGATTTTATCAACAGGCGTATTTTAACAAAGGCTTTGACCAATCAGAGCAGCTCGTTCAAGAACATGCGTCTGTCAAAGTTCTCTGAAAACTATTGATTTCTCTTGAAGTTTACCTCAAAAAGGTTAAAAATGACATGTTTTATATACAAATCGACCATTATGAACTATCTAGTATATTTTCCAGTCTGATTTTCCATCCTAAATGGGTGAAAAATTGCATTTTCTTGTTTCATCAAAGGTTTAGCAATTGCTAATTTCAACCAATCAGATTCCGCCATAACTGTACATTTGATCGCTGGTTTTTTCTTCTGCTAAATGATAATGATGACAAAAAATTAGGGTTTTGAATAATTTTTTTTGTGATAAATGGAGAGATCAAATATAAGTTTTACAACAAAACTGTGTTTGTTTTGTTTTTGTTCGCAATAATCCAAAAGTTATATCAAAATAAAAATGAGTTTTTGAATCCAGAACCGAAAACACGCCGACGGCTCCCGACCCGTGTGACGTACTTCATGAAAATACTTGTAACAGTTGTAACTAAAATGTATATTTTTTGGGTATTGCGGGCTAGGTTAATAAATATCGTCCAATAGTATTTTATCAATATTGAAAGCAAAACGTCAAAGCTGGATGACACTTTTCATCAAACTATTGTTGTATATTTGTTGCAACATAGGCGATGAATGAAGTTTCGAGCTTGAGACGAAGTCAACGATCGAAATAAATATCTCTTTGAATGGTCGAAATTAGATCACAAATCCCGGTAAGAAGGTACCGAATGCCAAATCAAATATGCGGCCGAGTGGTATGGTAGCCGACAACGCGTGTCTGTTTTGTGGGATGTGCTGATGGGTGTTGGTTCGAACCCTGCCCGTGCAATTACTTTTTTCATTTTTTTTAACCAAAATATTTATTGATATACGTTTTACTCATATTACACACATTGTTTGTACCATCGACGTGAATGTGTTTTTGAATCAAATTTCATTAGATGTTTTACTAGCACAACAAAAATTCCGGATAATTAAACTTTTTTGGAATAATTTCATTTTGATACCGCTATCAGAGCAATAATTGGCGACTGATATTGACGAATAAACTTCACTTCCACTGACTGAATTCTCCACCATCTCCGGTACTTAGCTTTTGCAATATGTCAAGTAAAATGTCTAATAAAATTTGATTCAAAAACACATTTATGTCGATCGTACAAAAAAATGTGTGTAATATGAGTAAAACGTATACCAATAAATATTTTGGTTAAAAAAAAAAATGAAAAAAAGTAATTGCACGGGCGTTGTCGGCCACCATACTACTCGGCCACCCGCCATCTCGGCGAAGGGATCGCCTCAACGGTACATATTTGATTTGGGATTCGGTACTTTTTTACCGGGATTTGTGATCCAATTTCAACCATTCAAAAAGATATTTATTTCGATCGTTGACTTCATCTCAAGCTCCAAACTTCATTCATCGCCTATGTTACAACAATAGTTGGATGAAAAGTGTCATCCAGCTTTGACGTTTTGCTTTTAATATTGATAAAATACTATTGGACGATATTTATTAACCTAGCCCGCAATACCCAATAGAAAGCTTTTGCTAAATAACAACCAATAGAAAAGCTCTGTTAAATTCTTTGTTAAATATGCATGTTGATAAAATCGGGCCTATATCTCTTTTAACATAGATGGATAGAGGATAATATTCTTAAAAAGTCAGCCAGACTTAACTTCCTAGCTCGTTTCAACCAGAGATTCCAATAAAACAAGTGTTGTCACAAACACGATATGAGTTTTAAAAACAACTGGTGCCCTATAAGGATATTGCCTCCGTGACAACACTTTAGTAATTATTCTACAGATAATACTCAAGTAAAACCCCTAGAAATTAAATTTCAGCATCCTGAGAAAAACACCATATCGCGCAGTAGGCGCTAATAAGTGCTCTACTAAATTTTTATAATGTTATTTTAAAAAGAAACAAAGATAAACTACAGTATAAAATTGATTATTATTTCTATTATTAATAAATTCCAATTTCAGTTGGTCACAGATTGCTATATAAACTCAAAAAGCAAAAATGCAAGCTAGAAAAACTCAGTATAAATAGATCTTAATCATTAAAGCAATGGGATAAGTGTTAAGTGAATTGAGCAGAATAGCGAGTACTTTAAAGTATTGTTGAATATTTTCAAATAAATAAGACATCAATCAATCAATCAATCAATCAATATATTTATTTGTTGACATGGAAGTAGACACTAGTAATAACGAACAGTTTTATTAATACGCCTATAACAATTACTCATCAGAACTCAGCGGCAGATTCCTTGTAAATTTATATATCAAATCTTCGGCATGCTTTGGTTGATCAGTAGGTACCATGTGACCTGCATTTCTGACCAGCACGTCACTGAAATTTCCCAATGTCTTCACATATCCAGCTATATCTTCATCCACATACCAAACCTTCCTCTTAGATCTCTGAAATTCTGCTACACCTTTGAAGTTAACATGCTCCAAAAAATTTGAGGTTAGTGCGTAGGCTACTATGATGTCCAACTGTCCAGTATACAGCATCACCCTGTAGTTTTCAACCACTTCCACAAACCAAGGCGTAATATCGTTTTTCTGGTTATCCTCATTGAGATTTTCATAGACCTGGTCATCCCCAAATGTGGTGTTGCCAACGTGCAGAGTCATTCTGGCTCTGGAGGTGTTGAAGAATGCTTCCATGCCTTCTTGATCGGATGAACCATCTTGAAGAAAGTTGAAAATACTTGTTGCTCCAGTTACGTTGTCAAAGATGTTGAAAATTTCGCTTATTACGTCGTTGGACTCATTGTACTTTCCTTCCGATATAAACTGAACATCTGAAAGGATAAGTGCTTCATTCAAAGGGTGATTGTCGGTGATTAAGACCCTTACACTAGCAATAAGTGCAACGAATATTTTCAGGTTTTTGGAAGATGCTACAAAAACAGTTATTAATTTTCTGACCACTGATGCTTCCTAGCCAAGGTGAACGATTGCAACGAGATGGTCATTCATATCCCCTGATCTAACACCACTTAACTCCATGTTTTACGCCAAATCTCAAGTGCACAGCAATCACTTTTTTTCATAAACTATATTTAAAAAGCATTCACAAGAATGCGTGCAAAAATGCTCCACATTGTTAGAGAAGAATTTCTAAGATCTATTTTCATTTATAAAAACTTTCAATGTGAACAATTTGAACAAATTTTAAAATGGTAATTATTAGATGCGTTTGCAATTTTTGATCTTTCATGCTATAGTTTAACTACTGAATAAAGTTATCTAATATTGAATGAAAAAATGAAGTCAAGTTGATTGACTCAGTACTTCCCACACATTACGGTGATAACAGTTTATTAGTTTATTATTTTCCCATAGCACGAAGCTTTAGTCTATATCCCTTGCAACCCAATAATTGCCAGCCCCTCCCCTAAAATTGTCATATGCCGCTAGGTCTTTCCTTCACAGGTCAATGGACAGCCTATTATCAATACTATAACTCCCCCACCCCCTAACTCACCCAAAAAAGGTGGGAAATGATCAGGAACCCCTACAACATCTAATAACGAAGTTTCAGTTCTTTTCATACTTTTAGTTTTTTGATTATTTAGTTATACGCTGCCACTAATACGATTTTTAACAAACATACGTGTTTTCCATCCTCACCACGGTAACAATGCTGTGTCAAAATTTCATTAGAATCAATTTAATAGTGTCCACGTTACAAAATACAAAACGATCTGAAGCAATAAATACTCGTATGTATACAGAAAATTCCCTTAGTTTCCGCAATAGGCTAGGCAATGTTCGGATGGACCTAAAAAGGTGATTTATGTCGCTAGGTCTTCCTTCACAGGTTAGTGGACAGCTTATTATGAATACAAGAGTTTCTTTAGCTTTTCAACTCTCCACTCTCCAGCCACCTCAATTTCACCCCCACCCAAAAAAACGCAGTAAATAATCAGTAGGGGCACTCTCTAACATAGAAACGTATTTCTATCTACTATCTACTATCAGATCGGGATTGTTCGGGATTTTATCCTGACCTGAAAACATTGACTCTAACAGGGAATTTATAAGGGCTATTCCAATTTACGGCTCTATTACCGACCTAGAACTGTTTTTATCATGCCCCGCCCATTTTACAGTTCTAAAAACGGTGATTGGTTGGTCTGCCAGCGTACCAGCTAATCATCAATTCTATAATCACAAAATGGGCGGGGCATGACGAAAACAGTTCTAGGACGGTAATACAACCGTAGATTGGAATTGCCCTAAAGGCGGGCGATCGTCCGATCTGTCAAAGTGTCAAAATAATCCAAAATGGCTTGTTGTCATGTGAGGCGTGTAATTAGAAGTTGTTTGTGTATTTATTTTTTGAGAATTTCTTTATGTGGAGGGTATTTTGAGCATTATTTTGATTAAAACATAATTATACTATAGTATACGTGTCTGGTGGTTGGGTGTGGATCTTGATCTAACCGAGAAAAACTTAGCTTTGACTCGCACAAATGAATTATCCCAACAACGCAGGAGTTTTGTTTATAGCTGCAATTAAACGAGATGATCTCATAGAATCAAAACTGAAACATCAAAAATTCATCAGCAAGCATTTTAACACAGGTAAGGCCCTCATCGCCTTACAAAGGCAGTCATTTTACTGTTTCGTTTATATATAGTAAATGTGGTTTGTGTTATGCTTATTCTTCAATTTAATTCAGGTAGACCTACAGATTTGGAGATGATTTGGAGGATAAAAACCATCCTGATTGGGTACCATCACAGAACATGAGACACACTGCTCTAAAGGTTTTAAAATGACATGGAGACGTTGAAAGAAAGGAGAGGCTAGAGAAAAGAAGAAAACTGCAAGCTTCTAAGGTCAGTCTTAGTAATAAAATTAGCAGAAAATATTGTCTCATATTGTTCAAACCAAGCTAGGGATTATTTCATACTGGTATATTAAGATATTCATTTCATGGATTTACGGGAATGCTTATGCTTTGGGGTCTGAGCCCTGTGAGGTCTCTCTCTGCAGGCCCATAGCCAGGATTTCACTTCGGGGGGCTCACTAGCTTAATTTTCTGATCTGCGTCAGGGGGGGGGGGGAGGGGTTAAAAACTGGGAGCAGTCAGGTATCACCATTTTTCGCAAGCAAAAAAGGGGGCCAGATAGTTAGGTTTCCATTTCTCAAACTTTGTGGAGGAGCAGTAGAGAAGCATCATCATTACAGCAAAACAAAAGCTTGTATGGCTCCTACCTGCTATGAAGTAATTGTTCAGGTGGTGGCCCTTCCTAAGGGCAACCTATTGTGTATTCGAAATATTCAAAGCCTGTTTTTATCTACATACCTCCCAAGCCCCTGGGAGGACTTGAGCTCAATATATTTTTACTGGCTATTATCTATTCTTTGAAATCAAAAAATAAACTATATCAAATATAGAATTATCAACCCACATAGCACTGGATATCCGATGAATATTCTTTAAATCTCCTATATGTTCCATGAATATTCAGTAGAATCATAGAATATTCGTTATTTATCTTGATTATTCTGGATTATTAAAATAATATTCTTTATAGAATATTATTATTTTATCCATTTAGGATAACCAGTGATTATTCGTTTAATGTCTGAATTATTCCAGAATATACCAGTAATATTCTTCATAGAATACTATTTTAATAATCCACTAAGAACGAGATGTAGCTATTTTCTGACGAACATTTAGTAATATTTGTAATAGAAATATCTGTATGTAGGCAAATATTCAATATGAGGTATTATTAATTTATATTTGCACGTTTCTCAGTGAATTAAAAAAAAACCTTCATTCGTTTTGCTTCATCCTAAATATACCTAATAAGTATTATGTGCAATTTTCAATTCAAAAGTTTATTAGTCATTAGCTATTGCCAGCAATACAGATACGACATCCACCGACGATAAAGGCATCCGCATCTTATGCTGATGTATGGTGTCATCAGTTGTCAATCTTGTCTGATTGTCACTCTATTCTTCGCTTCAAGTGTTCTGTCATTCTGTGCTTCAACATGTGATGATTGTGATGTTGGCATTTTAGCAATTATTCACAAGTTTTGTTCCTGAAAGGCCTGCATTTATACCCAATTTTGTACAATAAAGTTGCTGGTTGTTATAAAGCATGTGATAGTGTTCCAAATTATGGTCACCTACTATGGTGTATGGTTCATTATATAATGTGAGTAGAATTTTGAGGTTAAATACAAGTTTACATTTTTAAACTTTAGGCATCTAAACTGCGATGTCTAACCACTTAACTTTTGTGACCATCTGCCACTAGTAGGTGCCATTATTTTTGGAACAGTATCCATAATTCCCTAAAAATGTTTCGCATATGAGGTAATTCAGACAAAATATTCCTAGAATATTCAAAAACATTCTACCACGATTGTTCATGTAATATCCGTGCGGAATATTCGGCGGAATATTCTAGGAATATAGCGTGTTTTTCCCATTTCGAACGTTTACAGAATATTCTGTAAATATTCTAATTATCCATGGAATTTTGTCAGAATATTCATAATATCTGTAGTGAATGTGAACAGAATATTCTCATATCATCCAGTGCTATGTGGGAAAGGATATGAAAATAATGCATGTTTTAAGGGTGTTTATATATTATATTATCAAGGAACTAAACTCAACAAATATTCTTTATAGCCTACTTGGGTGTAAAGGTGAAACGTAAAAATGATTTCTTCTCTAAATTCTGAGTGAAAACTTTATGCATCATAATACATAAATAGTAGTACATAAATTCAACTGTTTTAGAATTTTCTTATTTTTATCAACACCAAAAGATGCAAATTAGTACATCTAGCTTTTCATTGATGTATCACTAGTTAATAATATCATTAGACATAGTTGTTATTATTGTTTATTTGTCAATTATTTTAATGAGCACCACTTATTATAACTTAGATAGGTGATACCTAGAAACCCCAAAATTTTTGTTTAAATTTGTTTCGTTCCCTTGAATATTTTACCCAGTAAATAATATTGAGATGGTTTTTTCTAAGCTTGTAGCCCAGTAATTTTAGCATAAAAGTTTCAACAGCTTAGAAATATATAAATCACTAAGATAATTTGTAAGCTTCGCCCCCCCCCCCCCCTGACTACGTGCTTGGCTCTCTGTCTCGTTTTCTTGTATAGAAGGCTATTATTTATAAATGTAAAAGACTATTAAATGGTTTTATATTTGTATTAGTTACTGGAAAATGGTGAGAAAAAGGGAAGGGGTCTAAAAGTTACTAATTATATTTCTAGAAAAACTCAAAGCTGTGACAGTGTGGCAGACAGTGTCGAACCAACTGAAGAGTAGGGTGAGCAAGCAAAGTGGAGTTTCTTCACAGACTGACATGGCAATGAAGGAATTGATAAAACGATTTGAAAGACTTGGTAAAGCAAAAAAATGCAGACCTAGAAGAGAAAGTGGAAAATTCATTACTTGGCCTTATTGGTGCAGATGAAGTGAAATGGAAATATTATACAGGTTTTTCATATTATATAATATAGTGAATTGTATAATTTTCCAAAATGTTAAAGATTTTGTTATTTCTAGCAGTACAACTACCATCTTCTTTTGCCTTTACTAATACTAATGCTTATTAAATTGAAACTGGATGTGGATTTTAAGGATCTTGAAAATATTATTCACTTATTATATAACAAATTTGTTATTTTAATAAGGTGGCCAGGCCATTCTACTTTAAAATTAATATCCTCAAATGCTTCAGGGAAGTTTTTCATGATAAAACAACTGTCATTATAAATTTTTATAGGTATTTACTGAAAAACTGAACAGACTTGTTGGTCAAATTATAAACATCACCAGACAATAAATTAAATTTAGATAGCATCCAGCCAGGTGACATTGTTCTGGCAGATAGGGGATTTTTAATCAGCAATATTTTGAGCATGTACAGGGCAAAACTTGTCATTCCAGCATTCACAAAGGGAAAAAATCAACTGCATCCAATAGAAATCAAGGAGACTAGGCAAACTGATCATGTACGAATACATGTTCAAAGGGTTATCAGTCTTCAAAAAATAAGTTTAGAATATTTAGGGGTACTATTCCAATCAGTATGTCGAAAAAAGGTAGTAGGTCTGAAACGTTTAGCACGCTTGATAAAATTGTCATTGTCTCTTGTGTACTCATAAATTTAGGCCTTCCTATTATTCCATTATAAAAATCTTTGTAGAATTCTGGAAACAAGTCTATAAATATAATTTTAAGTAAATTCATTGAAAACTTGTCTTTTGTTGTGATCTGGATAGCTTTTAGAGCACTATATTTAAAAACAACAATTTTGCAGATGACATCGCCATCCTGTGTAGTGCTAAGGGATAATAAAAATACAAGTAATTTAAAAAAATATTATTTATTAACCCTGTTCATGCCATTTTAAAATACCTACATCAATATTAATTTGGTACCAGTAGGTGATATTTTGTCAATAACAAGGAAAAAGATATTTTTTTATAATCTGCAAACACATGTATTTGTTATTATTACGTTATCTATATTATTGATTTATTTGTAATATTAATGAATAAGTTTTATTAATATAAAAAAATAAATCGATAAAAGTCAATGGAGTTTTAATAATCTTATTGTATAACTGAAAATATAAAAAATATAATGTTTGATTGACAATACTGATGGTGCTATGAGCAACTCAATAGTAATTAAATGGTCATAGTACTGGGAGTAATCATTTTGACATTATATATAAACCATCTAGTAAATTATTAAGGCAATATTATCAGATACATGCTGCAAAAATATATCTGAATGACAAACATAACAAGCTGTCATTGAATAAACAGAAAAAAGATTCATATTCATTATATTTAAAACTTGCAAAAACAAATTACCAAATTTGGGCTCACTAAATATAGTTTGAACTATAATAACTAAGGAATCTAGTGCAGTAAAAAGCCTAATAACCCAAATGTAAAGAGCACTTTTCCTACCTTGATAAAACACTTAAAGGGGTCATATCAAAGTTTTGATCAATGACAGGAATTTTATGTACGAAATAATTGTGAATACACGTTGTACTTGTATGATATCAATTATTGTTTTTAAAATTTGTTTTCTTTTTTATACATTCGACTTGCAGTTATAACAGTACCATGGAAAATTAGTGGTATCTTCTAGGACTACGCATTCAAAATGAAACCATTCTACACAACATTCATCTCCATCATATCTAATGATTGGCACCACCACTACAAATACTATATGTCTATAACTGTATACCCCTCTAAGCACCTTCTTTTTTGCCTACCTAATAATGCAGGCATTATAACTTCTTTATGAAACTTCATGCCAATTTTTTTTATTTTCCTCCCAGAATTTAAAATCAGGTAAAATTCTATTTCTGAAAAAAAGATCAGACGACACAGTCACAATAGTTTGTATTTGATACAGAAATTTTCATTTGGCACTGGTAATATAGCCGCCACCTTCTTCTATTAGTCATGGTGATTTCATTTTTGGAAAAGTTTTATCTGCAAAATATCACTAATGTGCAATAGATATGGACATGTTAGCAATTTTATGAGAATGGCACATTGCCTTTTGTGCATTTTCTAACAGTTCTTGGAGTTGTCATGGGCGGAAGAACGAAATCTACTTCAAATACCTACCTATTTCAGAGGATGATATGAAATGCCAAAGACCCATTTTCTATTCCTAATCCAGCTTCTAAATACAATTTCAGACTGAGTAAAGATAAAGAAGCATGTTGGTGTTTGGAAGACACGTTGGAGCTTTTCATGAGGAGTTACAGTTTGCTGATAATATAATTTTGTAGGTACTTGCAATGTTAGATTTTCTGAGTGTCTGGAGGAATAATTTCAGCATAGGTGCTAATAATAGCTTATCTTTCATCCATGAGCAAGACAGTACTCACTAGTTCAATCGAGGAGGTATGTGATTTGGAACCACTGCCGCTTCAGTGGTTGCTTGCGTTGAGGCTGCAAGGACAAGATGCCTGAATGTTGAAAGATATTACGGACCCAAATTATTCAACAAAAAAATTCCAAGAAATTAAAATTGATTTAAAAATTTCGCGTGTTTAAAAAAGAAATCAAAACATTTATACAAAACAATAAAAAAAATTCATTATTTAAATTTATACCGATTTCTGTATATTTTTCTGAAACACTACTCCTTGGCCACTTCATTCACTAGTTCCTTAAAGGTTAGTAGGTGTAGTTAATATATAATAGTAATTTTGTTTCTGTATTTTAATTTAGGTTACATACTTAATATTAATATTCTGTACATGATTTGTGGGATTGAGCAATACACTATTACGAAACAGACTTCCAAGCCTAATGTGATAGCTGTATTAGTTCAATCCCCACTTGACTCACAGATTTATATAATATTGACTTATACATATATTACATGACATTATTTTGTATAGAATATTATTCTAAATTGTGACTGTATTTGTAAGGAACAATGTACAATAAACAAACAAAAAAAAATAATTTCTGAACAAGAGGTGATCCATAAATGTAACTTATTCTGACTGAAAACTACATTCAGTGCTATGATAAGAAACACTAATAGATGATCATTTGCTAATGAAATTTCCAAAGTATTGAAAGGGGCATGTCCAATAATACATAATTTGGCAGATAGACAAACTTACAGACGATTTTTCAAAGAAAGCAATTTATTAACTTTACCTGGACCTTAATAAGTGTATATTATTTCTTATAAAACAATTTCAAAATTATGTCAATTATCCTATTCATTTTTGTCATACACAGAGAAAGGTCCTTTATTCTATGCTATTCTAGCATGAAATTATACTACCACCTGCCTAATGAGATAAAAATTATTTCTAACGTAACACATTTCAGCTTTTGATTATTCAAAGACTTATGTGATACGAAACCATATGCTAAAGAGAATCTTTCTAGATACAATTGTTTGTATAGTCCAGTGTGCTTTATTTTATGTATGCCTATTAGTTTAGTTTCAATGGCCTATTTAAAAATATGTAATTATACAATTATTTTGAAATTCATCTGTCTATCCAATGAAATTACAAATTAACTGCTAAAAAAAGTGAAATATGAGACTACAGTAAAAGATTAGTGAATGACATATTATATTTTGGAAACATACTTGATGATTATAAATTCTAGAATATACTTGATGATTTGAATCTTATAATCCAAAATATAAGGAGTGATGCATCGGCAAGGCATATTTTATTGCTGAGGTACTGATACTTCTTTGAATTCGTTAACAATGGTTTTATAAGTCATGTGTAAGAAATTAATGTCTCATTGTTAATTTTTCAACCAAATGCAGAGAATTAGTGTTTTCCTTGTGAATCAGCAATTTAACAAACATTCTGGTCATACTTACCTTTGCAAACAAATTAAAGAAAGGAAACATCAAATTTATCAATAACTTTTAATTATAATAAAGCGATCCAATTTGAATGTGATATTTCACTTTTTGTGGGTTTCCCACACCTATCCAAAGCAAAATCCATTTGAGCTTCACTTTGGAAGCCCTACTCTACATATGAAAATATTGTTGTGTAAAATCAAAAGCTAAAAAGTTATTACATTTATTTATCAGCAAATAATTAGGGCATTAGTTGAATCATATTACACCGATAAAAATGATCCTTTTCTTTCTTCTACTTTGATGTATCTTCATTATTTTCTGTCTCATAAGATTACAATGTCATATTCATACATTATGTACTGCCAATGGCAAAAACTAGTTTTATTTTCTCCATGGTGTAGGTATGTAGTTTGTATTACACACTAGATGAGTATAGGTATTATTAAAACAAAATTCGATTTTTTTTTGAGATAAAGGTTTGAAAATTATACCTGTCAGAGGTAATAGATACATACACATTCTTTCAACTCGTAAACTCATGAAGATCTTTAAATGCCAGACCAGAAAAACATTGATTTAACATCACTGCTTTTAATATGTTAGAAATAAAAAATAACAAATTGTTTAATTTTTCCTTCATTTCTTCTAGCTCCCTCCTTAAAAAATAATTTTAAGCTTCTGTACCTCCATGGTATTTAAAGGCAGCGCATGTTGGGATACGCTATAGCTTTTGGAAGGGTTGATTGCTAGCCATTATACTTCCATACTTCTTAAGTTATGAGTCTTTCATGAAGCTGTCTCCTGTAAATAATGAGATTTAAGAAACAGTTTATACAGAGTCTGAATCGCTACAGTATACACATAATTTGTAACCAGTACCTCGTACCTATTTTTAAATTTTTTATTCATACAACATACAAAATATTTCCTCATGTCTGCCTCTTAGGCTTAGATAATATCAAAAAAGATTAATTAGCAGATGCTTTCTACTAACTTTCAAATAAAATAGTTCAATTTCCTAGGCGTTTTTGTGCCCCTACTTCATAGATTTATGTTCAAAATGGTTGGTCCATTTTTTTATATCCCGGTCCTTGAAATAGCAAGAACAAGAGAATAAATCGAATGTTCTATTTGTTTCCCTGAAAAAATATTATTTTATTAAATCATCAGCGACAAAAGTCAAGGAAGTAGATTCATGAATCAACCCAAACAATTGAATAACCTATTTTTATCTCTTAATTAGAACCGACGTGAGGAATAACAGACAGGGCAATACAACCAAGGTTCAACAATATATAATAATAATTAATATTCGATTACTTACCGAAGTAAGGAAATATCCATTTTTCCTTTCCGTTTCATCTTTGGACAAAACACAGAATCTACACCATTACTTTTCACAGTAATGCTTGCAATTGAGAGCATAAGGCATCACCGTATTGTAAAATATGATTTTCTCTTCTTGAATATTTTTAAACAAATCAATTAATGCGCTTATTTCAAAGTATCTCAATTTTCAAAAACCTCTGTATTGACATGACCCATTGGCTTACATCTGCCGAACAGATGTTCGTCAGCTCACAAGTCACAGAGACACAGAAGATGACGTTAACGTTAGGGACAGCAGTCCTAATTTCAAAAATTTATTCCACCAACCCAAAACTAATTAAAAAACTATAAAAATCCCCACCGTCGGAATTTGGTGAGGCCGAAATAAGTTGAGCCGTCGAAATGAATTTAAGTAGACCCTTATTATTCATTTTAATAATTTTAAATAACAATAAACAAACAAAATCTAACTAATCAAACATCAATCAGAAATATCAAGTTGAAAACATTGACACATGTGCATCCACTTTATTTTCGATCCATGCACAAAACAGAATTCGCCGGCAGACATAAAACAACATATGCTTCTAACAATTATTTTCCATCCATGCTCACAGGCTGGGCTGAGTCAAATGTTTTCAGTAGGGTAGTACACGTAACCCGAAACTGCCCGATCGTCATGGTTGCCATGGTAATAGAAACACTTTTCTATTTCTTATCTTACAGAGTACCAATACAGGAACCTCTAAAACGCTTAAAAACGAAGTTTGAGCTGCTTTTATATTTTTAGATTTTTTTATTATTTTTATTATTTCGCCGCCTCTGGCACGATTTATAAAAACCATATACGCATTTTCCATCCTCGCCATGGTAGTAATACTGTGTGAAAATTTCATTACAATCAATTTAATAGTTTTCTCGTTACACAATATAGAACGATCTAAAGCAATACTCTCGTATGTTTACACCAGAAAACAATCTGTCCTTTGGTTTCTGTAACAGGCAGGCAATGTTCGGGTAGACATAAAAAATTAATTATGTCGATGCATCTTCCTTCACAGGTCAGTGGGCAGTCTATTATGAAAGCAACAAGTTTTTCAATTTTATAACCCCCCCCCCCCCCCACCAACCTGTCAATTTCACCCTTACCCAAAAAAAAGTAGAAAATGATTAGGAACCCCTAAAACGCCTAAAAACGAAGTTTGAGCAATACATAGTTTTTTTTGTTATTTGCTAATTACTCCGCCGCCCATGCACAAATTTTCAAAATTATAAGAACATTACCTACTACGACCCCACGGCATGTCGCTGCCTAAATTTCATCATAATCCATGCAGCGGTTGCTGAGATTACGAGACTATAAAAAAGCGACAGACAGACAGACAGACAGACAGACCGACGGGAATGAGTGACGTGGATTTTCGTTATGTAGACATCATAAAAAGCCCATAAAGCGTATTATCTCAAAATCGAAAATTTTCGCGATCACAATACTCCCCTCACCTATCGGTGTGGGAAGTAAAACTGACAACAAATTCCATAAGAGTCTATCCGGTTAAAAACTAAATTGAGGCAGACATAATTATATCCTGTGAAGTCAAATACATGTACTTTTCTATTCCTGTTTACTTACCCTTAACTTCTAAGTCTTTAATCACAAGGGATTTGCTCTTATCAACTAGACCAATTTGATAGAGAAGTTCGGCATATCCAACCTGCAGCTTTGGATCTATATATGGATTTCCCATCGCAACACCTTTCAGATTGATCTTTTCAGCAGCCGTTGGATTATTCTTGTGAATAGTGTGAGCCAAGGTTGGAACATACTTTCCAGCATAAGATTCACCGGTAATAAAGAATTCGTTCTTCTTGAGTTCTGGAAAGATCTGGTAGAATTGCTTGAGGGCACCGTATAGTTCCTTGCCAATCTGAGTTTGATTGCGAGCATAGCCATTGTTTGTGAAACTGAAACCAGTCCCTACAGGGTTGTCTATATAGATCACAGAGTGGTTGTTATGCCACGAGTGATTTCGTAATTCCAACTCGCCCTTTCCGTTCACACTAAAGGGTCCGTTTTCGTAGAACAATCCAAACATAGAAGGAGAACCGGGTCCACCTTGTAGCCATAATACCAATGGGTCATTTTTGTAATCACCTGGAAGAAATATGTGTTAAGAACGTGTTGCTCAACTTACTAAGAACAAGGTTTTTTGTCTCAAATAGTAGTATTAAGCTGAACATTGAAGCTCGAGCAATCGTTGAAGAGCATTCATTCTCGTTCGGCTTATATAATTGAGGAGCTAGTGCACCATCATCATAGTCACAATGTCTTAACAAACATGTTGTAAATTCGTAAAATGCATTAAGTCGGAGCCAGAGTATTGGCGACACGAATATTATCAATAGTTTTGAAAACTGTAGCTCACCATCGTTCTCGAACTGTTTCGTCGTATCTACATAGCGTTTAAGGGAACTGCCATGGCGCTGCCCACTCGGGGCATGACCCTGAACTACAAGTTTCTCGATATTATCGCTTCTGTGAATATGTCCGAAGAATGTAAGCATTCTCGTCGACACAATGGAGGATAGTCTCTTTGAATTACCGAGCCGATCCAGTATGGAAACTTCGATGGGCAGCATAAGGCACTCTCAGCATTTTCCTCCACGTCCACATCTCAAAAACATCTATGCGAGCTCGATCTGCCTTTTTAGCAGTCCAAGTCTCCGAGGCATACAAAAATATGGAGAACATAAGAGACTGAACCAGCGACAATTTGGTAGCTTTAGTGATGTTATTCTCACGCTATCTTTTAGTAAGCTTTATCATGGCCACAAGTACCTGTTCAATACATCATCGAATCTCATTTTCACAGCTACCCAAATTGTCGGTCAAGCAACCGAGGTACACAAATCTTTGAACTACTTCACAACGTCCTACTGACTTTATTTCTCGATGATTATCGTGCTCTCTATCTACGATCAACGATCATAACCTGGGTCTTGTTGTATATCAAAATATATGAGAGAAAAAGTCACTGATTGGGTTTATAGTGAGAGACCTTAGTCCAGGTTTGATACCGTGTGGTCGACTTTGTTCACAGAAGGACCTCAAGAAAGTACTAGCCTATGTTGTAGGGTGTTTTGAGAAAAAATAACACGATTGGATGAGTATAGCGGTCTGGATGCCCAGTCGTTGAAAATCCATCCACTGTAGACTTACGTACATGTTGTGATTTTTACAAATTTAAATACCTTTTGATGGGAAGAACCAGAAAAACATATTGGAGTCGAATGCTTTGTTCACAGTCAGGTATCCAGCATAACTTTCTACATTTTTAGCACTACCATCTAGAACAACCTTTGCTGCAGATCTAGCTTTTTCTATCTTATTCTGTTCCACCAATGGTGTTAATATCAATGGTTCTCCAACGCTATCATTTCCGAAGTATTTGAGCTCTATTAGTTTGATGGGGCTAAGTAGTGGCGTACGTGCTTCAATGTCCACTAGGAGGTAGGTAACTACAAAAGCAAAAGTTTTTATGCCCCACATCTTGATTGATCACTAAGAACGGAAGACTCGTGGCAAAGTATATATAGCTATCGTAATTTGAAGTACCATTTGATAATCAATGAATTAGACCTTTGATAAATGATTGATCAGATAGTGCACTATAAACGAAAGACTCGTGTCATTGTATATATAGATATCGTAATTTGAAGTGTTATTTAGATAATCAATGATTTAGAGCTTTCTAAGCATCTAGGAGCACTGATATAAAGTAATGTATCATGGTTGCTTGTATAAAAATAACCACGTGTATGGATGTCTGTCCTTTACTGCTTACTATGAAGCAGATTGCTAGAAAAGCAAGTACTTCTATACCCACATGTAGGCAGATGGGTAGTAATGGGCAGAACGATTCATTTTGATGTTTCGATTCATTCAAATCAAATCACTGAACTGATTCGAATCACTGATACAAATCAGTGATTCGAAGTCTAAGAAATGATATGGATATTGAATAAATGTAAATGAGAATTGAGAATTCCAATGAATTTTTAAATGAATGAAAATGAAATAATCAAAAAAAACAAAGACTAAATATAAAATTTATTTCATGATATAAATAAACGACAAATAAAACAGCCTTCTTTCGAACATAAAAACTATGATAATGACAAACAAAAAATTCTACAGAATATGAAAATAAAAAAAAATCACTCCAAACTGAGCTACTTTTATAAATATTAAAAACTATAAACATTAAAAAAAATATATTTCTTGGTTAACTATAGACTAACTTTTGGCTGAATTGCGTATCAGGAATAAAAGAAAAGAAATACAAATTACTTAAACATTGCATTTGATGGAAAACAGAAATTGGTGATTCTAAAAAAGTGATACCTGCTCCAACAAATATTTATTTCATATTGCAATTTAAGAAAATTAATTTTGTAGTTTTTTCGGTACTCAGACGGTCTCTTCTATCCGTGATGATCTGCCCTTTTTTCGAAAAAATCCTCTCACACGGCACGGAAGTAGCTGGGATACCTAGCCTTCTCTTCATTATTTGGAATAAATTTGGAAAGAGGTCTTTATTTTCTTTCCACCAGACAAGTGGATCACTCCTTCTAGGAAGAAGTGCCATTTGACAATACCTGTCAACTTCGATAATACTAGCTGCCCTAGAGTTGTCAGTTCTTACTATCAATTTTTCGACTTCATTGTCAAACTCTGTCCATATTCTTGAAACTTTGGTTTGATCTGACGAAGATGATGCTTTAGGTTCGGCTACTGCTGCGGTCTCTACTGGAATATCAGTCTGTCTCTGTCTTGCCTTTTCTCTGTTGATGTCTATTATCTTCATACACTTGCTTATCAGTTTTTCCTTTGTTTGTTTCCAAATATCATCATGGTGGAAGCCATGTTGTTTGAAACGCGGGTCCAAAAATGTAGCTTCCCAAATTAGGTCCAAATATCTATATTTTTTGTTGAATCTATCCATTATTTCATCGTAGAGTATGGATACCATGTTCCTAATTTCTTGACTTTGAAACTCTTCATTTTTTAAGCGCTTGCTGTAGTTTATCAAGCTTTTACTTAAAACAGCTATTTTGGGAAGGGTCACATTAGTTTCTGAGCTAATTTCTGTTGTAATTTCGTCAAATATACACAAAATATCATAGGCTTTTTCTATAATATACCAGTCTAGACTAGTGAGTAGTGGAAGGTTCGAATTGCCTAAAATTGCCATGGTACTTAAGAGAGATTCTTTTGTTTTTCGTACTCTATCTAACATAACATATGTTGAATTCCACCTGGTGGGACAGTCTTGTTTTAATTTTAAAATGTTACTCCCCATGCGTTTTTGCATATTTTGGAGTTTTTCTGTCGCTGAACTGCTTCTTTTAAAAAATTCAACAATGGCTTTTATTTTCACAACTTGTGGTTCAATTGTTTTCAAGCTTGCCTGAACAATAAGGTTTAAGGTATGGGCAAAGCAGGGAATGTGCCACCAGTTGCCTAACTGCACTGCTTTTAGCATATTAGCAGCATTATCCGTGACACAAGCGACTATCTTTTCGTGTATTTGCCACTCTCTAAACAATGCTGACAGATTATTTTTTATATTTTCGGCAGTGCTTGATCCCAGACATCTAAAAGACGACAGCAATCGAGTTTGTAATGTGCAGTTAGCATCTATAAAATGAACGGTTACGGCGTAAAAACTGTCATTGTTAATCGATGTCCATCCATCCGTTGTCACTGCCATAAGGTCAACATCTTTCAATTCCAATTTTACATTTTCTAAACATGTGCCGTAATAACTTGATAATAAACTATTTGCAAGAACCTTTCGGCTGGGAATTTCATAGTTAGAGTTTAACATACCAACAAATTTGCGAAAGTGCTCACTGTCCACAATATTGAAGGGTTGATAGTCTTTCACTATAAATTTTAATAACTGTTTGTCTATACTTTGGCGCTTAGAAAGTCCCAAAGGTTTTTTACAAAATGAAGTGATAACAGTTTGTTGCTGTGTTGCTGATGTAGATGGAGTTTCACAGCTAACCGTGACAGTTGGCGTGTCTCCTTCGTTCTCTGGTTTTGCCTTTTTTGCAGTTGAACACTCACCTTTTTCACTATCTTCTTCTTCTAATAATGGTGATTTTCTAGAGGCAGTCCAGTTAATAGTTGGATGCTTTAATTTCAAATGCCTGGCCATATTTGATGTCGTACCAGGAATAAACGATAAAGCAAAAGAGCAAATATTACATTTCACTTTATTTTGTCCATACTGATTTGTAACAGTAAAATAATCCCACACAGCACTCCTTTTTCTTCCTGATGGCATTTTTCTTATGTCTCCACTCTTTCAATTGAAAATAAAATTGAATCTAGGCAGCCATATACACTGGGCGTCAATTGAAATGGTAATAGGTACCTAATAAAATTTTGAATCAAATTTTACTAAGTTTGAATTCGTCACAATATAACAAAATAACAAAGATTATAGCCCCACAGAATCTTAAACAAAATCCGTTGAAAAATAACGGAATTAACATAACCTCACTAACTTGCATTTATCATATCCTCCATACAGAATCTACACACCAAATTTCAAAAAAGCCCCTTGAAAAATAACGAAAAACAATGTCAAATATCCTCTAAACTCGACACAATCCTTATCAAATTCATCCCCCTGCTCCTGATTTCAGCACTCAATTTAAGTAAGTCGCCCCCCCCCCTATAAAATTTTCTGGCGGCGCCCTTGTATCCCACAATTCATCAAATTTGATCCAGGGGCTTTGGCGTAAAAAAGTACTAATCAGACCGCCATTGATAAGAATTACGAAAAGTCAAGCCTGATGTAAACTTTTACTATCAACGTTTATTGACGCCCACCCAGTTTCAATTTAACATAAACAAAAAACATCAAATATCGCAGCTATTCCGAACACCCATACAGCAATACTTGAACTAAACACTAACACAAGTCGCGTCACTTGTCCCTACTGAGCGACTCATCCACAGAGTATCAGAATTAAATTATTAGTACTGAACTCACTGACTGAACTGACTCAACTGACTGAACTGAACAAAACAAAGCAAAAACAACGGCAGAGCCGCAGAGAGTCGATGAGTTGTCTAGTTTCCGACGAGCGACGAGCGATCCGAACCTTGCCGACTTGCCGTCGCGTCGGTCGTGGGCAACGGCGCGGGTGTTCTGTTTCACAGAGTTGATGAATCGATTCATCAGGACCCGTGCGTTTCGAATCAGTTGTATCATCTTGTGATTCGAATCACTGTTTCGAAACATCGATTCAGTAGCCAACACTACAGATGGGTATAAAATAATACAGTGAAGTGTTAATGATGACTCGTGGCATATACCTATATACACATAATATAACTTGTAGTACGGTGTATCAAAACAGTATAATCACAATATTTACTTACCAAACGTGGAAATGGAGGGTCACCCCATAGTCGAATCACCTTCCGTTAAACTTTTGGGAATTAACATCAACAATAACATGTCCTGGCATGACCACGTCGTCAGTATTGCTAAAACGGCATCCCAGAAGCTTTGAGTCTTGTTCCGCTGTAGAAAGTTGTATACAACAGAGCAACTGCTGCTGCTCTACAAGGCACAGATCCGACCATCGCTGGAGTATTGCTCCCATGTGTGGGGATGCGCTCCGAAGCACTCTCTAAAGCTTCTGGACACTATCCAGAAAACAGCGATTAGACTTATCGATACGCCTAACCTCACAAAGGACCTCCACAGCCTGGAACATCGGAGGAGGGTGGCTGACCTATCCCTGTTTTACAGATTCTATCACGGAAGATGTTCGAGTGAGCTGTCTCAGATAATAACACCACAGGCCGTCCGAATCAGGAAAACTAGAGAAGCTCTGCGAGCTCATCCTTACCAGGTCGAGGTTCTTACTCCCCGAACTAGTCTCCTCCAGCATTCCTTCTTTTGGAGAACTTCGACGCTGTGGAATCAGCTGCCGGGGAATTGGTTTCCCGACGGCTACAACCTGCAGCTCTTCAAATCTAACGTGAACCGATACTTATCCTCTCGCAGCACTTCTACAGCTCCATAGCTTTCAGCCTTTGCGGGAGGCCGACCATAAAAAAAATGATCTCCTTCAATTATTGAACGATGAGTGTTTTTAATGATAAAATATGTATATTTATCTAATATACACGAGGTACATACACAGATTAGGTGACAAACAAGTTTTAATCAGGCATGCTTTGTAGTGGCTATAAAAAAGTCCTTGTCATAGATACGTAAACAATAGAGTTTTTTGCTAGTTTGGTGAGATTCCGATATTTAAATATTCCATATCCTCACACAGAACTGTAATGATTTATTTAATAAACAAGCTCTCTGTATATCAGTATTCGAGATACCTTAGTAATTCACTACACGCTTCCATAAATAAAACAACTTCGTTTGGGATAAGACAATCGGCCCAGAACAGATGCTTAGCATTAGCGGGCGCCAGGGCAATGTGGCCCTGGATGACTAGGCTTACAAGAAATTGTCGAAAACCTGATTACAGAGAGATGTCTGCAATCAAGCTAAAAGGTTCATAGCGAGCCCTGATAAAGGCCGAGTAAAGGCAGAGGGATGCTCAACCTTTTAGTGGGGCTCTCAGAGACCATTGCCGGTTGAATACACATTTATCCCTTATAAAAGTGGGAGGAGACCCTATATCTGGGGCAGATGTGCTGCGTATCGTAGGGCTCAGATATTTCGCACGAGAGTTTGAGGAGAACTCACTATATTTAGCGATAGGGTCGGACATACTGACTTCCGTCAATAGATGTGTTTTTTTTTATTATAGAGGGTTTAGGAAATCGGCATGATTGCAAGGACAGGAAACTCTCGCGCACCCGAAAATGTGAAAAAGAGAGAGTCTCGACGCTGAACAGCTTGAGTGCTCTGATCACTTGTCCAACGGACGTAAGCGTAAATCCGACATGCCACCACGGCCCGACCGGCTAAAACCCGTTCCCTCTTGTCTTACCTCCAAGCACTCCTACCACTCACGGAACCTTCGTCGAATGACATAACAACATGGGCCTAGAGCTAATCTGAGCTCGTTGGTCTTAAGGTTCAATTATCGCTTCTACGTTCTTCGCTTTCGCTGGTAGCAGGTAGTCCTGTATTCCTGTATCCGCAGTTTACCCATTCTCCTGTTTGCACCAACAAACGAGGCGCTGAGAAGGATAGATGAGTGGATGTCCAGACACCACCTTCAGCTGGCACCAAGCAAAACTGAGGCGGTCATTCTCCGGGGCTCTAGGATCACTAGGAACCAAGTGAGTTTCCATCTTAGAGGGGTGCAAATAGTACCCAGCAAATCGATAGTGTACTTGGGGTTTACCGTAGACAACGAACGATGTTTTAATGAACACATAAAGAAAACTGCGGTGAAAGCAGAAAGAAAGGTGGCATTACTGTCACGTATAATGCCAAACGTAGGCGGCCCAGGTATGCGAAAAAGATAGATCTTGAACGGAGTTATCCACTCAGTTATGCTATACGGAGCTCCGATATGGTATAAAGCGATGGAGAGGAAAAAGCACCAGCAAACCGTAGACATGGTGCAAAGGAAGTCTCTGCTGAGGGTGGCCAGTGCGTATCGCACTGTGTCTACCAAAGCGCTGCAGGTTATAGTAGCGATATCGCCACTGAATTTGTTGGCCAAGGAGAGGAGATACATGTATATCGCGGAAGGTGCTCTGCCAGAGCGGCGGAGGACCGCCAGGCAGAAAACCATGGACGAGTGGCAGGGGATCTGGTCCAGTACAACGGAGGTGGCGCAGTGGACTAAGCGTCTGATTCCAAATATACAAGAGTGGGCAGAATGCAAACACAGGACAACCTGCTATTACCCAACACAGGCGTTGTCGGGCCACGGTCCCTTTCGGGTGTATAGAAACAAAATAGGACGAGCGACGGACGATCGTTGTCGACATTGTTTGCGTTTGCGTCCGTTGGACATGACATCATAGAGGACTCAAGCTGGTTCAACGTCGGGCGGGCAGACTCTCTCTCATACCTCCAGGTGTGTCAGTGTTTCTGTCCTTGCGATCAAGCCGATTTTCTAAACCCTCTATAATAAAAAAACCATTCTCCTAGTGATGGTATCAGTCTTTTTGTCCACTGCGCAATATCAGCCGTTTGAGACAATATCAGCTGCCACTTCTCTATGGTCCGTTGTCTACAGTCTCCCGCCTCGTCCTCTGTGTCTCCTTGTGAGACGTAGATGTCTCTTCTATCTTTAGCTATATCTGATGCTAGGGTGATATACCTGTCACCACTTTCAAGGCTATACTTGATACTGTGCCCTAGGCACTGGCTACCCTGAGCAGTGACTTCCTTTGTAGCCTGTCCAGCTCCTGCGAGTGCCCTGTGCTAAAGTAGCGCTCCGTAATAGACAATCTACAGGACGATTCCGTTCAGCAGTACTCTTTTTCTACTGCTGGGTTCCCCAATATCCGGCATCAGTCTCGAGAGCATAGCTATTTTAGCTTCTGGCTTCTGGGTTGACTTTTTAATGTGGTCTGAGAAACACCTTTCGTTGTCTATATAGACTCCCAAGTACCTCACGGTGGGATCATCGTTTTGCCTATAAGCTGGAAGTTCACGTCCTTCCTCCTTATCCTGTATCCTCGTAGTATCACTGCCTCAGTCTTTTTTGGAACCCAATCTAGGTGATGATCACGTATTCAGTCGTCAATCTTTTGCAAGGCCCGATTCACCTTGCATGAGAGTGATACCTTGTCCTTGGCTGTTGCGGTTAAAGTTAAGTCATCTGCGAAGCCAATCAATTTGTGTAACGATTTTGACTTGCTGTGACGAACTTAGTTATACTTTTTTAGGGTTAGGTCAGCAGTAAAACAAAAACTTCTTAATACTCTGTATCCATGTGACGTTTTGACTAATACATAGTTATCATCAGGCATCACAATGTCGAAGTTTTCATCTTATTTTTGATTTTTAATTGTATGTGTCTGCGCTATATAAAAATTATCGTTGAATTTTATTACTGTGGGCAGTGTGTTTAGCTACTTCTAGGGATTTTCTGCCATGTTATTGATGAAAACTTCGACATTCTGATGCCTGATGACAACTATACATTAGTCGAAACGACGCATGGATAAAGAATAATGAAAAATTTTTCTTTTATTGCTGACCTAACCCTAAAAAAAATTACAACTAAGTTCATCTACGAATATCATCCTAATGCTACCGGGTAACGGTAGCTTTAATATCCCATCGGGCATGTTCCAGAGGGTTGGTCCTAGTGCCGACCCTTGTGGAAACCCGGTAGATATTGGCAGACCTACTTTGGATATAGATATGATCTCGTCCTCGAAATAACTGCTTATTATATTACGAAGATGTTTCGAGATGTTTCGCCTTCGCAATTCACTTGTTGTGATGCCCCAGGAAACACTATTAAAAGCATTCCTGACGTCAAGGGTAACTAGTGTGCACCACTCATCCTTGGAGTTTCCTGCAGTTGCCATCACTGTCTCAAGGGCGTCGATGGTAGACTTGCCGGTACGAAAACCAAACTGGTACTCCGACAGCTCTTATCCTTCGTCTACCTCTTTCTGTAGCTTCCCTATTGTGCCCAGTACACATAGGTATAGGTCTGAGAGGCGATGCGAGGAAGGTTTGCGTCTTGAGCAGCCCATTTAACAGATTCAGCAGGTCGTCAATAGATATGATAAGTTCGACAAGGAGCTTTCTAGGACGTAGGCTTTTAGAGTTTTCAGGGTTGTTTCAGTAGGGTTGGCAAAAAGGGCCAAATGTGGCCTACTTGCCTGGCTTCTCCTCCAGATCACTCATCATCATAGTCCTAACCTTTTAGCAGACACGTTGTGAACTCATAAAACGTATCCAGTCGGAGCTAGAGTATTGCCGACACGAACATTATCAATAGCTTTGAGTTTTGTAGCTCGCAGTCGTTCGCGATTTACTGTCAGTGTTCAGTGGCGCTCTTGACACTCATATCCAGCAAATGTTTCGTCGTATCCACCAGCGTGTAGGGGAACGGCCGCGACGCCGCCCACTCGGGGCGTGACCCTGAACTACGAGTTTCTCTATATATGGCTTCTGTGGATATGTCCGAAGAATGTAAGCATTCTCGTCGACACAATGGGGATAGTCTCTTTGGATTTCCGAGCTCATCCAGTATGGAAGGGTTAGGTCGATGAGCGGTATACGGAACTCTCAGCATTCTCCTCCATGTCCACATTTCAAAAGCATCACTACTACTACTATACTATAATCACTAGTTGCTTCAATTAATCTTTTGTTACAGATGTACCTGAAACGCGATTGGTGGGAATTCCTGTGGATGATATAGAAGATTTAAAGGATTCTGTTGCAATAAGGTAGGTTTGATTTATTAAATAAATATATAGGGTGATTGTCTCAATGCGCCATGAAATACTTTTTTAACTACAAATAAGGTTTTGAGATATTCTCTACAACTTGCGTATGGAGAATTTGAAGTATTGAGAAAAAACGTTTTTTTACGAAATACTCATACAAAAGCGTGTGTCATTTTTGCCCATTCTCTCGCAATTATTGTGGTCAAAATAAAATATAATTTAGATATGTTTTTGGTGGGAAGGGGATTAGATTTCGTCTTCTAATATATGTATAAGTTCCCAGTAACACGCATGAGGAGAATGCCCACACCAAAGTCTCGGTGAACTTTATGATTCCATGAACTATGCTACTCTATCTATATTCTTTTGATTTCTGTCCAACTAGAGCGATCTCATTCTGCACAAAGCTGGATGTTTGAAGATGACATTTACCTAAATTATCTGCAAATGCACATTAAATATTAAGAAGACATTAAAAGCCTACCCCACGTTGCTTAGTTTCTTCGTATTTAACCTCAGATCATGTTTGTGTATCTTTCTGATACATCATCTCACAGCGCATGCCAGATGTGTTTCTCTAGTAATGATCATCTGGCATCCTCAGATAGATAATGGATGCCACAAAAATAGGAGGCAACTTTATACAAATTGACGGAACTTGAAAAAAGCAATAGGATGGAGGATCATTAGCAAAATAATGAAATAGATAAAAACTACATATTTTTTAAAGTTACAGATTAACTGTACATTTTATTGTGTAAATTATTCTGTAGCACCTTGTAAACGTTTTCAAGGCACTATGGCAGTCCCACAATATCTTTCAGATTCAAAAATGTGTTATTCTTTTTTATATAACATAGGGTCCTTTTCTAATTTACAAATTACACCGCACTGCTCGTGAAGTCGCTCATCAAAGTATCTAGTTAAACTGGTTTCCATTTTTTTGGATTGTTAGGGAAAAACGTCCTAACTAACAAAAATCAAAGTTCTGAAGGAACACGCATTTTATAAAATACAGGGTGAGTCAAGCTCAACGACTCGGACTGTTGTGACCCAACCATACCACTATTGAAAACAATTAGCTTTGAGAGTGTATGTAGGTGGAGCTGGACTACATTTCAAAAATAATGATTTTTATACAGGGTGTTTAAAAAAAGCATGCGATATCAAAGTTGTGTTTTTTTAAATAGAACACCCTGCATATTATTATATTACATTGATTCCCGGGTTTATTTTAGTGTGACTTTATGCATCAAACATGGCACTTAAAGTGAACCGTTTAGGTGCAAATCAGAATGTTTGATATAAGTAGATATCAGAGAAAAGATTGGATATCGCAGTGATTATAAAACTTAGAGGGCTGTGCCCTTGCCTTGTCACTAAGCATGAAATGCGTGAGCTTAGGTTTTGGCGTTCAGGTTTGAGTTACAGTTGTACTTGGAGAAATCGATAGATTAATTAAGGAAACCTTAATCAGAGATAAATAGATTTTTTCAAACGGGAATGCCTAATATTTTTTATACAATCAAATGTAAATTGTGATAATCTTTATAACGATATAAAGTAAATATCAATCTCTGGTAGTTTTTATTTAATTTCAAATGTTCAATCAAACTGGTGTTTTTCAATTTTCCTACCTATAAGCAACTTAACAGGCCATGAAATATAAACAAAAAATTGTTCAGATGGAAGATAATAGCTAAATTAACAGCAAAAGATCTGGACGAACTATAGTGAAGAGACACAATTATAAAAATGACTTACAACAAATCAACTCCAACCAGAAATAACAGAGGTAATACATCTAAGGTCAGAAAGCAGCTGGAGTACGACAGGAATGGATATTTTTCACAGCATAACAGCTACTACAATATTCTTAAAATTGACAATTTACAAAACCATTATGAATTTTGAAATGAAAGGAAATCTACCACCGAATGTAGCTGGCAGTTTAATAACTTCAGAACAAAATTTCACTTTTAATGAGTTAAAAAAGTAGTAACCGACACCTCTGACTGGAGCTGTGCAAATTCTTCAGTACCCATAAGTAAAATCGCCAAAAATGAATCGAGACCTGCTCCAATTATTAAACATAGTTAGAGGTACTATTACCTTTGACTTTGACAGAAATAAGTAGTGTTTGGTACCATCAAATGTGCAATTGGGTACTGAAGATATTAGACTGCTGACAACAATTGCTGAAAGTTTTGTTCCCAAAAAGTAGTAACCGACACCTCTGACTGGAGCTCTGCAAATTCTTCAGTACCCATAAGCAAAATCGCCAAAAATGAATCGAGACCTGCTCCAATTATTAAACATAGTTAGAGGTACTATTACCTTTGGCTTTGACAGAAATGAGTAGTGTTTGGTACCATCAAATGTGCAATTGGGTACTGAAGATATTAGACTGCTGACAACAATTGCTGAAAGTTTTGTTCCCAAAAAGTAGTAACCGACACCTCTGACTGGAGCTCTGCAAATTCTTCAGTACCCATAAGCAAAATCGCCAAAAATGAATCGAGACCTGCTCCAATTATTAAACATAGTTAGAGGTACTATTACCTTTGGCTTTGACAGAAATGAGTAGTGTTTGGTACCATCAAATGTGCAATTGGGTACTGAAGATATTAGACTGCTGACAACAATTGCTGAAAGTTTTGTTCCCATTTCAAATTTTTTATTGGTTTTGGAATTTTTTTATTTCTACACCTTCTCCAGCTGTAGTTTCTAAAGCATCAGATGATAATTCAAAACGATCAAGTTAGTTTTCCAACTCGTCAATTGAAAATTCAAACTAACAAGTAAAAATTACATCTGACAGTTTGTACTCACTCACTCGGACTTGACTAGATTTGAGTAGCTTCGCGAGTAGTGTAGCTATGGCTTCAATATTCCCATTATCCACTGGCGTTTCACTAAAGCCTACATTCTATGTCTTTCAACAGGTGCGTTGTGAGCGCAAACCCAAAGGCATCAGTGGTATGGAGACGAGAAGGCCAAAGTCAACCCGCCAGTCTACAAGAACTTCTTCAGTTCAGCCCAGTAATTCGACAGCACTCAGGTTTATATACGTGCCATGCCCGGAACAAAGCTGGTGACAGTTTACCCGTTAGGGTCCATCTGGACGTTAAATGTAAGTAAAGATAGCTGAGTCAAAACTCTAAGCGATAGTGTTTTGTCAGAGCCATACGTGGTTTTATATTGTAATCTCTTAGTAGTCAGCACAAAAATGCTCGTACACATAAGAAAAATCCTTGTCACTGGTTTGGAGGAAGTAAATATTGACTGTTGTTATCTCGTTCAGGTCAAGCTCTACCACACAGTGGGTTAAATAAAAGAGTGAACTGTTAACTGTCAAGCGGCCTACAGACGTTGATGCATGTTGCGATGCAGGAATCGTTTCATGATGCAAGTAGCAGCGTGCATAGTACCTACTGAACCACATACTTGGCATCAGTTGCGGCTTGCAGCGATGCAGAGTCTGGAATCCCATTTTAGTCGGTGAGCCATGACGCCGAGCGAGTGATGCTAATGCAGGATTCAACGTGTATAGTATTGCGTCGATGCAAAGGGAATATCTATTTAACTCCCCGCTACTATTCCATGAAACCTGCATGAAATATCAAGTCGATTAAGGCTTCTCAACAGGCTTCAATTTGAGTAGGGACTTATGCCACTGATGCAAGTTTCATGAAACCTTGAACCGATTCAGGAGTCGCAGCATGCATCAACGCCCGTAGGCCGCTTAAGAGTAGCCAAGGAGGCTAAATTTCGCTGCTCATGTCCCTCGAAATAGGTATTATTATTATTACTATTAGATTTTTACACCACCGCTAAGTGGTTTAACTCAACCTTACAATACTACTATAATACCAGACAATCTAGAGCTGGTACGGAGGGACAGATAGAGCGAGAAAGCTGGGGCATCGGTACCTAAAAGTTTTACTGTTTTTGGGTACCCTATTTTTACGTCCCTTGTAAGGCAGTTGCCTTACAGTTGTAAGTTTTGAAATGAAGCACTAATAGAACATACATTTGAATCAAATCTAAGCAGCCGACGATGATAATCAATTGACGTCTCATTGATATTTGCACTCACTACTCATTAGAGTGCACATGCTACTAAATATACCTTACATAAGATCTCAGGAAATGAAGTAATAAGGCATTGACAGGCACAATTTGTGTTCGAATTTTAATAACTGTTTGCAGAAAGTCTACATATCAAAGAGCGCTAATTTATAATTGAAGGCACATGTGGATAAAGGTGTCATGTCACATTTCTTTTTAAAATGTGCAATTTTCATTCAATAAGCTTAAAATATACTTCCATTTCACTCTTAAGTCCCTTTGTTATGTTATTTTCATAAATAACATCGACGTTTAGGTGACAAAGGTGTTAGGTACAATACATTTTACTTTTCACAGTGGATAAAGGAGTCAAGGTAACATGACACCTTTACCCACTATTAAGAGGAAAGTTTCTCTCTAGAGCTCGCAGCATGACACATGAGTTTGAGGTTGTCACACTGTTTTGTTATGCTTTAGTGTAAGGGTGTTGTTGTTGAAACAGTTTTTTTTACCAAGATATAGTCAGTAATGTCTAGAGGAAAATACATTAAATGTATACAAGTGGATAAAGGTGTCATGTAACATTTTTTCATAAATGTGTATTTTTCATTCAATAAGCTTAAAATATGCGTCCATTTCATTCTTAAGTCCCTTTGTTATGTTATTTTCATAAATAACATCGATATTTAGGTGACAAAGGTGTTATGTACAGTACTTTTTACTTTTCACAGTGGATACAGAAGTCAAGGTAAGAAAGAGTATAAGTGGTTCTATGAAAAAATTTTTGGAGGCAACGAAGGGCATCCAAAGAAAAAAAGAAAAACCAATTAGTGATTAGATTAGTTTCAAGTTTTGTGTTACTTTTGCAATAAAAAAACACCAATGTTTATGTACGTAGCTCTTCTTTCCCATATCCTTTTGATACAAGCTATGCCAATTTTTCATGTATAAAGGTGTCATGTTCATTCAAGGTCCATTTTCCATGTGAAATATAAAAGTGTCTCCAAATTAAAGAACAGACGAGGAAAATACATAACCATGCTTTAAAAATACTCGAACTATCTGCCCCAAATGTGGTGCATAAAAAAGTTCCAATCAAAAATCTCTAAATCGATTTTTCTCAGAATAATTATTTTGTGACATGACACCTTTATCCACTTGTGTCTTCAATTACATTTTTCGAGTCAAGCCAAAAGTTGGTGGAAGTTTCAAAAATGGTGAACAATCTAGGCGGTCAACGATACATACATCCACCATTTTTTGAAGTCGGCCTACAAGGTCTAGTAGAGGGACCAACAAAAGTGATTAAATGCTTGAATGACTTACCCGATACCAATGAACGAGGTAGAGGATGAGTAGCATGAACTCATGATGAAGGAGTAACTCCCATGATCATCCAAATTACTGCGCTACACAAACCATGAACATTGACCAAAATCACAAACCTAAGCACACATTCACACACCAAATACCCTTCTGTAAATAACTATAACAAAGTTAACATTAGGAGTGAATATTATGGAACACTGTACTTAGGAGAGCTTTGTGCCAGAGGAGGGTTTTAGTTATCGTGCTGTATGTTTTATTTTGCTTCAACGGAAGTACAATGGATATCGACTATGTTCTGTCAAGAATCGCATATAGTATTTACGACACATCTTCTACTACAATAACTTCATGATGATACCTAAGCTGTTTCCTCTCAGAATACATATAGTGCATCTTATCTGTCGCATCGCGTTAGGTTCCGCTCGAATTCCTTAATGAAGCGCGCTGCAAAGGGAAGAACTTTGTCAAAGTTGGGAGTTTTTCAGGACTCAGCACACAGGAGACTTTGGGATGGACAGGACAGGATCTTGGGGAGGGGATTCAAGGCTACAGGGTCCATTTTTGGTTCATCTTAAATTGTATACAGGGTATCCATTATGTATGGAATATCTCAGTAAATAATGATTGTATAAACACTTTTTTATATAACATAGTACGACAGCATTCGCTTGTTTTTGTCTCAGAAAAAAAAACGAGTGACGAAAAACATTTAATCTTTCTTAAAATGGCAATATCCCTTTCATTACCCTCATTTGATAGAGACTTTTCTTCTCTTTGCAATGACATAACATGTTAGTACCCAGATACAAGAAACTGTTTAAAAAAATGAAAAAACTTTATTAAGCTTACTACATTAAAAACATATTAATGTAGTATCTATCTATCCACTTTTAGCAGATCCTGTGTCCCCTAAACCATTTTAAAGTCTTGTTAACTGCTAACTGGGTGATGGGTTTTCGATTTGGATGAGGATGACATTCAAGAAAAATTTCACATGCTTCTACTCGTGTTCGTTCACCAGCTTATAACCGACTACAGTCAAAACTTCTATGCGTTCAGATTCTGTTAAACGACTCTTATTTTCGATAACCAACTTATTAACAATGTCAGGTGCATTGATATAAAGTGTGATAAATTTTTGTCGCATTTGCTGGCCTACTCCAGATTTCAGATATCTAGATTAATGTTATTGCTGTAACAAACTTAATAAAATTTGAATTTTTTACAAATATTTCTTTTTGTCTTTGAGTAAAGACATGTTATGTCATTAAAAAGAGAAAAAAATATGTATCAAATGAGCCTAAGGCATTATTGCTATTTAAAAGTGAATCCAACGTTTTTCTTTACCTACTCATTATTTGTTTTCTTAAACAAAAACAACTGAATACTGTCGTATTCGTATTTAATATATAAAAAACCCTGAGTAACACGTACAACGTCAACAGGAACTAGCAAATTGTGACAGTAACTATGTCTGTAGCGTTTGTTGTTGCAACTGACATCTGTTTCAGGTACACCTTGCTTCAATAAAAAAATTATAAGTCGCAATTTGACTATGTTCTGACTAATTGATGAGCAGATATCTGGAAAACGGTTTCTCGAAGCAATATTTTCAAAGTATCCTTTTCGCGTAAAAATCCTTGGAAAAACGTATAATCTCAACATACTAATATACTCTGTGTAGTGAGCAACTGATCACTGTCAAAACCGATGCCAAATTTAGAAATAGCCAATGTGATCAAGACGTCTTGTGGTGGAATTTAGAACCCAATGTTGTATGTGTGCCCGTGGTAACTAGATTCTTTTAGCATGCATGTGTACCAACTCAGAGAGAATGAAATCAAGACACAGAAATGCTATGATATACTTTTTTTTTTTACTTGTTTCTTAACATATATTTTGTATTTAATAGTCATGAGTGCTGAGTGTTTGTGGTCTGGTTTTATTACTTGATTCTTGTATTTATCAAATCATGAGTGCTTTGTATTTCATATATTTTACTGGTGAAGCATTTATATTGACATGTTGAAATATACGATTCAAAAATGTCTAAATAATAGTGGTAAACTGGCTCTTGTTATTGATATTGTATAATAAAGAAATGGTTATAAACGTTCACAGTCTAAATGATAAACAATAATAAGAATACATGGTGGGCTAGGTCTCTGTTCAACGTCAGGGAGAAAAATGTGGATATAATGTGGAAAAATGTAAAATAAGAGCATATATAAATAAATAAATATAACCAACACATAAAGGAGTAAATAAAGGATGTAAATGGGATAGGGTATATAAAATATAAGCATAGCGTCGCAAGCATAACAGCGTAGCAAGCATGGTATCTAAGCACATAAGTAGATCAATAAATAAATATAAACAATAAACAACATATAAAAGGGCTGGTTAGAGGAAACGTATGGTTCGTGTGAACATACGATCGTAACCCACTTCTACCTACGGTAAGTGATAGGTCGCCCCGGGGACAGTCACCTTGGTTTCCACAACCATAAAATAGATATTGTATATACATAAAGAGGATCAGTAAGGGTTGAAATAGATACACCTAAATAGGACAGAGTTGTCTCTCTTCACCATCATCCTGCAATCCCTCAGGACCTCATACCTAGAGTAGACGTAAATCAGAGACCCAACATCACATAAAGTCGTCTTAAGAACACCGGAGGTATAATGTACGTTGTCAAACACTTTAGATATCGTAGCCAGTCCACATTAGTTAATAATACAAACTCAAAAAACAACATTCCTGCAGATATTCATGAAAAAGGCTCCAAAATGCATTGTATAAAATTTGGTGACTCAATTTTGTCATGTTTGCAAAACAATCCCCGCACGTAATCCATCAACAAAACTATGGCAACGATTACCACGACCCACTACCTTATTCAAGTGACAAAACCCAAAAGAATCACAGAACAATATCTTTTTCTGTGAACACGGAACTGTTACGGAATTGGTTGCTCTATGAAAAGTCACTCATGATCTGACAAATAGCAAAATATCTGAGCAATATAAATATGATTTAGTAATCAACTAAATTACTTATTTGAACTTCATCAAATGACTACACTTATACACTTATACAACATACAACAAATTTTAATCGATTTTCCTTCTACCATATCACTGCCGTCAATGTCAAACTTTGGCAGCCTGACAGCTAAAGGTGCGTTCTAACGTATAGCAGCCAGGAGCGCATTCCGGATGACCACATCTGACATAAAAAAGTTACATTATGTTAAAGAGGCTTAATGTGTAGTAAATGGCGCTTATCTACAAGTAGCATCCAAACTAAAAACGGATTTGATTACTTATCTAAAAAAATCTTGGATGTTCCTAATTTCCTGCCGTTGAGCCATCCTTTTGATGATTTATTAAGCGAAAATGAAATGATAGTTATTACAACTTTGACTCCCTCTTTTCCGGTTATTATCAACTTTTGCACTGAGGTAAGTCTAGTCAAACCTCAATATGTTTACCCAAAGGGTCTACAGGTCTGATATGTACCATTAATTAGAAGGCATATAGGTAGTGTTGCCAAAAAAATAACTAAATCCGGTTCTGAAGGATAAGTCGCAGGTATAGCGTTTGTGGTTAATCCTGCTACATAATATCCATGTAAAAGTTATCGCGGTTTCTGTGTAGGTAGAAGCTTGCTTCTTAGATATAGTTAAATTTATTTCGCGACTGTATGCAGAGTAAGTTGTTTAGGACTTGACGAGTTAATTGGACTTTATCTCCCCTTAGACTAAACTTCGTATATACGTAACTACAAGCTTCTGCAAGATTTTGACTGTATACTGTGTGGCAGTGACACAATTTGGACAGAATAGTCTGCGTAAACATCTACCTATCTTTTTAGTAGTGAGGGGTTAGGGTTCAGTAACCTTAATGATTCCCGCTCAGCCTTTAGGCTTATGCATAGGACTAGGCTCTCCTGTCTTCCTTTCTGGCCTGCATTCAGGTATAGGAGATCGCTCAAAGATAACCTGTTTAGATGTTTCCTATGCATCAACGCTCTTCCTACATAAAGGATTTTGCACATCGATCTCCAAATTTTGCAGGTATGCACTGAACGTCCAATGGCCAGTTATAAATCCAACCACCTTTTGTACTTCTTTCCTGCTGTAAGAGAACGTCTGTGTGAGTGAATGTCCCCCACCACTCTATCCTAGCACTTTTGGTACTCATTTGACACCCAGCTGGTGACAGCTGGCCATGCCGTGTTGCACGATACACCACATGCCGGTTCTGGCCCGATGAGTATTGTCTAAAAACGTTAATCGATATGCGATAATATATCAGTATGTATAGGTAGATTCCACCGGAAATCTCTGCAGTCAAAGTAGCCATAAGGTGGACTGAAGATCGGAGGGTCTGAAAATTTTTGATCTTAACATGACGCTGAAACTCAAAACAACGGCCGTATTTGAAATCGGCATCTTCAAACTATACACCATACCAGTTTTCGTCCTGGTAGGAAGTCAGGCAACGATTTTAGATATGTAGGGTGAACCTAAAGATCTGGGAGTCTGAAAATGTTGATCTTTCTCACCTGTGGCTGAAACCCAAAACAATAACCGGATTTGAAATTGGCACCCTCAAACTGTACACTATACGACTTTTTGTCCCGAAAATAGAGCGTGCACATGATTCCTTTTCAAATGTATTTTTAAGAAGTCTTGATAACATTGATCAATCAGGAAGTACTGCTCTAGTCTTTGAAGCTTGCATATAACCCGAAAACTCTCGGAAAATAGTCGGTGTGACTAATGAACAAAATGTATCGGATAACATTATGCCCTACCAGCTCAGTTATCGTTGCAACTGTACCGTTTCCGAAGAGTTCTCAAAAATCCGCAGTTTACCTACCCACTGCTGCCTGCAAAACTATACAGACAAAACGTTATAAAAAACGTATGAACGAGTATGCACCAGCCTTAAAAATTTCAATAAACATGCTGAAATAGAAAACAAACCAAGAAACGCTTTTAGCTTATATCAAAGCCTACAGGAGGCTGATACAGCTCAGTATTGCTTGCCTTTTAAAGCAAACTTGCCTTAAGAACTTCATTAAGGCCTCCTCACAACTCACACACTCCTCACATACTTAAGAGAGCTGTCACGGCTTCGCTAAAGCTAGTCTTAAAACTACAAGTACTTTAGCAAGTCTGTGTTAAATCTCCGATAAATGCTCATTCTTCTGTTCTTATTTTTTAGGCCTTAAGACTTCATAACGTAAGGCCATGACATAAGTAGCCTATCCTAAGACTGCTTTCATGTACCTAGATATCTTGATACACAAATGACGTATAAATATAAGTTGGTTTTATGTACATTTTATCAGTGCCATATCACGAAAACGGAAAACCTTTTTATCAAGCCATTTGCAACACGGAACATTGTAGGTATATATACCATCTATTACTATTTTACAGATTCAGAATTTTCTCGATTACTACAATAATTACTGAAATAGGACGAATCACAGTTTACTGATAAAACTTTATAAGATGCCCTCCCTATACTAAAATTTTGATAAAAATCTTAACTAAAAAATATTCAATGTTTTTGAGTTAAAATTTAAAGTCGCATATATATTAGGTTTGAGACAAAGGTTGAGTTGCAGTATATGTTCAGTCAATATACACACTAGGAATTGTATTATTATCAAGTACAGTTACGTATATATGAAATAATTGCGGTAATCAGTCACTTAAAAGATATGGAGAGATAGACGCCTGTTCCTAGAATATTCTTCAAACCAAATTAAAACTCATAAGTCTTGCATATATGGGTAATACGGTCTTGATGATACTAATTGTTTTAAAATAGTTAACCTTAAAATATATTTCTTGTTCCGTAATATTTCGCAAATTGGTTAATCTGATGATGTTTGTTGGTAGGCGGCTTTAATGAGTATTTTCCTTCAACTGTTTAAAACCATTAGCCTTTTTTGAAATCTTTCTGAAAGTTGGTAAGTCTTAGGACAGCTTCCTTAAAACTTTGCAGTTTAAATTGACCATTGGCCGTATGAGTTGGCTTTGTGGATGCTCCTTATAACCTGTTGATAGAACAATTTGTGTCGGGTAGTGAAACAGCTATCGGTTTGATGAGCCGTTGGACTGTGTATGATTAACTGCCTGATTGAATGGTAACGTATTTTAAAGATACATCAGCCCGTAGATCCAGATCTAATTATTACTGGCTGGTAACATCTCCTTTGCGCTCCCTATGTGCATGCAGGGCGATTCCGCTCGCTCAAACACGATTTGCTCAGTCCTGCCATTGCGATAAGCCGTTCGCTGTTTGATATTCATCATGGAGGCCGAAGCGAGCCCGTTATGTGAGCAAATTGCCTTTGAGGTTGCGACGTTTACGAAAATTTCCACCGACAGACCGTCTGCCGTCTGTCCGTCTGTGCGTACAGAATGGGCAAATAATCGGCTTCCTCACACACGTTCATGAATGGCTCGAAATTGGGGGATAGCAGTCCTACCCTCTGTTTGCTCGCGTTCGATTCTAGTCGCTTTAGCAAATACGTTTAGGAGTCATGAACAGATGCATCACATTTCCATCGGCACATCCTTAACGAACTTGGGAAGAAGAACAAGGGCTACATAGAAATGGCATCAAGTTTCCACAATATAGGAGAACAACACGTAAAAGATACTATACAGCAGCAACTTTTTGCGCGGCCCACCAAAGCACCAATATAATTTTAGGGAAAATCGAACTTTGGGGGCGAGTATTTCTTCAAGCGCCTTTTTATGCGAACAAACATTTTCGAGAATTAATTTCATAAAATCAAAGTATAGAACGAGGTTGACCGTCGAAAATTTACAAAATCTTGTTGAGGATTTTAGTATCCCAAACACAATCAGACGTCAATGAATTATAATTTATGATAATTATCGAACAATATTAAAGAACAAAAAGTGCATTGAATTTTAAAGAATGAATGAAATGAAAGGTAAACTTTTATCCTTAGTATTTTAAAATTATATTTCATATTTACATATTTACACATAATACGTGTTCGTAATTGGAAGCGTATTTCCTTTTTTCCACTTTTAATAATTGTAAAATGTTTGTTCTGTGATATTATTGTATTTACAGCATGTTATTTTAAAAAAAATTTAATATATATCATTTTCAATAATATCTATGTTCGTGCTGTCAGCATAAACATTTTATTTAGGAAATGGCCCGCCATCGGAAAAAGGTTTCCGATCCCTGCTATACAGGGTGGTCCAATAAGCGCGCGGGGCTCTCCAGCGGCCTTTTTCGTTCAAATTACAAGAAAATGTCATAAATCAAAAACGTTTCTTTTCCAATAGCCTACTTATAAAAAATAATTTCAAAGATGGCGGACATCCGGATGTACCGGAAGTAGGCATCAACTTATTCATTTTAAATATCCTGAATATCGTTACGTTTTTGAATTTAGCACAATTTTTAGATCGAAATTGTTAACCATAGTTTATGCCTAGCGTTCAAAATAGTTACTTTAGTCTTATTTGTAATATAAAGAAATGTGTTCACACTACCCATCAAACTAAAGAATGTGATTAGATTGATGTGAAAGACAGGAGAACTCTACCTATATTTGTGTCTGTCGTCTGACATTGACGTCATCTACATAAATGATTTACAACATTACATGGCACCTCAAAAATGCATTTTATATGTGGATGACACGTCTTTCTTGAGTTCAGATAAAAGCAGTTCGTCATTAGATAAAAACATTGCATTATTGCAGACTAAAGCCAATCTATGGTTCACAAGCAATACACTGCAGCTAAATTTAGATAAGGCACAAAGACTAGTTTTTTCCACAAATAATAACATAACCTGTGGTAAGACAGCTAAACTTCTGGGTATAGTGTTGAATGACCGCTTAAACTGGTCTGCTCATATTGATTTTTTGGCCAAAAAACTATCTACAGCCATCTTTGTCCTACGCAGATTGAGAAACATAGCGAAAGAACTTTAATAACGGTGTACCATGCTTTGTTTCATTCACATATCTCGTATGGCGTTCTACTCTGGGGCGACGCGTCATCGGCAAATAGAATCTTTAAGCTTCAAAAGAAAGCTATCCGTGTGATAGCTAACGCTAAATATGATGAAAATTGTAAACCTTTATTCAAACGAATACATATTATGCCCCTTCCTACATCATATATTTTTCATCAGATAGTTGAGATTCATAATAATAAAAACTTATTTTCTGTTAATTCTGACTATCAGGAGTATTGTACTAGGAGAGCAGAATTCATAAGACTTCAACGTTTCACATATAAAATGTCAGCCAATAACTCACTAGAAATTTCGTTACACAATGCTCTACCAGAGGCCGTTAAACATTTCAGTAGTAACAAATTTAAAGCTACCATCAAAAAATCCTTCAAAAAACGCTGCTTCTACTCTAAAGAAGAATATATGCATACTACCGGTAGTGGTACCCTTTTATGATGTGCTTGTGTATGTTTATCGTTGGTTTTACATTTGTGTTAGATGCATTCGTTATATACTTATATATTTTTATCTGTTATATTTTTTCCTTTGACTTGCTACAATTGTATCCTGTTTACAAAACGTAGTCAACATCTATCTATCTATCTATCTATCTATCTATCTATCTATCTATCTATCTATCTATCTATCTATCTATCTATCTATCTATCTATCTATCTATCTATCTATCTATCTATCTATCTATCTATCTATCTATCTATCTATCTATCTGTCTGTCTGTCTGTCTATCATTACGTTCGTCCAGATCACTTTTGGCGCACCAATGTGCATGCACAAGAACGTCCCGCATCCCGCATTCCCTAGGCGTGCCCCGCCTGGTTGAAGAGACCTTTAGTTTGCAGAATTTTCATTCGTTCTTGTGTCGTTAAACGATTCACAGTTAAATTTCCGTGTTTCTAAATGCGACGTGGTAAATGTACAGGGTGGTCAAATAAGTGCGCGGTGTTCTCTAGTGGCCTTACGGTTTAAATTGGAAAAATATGTTTTGAATAAAAAAAACGTTTCTTTCAAGTGGTCTACTTGCATAAAACAATTTCAAATATGCCGGACTTCCTTATTGTAACTAGAATACCCTGCATATTATTACGGTTTTGAATTTATCATCGATTTTTAGGTCCAGTTCGTTAACCATAGTTTGTGTCTACGAAGTTATTTTTGGAGTTATTCAGCAATCTTTAGAAAACAAGACGTTTGTAGTACTTTACAAAAAATGTTAATATTTCGAAAACTAAACGCGACAGAAAGATGCGGTTTTCAGCTTTGGAACAAACAAGAAACGTGTTTGTGCCTCAGCTTAATCGTTGTTCCAAAAACACATTAAACAAATAGACTAGCAATTTTCAAATTCAAAAAGTATAAAACGTTAATTTTTTTCAAATGGGACGGTATGATAAATTTCGCATCAGTGGATGCAAAATTAAATTATCTTTCATTTTTGTCTAGTTATATGTGATTCTATATTTGATGGTTTTTAAGATATTGGAAAAATCGTAGGTGGCGTGGCAGATGCCGAAACAATTGCTGAATTGCACAAAATTATTTATGTCAGATTTCTTGACATATAGTGCATGTGGTTATAAGTGTCATAAGAAATGATCTACATATGTCCTTGAAGAATGTTTGAAACATAGTTTGCTCGCATCGACAGTGTTCAAATAGAGACTTTCTGATAGATGATGATGATGATAAATGATGGATAGATTTAACAGCATCGAATCAGTCAAGTACAAAAAACATGAGAGAAGGAAAAAATGTAGTTAATGAAGGAAATGAGATTGACGCTCTCGCAACTGTAGTTGAAGATCCGAATAGCTGTACAGCAGGAATTGGTCGTGATTTGGGTATTGAGTATTGATCAAACATCTGTGGAAAGGGTCTTAACAAAGAACAAATACCATCCTGATCACGTAAGGCTGAATCAATCAACTGAAAGAGAAGAATTTGGAAAAATAATGAGTTTCTGTGATTGCCGTTGTGCTCGAGTCCAAGATGCAATCTCTTTTAACAGTGTGTTGTTTACGGATAAGACTACACTTCATAATAGCGGCCATGTAAACCAGCATAATTTACTTTTTTACGCTGACGTTAATCCAAATTTTGAGGGGTTTGTTAACAATAAATTAGCAATAATGTTTTCCACAATCTTCTGAATAAAAATTTGGAATACCTGCTAAAGCTTTTAGGAATGATCTGATTACAGTTAGATGAAGCACCTGCAACTCTTAATATTGGAGCCCAAAACACTTTTTATGAATAGCTGCCAGCCATTTTTTTCGTCTGGGAGACATGCCACCTACAATTTTTCCAATTTCTACACAGTATTACGGAATAATAATTACACAATCGTACATATCTTGAAAACAGTCAAAGATAGAATCACGTCATATACCCTGAAGAAAAGTGGAAAAGAATTTCATTTCGCAGCCACTGTTTATATTTATATGGCGTTATCTGGAAGATAGGCTATCTGACACTTATCAGGGAGCCGTGAAACCGGCCCTAAAGTAACTGTTTTGAACGCTACGTATACCCATTTTGTCAACTTGCATTACGCTAGAACCAGAGATGGAGACACTTTAACCGTCTTAAAAAAATCAGTTGCCAATTGAGCTCAAAGGTAATGAAATGAAGAATGCAGTGAATGATGACACGTAAAACATTGATAGAGCTGAAACTGAAGGACGTTGTTAAAAATGTTTCAAAGAAATTTTTATTTTAAGTGAACTTTGATGAAAAAATGCTTTCTCAGCTTAATAGTTTAAGAGATAATGCCTACTAGATTTTGAATGCGGCGATTGTATTTCATGATAACTTCACTAAAATGTATAATGAGCTACAGGTATTACTTCCTCGTGTGTAACATTTTGGCGCATGTCTTGATGGTATGTGACATGAATCGCGTTAATCTCTGTCAACAGTAAAATATATTTTCAGACCTCAACCTTTGTAGGACAAAAATTGTATATCAAGTGTGTATGTCAGAAAGATTCCATTTTGAACGCATATGGTCTTATACAACTCAGGAATGAGGAGTGTCATTATGCCACTGGAAAATATTAATATACCCAGTCGTAAATCTCGAGTAGAGAAAAATGCTACTATCAAAGCCTTCAAGTAACCGTTTTATCAAGCAGGCATTCCAAAAAGTTTCTGGAATAGTCCAGGAAGATTATTGGCGTCTGCTCTGAAAAAATATTCTTATTTGAATAGTATGAGTAGGTATAGGTACTACAATCTACAATGCATGTCAATAGAATTCTTTTAAAGAAAAAGTGACTTCATAAAAAAAACACAACCCTTTTTGGGTCAAAAATAGCTACTATCAACTTTGAAGAATAGCATAAGACAAAAAAAAACTCAGCGTGAATCGCAACCTGAACATGCACTGTGGGCTTCTACGTGTAACTAACAGTGCTGTACATAGAGTGGCGCCGGGAAACAGTAACAAAACCTACACCGAACATGAGAGACAATGAGTTGTTTGCATTTCTTTGGTTCTTAATTGCAACTGAAGGGCGTACTGGTTATATCAATTAGATAGAGAGAGAGAAAGAGAGAGAGAGAGATAGAGCATGGGAGCCACTGTATTTTTGGATTTAGCTATCGTGCTGTCTCGCACCCGCTCACCCCGAATACTAGGCTGAGACCAGTGATCTATGGGTTATTAAAAATAACAAGTTAGTGGACGATTACAGTATCCTTCCGGCAGATCCAAAGCAACCTATTTGAGGGCCCAAGGCATTTGCATTTTCAAGTAATTTGCCTACTTGCAGCAGAACCAAAATTCATATAAAAATATTTTGTAGATGACCAGCTTTTAACACGTGTTCTTGGTTGGGCGCTAGGTAAGGTATGCATTTTACTTAGAATAAATGGAGGCATGCTTCAAAAAAAATATATATTTATAATCTTTAAGCAAACATAGCTCAAACTGTTTTTGAATTAGAACTACTTTTGGATATGGCACCATGCAGTTTTTCTTCAAGGATAATATACTTTAATAGAGACTGTTGTTGATGCTCAATAACAATTGATTATGTGAGAATGAAAGGGCCTAAGTCCAACAGGAGAAATTCTGGAAAACTAACAAAATCACTTTTTGGCTTACATCTTTTTTTGTTATTTATCATATATTTTCCAACTTTTCTAACATCAAATATATGATATTTTAGATACCAAAACCTTAAGGACACGCCATTAAATGTTTACCTAATACCACAAAAAAAATATATAACTAAAATATGGACTTGGGCCAGTTTTATTTTCAAACTACAAAAAGGTCCAGGACTTGGGCCCGATTTTACTTCATACACATTTTTCATGTGGCACAAATCAGGTTTCAGTCGTCGACTTGGGCCTGTTTTCACGGTCACTGATGGAACGAAGTGTGTACTTTAATCGTGCGCAGTTAAGTCAATTTTCAAAAATATGGACTTGGGCCCATTTTATTCTCATATAATCAATTTTTTTCTGAGAATATGCGAAGATTTTTCCTGAACTATAAGCCGAAATACCGTGGCTTCATTTCGACAAATGCTCCGACTTATAGAGCAGCACATTCCACTGTAGGAAAAGTTGAAAAGTTTTCCGTATATTCGTATATTACATTGTCTGCAACCGTGCATTTGAACTATAAACAGTAGCGTAGAATGACGAGATAACATAAAGGGGCATTGGTGATGGAGGTGTTCATGGAGTAAATTATAAACGATACAATGACTTCTTCCAAAGATGCCAAAAAAAATCACAATTTTCAGTCATCCGGGAGATACATGTAGCCAGATTACTGTCGCTAACGTTTGAAGTGGTTCAGGGAACGGCAACACTGACAGGCTTTATAATAACCAAAGAATGAAGATTCTTATTAAGCTTGATCAGTTCTGAGAAACGCAGAAGTCACATGTCTTTAACACCTTGCTATACCGCAGTAGGGGTTATGGGGGTAGCTGCATCCGATACAAGAATGTCGCGCTGGCTTGGGACATCTATAAAACGTTGCGATTTGTTATTTTGAGTCGCAACAATGAATCTCTGTGGAATCCGACATGCCACTGTATAAAAACAGATCTCATAGAATAGTGCCTACCAAGATTTGCTAACAAACATGGAAGACCCAACGTTGACTTTGAAAATTGTCAAAACAAAAATTAAGACCTTGAGAGCTCTGTATCACAGCGAATTAAAAAAATTGAGTATTCCAAACTACCTGAGTCTGGTGCTGATATTGAATTCTCTGGTGAGCCCCCTTGGTTTTCCTTTGTTGACTGGCAGATACCTTGCTATTTTGCTTTAAGCAGAATCGATAAGGACATGCTCTTAACCAAAACTGTCCCTAAATACAATGAGAAAGCTTATTAAGTTAATGAACAGATTCGTTATTTTGGGACAAAGAATGAGTTCATCAATATAATGAAAAAATCTTTAACTATATCACCACTAAGTTCGTTGGATTGATGAACGCTATTCATTAATGTAGTGAGCTATAACATTAATTTGAGGACTGCAGTTTCATTATTGTGATGAACAGAGTAATTGTTTTGATAAACAGATTTCATTAATTGAATGTATAAAATGTTGTAGTTTATGATACCGTTCATTAATTTGATGCAAGAAATCTTAGTATTATTGTACCGAATTCATCAGATGAATCATATTTTTTAACAACTTAATGTCGGGATATGACACCGAAGCAAAGGCAGAACATCAATAAATTGAAGTCTGAAATCAATTCGCGACGTGAGCAAGGTGAACATAATTTGGCATTGAAATATATCAGGGGTGTTCCGAAGATAGTTCAAACTACAGAGAGACCATCAAGAAAAAACAAGGTTATCAACCGACAACTGTGTATTACCAGAATGCCGGTGGAATCAGAACGAAACTGTCGGAGATTAGAAAAACCGTTGAGTGTTGTGATTACAGCGTGATTGTTATAGTGGAAACGTGGCTTAATAAGGATTTCTTTGATGGTGAGCTTGTCAATTAAAAGCAGGGGTGGTGGTGTCATGATCGCAGTAAAAAAATCGCTTGCTGGTAAACATTGTTCCTGATAATGACTTAGAACAGTATTTGTTCAAGTCCTCACATGCTAACAGTAGACTATGCTTATTAGGCGATTTTAACATCCCAGATGCAATATGGTGTAATGATGATTTTGGATATTACAAGCCACTTGCCAGGAGAAATCTGCGGCTCTCATATTGCAGGATTGTCTTTCCTATTATAATTTATTTCAAGTCAATAATATTCCAAGCTCAAGAGGTGTAATGTTAGATTTAGTTTTTTCGTCCTTTTCAGATGTGATAGTCAGTGAACCTGATGAGCCAATTTTTCCTAACAGCATTCATCATTCGGCTATCAACTTTGACCTCAAAGTAAAAAATTATACCGGAATTCATTATGATATTACGATTTCAAAAACGCAAACTATTTTTGTATAAATAACTATCTTGCTAGTGTCGACTGGAAAGCTTTCGTGACAGACAATATAAATTCCACCTTGGAGAACTTCTATAGTCATTTACATCATATCATTGATCTTTACGGTTGCTCTGAAACGTTATAAAACTTCAAGCTTTCCAAGCTGATTCAGCCACAATTTGAAAAAGCTAATTGTCAGTAAAAAACTGGCTCATAAAAAATATAAACGTACCGGTGCTTTGGAAGACTACACTAAATTCAACGCATTGAGGGAAAGTTGTGCTCAGCTGAGGCAACAGTGTTACGCTAATTACATTGGTACTATGGAGTGCAATATCTGTAATAATGCTAAATCTTTTTGGAGATATATTAATGAGAAACGGAAAAATTACATGTTACCATCAAGTATGTTTCTCGAAGATGTGCATACTTCTGTTGATCATGAGATTGTCAACCTATTTGCCAAATATTTTTCATCTGTTTATAGCAACAATGTGATTAACCAAGTTCCTGAATTTAGTTATGCAAATACAGTGAATGTTCAAAATTATCATATTGACATTAAGGATATTATTGATTTAGTAATGGAGTCTCCTGATAAAATTGTTCATGGTCCAGACGGCATTCCCTTATCCTTTATTAAAAAATGTAAATTTACACTTTGTACTCCATTACATATGTTATATAATACTTCATTAGCATCGGGATGTTTTTCACACTTTTGGAAACGTAGCTACTTGAAACCTATACATTAAAGCTGGTTGCCGCTATAACATCATAAACTATAGAGCAGTGTCAAATCAGTCAGAGTTTGCTAAGCTATTTGATTGTCTAGTTACTAAGCTGATCACTTGGGATATTAAGCATATTATTATAAATGAACAACATGGCTTTTCAAAAGGCAAGTCTACCTGCACCAACTTAATGACTTACCAGAATTATATAACAGATGCTTTTGAAAATAGAATGCAGGTTGATTTTATCTATACAGACTTCTCTAAGGCATTCGATAAAGTGAATCACACTTTATTGATTGCTAGGCTTGAGGCTGTAGGAATTGGAGGTTCAATTTTGAAATGGATTTCCAATCGTACTCAATTTTTGAAATATGGCAATTGTATTTCTTTCGAAATTATGTGTACCTCCGGTGTACCCCAGGGAAGCCATATTGGGCCAATATTATTTAACATTTTTATTAATCATATTACACATGTCATAAGATATAGCAAATTTTTGTTATTTGCGGATGATTTAAAATCATTTAAATCCGTTAATGATTTGAAAGATGCTCAACAACTTCAATTAGACTTAAGTAATTTTATAAATTGGTGTCATGTAAATCTTTTAATTTTAAATATTGGTAAATGTTATAAAATCACCTTCCATAGAACTGCTAACCCAATAAGTTTTGATTATCAAATCGATAATAGTGTTGTAGGTGAAACAAATGATGTGAAGGATTTAGGCTTAATCTTGGAATCTAAATTGACCTTTAAGACTCGTATCACAAATATTGTTTCGGAGAGTTTAAAAATGTTAAGCTTCATTAATAGATGTTCTACTGATTTTTCTGTTGCAACATTGAAGATACTCTATTACTCGTTGGTCCGTTCACTTCTAGAATATAATTCAAACATTTGGTCACCGTCCTTTGAATAGTATTCATTCAATTGAGAGAGTACGGAATAGGTTTCTGAAGCGTTGTGCATATAAGATGGGACTTCCAGATGACTCCAATATAAATACATATGCTAAGTCTTCCCTCAATATAGCTTCACTCAAGCATCGCCGTTTAGAAATGGACTTGACATTTCTGTACAATTTAATTAATAATAATGTTAATTGTCCTGAAATTCTGGAATTAGTTAAGTTCAATTTAAGTGTGAAAAGAACCAGAAATACCGCCTTATTTGTTGTTCCATTTTCGCGAACTAACTATGGTATGAATGAAACTATCACAAGAGTCGTACGTGCTGCTAATAAGTTCAAAGAACTGGATCTTTTTGACCACACACATAGAATGTCTTGGTATATATTTAAGTATGTATTGTTAATTGGCAATGCCGTAAATAAATAAATAATGTAATAAGCCCTCATATTAATGTACTGTTTTCATATTATTGGTTAAATTTATTGATATTCAATTATATTCATTAATAAGTTGTTAAATTGATATACAGCGTCATTAATAAAATGAAATTGATATTTTAAAATTTTCAAAAAATAATGATAATAATAAATAGAGACTCATAAAAGTAGAATCCAAAATACATATTAAGAAGTAGAAAGCTACTTTAAATAATTTAAAATATTTGTCTTTCGGAAGTCCATCTACTCACAGATCGTATAAAATGCGTTTTCATGTAGAAATACTTTAACGAAAGTGCTGAATTTCTTAGGATTTGAATTTTTTAGAGGAGCTAGTAACATATTATAAAAGTTAAATTTTATAAAACTTTTTCTGTCAAGACTGATCCCATTCTATCAGCAATCCCTCCCTGACTACGAAAATGATGTCCATCTGTGAAGGGAGTATATTTGTTACAAATTATACCAAACACATCTTCATCACATGTTCACCTACCCACAAAAACATTAAAGTTTTAAAACTTGAACTTGTAAGTTGAAAGTAAAATTGCATCAAGAGAACGGTATTTTTTGGTAAGAAATAATAGGATTATTAACTTACCACTCGATAACCTGAAGGATGTCTATAAAAAAACCACTTCTTCATTATATTAGCTACATCGTTAGAATTGAACACACCAAATATTGTATCTGCTCGCACTGTATGTCTAGATATGATATAATGATAAGTGCCAAAATAACGGATAGCACGAGTGTGGTTATCATGTCGAATTATTTCGTCTCTAGTATTTACGAACACATTCATAATATAAAAAGCAGTATTCATTGAATTAACGAAATTGTTCTTTTTTATAATGCAAAATATATTGGTTGTCGATTCGGTTCATTAATATCATGAACAGTTCATAAATGTAATGAATAATTATTATTCACAACTTCAACATTAAAACGAAGAACGCGTTCATTCTACCAATGAACAGGTTCTTTTTGTTAATGAAAGTATGATATTAATTTCACCGGTGTAGCTTCCATTGATGCGGGTGATGCGTCGTATCCCTTTAAAGGAATGTAACACGTTTTTATTTAAAACAGTCACTAACATCTCCTATATAATTAAATTAAAATTCTAAAAATATCTATTCAAATAATTAAGTTCGATTTAAGTTATTGAACGTATGTATAGGTCGCGCTTTATATATAACGTTAACGGCTATGCTAAACGCTAAAAATAAAAGTACATTGACAGCGCAAAGATGCCACTGTCGTGGTCACATCTTGAACGCCGCCGAACGCGAACCGAGGTCCACGAATTATAGGCCGATTAGTACGTCTCCACTGTGCCTAGTTCGTTATCTTACATCGGTGGCTGATGCGGTTTCCTAAACGCATCTTTTTCGCGGTACAAAATAAAATAGATATCGTTGCGCGTCACGACGAAGGATTCTGGGTGCGACTAGAAGAATGCATCTTAATTTTAACAGATACATAACCTAGGCGTACTTCTTTTTTAAATTGGTTTGATTTTTTATTATTTTTTTAACCTGCTACATTGTTACATTGTATGTTTTATTCATGGGACTTCAAAATTAAAAACTTCAATTAAAAAAAGGAAAAATGTTTATTGTGTTAGTAAAATGTTAATTGCATTTACTTGTTACATCCCCTTGTATTGACGCCACGCTACGCAGCTAATTAATTTATTGATAAGATGATCATTATGTTAATGAACGCAGATTCATATTGCTAACGAACAAGAGTATTGATCGATGATTGACAAAGTATTGACATAACGAAACAGTTCATTATACCAATGAAACAATAGATTAGAGCTGCCCTTCTTTAATACAATGAACAATATTTTTTCACTGTGCTAAACAAAAGCAAATGTCTCGGTTTGAAGAACGTGTTAATTTTTCTCATACTTAATGAGCATGCCATTCATAAAACTCTATTGTGTATCTGTGCCTTGAGTCTTATTTCTCTGTAGTAGGTAGCCACAACTATAACTTACCACCAATCATTATAGGTACTCGGTAAACCGAGAGTTAGAATTAGAGCCGCCAGTGGTTAAGATCGATAGTTAAAATTCCGGCTGGGCTTTTGGGCAGCGTTATACTCTTAACCTAGAAGAAAAATTGATCGGAATGACTGCTGTACCAATTTATTTCGTGATTACAAATCAAGAAGCGGCATGTTCAACGAAGGCTAAGGTAAACTGGTTTGCAACTGATGCAACTATGAGGTAAATTGTTTGTTATCCAACTGGCGAACCGCAACATGAGAGGCTCCAGTGACGTCTTTCAGCTCCATGAAAACACAGTTTTGAAACTGTTTCATCTCATTAAAGAAGCTGCACAGATTCTAGTTCAAACTTTACTTCCGCATATGCAGGAAATTGTGAGGGGTAACTGCAATGCCCAAGTATTTACAAGTACTCTGTGCGCTTAATTTTTTCGGACATCGTTGCTACCAACTAGACATTGGAACAACATCTCACTTTGCGGGTAAACACAAATAAATTAAATCATTGATGTTACTTGTTTTTTTTGCTAAGCGATCCCACTTTTTTCCATTTTAAAATTTCAGCAAGAAACAAAAACACATCCTCATACACACCTGCCTTCGATGAAATGTCAAGATTTAACTGGGATGCCTTTCCAAAACTTCCAAATGTTGTCAGACATTTAGAAAACATAGCTATAGAATGAGATTTCTACTATATATAAAATATTTCATATACAATAGTAAGTATACCAGCTTCACTTTTCCCACATGCATAGTTACCGTGTGAGGTTTTAGTAAAATAATACTGATTCATCAGATTTCACACTGTCTGTGAACAGTGTGAACATGAGACATGACAACATCGCATGCATAGGTGGTTGCCTGTATACGAAGTTTTAACGGCACCAGCTAAAACGTCTCGCATAACTGCCGAGTTAAATTTTATGTTTACCGAATACCAATGATGGTTAATTTTTTAACTTGACTGTTATAATTAACTTTTTAATGACCCTGTTTAAAATAACCAGAAATTTACAGCATAGACCTCTAAGTGCCCCTAGCTCGTTTCCAATTATCGGAATAAGCCATCAAAGTAACTATGTAGATATACACGGTCCGCATAGACGAAGCTGTTATGTTAACGACTACCGGTCCTATTTTGATGTTTATCTTGACGATGACTTCTGCCGTCCGAAGCAGCCATACTGCCGATAAGGACAGATGAGCGCTAATTAAGGAAAGGTAATCTTATCGTGGCGTGCACAGGAAGATCCCTTTCCTCCTTCTGGAAGGGCCGCGAGCGAACTTTGGAGATTACGTAGCTGGCAATTTGTTCCCTAATTGCATGTGCTAATTTGAACTGGACCGAGCGGCCGTGTTTGGCTAGGACGGGAACGGAAATGTGTGTTCGCCGTTACCTACCAGAAGCAGACGCTTTGCTTACCCACATACCTTGTTTACATTAAGCTGCTGTCCATACCGACGGTTCCTGAATTTTTTAATAGGGGGGGGGCACAAAATTTTAAATAAAAGAACTACAAGGAAATCCTACCAGACGTTGTTGAGGCCGCAGCCGCACCCTGCACATAATAAAACCTTTCTGTTGGCACAGACAGTTATTTCTTAAAAAAATTTCTAGCTAGTAGCACAAAAAATCACTTCTTAAGGGTGTTTTGCTTATCATCCTGCCTAACCAAGAAAAAAAGTCGCCCAGCGTGGGAATCGAACTCCCAACGCCTGGTTCGAATACGTCAGCGCTACCTACTACACCTCAAGCAGTTTGTTTCACTTTGTCAACACACTGTGTTAGTATCTACTTTCCTATTGTTATCTTTGTAATGCTATTTATAAACTCCTTAAATTTTATTATGTGCTCTACGAAAAGTCGGCCAAAGTTCATCTTAGTCAACCTGATTATCCATTTTAAATAATAGGTTAGTAGGTTAGAATCGCCGATGTAAGCAACGCGTAGCGGCTCGAACAAGAGAAGATGACTGAGGCGCGTGAGCAGAAGTGGCCTCTGTTCGTATTGGTTTGTATGTCACCGGCAATCTTTTGGTTTTCATGAGTGGCGTAACTAAGGGCCCGCAGGGCCCGCAGCTGCAGGAGGGCCCCGTCGTTTTTCCCGTAGTCTTGGAGACCCAAGGTCCCCACGCGCCATCTTTTGTGCAACTATAAAGTACTAAATGAAAATGTTGCTTTCCTTGTATGTTAGTATTTTTCACAAGTAATACCTACGAACTCCATGATACATAGCTATCATCGAAGAAGTGGGACACTGTGCTTTAAACTAAACCCTAAAAATCGGCGCAGCTCTCGCAGTAAGTGGAAAAATACGGCAAAACGGCATACGTCAAGAATTTTTTGGGTTAATTTAACACGGTGTTTTCCACAACACAGGTCACAAAGACAGCAAACACATAGGTGTAAAATAAAAACTAAACAGCGACCTTCTAAAAAAATGAAATCAAAAAATGTATGTTGTGCTTGTCACCCTCCTTTATGCAGTGCCCCTTGTTTTTTTTCGAAATTTTGGCCACAACCCCAAGATTTTCTCTTTAATATGTACAGGATGAGTCCTAAGTTGATAGCTTTTGCAATTGTGTACAGAAGCCGTTAAAGTAAGTTAATTTTTCAAATAACTTTTTTAAGAAAATTGAAAAATAAGCGAGATCCAAAATAAAAAATTAAAATCAAGCTTGTGTATCAAGAGATACTCCTTCGTAAATAGTCGCACACCAACACTGGAAACATCAACATACGCATACCAACAGAACTCACAAAACACAGAATGTCACATCCGAAAGCGTGCAAGGACTGCAAGGAAAGGCTTACCATAGACAGAGAACAAGGAAAAAAGCAGAGGAATTATAGACATACAGTTATTTCACACAAGGGGGACTTCTTCCAAAGCAAACAGACAAACTTGCATAGATAAAAAGTAAGACCAAACAAAAACTATACGCCACTCACTCTATCCTTCCCATACCATGCAGCAGACGCACACAATCACATACAATCACAAGAAAAAAGTGGAGTCAAGATGATTGGCTCAGTACTTCCCACACATAGAGGTGATATCCTTTCACCCCAAATATCAACGCAAGAACTTTTGTAAATAGTTTCTTGCATCTCTCTCTGTAGAAACTATGACGACCCAGTTTTTATTCTGTGAGCTTCAACTGGATAAAATGAAACAGACGAAAATTCCCAAATCGCCTAAATCGAAGCTCCAGCTATTTTTATACCCGTACTTTTAGTTTTTTATTATTGCTGCGTCGCCATTGACACGACTTCAGGTTGAGTGGAATAGCACACTTCAGTTGTAAGCGAAACCTGCCGTGGTGAAACGTGAACTCTGAATTTTGCAAAAGTATGTTAGGGGATGTTTGGATACGTATTTGTTTGTATGCCTTTTGCAATAAAATCGATTATTATTATTTAGTAAACCATAAGTATTTTCCATCCTCGACATGCTAATAATACTGTATCGAAATTTCATTAAAATCAATTTTAGGTTACACAATACAGGACGATCTAAACCAATACTCATACGTATATTGTATACATCAGAAAACTGATGTTTCATTATAAAGAAATTTTTGTTTTGTGATAGCGCTTCTACAGCGCCATAGGCTTTCAGCCTTTGCGGGAGGCTGACCATAAAAAAAAGAAAAGATCATATGTACAGGGTGAGTCAAGCTCAACACCTCGGACGACCAGACCACTTTTCGAAAAATCAACTTTGCTAGTGTATGTAGGTCGAGTTGGACTACTTTAAAAAAAAAATTCTATACAAGGCGATTCTGGTTAGAGTTGATTTGTTGTGAGTCATTTGTATAATTTTGTTTCTTTACTCTGGTTCGTTAGTATCTATCTGATAAGTTAGTTGTTTTCTTCCACCTGAACACGTTTTTGTTTATATTTCATGGTCTGCTAACTTGTTTATAGGTAGGGAAATTGAAAAACACCGATTTGAAAAAATCAAGTAATCGCTGATTGAAGTTTCTACCAATCTCTCCAAGTACAAATATAATTCAAACTTGACCGCCTAACCTAAGATGACGCATTCAACGCTTAGTGCCAAGACAAAGTCATAGCCCTCCAAGTTTTGTAATCCCTGCGATATTCATCTTTTCCTTGTTATCTACTTATACCAAAAATTGTAATTTTTACCTGTATAGTTCGCTCAAGGTCCCATATGTGATACAAAAAGTCACACTAAAATTGACCGGGAATCTAAATATGCCATAATATATAAAGTCATTATTTTTAAAATGTAGTCCAACTTGACCTACATACACTCGCAAGTTGGTTTTTCGAAAAGTGGTATCGGTTGGTCACAAGAGTCCGAGGCGCTGAGCTTGACTCACCCTGTATATGTTTTATAACAAAACCATTTTTGTTACCTTTTCTCGTAATAATTCAAAAGTTATATCAAAATAAAAATAGGTTTCTAAATAAAATGAAAATAGCTCCGATGAGTGCAGTTTGCAGCTCGAGATCTACGATCGAAATAAATATCTTCTCGAATATTTGGAATTAGGTCACAAATTCCAGTAATAAAGTACCTAATCAAATATGTTTTGTTCAAGCAATCCTTCACCCAACGCCGTGATGGTGTAATGTCTTAGAGTGTTAGCCTGTCGGTCTGTGTTAGAGCGGGGTGTTGCTTCGAAGTTCAGGCCTTGCAACTCTTTTTTTTTTAATTCTTTTATACCAAAAAATTTACTGGTTTTTCCTTTATAGGTATCAACGATATTATTTCGAAAACCAATAGCATTATGTGTGAACGATTTGATAAATACAGAAAGACGAAACTTAAACAGAGACCGATATTGGCCATGGAGACCCTGCTAAATTTAATCCCTCTACACGTATTACCTATCTCAAATTCAAAAATCTTCGCGATCACAATACTTCTCTCACCTATCGGTGTGGGTAAGTGAAAATAAGGGAAACTTGTATAAATAATATTACAAAAAAAACTGATTTAAAATAAGCTACATCTATCGATCGATTAGGTGCTAATGCCTCTGAAATTACGACTAGTTTAGTAAAATTTAATTCCCTGATAATAGAGGGTGATGGAATCCATCGTAAGCATTCCGTAAAATATTAGCCCCGTTCACTACCGGAAGGCAGTCAGAATTCAGCATTTCCAAGAACTAATGGCGCAGTTCATTAGAGGCGTTTTGCCGGAAATCGACGTGATATGCCAAGAAAGGAATCCTGTAATTAAAACAGGAAACATTCTCAGGTATTTATCGGGCGTCGTTTCAGCGACGTCAAAGGCATGTTGCTTAGCAGGAACTAAGACAACTTGGCTTGAGGTGAACACCTGCAGGACCGTCACCATCGTCTGTGTGTAGAACAGAAACTATATTTTGGTATGTTGATATTATTTTACGTTCTTCTCTTTGAACTTGAAAGACTGTGGGGTAACGTGTCGTTTTGTTGAAGCTATGTTTTTTTACCAGCTTTTTGATTTTGTCTGCCATCTCCATTATTTATTGTGACTTTGTCAAATTGAATGAAAACCTGCTAAATTTGAGTAGATCGGATCAAAAATGTTAAGTCAAGTTGATTGATTTTCTCCCATACATTACGGTGATACCAGTTTATTATTTTCTCATAGCATGAAGATAGTCTGAGATCCACTTCCAACCAAAACATCCGCTTGTCCGCAAAAAAATCTACAACTCAAAAACTCTCCCTAATTGTTTGTTGCATCTCTCTCCATGGAAACTAGGACGAAACAGTCCTTATTCTGCAATCTTCAATTGATGTCCTAATCAAATAGCATGCATGCATCAGGAAATGAGATGTTCTGGGGCTTTTCTGCCGCCCTATCCATAACCCAATCGTACTTCTGCTCATTTCGCCACTCCAAAAGAAAGTGGGTATCTAAAAGTAGAGTCTGAACGACCTTTATATTTTACGATTTTTTTATTCTATTTCACAGCAACTAACACAATTTTAAAGACTATAATCTCTCTTTATCTCTTCCACAGCCCACCTCGTGGTTCAGAAATTTTATTTGTACAGTTGAATGATGAGAGCTACACACATTGTGTACATAATTTTAAAAATAATTTTTTGTCCAACGTCCAAAAAGTATATTCGTTCCTTCACAAGGCAACGAAAAACCCACTACAAATACAACAAATTTTCCATTTCTACAACCCCACTACCCACAAATTACCCCAATTTTACCCCCTCTAAGAAAATTAGGAAAACGATCAGGAATCTCCAAATCGCCTGAAAACAAAGTTCTAGCTATTTTTGTATATTCAGCTTTTCATTATTGCTATGCCGCCACTGACACAATGTATGGGAAGTAAAAACTGCAAATCCAACCAAAAAATGTATTTTTTCTTACACGTGATAAGATTTGTGGTTTGAAACTGCAGTTTCCAAGTACAGTATCCATATTCTTGTTTGAAATTAAATAAAGATAATCACAGTTGATACACCCCAGTTGTAGTTTATATTATAAATTCAGATCAAAGTCATATCAGTACATTGTACTGCAATCCTTTAAGAGCCTACATTTTGTTACAAAATCACCCAAAAAGGTAAAACAAAATATTTACTATTCGTTCAGGATACAAATCTATAGTTTTAATAGCTTCATCCAGACAAATCCTTATTGTCTCCTCTGTTGTGTCGACGAGAATTCTTACATTCTTCAGACATATTCACAGAAGCGATAATATGGAGAAACTTGTAGTTCAGGGTCATGCCCCGAGTGGGTGGCGCTGTTGCCATTCCCCTACACACTGAGTGGATACGACCAAACAGTTGCTGGATATGAGTATCAAGAGCGCCACTGAACAGACAGTAAATCGCGAACGATGGCGAACTACAGTTTTCAAAACTACTGATCGCGTCGGCAATACTCTAGCTCAGACTTAATGCATTTTGCGAGTTCACAACATGTCTGTTAGTATGTTGTGACTACGATGAGGATGCTATCGTCGGTGACCAACATATCTACATTGATGTACCAGTGACGCGAGTGACAGAAAGCTCTTCCCTTTCACGCGAACGCTTTAGTTGAGGAGAGGATGTGAGAATCAAAACAGGAGTGATTTTCGACTTCACGCGAGTCGAGAATACCGGCCCTGGTAGGAATTAAAAAAAAATACTTTTGTTGATGTAAGACGGTCCTGAAGACGGTTCGCAGTGTTGGTTTGAAGGTGGTTATTGGCCTTCACGTCAGCGTCGCGCCTGGCACGGATCTCTAATTAAATCCGAGGCAGACGGGAGTAGTTGCTGGATTCAAGTATGCCACGCTGCTTGTGTGCCGCTGTTAAAGCCACTGTTGCTGTATTTATGGGGCTTAATAGATTCCGGGCAAGTTAACACATCCAAATATAGACGGTAATTGACGAAAATGCAATCTCGTTAATTGTAAGACTGACGATGCAGAATGCACGAACAATATGCTGAAGATGGTACTATTCTGGCTCACAGTATGCAGTGTTTTCTAGCATCAACCTCAAATAAGTGTAGTTTAAAAAACTAAAGAACGTAGTTTTAGAATAAATCGTAGTTAGAAATTGAAGATGATTTTTAAAATAAGCCTAAAAGAATATTGACCAAAAAATACTAGTATGATTGTGAGAAAAGCATGGGTGCTTGGTGCCAAATTATTCATAATCATACTAGTATTTTTCGTTTTAGTCCTATGTCCTTCAAAAGCGTGTTTTTTTAGTGTTTTTAACTATATTAATTCTTAAATTGGTAGTTAACTCTATCGTTATAATGCGTGTTTTTTTAATTTTTCTAAACTGTATTTATTGATAATCTGTGTAATGGACATTAATGATAATTATTGTTTTTGATCAATATTCATAGCATAGTTATTACATTTACTGCAAAAACGATGAATAAAATGCTTGACTTTCCTGAATAAATATCACAAAAATACCAACACCCAAACAGTTGCATGTCACGCCCTTTAAGCTCTCGTCGCTACACCTCTGTGTAGTATTAACAAACTTTAAGGTGTCTGCGCCATCTCTTAGCAGCGGATATGATTGCTGATGCTGGTCCAAATCGTTTTCGCGACAAAGTTGGAGCGTTGAATCTTCGGTCCGACTTCTTAATCTAAAGTAGAGTTACAGGCTCACAAACAAACACATATACAGGTGAAGCTAATTAAAGCGTGTTGAGAGTTGGGAGGTTCGATAACTAAAAAGGCAAAAATTTTGGTTTTTTCAAAACTGCACGATTTGTGAGAGCAGAGAGAAAGAATTCTGCCGGTGCGCCATCTGGTACCCGAAGGTAACGGCAACCAAAGAAATGCGCTGCTAAAACAGTAGCATACTTTTTGGTGGAACGCTACGGCGCGTCCTCTTTGAGCCACCAGGGAAGCGCGGGTTTTATATGCCGCTGCATATTAAAGCCCATATACGAGGGTTGCTCTATATCTCCGTCAATCCACCAGTACGCAGACAGCTGTTTCACCCTTATTAGCGATCATCAGTGCACCATAGAATTCTTTCTGTCTGCTCTCACATGTTTCACATGTTTAGTAAACATGGAAAAATTGATGCTCTCTATTTCCGTCAATCGACCTGTGGCGCACTGATGCTCGCTAATAAGCGTCAAACAGCTGTCTGAGTACTGGCGGATTGATGGAGATATAGAGCAACCCTCGTATGCACGGTTTGATTTTGACCACAGTGCGAGCCGCGGCCATGTGTGCTTGCGAACTTGCTCGACTATGTAGTCCACTGATTCGCGCAACAGAGGACTGCTGTGGGACTTAGCTTGACTATAATGTCGTTGCGCCTGTTGTATAATATTATCCATCAAGTAGGCGAAGTCAAGGTCCCTGTGAAGGGTATCGTTACAAACATACCATGGTGCGTTAGTGATTGTACGCAATGTCGTGCTCTCTAGAACTTACAGATTTCGCATGTAGGTTTTTGCAATAAAACGCCAAGCTGCACATGCGTAGGCATCGCTGGTCGAATAATCGTCTAATATAGTCGAATTTTATTCACAAACTTCAATCTTATATAACATAGGATAGAGTTGGCGGAATGTAATCTCGAATTTTGTGTTTATAGCTTCGGTGTGCTTCTGCCAAGACATACCTTTGTTCAGGGCGATTCCCATGGAATCCGAGCACCATTCCCTGAGACCTTCAACACGGTACCACGTCTTTTGGTACAACTTATAAGCCTGCCTCTTTGAATGACTGATTTGGATGAGCCACCATCCGGCTACTCTAACCTTCATCCACCACAAGCTACAACTCATTTGCGGACTAGATATACAGTCCGCAACTGAGCTACAATCGTAGTGTTGTCAGAGATATATTTCACAGTTGCAGGACCAAGCGACATCATGTATTAAAAGTGAATAGAGGATAGGCCCAAGGACCGAACCCTGAGGGCCTTTGTAAGCCGTAATGTAAAGAAGTCGATGGTGTAAATGAGAAAGATAAAGATTCCAAAAGAATAACAAAAAATGAGCCATTGGTTCACCTGATCTCTTAACAGAGTTTAAATTTGCAGACTATCAGTTTCACCCTTAGAAATAACTTCAATTTTTATATTAATTTTCACGACACACTGTATAGTCAGTAATCTCCTCTTAATAGAACAATGTCAAAAACTGACAAAGCTTGATATTTTTAAAGCATCTATTCACGAGTTAAAATATAACTTGACTGGAGAAAAAGTTTAAAATTGTACTTTACGTCATTTTTCACTGTGTTTTATGTTTGTTCCTAATTAGTTTCTTAACTCTACCGTATTTAAGTTAGCTCAAGTATTTGTAACATTTCATTGTTCCAGTCTAAGCTTGTGTGCCGTAATCAGTTTTGACAGGCTAGGCTAGGCTAGGCTATAGACTAGGCTACGTCAACACCTGATCTATTATTGTTCCGCATTCAGGAACGATCATACAACACTATAGGCCTTCAGAATAGCAGACTTTTGGAATATTTTGTATAGCTTTTCGTCGAGGCCTAAGTATTGCAGGTTCGGTGTACATGTGTTATTATTATAATTATTAATATTGGTCATTTTCCTTTTTCTTGTGAAGAGAACCAGCTCTGTTTAGCCTGGATTAGCTGACGAATAGTGTTCACCACAGCATTTTTGTAAGTCCGTAAGTCTGCACCAGGTGTCACTTTCAAACAAATAATTACGAACTAATCCGTCTAACCGACCATCAAAGTTGACGCATACCCGTTTAGCTGACATAAAAACTTTTTTACAACTGAGGCAATCTGTGGGGTTGCCGATGAATTTCCACATTCAGCCGGCAAACCGCCGAAAGTACAAGTAATACTGCAACAGCTGTCACATACACACTCAACGGTAGAACTTCTTCAGAGTAACATCTGGCATATAATTAGTTCAATTTTAGCTTGTATTAACTCACACGATTTCGGAATATTAAACTTTGTTGACGTACTGCGAGTTAGGCTAAGTGGAAACGGAATATCTGCAGAATAGTTGACTCATTGGCGTACTGACGTAAACTGTGACTTGGAAACTAATAGCTTGGTTACGGATGTTGGAATACTGTACAGTTTTTGAAAATCTTAGCAGGTGTGACAAAAAATGAATAAAGAGAATCAAACTCTGTTAAGCAACATGACACTATGCTTTCTTGATGGTAATCAATTACACCTCAGTGTGCAGTTTTTGATGCATTTCGTACAATAAATACAAATTGTCAAAGACAATACTTTCTTTACAAATTTAACCAACTTAACCACATGACAGATATTAGTAGATATAAATGACAATGGTTGTGTGTTAGTTCGGCCCTGTACGGCCGGCCATTTACACGACATCTAGAACTCAGACGTCCAGAATCTTTCGATAACCGACGGTAGCGGCACGCAAGGGTTCTGGGGGTTCACAGGCATCTATAAAAACGGAGCACGGGCAACCTGACGGGCAGTCAGTTACAGTGACAGTCAATAGAGCGCAGCAGTCGAATACGCGAAGTGTGATATAAATTAGTGCAGCTAAGGACCAACATAAATTAGTGTAGTGACTTTAGATAGATTAGACTGTTAAGTATTAAGCTAGGTGTAGTGTACATAGTTAGTGAAAGTAAATAGTGAAAGCCGTACCAAGTGTTTATTTGCCCAATCGGACTAGAGACTTGTAACAGTGGTGTCAGGTGTGGGGTAGACTGATTGATTGGGCAACGTGGTACGGACAGTTAAGTGAATAGACTGTCAAGATGGTGAAATTCAGTGAACTGAAGGTTGCGGATTTAAGGAGCGAGCTCGATGAACGCGGTGCCGATAGCAGCGGGCTGAAGGCCGTTTTTCAGGATCGACTCCGGCAACTAATGATTGAAGGGGGCGAGGATCCAGATACCTTCGAATTCGAATCGCCTGAATTCGAGTGGGCCAAGAAGCTCGAAGTAAAAATCGAAGCAAGCTCCAAATCTGCTCGACTGTCGCTCGAGTCAAAAATCGAAGCAATCTCCAAACAGTCGGAATCGCTCCAATCAAAAATCGAACATCCTCTCAGCGAGATTACTGCTTTTAAAAAGGACATTGAAGAACGAATCGGCACCAGAATTGACATCTTAGATTCTAAAATGACAGAGGAAAGAGAAGATCTCAAGAGGGGATTGGAAGAACAAAAAGAAGATCTACGAGATAGCATCCGACGCCTAGACTCAGAGATGGACAAGCTGCGAATGGAGCTTCAGGCTACAAGTGTAACCATACCAAGTGACCTGAAGGTAGGAGATTCGTGCAGGCCGAGACTGAAACCTCCTCAGTACGATGGGAGAACGTCCTGGGAGAACTACCTCCTCCAGTTTGAAGCGACCGCAAACGCCAATACTTGGTTACCTGGTGAGAAGGCGACAGCTTTGACGTTAGCACTGAGAGGCGAAGCTACAGATGTGCTTCAGACGCTATCGCCGACAGAACGAGGGGACTACGAACAGCTAGTCAGACACCTGGAAATGAGGTTTGGACAAGCCAGGTTCGGTCACGTCTGCCACGCTCAGCTGAAGAATCGCTCCCAACGACCAAACGAGACGCTACAAGAATTCGAAGCAGATATAGCCCGCTTGGTTCGACTGACATATCCGACGGCTCAGGAAGATCTAATGGAGCGATTAGCAGTGGAGGCATTTGTGGGTGGTCTTCGTGATGCCGAAATGCGTCAAGCTGTGGCTCTCGCACATTCGGAACGTCTCGTGGATGCCCTAGCCAGAGCTTTGGAATTCGAGGCTGTGAAAAAGACCTACCAGTGCCAGGCCCGAGTTCGGGAGTGTGAAACTGAGACAGAAGTGCGGCCCTAGTTGAGGAACTGCGGAGGGTAATTAGCGAGACCCGTTCCAAGAAAAAGAAAGAGATCGATGCTGGAATTGCGGCGAGCTGGGTCATGTAAGAAGCCGCTGCAAGGAGGAGAAGAAGCCACTGCCGACGCCGGAAAACTAAGTCGGGTCGAAGAGAAGAGGCGATCCTCGACCCGCATCCAGAAGGCCTCAGGAAGAACTGCTCGTGTGGCCTACGTGGGGCAGCAGGCGAACAGTCTGTATGTGGATGGCTTCGTGAACGGCAAGCAGAAGCTGATGCTTCTGGATACGGGTGCGACGAAGACCATCGTTCGACCTGATGTACTCCAGAAAAGTGCTGATGTAAGACCAACAACAAGATGGCGGCTGCGCACTGCTACCGGAGAGCCCGCAAGCATCCATGGGGAAGCCGACATACAGCTCCAGTTTGGGAACACCAAGATCAAACATCGAGTTTTGGTAGCCGACATCGAGAACGAGGTGATAGTTGGAATGGACATCATGGACACCTACGGATTCCAACTCGACCTGAGACATGGTACCCTGCTAGTCCAAGAGAAAGAGGTAGTCCTCCACCGACGTCAAGAAGAGGCTGTCGAGGTGGTGCTCTCAGCAGAAACTGTCATCCCAGGAAGATGCGAAGTGGTAATTGAAGCCTGCCTGATTGATGACGCTGATCGAGGGAGCCTCATGTTGTTTGAATCTAAACCGGATGATGAGCTGATTGGCCGTGGCATCGCCATTGGAAAATGCCTGGTACGAGCGAATGATGCAGTTCCGGTGAGGTTGCTAAACGCGAATGGCTTTCCGGTACACCTCAAGAAGAGAATACCACTGGGTTGTTGTTCTCCAGTCTCATCGGTGGTGAGAACTGTAAACGCATCAGACCAACGGAACGAGCGGATGCATGAGAAGCTGAGTGGGCTGGTGGCTGATTCGTCGAAAGGCTTGAACAGGGAACAACAGAAGAGGCTGAGGGTATTCATCACAGAATACCAGGATATCTTCGATGTTGGCATTGGAAAGAAGGAGAGGACAAATGTGGTCCGACACAAGATCCACATGGGCGATGTACCACCTATTCGGCAACTACCAAGGAAGCTACCATTGGCCAAGCGAGAAGAAGCGGATAGGGTCATCAAGGAAATGGAAGAAGAGGGGGTGATCGAGCAATCAGCGGGTCCTTGGTCATCGCCGGTTGTACTGGTGAAGAAAAAGGACGGGTCGACACGATTTTGCGTGGACTATCGGCAGCTCAATAACGTCACGAAGAAAGACAGCTATCCTCTGCCAAGAATCGACGACACCCTAGACACTTTGGCGGGTTCGAAGGTGTTCTCCACCCTTGATCTGAAGAGTGGCTATTGGCAAGTCGAGATGGACCCAAGGGACCAGGAGAAGACCGCGTTCACCGTCGGATCGGGGTTATGGCAGTTTACGGTTATGCCGTTTGGGCTGTGTAATGCACCAGCTACATTTGACAGGCTCATGGAGACTGTCTTGAAGGGGCTGTTTGGGGAAACCTGCTTGGTCTACCTAGACGACATCATCGTGGTTGGGAAATCGTTCGACGATCACCTCAAGAACCTGGAACAAGTATTTAAGAGGCTGCGCCAATGAGGCCTCAAGCTGAGCCCCAAGAAGTGCCACCTGTTCCAGAAGAAGGTGCAATACTTAGGACATGTGGTTTTCCAAGAAGGCATAGCAGTGGATCCTCAGAAGATCGAAGCAGTAAAAGGACGGCCGGTACCCAAGAACAAACACGACGTAACAAGCTTCCTAGGTCTGTGTACATACTACCGTCGACACGTGGCTGGGTTTGCTACCATCGCCAAGCCGCTGACTAGGCTTACGGAGGAAAGCCGCAGGTTCCAGTGGGAGAATGACTGCCAGCAAGCTTTCGACCTACTGAAGAAGGCTCTCTCGACGGCTCCAGTGCTGAGCTCTCCCCTACCTACCGGCAAATTTGTGTTAGACACCGATGCGAGCAACGTGGGGATAGGTTCAGTTCTGTTGCAGATACAAGATGGTCGACAGGTGGTGATCGGCTATTTCAGCAAGACGCTATCTAAGCCCGATAGAAACTATTGCGTTACTCGGAGAGAATTGCTGGCCATCGTCAAGTCCGTGGAGCACTTTGACAAGTACTTGTTCGGGAGGAAGTTCCTGCTGAAGACGGATCATGCATCCCTGACATGGCTACTTCGGTTCAAGAATCCAGAGGGACAGATAGCCAGGTGGATCGAGAGACTGCAGGAATTCGACTTCGACATTGAACACCATGCTGGCAAGTCCCATGGGAATGCGGATGCACTTTCGAGGAGACCGTGTCCCGACGACTGTGCTCGCTGCAACCGAGCCGGGACGAAGGACGCCATCACCAGGAGAACCACCGTGGTGGATGACCGCTGGCAGCCTACCGAGCTCTAGAAAGACCAAGAAGAGGATCCCAGCCTGAAACTGATCATCGAGTGGAAGAGGGAAGATCGACGACCGAGTTGGCAGAAGGTTTCACCTTACTCGCCTACCGTCAAGTCCTACTGGGCTCAGTGGGACAGTCTGGTGATAGAGGATGGCATCCTGCGACGAATACTCGAGGACAAAGAAGGGACCCAGGAAAGAAGACAGACGTGGCGCCTAGGAACCGCGTGGCCGAGGTTCTTGGGGAGATTCACAGCGGAACCAGTGGATGTCATCTGGGCGTGGCCAAGTCCCTGGAGAAGATTCAAGAGCGGTTCTATTGGTTTAGGTGCAAGGAAGACGTCAAGGAATGGTGCAGGAAGGGTACTGTTTGTGCCGCCAGCAACGGTCCACAGAGGCTTAAGAAAGCTCCTATGCGCCAATTCGACGTCGGAAGCCCCTTCGAGAGGATCGCTATCGACGTAGCAGGACCTTTTCCGGAGAGCGAAGCTGGGAACAAGTACATCGTGGTGGTGATCGACTACTTCAGCAAATGGGTCGAAGCTTACGCTCTGCCAAACCAGGAGGCCGCAACCGTTGCTGATGCTCTGGTCAAGGACCGGATTTGTCGTTTTGGAGTTCCACTCGAGCTGCATTCGGACCAGGGAAGGAACTTCGAGTCTGCGCTCTTCCAGAACGTGTGCAAAACTTTGGGGATTAGGAAGACTCGGACCACGGCATTACATCCTCAGTCGGACGGCATGGTGGAGAGGATGAACAGGACGGTGAAGCTCCAGAGTTCCTGGGAGGGTCCACATGAAGTCGTCAAGAAGATCAACGATGTAATCTATCGCATCAAGAAGGCAAACGATGGAAAACCCAGAGTCGTACACTTCAACAGGTTGGCCCCGTTTGCTGGAGATAATGCGGAAGCGCAAATTAGAGAACTCCAGCAACTCCACCCAGAGCTGAACTTCGAGGATTTCATGGCCACTCACACTGGTACAGCGAAGGCTAGGTTTGGCGTGACTCGTGAGGAACATCGAGACTTGTTCACGGTGCCGGATGAGTACGCGTTGGTACATTGTGTCGCCAGAGATCTTCGGATGTCCCGAGGGATTGCCAGTGAATTCCAACGTCTGTTTGGCCAAGTGGACGAGCTGAAGAGACAGGGTGGACGAGTCGGACAGGTGCTGGAGTTACGAAGTGACCAGAGGCGACTCTACTACTTGATTTCGAAGGAGAAGTCCTATCAGAAACCGACGTACCGGACTGTATGGGAGGCACTCCTGGACCTCAGAGAGAAGCTGCTAACCGCAAATGTTTTGAAGCTGGCGATTCCTAAACTAGCTTGCGGACGGGACGGCCTAGATTGGCGGATCATCCGAAACGTGCTAGAAGTCCTCTTCAGGTTCACGGGAATCGAAATTATGGTCTGCAGCTGGAACCCGAGAGGGCCGACAGAACACAGGACCGTGGATTGCTTCTTTTACCAAACATCTGGCTGCAAGAAGGGCGTCCTGTGTCCATTCAGACATGAACGTTTCAGGGACGAAACGGCCTTAAGGAGGGGGCAGTGTACTAGTTCGGCCCTGTACGGCCGGCCATTTACACGACATCTAGAACTCAGACGTCCAGAATCTTTCGAGAATCGATGGTAGCGGCACGCAAGGGTTCTGGGCGTTCACAAGCATCTATAAAAACGGGGCACGGGCAACCTGACGGGCAGTCAGTTACAGTCACAGTCAATAGAGCGCAGCAGTCGAATACGCGAAGTGTGATATAAATTAGTGCAGTGAAGGACCAACATAAATTAGTGTAGTGACTTTAGATAAATTAGACTGTTAAGTATTAGGCTAGGTGTAGTGTACAGGGTGACCTAATAAGAATGGACGCCGGCAATATTTCGGTAACCGTTTATCGTATAACTTTGAGAAAAAAATATTATTAGGTAAATAGGCTAAGTGAAATCGCTGGAAATTATTTTCAAGTTCCGCAAGTAGCCGCTAGGGGGCGTAACTGTTACGGTCAATCAGAAAAACGGCTTTTTCTCAAAAAATATCGAAATAAAGATATATTATAAATTCTACCGTTATGTAGACTGAACAATTCTCGATTTTTTTTGTTAATCATTTTTTGCTTTATCTTGTAAGATGTAATGGTGGGGGAAGGTAATAAAGCTTTTTATTTAAATGGCCGTAACTTTGGCATAGGTTAACAGAATTAAACAAGCTAGGTCTCGTTAGAAAGAGCTGTTCTTACCTAATAATCTTTTGTATAGAAATTGTCCATGTTTATCTTGACTCAGTAGCTACAGGGCGATATTTGACATAATAACAATTATTACGCATTATTACAAAAATTTTAAATGGTATACTATATATCTTTTAACATAGGTATATAGAGGACAAAATTCTTAAAAAGTCAGCGAAAGACTCAACCTCCTAGCTGTTTTCAAACCGGAGATATCAGTAAAACAAGTATTCTGACAAGTGTGCTGTGAGTTTCAGAAACAATTGCCGCCGTGTAGGGATATAGCCTCCGTATAACCGTTTTAGTAATCATTTTATAGATAATACTCAAGTAAAAACACTATAAATCATATTTTGACTTTCTGAAACAACCACCAGGTGGCGTAGTAGGCGCCAATAGCGGCTGTATTCAGTTTTCATAATAGTGGGACTTTTTAAAGAAGCAATCAAAAACAAAATACAGTAAAAAATGTGTTATTGTTTTTATCATTATTAAAGGGCAATTTGAGCTGATCACAAGGTATTATATGAACGATAGCAAAGATAGTAAAAAAAAATCAATGTGAATAGATCTTAAAAATTAAGGCCAATTAACAGCAAAATAACGTAGTACAACTACAATTTTAATAGATAAAATACATAAACCTAAATCATATGCGTATAACATACCCATTTTCAGTGTTACTCTAGATGCCTAAAACTGGCAGGTTTATCTACGCTAGAATGGATGCATAAGTGCATATCTAACACGATAGACGCCATCAAACACTGGCAACACTGATAATAGGTATGGTATGCGCATGTGAATTACGTTTGTGTATCATTTGCTTGTTATCCTTGTTATTATGCCACCTCATTTTGCTTTATTTTGCTGTTAATTGGCCTTAATTTTAAAGATCTATTCACATTGATTTTTTCATAGTATCCTTGCTTGTTGAGTTCATATAACACTTTGTGACCAGCTCAAATTGACTTTTAATAATGACTAAACTAATAATCAATTTTATACTGTATTTTATTTTTGTTTGTTCCTTTTAGAAGTTCCATTATCATGAAAATTGTATACAGCACTTATTGGCGCCTACTACGTCACCTGGTGGTTGTTTCAGAAAGCCAAAATATAATTTTTAGTGTTTTTACTTTAGTATTATCTATAAAATGATTACTAAAACGATTAGACGGAGGCTATGTCCCTATAGGGCGGCAATTGTTTCTAAAACTCACAGCACACTTGTCAGAATACTTGTTTTACTGATATCTCCTCTTTGAAAATAGCTAGGAGGTTGAATCTTTCGCTGACTTTTTAAGAATTTTGTCCTCTATATATCTATGTTATAAGATATATAGCATACCATTTAAAATTTTCGTAATAATGCGTAATAATTGTTATTATGTCAAATATCGCCCTGTAGCTACTAAGTCAAGATAAACTTGGATAATTTTTATGAAACTGATTATTAAGTAAGAACAGCTCTTCCAAACGAGACCTAGCTTGTGAAATTCCGTTAACCTGTACCAAAGTTATGGCCATTTACAGAAAAAGCTTTATTACATTCCCCCACCACTACATCTTTCAAGATAGAGCAAAAAACGATTAACAAAAAAAATCGAGAATTGTTCAGTCTACATAACGGTAGAATTTATAATATAACTTTATTTGGATATTTTTTGAGAAAAAGCCGTTTTTCTGTTTGACCGTAACAGTTACGCCCCCTAGCGGCCACTTGCGGAACTTGAAAATAATTTCCAGCGATTCCTCTTAGCCGATTTACCTAATAATATTTTTTGCTCGAAGTTATACGATTAACGGTTACTGAGATATTGCCGGCGTCCATTCTTATTAGGTCACCCTGTACATAGTTAGTGAAAATAAATTGTGAAAGCCGTACCAAGTGTTTATTTGCCCAATCGGACTAGAGACTTGCTACAGTTGTTTGCTTTTTGGATCAAACATCGGAAGCGTAAATGATACTTCATGTGAAAGTTGTGCAAATTCCTTTTCATTAATTCATAATGATAACCATAGCAGTATATTAATCAATAATAGTTTTTAGGGCTAAAACTAAGGTTTATAATTGTCTCCTCCTATTTGGATTGCTCCTAACGGCGGTAGTGTTGATAAAAAATTCAAATTCTCTTCAGCGCTAGATCAATGACATAACAAAAGCAAATAAAACATCCAAAACGTCCACTCTGAACCACCGAAAGTTATTCAAGGACAAAGGCGAGTAAAACGTCCAAAACACCAGCATAAGCCGGCTTATATCTGCAACATAACAGCTGCATTCTATTCTTCGAGGGGAATTAGCTGGGATTCGTTCACCAAATGGGGCTTTTATGAAATTTTCTTGGACAAAAAGGAACAATGCTGTTAATAAATCCGGTATCTCTGTTCTGCTGGACATTCTCTAGAGCTGACAAATAAAAGCTTTTTGAATGACGTCGTTTTTGCTGTCGCGCTGCTGGAAAATATCTGATAATGGTGTTTAATGGGAACACGAAAAATTTTCAGCAGGAGACAAAAGGACGAAAAATACGAGATGGGACACTGAAAATCACATCAGCTGGTTATATCATTGCCTTGAGTGAAATAGGGAGTCATCCTGATCAAGAACATGTTTTCCAAATTGTCCAATTTTTCAAATTTTCCGAATTTTCCGACTTATCCAAATTTCCCAAATTTATCAAGTTTTCAAAATTTTCCATATTTTCAAAATTTTCTAAATTTTTCAAGTTTTCCAAATTTTCAATTTTACCGAAGTTTTCAAATTTTCCAAATTTTCCAACTTTTCCAAATTTCCCTAATTTTCAAATTTTCAAAATTGTGAAAAATTTCAAATTTTCAAAACCTTTAAAATTTCAATTTTGTAGTTATAAGAGTTATAAGCAAATGATTGCATTACCTGGAGTGAAGATCCAGATCGCGTAATTGAAGCTACTGCCACGACATTTCTAGCTTATGCTGCGTGATCCTTTTTTCAATTAATCAGAAGACCGCGAGTGCAAAGCCTAAATACCAGAGTTAGTAAGAAACTTATTGACGCCTGACCTGGATAGTCCAATAGTTGTGGAATCAATAAATGTATCTTCTGGTGGTCTATTCCAAGCCTTGGACACTCTGGGAACAAATTTGTGGTAGCGGTCCGTTCTTCATGTATGTAGAACGACGCGGTAATCCTGCGGCTACATCCAGCAGGTCTGAGAAGCGGCTTTATTATAGAGGGCAGCCCAGAGCAGCCGAATCCGTTTGAATACGGTAGAAAAATAAGAAATCAACAACTGCACGTCGTGCCGGTGAGTAAGGGGCTGGAACTGGCAGTTTAAGGTTGGGTCACTGCTCTGTATGGTCAAGGTATTACCGGCAGCAGCTCCCCAGATATGAGAGCAATACTCCAGACCAGGTTTTATCTGAGCTTTATACAGCTTGAGAAGATTTGATGGCGAGAAGTACTTTCTGTATATTTATATGAATCTGTATTCCGAAAATATATCTATCTCAATGCGTCAACCAATCAAGTTCGCTACATTGATACGATTTTCCGTTGACCATTTTCCTATTAACGACGCGACGGACGTCCACGAAGCCCGTATTACGAAGACCGTGAACAACTTTAGCCCGTCGCTTCGCGTTGTCGAGTTTTCTAGCATGAGCTAACTTAATTTTACTAACTCGGAGCGAAATCTTATCAAACTCGTCGTCCTGTAAAACAGAAATTAACCTAATATTTCATCCGTCAGTGTTTCATTCGGAGGTCTAGTCCCAGCGGGATGCTCGGTGTGTCCCATTAATTCAGGAGGAAACTCATATAAGGCCGTTCAGACAGATAAGGGCGGAAACGTTGCATAAGAACTCCGAGGTAACGAAGTTTTTCCGTTGTCGTTGAGAGGTGAAGACCTTACAAGTATATACCTCAGAGGATTACGAGGTCGAAAGGTTTGATTCGTTTCTTAAAGACAAATCTTAGATGATATCTAGGATGAGCCTACAGTGCGTGAATGGAAGATTATCTTCTTCTTATTCTTCTATCTTGTAGTCTCCTGAGTAGTGAATGAGAATCCAGCCCTGTCCAGTCTCTGAAATTTTTCAACCATGAGTTTTATTTTCATCCTGGCCCTTTTTTGCCTTTAATTTTGCCCTCTATCATTGTCTTCAGAAGGGCATATGTATTGTCACGTCGCCCTCTTTTTCTTCACCAAAGAATCAAACTGGACGTAACTTTCACCGTTTTACCTCACAACTCAATACAATATCTCTTAACCTTATCTCAACTAGAACTGAACTCAACTGAACTGAACTGGACTACTCCACGCTACCCGTGCCGTCTTATATACGCTTCATCGAACCATCTAGAGAATTTGATGACATTCGAGAATGCCAATCCGTCATTCTAGAAAACTCTACGATTCGATGACGTTTACACTTCAAAGATCTAACCTAACACTTTGACTTTATATCATGCATGACAACTAATACACAATACACGAATACCATAATATATTCTTCCTCCCTTAGCGTTCGGCGTCCTTGACGAACAACTTCGATTCTTGTATCACCACAGACATCAGTATTCTTCGGTTTTCCACTTCCCGTACATAACCTGTAGACCAAGTCATTGAGCCGATTCGTCTCCAAGTAGGGTCCCTCCAAATGATGTTGAAGCTTCGGACATCTACCCTTCTTTCTGTCGTATGTTGTAAGACCATACCAGATCACCTTGTAACTGCGATACCCTTCGCTCAACTTGTGATTCTCATTTTTAGCTCCAGCAGCGTTCTCCTTTCCTAACTCTGCTATCATCCTCTTCAGTTGGGCCTTTTCGTCTCGTCGGCTGTCAACCCTCGACACTCCCTTCTCGTCACTCAGGTTGCTCTCCAGTTCCTCTGTGAGTCTGCTCAGTTTGTCTTCCTGTTCCGCAATCCTGTTCTTCTGCCTACCATTCTCGCTCCTTAGTTGCGCGGCTTGATCAGAGCCCCATGACACGTCCTTGAGCGCAACGTTAAGCTCTGTTCCTATCTTCGCGTTTTCCCTCTCGAGCTGCGCCAATATTTGCTTCAAATCTACATCGCCATTTTGCATCGCTGATGCTTCGTACACACCTTTGCTTGCATTTTCAATGACTTTGTTCGAATTCTTTAGCCTATCGCTATCGCCCTCGCTTTCCATCTGCACAATCTTCTGCTTTATCTCATTATGCCCGTACTTCAACTGTTTCATCCCAGAACTATCAGCCTGTGCTGCAGCCAAAGCGTCTTCCAGCTCCTTTTTCAGTCGAACGTTCTCATCTTCCAAATTCGCCAGTTGCTCTTTCATCTTATTGTCAACGTCTCTTGCTTTATACAAGTCTTCCATGACCTTTCTCACACTATCAAGCGGATCTGACATATATGATTTCATTTTCTTGATCTCTGCTTCATGATGCACCAACCTTTCACTCAACCTTGACTCGTCTTCCTTGACCCCGGTCTTTTTGGCTAGCACAATCGCGTGGTCCAGGATGCGTTCTTAGCCTCCAGCTGGGTGATCTTCAGTGTCAGCATTGTATTTTCCTTAACTTGGTCACATCTGTCCTCCGATTTCTTCAGCTGATCCAAATCCTTCAAGCCCTTGATTTCATTTTTCAAACCTCTCTCTCTCTGTCGCGTTTTTCGTTGAGCTTTCTCAAGGCTGCCTCGCGTTGGTCATTCTTCTTCAAAAGATTCTTTTTGTCCCTTTCAAACTTGCTCTTAATACCCATACATTCTCGTTGCTGAGAGTCAAGCAACTGCTTTAGCCTATCCCGGTCTGCTGTAAGTTCCCTCATGGCTACTCTGTGTTGTCTTGAAGCTTAGCGATGGTTTCCTCGTTCTTCAGCAAATTCTTCGTGTCTCTGTCAAACTGCTCCTTCATTGAGTTTATCGTGCATTGCATAGAGTTCATTTTGCTTGCATATTCATCTGCTTTTTCTACATCCACCTGCATCTTATCAACCTGTGTTCGGCAGCCTACTCTAAGCTGCCCAAATCTCCAGCACGTAAACTTCTCAACTCCTTCGAGGTTTCTGTGAACTGGGTTTCTTTGGAAGGTACCACCTCTTCTTCTTGGTACGAACGATGTGGCCCTGACTTCTACTTCATCGTCTTGTTCTACAGAGCTCACCCTCCGTGTCATTCGCATGGCTTTTGTGGCAGCTTCAATTTCTAGAGCTTTGACCAAAGCGTCTTTTAAGGTACTTGGACTGGATAGTCTTACGATTTGCTAAACGTCCAGGTCCGCAATTTCTTCCACAAACTGAAAACGTATTCCTGTGTTTCGATGGGGCTGTTGACGAATGCTCGTTTAGCTAAGCTTTGGACATATGCAAACGTGGTCAGATCCTCTTTGCTTGCTGTGTCCGGTTGTGCAGTTGACCATGTAATAGGTCTGTTAAGTGTGCGTCTCCAAAGCGTAACTTTAATGCAGACGTTATCTTGCCATAGTCACGTAGATCTGAGGAGCAGAGATTTTTCAAAATAGCTGCTGCAGAGTCTCTGAGCATCGATGTCAGTGCACAAGCTTTCTCTTCATTCGATCAGTTATTCGTACGTGAAATGTTTTCAAATTGCATGTAATGAATGTCCCATGACGATTTGCCATTGTTCAAATAGGGCTTTGCTACTACGCCACTGTGTCTGTCATGTAAAGCGGATGCTACTGCAGTTAAACTACTCTCACCTGTACTAAGCTCTCGCAGCTTCTCCGTGACAATTTCCTTGATACCATCTTCAACTTGCTGCATTCTTTCTTCGACGTGCTTTTGTGATGTCTCTATTGCACTAATACGTTGATCTTGATTTTCCAATGCCTGACTCACGGCTTGCCTCTGCTCCTCCAGTCTAGTCATTACCAGTTCCTGCCCACGTTTCAAATCTGCGACTGCCTCATCTTGGTGGTACTTTAACTTCTCTTCTAGGTTCACGACTGCCTCGTCCTGGTGTTGCTTTAGTTTCTCTTCTAGGTTCACGGCTGCCTCGCCCTGGTGTTGCTTTAGCTTTTCTTCTAGGTTCATGACTGTCTCGTCCTGATGTTGCTTTAGCTTTTCTTCTAGGTTCACGACGGTTGCTTGCATAACGGCTGCCTGACTGTCTAAGCTGGTTCTCATTTCGGCTGTTTGTACTACGCTGTTTTCATTTCTGCCTTCATTTCTTGTATCATAGCAATCAAGGCATTCAATTCGGAAGCTATAGCTCTAATAACTGGCATGGTAACACTGCACTCACTTCTTGTTTTCCTTTCCTGGTTTGATTCGATGGATGATCCCACTTCTAACACCAATTGTCACGACGGCCTCTTTTTCTTCACCAAAAAATCAAACTGGACGTAACTTTCACCGTTTTACTCAATACAATATCTCTTAACCTTATCTCAACTAGAACTTAACTCAACTGAACTGAGCTGAACTACTCCACGCTACCCGTGCCGCCTTATATACACTTCATCGAACCATCCTCGTTCATTCGCTTCTATATTTGTAACGCGGCTTGTCCAAGGTATTCTTACCGTTCGGCGGTACACCCCCATCTCAAGAGCCTCGTCCATGCTTCGACTCATACAGAAGCACCAAGAAAACATAGAACTTCACGAAACTATATCTTGTTTGGGGATTCAGACATCTATCGCTTAGCAGTCTCCGCATTTTCAACAATGTTGTCTGAAGATTATAAGTTCATAAAAACACATTTCTGAAGTCTTTTATTGGAACGTGGTGATCATTTTGATAATTCTTAGTAATAATAATTGATAAATTGATCTTAGATGTTATACCTTTCGGGTTAGTTTGTACGTCGTCTTCAGTAACTTACAAATTCTGTCTGTTACCCGGGACACATAAGGTAGAACATTTTTCTATTGGTTGTAGTTGGGGCTGACTACTCTACCAGCTCACATCGATCCGGTCACTTTTATTTCTGAGTAGCCATCACCTTCATAGCATTTTTTATATGTTCAAACTCGGTCCTCAGTTCGATAGGTTCACACACACTTCTTATCCATTCTGCCAGAGTATCTCTAGATTAATCATAAAATTTCTTTTAATCTTTTGCCAATTTTTCAAGTTCTAGCATGTACAGAAACATTTGAATTTTGAAATCAACAATGATATCAAATATAGCAGTTCATAATTTTTTGAATTTAGGGCTTGTGATTACATTCAAAGACGAATTTAACCACTTATTCGTAGGAACTCATCCAGGAAAGGACCAAAAAGCCATTAGCGCATGACGCACACTACTAAAGATAAAAACATAGTGGTGTGGTTCACCGCGCTATAGGGTGCACTGTTCGCTGCACGGGAGTCTCAAAAGAACGTCAAACTGTTTTGCCTTTACCTTACCTTCTTTACTGCCGAGCTTTATTACATTTTTCAATCGCAAACCAGGAAATTGCTCTCTAAAATTGCAAATTTCCTTATAAATATCTGGAGGATTTAATTAACCCAGGTAAGAAATAATAAGAAAATTATTCGTTCAAAGTTTCGAAGGCTCTGTGGTGCTTTACGATATTTTTACGTCAGTAATAAAGTGCAGGCATTAAATAGGGCTACAAAGTCCCGAAAGAAGAGGTGAAAATAAATGAGTTAGCTGCAGTGGCGCAACCACAGCCTTCTATTCCCACTCTAACAGGCGGATGTATTGTAGAAGGTATTGTGAAACGGTTTGTTTTTTGTTTTGTCTGTATGCCAGGTAATCGTTGGTCTATCTAAGGTAGTGAAGCAAAGTGAATTAAATTTTAACCATTTTCCTTAAATATATATAGAGTTTCAAATCTGATAGACTGACTGTCCATTTGGAGCAAATTCCTATTTATGAATAATAATCGCAATGATAAGAACTAACCAAGTGAACCATATCAAAGCAATATGAAAATTAGGTGACAATCTGGCAATAAAAAGATTATCTATCTTGTACATTAGCGCAGAACATGTCTGGGGAACAGACAAGGTCATCTCCCTTTATCTGTATCGCACGAAAGGATTGAGTAAATATCAATCTAAGTGCTATTGAATTTTATAAACTAGTACTCCTTGGACTGTTCTTGAGAATTACCGAACTTCTGATAATATGAGCTGCTGTGTTCGCGAAACATCAAGCAACAAAGCACAGCGAAGCCTATCGACTACTCCCAAACAACCTAAGCATCACTAGTTAATCGCATGAAGGCAGCGAAAGCCTTGCAGTATACATTAACTGTGCTCTTTCGTTTTCAGATCCACCTAGGGTGGTAAGTACAGGTCGCGAGCGGGTAAAGACGGCAACACTCTTCTCCCCAGCGACGTTTGAATGTATGGGTGAAGGCAATCCCGTACCCACCTATCAGTGGTTTCAGAAGCGACCGGCACCCTCTGACGTCATCATCGAGCGAGGAAGGGATGCCAGACTGCACATCTCTAATGTCACCTATGACTTCCAAGGAGAGTATCGGTGCAAGGTGACTAACGTCATCAGAGGGGAAGAAAGGTCGGATATCAGTGAACCTGTCATATTGCAAGTGCACGGTGAGTAAATAGAATTCGATCTCGAATTCCAGAATTAATATAGTTCACGTTTTCCTATGCGTGAATGAGGCTGTCAGTATCAAAAGGCTGTTCAAGATCTTCAGGAAGGAATTCCAGTTAGTACGGGAAAAATTAAAATCGTATCGTCAACTCAGATGCAGCTATGTATAGATAAGGCAGTTAGTATCAATGTATAGTATTCTGCTCAGGATATTCAATAAGGGATGCGAGTTAGTGCGAGAAAAATTAAAATCTTGCCTGAAAGCAAGGGAAAATCTAACTATCCATGTCGAGGCTGTCAGTATCAATGTATAAAAGGCTGCTCAGTGTAATCAGTTAATGACGCGAATTAGCGCGAGTAAATTAAAATCTTATTAGAAGGTGAACGAAGATCCAACATACATGATTGCCTCATATTTTGCAACATATGGAAGAAGATGATGTTAATTCAGAAGGTCGAGCTCCAAAAGAATTCGCAGAAAAATTACAAAAGTTGGCACTGGATTTGTACTGCTTTGCAAGGCCAACTGAATAATATGAATAATAGGGTACTTGCAGAGGTCGTGAAATCGTCTCGGGAATATACATAGCGTAAAGAAAACCATATCAAGAAGCAGTAGGAAACAAAAAACATGATTTTACTGACGTCCAAAAAAAGATATTTGTAAAATAAAATAAGGATATATTCAAATTTTTCCATGTGACTTAAAACAAGGGCTGACGTCACAGGTGTCTTATCGATATCGACAATCGATACTGCTACTGCGCAGGTCAGGGAGATTCAACTGCAAACTAGAGATGATCTGAAATCTTTAACAATGCGACTCAGTTTATTGATACTTAAACATATTTGAAACAGGCAATTAACCCACTAGCATTTCCGTTGCAATACATTTTTACATCTGATAGGTATCACAGTTCATACTGTTTGTGACTGAGATTCGCAACTAATCGAAGCCATCATTTTATTTCAGCGCATTCCATTATGAATGAATCCAAAGATAAAATCTAATCAAGCCCATCCCTACAAAGTGAATTAGTAATCTAGCCTAACTTTTATTCTTTTGACTTTTGTGCTTTTGTGTGTGACTGTGTTTTGTGGTTATAATGATCAATGTCAGAATATTAGGTTAGCACTGGCTATCGACATCGAATATCAATACTTTACATCCCATCACTATAGGATATCACTGACGTCAGAGGTTGCTTGCGCGGCATCTTGCGGCATTTGAAATAATTTTTGGAATATCTCTCACAGTCGATTTCAAAAAACCAAACAAATGGTTTTGTCATGGTTACTAGGCTCTAAGGAACGCGTAAACGACATAATATTTTTTTCTGCAAGTAACCTGGGGTTTGCACAAAAATAAGTACCAATAACAACAAGTATGATGTTAGGGTAGCGTACTTGATTGGAGTATATGTATATTTAAGCGAACGTTAAATTTTTCAAATTTTCTACATACTTGGTATAATAATAGTTCTCCTATACTAAATTGTAGGAAAACAAGGCATTTCCTATGGAGTTGTATATAGATATTTCAGCAGGCGGTGCCGTTTTCTATACTTCTTTATGCCTCCTGGCAGTCTGTTCGCTGAGATATATTGCGCTATTATTTTTACGTGTATACCTTCGTATTTTTGTTTTTTAATAGCGAGGGATTGCAGTTAGGTGTGCCTGACGGTCTCATGAAATGTTTCCGGGAATATACCTGAAGCACTCAGAAATATAGGAAACGTATACCTGGAATGTTATTTCCATTCTCATATTATTTTCTACATAGACAACGTCACTTTGACAATTTTCCATTTGGTTCACTTTGTTGATCTACTACTACTTTTGTAGCAGGTGACAGAAAGGTTCTGCCGGTGCTCCATGTGGTACCCGAAGGCAACGCAAACCAAGGAAATCGCTGCTGAACAGCAGTAGATTTCTTGGTGGGACGCGAAGGCGCGTCCGCTTGGCCACCAGAGAGCGCGGGTTCTATACGCTGCTGCGTATGAAAGTCGATATACGAGGGTTGCTCTATACCTCCGTCAATCCACCAGAACGCAGACAGCTGTTTCACGCTTATTAGCGATCACCAGTGCGCCATAAGTCGATTGACGGAAATAGAGAGCATCAATTCTTTCATGTCTACCAGACATGTGAAGCATGTTGTAGCAGGTGACAGAAAGGCTCTGCCGGTGTGCCATCTAGTACCCGAAGGTAACGGCAAACCAAGGAAATCGCTGCTGAACAGCAGTAGATTTCTTGGTGGGACGCCAAGGTGCGTCTGCTTGGTCACCAGAGACCGCTACGCTACTGCGTATAAAAGCCGATATACGAGAGTTGCTCTATACCTCCATCAAGCCACCAGTACGCAGACAGCTGTTTCACGCTTATTAGCGATCATCAGTGCGCCATAGGTCGATTGACGGAAATAGAGAGCATCAATTCTTTCATGTCTACCAGACATGTGGAGCATGTTGTAGCAGGTGACAGAAAGGTTCTGCCGGTTGATCTGCTACTACTTTTGTTCGTCTAACATATTTTTGATTAACGACTCTTCGCTAGACCATAAATAAAACCACGTCTGTTGAAATGAACGGTTCCGTTCATTCAAAGTTAGTAAACCGTTCAAACAATAATTTGGATGTGTGAAATATGGGCCGATTTTATTAAAATGCAGATTTGATTGAACCATTGACAAGTTTTGTTTTAATTCATCTAACATTGTTGAAAATAGCACATAAATCAAAATGTTGTACTCAAAAATTGTTTAGACAATGGAAGTCCGAAATAGACCTGAAGCCTATTCAATATTTCACTCCAAACATTTTGGAACGCAGCAACGTCGATATTTCTACAAATATTCGCTATGCTCTGCTGTATGTCCAGTATTAAAGTAGGTTCAGTTTCTTACAGTTTTTGCTTCAAATAGACCCATAATAAAATCTTTTCATCTTCTCAACACAGGCATTTTAAAAAAGGTTTTGACGAACTAGAGCAGCCCATTCAAGAATATTCATCTGTCAAAGTTCTCCGAAAATTATTATTGATTTCTCTTGAAGTTTACCTCAAAAGGGGAAAAATGACATGCTTTATATACAATCAACAATTATGGACCATCTGGCATCTTTTTCAACTCCCATTTTCCATTCTAAATGTGTAAAGACTTGCATTTTCTTATAACAAGAAGTTCAGCAATTGCTAAGATCAACCAATCAGATTCCACAAAACCGGTATATTTGATCACTGGATTGTTGGTGTATCAAACGATAATGATGACAAGAAATTCAGATTACTGCATTATTTTTATAAAAAAATAATCTACTATACATAATAATTATAAATACCTGCAATACACCTTTGTATTATAGTGCAATATACCTTTGTATCACGGTGAAGAAGGGTAAAACTAACATTCCACAAAGCTAAAAGTATGCATTTCTGGCTGCCTATCCCTCTTAACAGCAAAGTTCGCGGGCTGGCAAAAGTATAACCTTATTTTGTGTAAACTAGAAACCTGTTGTATAGTCAGAAAGTCAATCCGGTGCTTTATATACTTTTCAGAGAAAGGGGGAACTATAAAGTAGGATTTTTATTCATACGCACGCCCTATAATGTGTTTCTGCGCTACGGTGCCTTTTACCTAGTGCCTTCACACGCTCTGTGAATATTTCTATAAGAAGATGGAAGTTTCTTCATAAAAGTATGTATTTGTCTATAATCAATCTGACTGCAATTGCAATTAGTAATTATACAATAAATATAAGGTAAACATTAAAAATCGGGCATTAATTTGCAAATCAATACCTTTGTTCTAATTTTCTGCTATGATTTTGATCCATGAATCCTAAAATATTTTTGAAAAAAGTGTCCTCCAGCTTTGGCGTTTTGTTTCTGGTATTGATAAAATACTATTGGATGATACTTATTAACATAGCCCTCAATACCCAATAGAAGGCTTTTGCTAATGAACGTCCAATAGAAAAGCTTGCATGTTGCTAAAATCGGGCCTAGATGTGTCAAATCTAGTGAACGAGCTGGCCATTCCTTAGAAGCTCGGCGGCTTATCTAACGACCGGGGAAAGTATTATCCAGTAGTGTCAGATTTTGAGTTTTGAGAGAGTCTAGTTAGTGTAGTTCTGTTTTGGTTGTCCTTGGACGGCCTTAATCACTGATAGACTTAGACATTCCTTAATATGTTGTATTTTTATCTGGAGGCAACGTTTTCTACTGACACTTATTAGTGTCCATGTCACATCCTGCTACTGACCTTGAGTGCCATAGACGTAGTTAGGTGGGAGCTTGAGGGGCTAAGCCCCCCGAAGAATGAAATTAGCCCCCCAAAAATCCAAGAAAAATTCGTTTTGTTAAGTTTTGTACCTTGGGCAGTCCTCATATCCAGGGACTTAAGCCCCCCCAGATTCGAGGACTTAACTACGCCTATGTTGAGAGCGTACAAATGCTGAAGGATTCATTAGGCACTAAGCTGTTGTGAGTTTGACATCTTGTCACACATTGACAAATGCCTGGTTTATTTATGCCCACCTCCCTCCCCCCCTGGGCAATACTGTGGACCTACTTGTTTGAATCCAGGCAGTCATTAATTATATTCAAGCGTCTATAATATTTTGCGATACTATGGTTTATTCTCGCCGCTTAATTTATAAAGGTAAACAAATTAAAATAATGCCTATTAAATGAAGCAAATCTTACGTAGGCGTCAGAGGCGTAAACTTCTAGATCTGTTTGTAAATACTGTAGTTTGAGATTGAATGCTGAATGCTTAGTGCTTTACGTGTTTAAATGTATTTTTTAATGACTCTGTAGAGATAGCAGAGACCTGCCGTTTTTGTGATCATCAATATATTTGAGCTACTACTATACAGGGTGGGCCAATAGTGCGTGGACGGAGGATTGTGGGCTTACTGAAAAATATTCCAAAAAACTCTCACTTGATCATAGTAGGAACCCTTGAGGGCTATTTCGTAAAAATATTTTCACTTAAATTCTGACGTTTATACAGGGTGATTCATATCTAACTTACATTTTTTTTAATAGAACCTCCTATATATTATTACATATTTGGATTCCTTGGTCAATTCCAGTGTGACTTTATGTATCACATATGGAACTTTAAATGAACCGTTTAGGCGCAAATCACCATTTTTGGTATAAGTAGGTATCAGAAAAAAGTTGAATATCGCAGCGATTATAAAACTTAGAGGGCCCTGACTTTGCAGTACGACTAAGCATGAAATGCGTCACCTTAAGTCAGACGGCTAAATTTGAATTCTTTTTGTACTTGAAGAAATCAGAGGATAAATTAAGAAAACTTCAATCACAGATAACTTGGTTTTTTCAAATGGGAATGCCTATTTTGGTTTAAAGAATCAAATGTAAACTTTGATTACCTTTCTAACGATATTGCATTCTTGATATCAATCTTTTTTGGTTTTCATTTTATTTCAAATTTTCAGTCAAATCGGCGTTTTTCAATTTTCCTGCATGCAAGCAACCTAGCAGGCCATGAAAAATAAACAAAAGCTCGTTAATATGGAAGAAAGCAACTAACTTAGTAGAAAGATGCAAACTAACCTGAGCAACGAGGCAAGATTATCAAAATTCCTTACAACATATTAGCTCTAACCAGAAACAATAGTGGTAACAAGAACGCTCATTTTTTACAGCCTACTAGTTATTATCCAATTTCCAAAGTCAGTAAAAAAATATTTAATCAAAGGAAAACTACTAGTGATTGTTGCTGGCAGTAGAATATCTATGTCTTCTGAATAAATTATCACATTTAATGCTATGAAAAAGTAGCCATTTCCATAAGTCAAAAGTTATGATACCTCTGACTGGAACCCTTCAAATTCTTCTTCTACTTATTAGAAAAATCGTGGAAAATGAAACTTGATTTGCAGTCTGTTCGAATTGTAAAACATAATTTAGTTTGTAGAAAACTACATGAAATAATCGCAATTACAACATAGCGTAATTAAAAAATTCTAGCAGTTATTTCAATAGATGTTCAGAATGCTCCAATTGGAGATATTTTCACTTTTGACTTAACTAAACGGAAATGACTAATTTTTTTTATCCCATTAAATGTGAAATTTTATTCTAAACATGTTAGACTGTAAGCAAAAATCGCTGGTAGCTTTCCTTTTGTTTCAAAATTTTTAATCGTTTTGGAAAGTTGTAAAGCTCTAGTAGATCTCAATAGCTAGTAGGCTGTGAAAAACAAACACTTCTGTCATACCCCAGCTACTCATTGACATTAGATATCTTGCCGCTGCTGTATCCGGTTAGAGCTAATATGTTTTAAGAAATTTTCATAATCTTGCCTCGTTGTTCTAGTTAGTTTGCATCTTTCTACTAAGTTAGTTGGTTTCTTCCATATTAACGAGCTTTTGTTTATTTTTCATGGCCTGCTAGGTTGCTTGCACGCAGGAAAACTGAAAAACACCGATTTGACTAACAATTTGAAATAAAATGAAAACCAAGAAAGATTGATATCAAGAACGCTATATCGTTAGGAAGGTAGTCAAATTTTACATTTCATTCTTTAAACCAAAATAGGCATTCCCATTTGAAAAAATCAAGTTATCTGTGATTGAAGTTTCCTTAATTAATCTATCGATTTCTCCAAGTACAAAAAGAATTCAAATTTAGCCGGCTGACCTTAGGTGGCGCATTTCATGCTTAGTCGTACCGGAAAGTCACGGTTCTAAGGTTTATAATCGCTGCGATATTCAATTTTTTTCTGATACCTACTTATACCAAAAATGGTGATTTGCGCCTAAACGGTCCGTTTAAAGTTCCATGTGTGATACATAAAGTCACACTAGAATTGACCAAGGAATCCAAATATGCAATGATATATAGGGGGTTCCATTCAAAAAAATGTAAGTTTGATATGAATCACCCTGTATAAACCTCAGAATTTAAGTGAACATATTTTTAGGTTATAGCCCTCAAGGGTGCCTACCACGGTCAAGTGACAGATTTTTGAAATATATTTCAGTAAGCCCACAATCCTCCGTCCACGCACTATTGGCCCACCCTGTATTGGCATGTGCCATATTCAACAAGGACGAAAAAATACTATCATTAAAGGAAACATATAGGTGCATCCTAATCACAAAAAAATATTGTATTTTTCTTAATGACCAAATGTGTAAACTTGAAGGTATCACAACTCGGCAGACACTTAAAATTCTTGTTCAAAACTTTTTCCGATAACTTTTTACATAGTAATTGGCAGTTTTCGCTTTTCTGCAACCCTGTATAGAAGCATTTCATACAGAATGGATAATGTACCCCGACATGAAATGTGACGCTGTCACCATTATCCACTCACTAATAGTGGTCATGGCAAATATTATAAGGCTGATCAGTGATCAATACTGGAACCAACAAGCAGGTATTTGAGTCCATGATACAGGATCAACAAATAATGATGTTGATAGCTAGACAAGGGTGTACTTTGTCGCCGATGTTATGTAACCTATACGTCGAGAGATAATTTGCTGAAGCAACCTCGGATAGACCTATCGGCATTAAAATCAACGGACTTCCAATCAAAGATATCCGATATGCAGATGACACTGTCATACTAGCAGATAATGTGAATGATCAAATTCTACTAAAGGCTGGCTTCTCAAAGTGTCAGATAGGTGGCTGCCAGTTAGCGTTTTTATGGATATTAACTGTCAGATAAGGTTTACATGAATTCGTAAATTTAGCCTTCAATTATTTGAACAATTCGTCTAACAGTTAACTCCCAGATAAATATTTAACTGGTCATTGAGAAACCGTACCTAAGTCGTGTTAATGAGGAGAGCCAAAGGATGGGTCTATAGATAACACTAACAAAATCAAGTTCATTGTTTGTTAGCACAAACCATATCCCAAACACACGAATACACCTGAATGGAGAGGACATCGAACTGGTCAGCAAATTTAAATATTTAGGATCATGATCAACGAAAGACCAGACCAGGAAATAAGACGCAGAATTAAACAAGCTAGGATAACAAAAAAAAATAAAAACTTGAACTTCAGTCTCAGATACAGCATGATGAAATGTTATTTCCAGTCTACTCTATTGAACACGATGAAAGCATTAACACTAAAGGCAGAAATAATAAATAAGATCAAAAAGTTCGGAATGTGAACTCAGTGATGAACGCTGAGAGGGTCCTGGGCCAATTATGCGAGAAATTAGAACGTTCTCCAGAGTTCCGGTTCAGCAGAACGAAAAATTTTAAGGTTATAATTAGGATGAAAATAGCTTACTATGACATTTATATAATGCGTGTGGAACGCTACGAATTCATGCGTCTCCTCCATCAAAGTAAGATCATGTAAGAGGGAGAAGAGACACTGGAAGGAAAAAGCTATCCTGGCTGAGAAACACTGGACAGGAATGAGAGACTTCCAAGAATTACAGAGGGCTGCAATTAACAGCAGCACTTGATGATAGAAAATATGGACGCCTACACAGGAATTTGTATGGTACCCTAGGAAGAAGAAAATAATCCATGTTAGCAGCGAAATTTAAAACGCATGCTGCTATGAAGATCTCGGTGAAAAATGTTTAGTGAATTATACCGAATGAAATACAGATACCCTATGGAGATACTTTAATTAGGAAAAAACGTTCATTTAACAGGCGAAATGGCTCGTTGCGGCTTTCTCAAAACTTCGGAAAGCTGTATAACCACAATTTACCGAATATTGGTACAATATATCAAGGAGAAGGTAAAATTAAAAAAGTTTTATGGAATACGCGACTTAATTAATTTTCTTATAATCCACATGCCTCCTCAAAATGAATTTTTTCATAAAGCTTGCGCCATATTTTCCCAATATTATACTAAGGAATTACTGTTTCTACCTTCAACATTCGAAGGTCTGCCATAACAAAGCCTCTCTTGCCAATATACTTGCCGTTGCTGGTTTATTTGTATCTAATTTGAGTTTTTTACAAATAAAGTAATTTCTTCAAAGGTCAAGTCATTTTGCAGTTAAAAATTGTTCCAAACTCGGAAAGCACGAAAAATGTGTCACCTGTAACTGTAAAAAAACAAAAACCTGAGTGGTGCCACCAGAGGTTCCATATACATACAGGGGTCAATAGTGAGTGGCGGAAAGTTGTGGGCTCACTAAAACATACTTCGAAAATCACTTGGCCATGGTAGGATGCCTTCAGTGATATAACGTTGAAAAGTTTTCACTTAAATTTTGACGCCCTGTATATTACTGCATATTTAGATACCTTGGTTCCTACTGTGATTTCATGTATCATGTATGGGACACTAAACGAATCGTTAAGGTGGAAATCACCATTTTTGGTATAAGTAGATATCAGAAAAAAATTGAACGTCGCAGAAATTATAAAACTTAGGAAGCTGACACGTGAGATGCGAGTAAGCTTGAAATGCGTCACCTTAGGTCAGGTCTAATTAGAATTCTTTTTCAACTTGGAGAAATTAGTAGATTTTTTAAGGAAACTTCAATCACAGGTAACTTGATTTTTTTAAATTAGGCAATTTCTCAAAGATTCTCCTTCTCCTAAATACGCTCGGTTTTCACACAGTACGACATTATTGAGGTTATGAAACCTAAACCTAAATTATGCATCACGTCTATAAAATTATATCAATGACCTGATCTACTTTTAGGCCAATCCACATGTATTATTTACAAAAAAGCCCAATTTTGTTATGGTGTGAATTTGATAGGTTTCAAATCATTATTCCTAAAATAAAGAAAAATGAAGTTACTCCACTGATAATATCGCAAACTGAATGCCTACACCTTTCCCTTTGAACTTACTGTATTTGCTGTTTGAGCCAATCTAGACGTGTTATTCGCACAAAAACCCCTTATTTTGTCGCTGTTTCTATTTTCTAGGTTTCAGAGGGCCTATTTCACGGTGTAATCCGACGGCTTTTCCATCGACTGTATTCACCAGTAATTTATGCAACCCGACGTTCGTGTGCGGTTTCCTACCGACGCCCGGCTTTACCTTTATTCCCAAATTGGATACCAATGTGCAAATGGAAAACCTTCAATCCCTTTCAGTGCTCTCTATTTTCGTATTTGGCGTTTCATATTATAGAGCGGCTTGTTGGGTAAAAAAAATGGAATTTCATGTAGGTGCTCCAATTCAACTGTCGAGCCCACTGTTTGTAGGCATTAACAGTCTATTCCGAAGTAGTAGAAAAAAATTTGTATAGACATTCTTACTCATTGCTCGTATGTACAGAGTGCGTCTTAAGTATGTAATACCTCAATTACCTCGGAAATTGTTTGCAAGACTTTCATAAATCTTTGGGTAGAGAGGTTTTTATAATACGGCCAATCTTATGATGGTATTCACAATGCTGTTAGCTAACTAGAATTCAACGCTTGGCTTGTGTTAGTATAACAAGTGCAGTACGCACGACTCCGTTGAGCACGCTAGAAGCACTGCTGAATCTCCCTCCACTCAAATTGGTAGCTCAAGGGAAGGCAAGAGGCAAGGGCGTCTGCGTTCCGATTGTGGAGTTAGGGCAGTGCGTTCTGTGTGAATCTTGTCGGGGGATATTCTGCCATCCTCTCGGAACTGCAAAGGGATGACATTATATGAGGAGTGATATAATTTCTCCTACATATCGCTTTGACTGCTAATTTACGTTCAAGTATCCTACAAAGAAAGAGTGGGGGCCACGCGGCAGGCGGTCTTTTGAGGGGAGAGGGCCAGTCTGGTAACGGACGGTTCACTTACCGACGAAGGCTGCGGTGCTGGGGTCTATGGGCCAAAAACACAGCTCCCCCTCTCTCTATCAAATGATCCTATTAAATACAATCCTCTGTAATTCTAGGAAGTCCCTTATTCTTGTTCAGTGACGGATGTTTCTCAGCCAGGACAGCTTTTTTCTTTTAATTTCTCTTCTCCTTCCTTCGATCTTTCTTTGAAGGGTGAGACGTAGGAGATGATAGCGTTCCCCATGCAGAATATATGTCCTAGATAAGCTATCTTCGTCTTCATTATAACCTCACACCACGGTATTCCAAGCAGAGATATGTGCCAATTTAGCTTGTAGTCTTTCGTATTCACGAAACTCAGGGGCCAGGGGCCTAGCAGGCGAATCACCATCTGCTCTGACAGCTAAGTAGCATTAAAAGCATCAAGTGCTTGTAGGTTTACATCAAAGCTCGTTCTGTAATGTAGAAAGGTGTTGGATGACATATCGGCAACACATCAGGTGTCACTTATGTGGGTGCCGAGTCATGGTGGAGTTAATTGGTGGCAATGAAATGGTGGACGTGTTCGCAAGGCGGGTGTCGAGGAATAACTTTCTGGGTCGTGAGCTAGCTTTGGAGCTGGTAGTAGGTACCATTAGAAGGAAAACAGAGGTGTGGTTGTAAAATCGGTAGCATCTTATGAGATGGAGAGGAATCCCTGGACATCTCCTTCAAGCTATGTTTGAGGACCTCTGGTCAAGGTGGAGCAGTTATGTCTCTCACTGGACGGAAGCCGACTAAGGTTACTATTTAGTTTGCAAACCGGCCATAACTGTTGTGGCGGGGAGGAAGAGTCTTCGGCACATATTCGATGTCGCTCTGAAGCCCGTGAGTATCACTGGGCAGACTATACTCAGTTCAAGGGTTCTTGAACCTGAGGATATAAGTAGGACAGGGCCCAAGGCCATCTTCTTATTGTTAACTAGGGTAAGGAGAGGTGCAAAAGGTTACTGGTGGTTCTGGCCACCAGAAAGCCTCTCTCCCTATATCATCCATTCATTCATTCATGTTGAAATGCTTACAGTATTTTCGAAAAAATAATAAAATTTGTTATTTCAGACGGATCACCCTGTATATTATGCAAAGTGCAAAGTCCTATTTTTTTGATAAGTAAATATCCAAAAAAATGAATATCGCTGCGGTTATAAAACTAAGAAGGCTGTGACTTTGCCGTCCGGCTAAGCATAAGATGCCGCAGCTTAAGTTACACGGACAAATTTGTGTGACTTTTGTACTTGAAGGAAATTAATTTGGAAAATTTCAATCGGAGATGACTTGATTTTTTTATAAATTTTATAATCGCTGCGATATTGATCTTTTTTCTGATATCTACTTACATATACCAAAAATGATGATTTGCACCAAAATGGTTTGTTTTAATTACCGATGTGTAACATAAAAGTGGTAAATCTGGCAACACTGCTAATAGAATATTTGAATTCTGCATGTTCGAAAACCTGCAGGTATTTATTTTATCGTTCTAGCTGTGCAATTTTTGGAGATATTTAAGCGTTCCTGTAGCTTTTGCTGACCTGGAATTCGAAATAGATAGTATGAGCAAGGAAAATGGTTTTATTATTTTAGGGACACCGGTTAAAACTTCTCCACGCCGTAAACCATTAGTAGGGAGCACTTCTATGTTAAATAAAATATACAGTGCGTTCTATTAATAAAAATCGGGGATATATTTGTTTGAAATTTTGGAAAAATAATTTATAACTTGGCAACGTCGCAAACACGAAATAAATATTACAAGGCGAGATAGGGTATTAGTAAATACTTCGATTTGAGATAAAGCATACACGGTGCTACATTAAAAAAAACAAAGTAAAATGACTTTCAAGTTGCCGTAATTCAAAATTCTGCCAAAACACCCTGTAGATGCACAGAGTTAGTAACATCCAAACTAAAATTGATTTAATATATAAGTAACTCGTTGTATAATATTATTGAGCAATGTTAAAGGAATATATCAATATGCACCTATTACTTGCGACCTTGCAAATCCGGAAATTAACAGGTAATAAATTATAACTTGGTTACGTCACAACCGGCCCCAGAAATATTTTAGGGTTAAGTAGAGTTCAATGATAGAAAATAGAAAAATTAAAAAAAGTTATAGTTCTCTATAAAAAAATGAAGTTGGTCACTATCCTACTTTCCCCCAACACCGTGTATGTTTTAAAATATTTTTATTATATGCATTTCAAGTAACCAAATAACTTTTGCATTTGACGTTTTCTTCTATCAGGTATAACTTGCGATCTATCGAAGAATTACACACTAAATGGACACCCTGTATGGGAAGTTTAATTTTTTTGGTAGTTACTGCTTCTACAGATTTCAGTTCATCTGCGACATATGCAAGGGATGTCGCCCATTAGAAAAGACGCAACACTACAAAAACACTGCACAGAAGCTAAGTCGACAATCACTGCCGACAACCCTAGGTGACACTCTCATGGTAGACAGTATATGGAAAAAAAACTGATATCAATATCTTATTGTATACGAATCAGTCGAGATTTTTATGTTTTTATGTTTCATAACCATCACATTTATTTTCCTCTCCGCCGCTGAATCGAGGGCTCTGTTTTATGTCTCTAGATAGAATTCGCCTCAAGATGTATCGCGCTATTACCTTTATGGCTGTATGCATATATACGTACAGGAATTGCTGTTGTCTAATACGGCGAAATTGCATATTTCAGGTACGCCGATCCGACGCATTCTCAGATATGCAGAGTTTATTGTAATGCTGTACGGGGTGTCTCACGTTTACCAAATTAAGAAAAGTTATAGCTTAGTTTGGAACTAACAGATAGATAGATATACCTTATTTTCTTAGACTTCCTATTACTGAAAAGCTACAAACAAAACAGGATGCGCTCTATTGCTCCATTAAGATGAAACTTCGTGTTTTGTATAGTTTGACGGTGCTGATTGGATTTCCAGTCGCGGTTTTAAGTTTTAGTCTCGTTTGACGACAATAAAAAAATTCAGGTTTGCCTAAAAATGGAAAACCTCAACTTTGCTTTCTATTAAGATTAACTTTCGTGTTTCGGATAATCTTCGGTCACAGTTTCGAGTTTCAGTCTCGTTTGATGAAAATCAAGAATTTCAGGTCTATCAGATTCTCAGGTCTGCGTAAGAAACCGAAAAACCTTTATTTGGCTTTCTATTAAAACCACTCTTCGTGTTTTGGATAATTTGAGTGTTCTTATTAAAAATTTGGACACTTAAGAAGGCAGAAATGGATAGACTGGAGGCTTTCGAAAGATGGTGTTATAGAAGAATGCTGAGGATCTCTTGGACTGATAGGGTCTCAAACGTGCAACTACGGCAGAGAATCCAAAATGAGGAAGAAATCATTAACACCCTCAAAACAAAAAAACTAGAGTACCTTGGTCATGTTATAAGAGGACCCAAATACACTCTACTGCAAAACATTATGGAAGGGAAGATTAAGGGCAAGAGAAGCCAAGGAAGAAGAAGAACCTCTTGGCTGAAAAACTTGAGGGATCTAATCAACTATTTAGAACAGCGGCAAACAAAGTTAGAATTGCCATGATAATATCCAACCTCCGCTAGGAGATGGAACTTGAAGAAGAAGAAGATTAAAAATTTGGCAGATATATTTATCGATAGACTAAGTGATGTCCTTGAATTTCTGTATAAACCTTATATTAATATTATTGTATGTGGAGACTTTAATTTAGATTCTCTAAAAAGCGCAACTCACATTTCCTTTTACAATTTACTAAGCTGTTATCATTGCAGACCTTTAGTAGGTTGGCCTACACGAGTAACTGCTACAACATCCACCATTATCGATCAAGTTTTCATTAATTTTGAAAGCAATGGCTGTTGTTGCGTCTTGGATAATAATATATCTGACCGTAGAACTATTTTAACAGAATTAGACTTAAATGTAACTACAAATAATAACAAAACTTCATTTAATCGCTCTTTTAGTGGTGAAAATATCAAGACATTTGGACATTATTTGGAGGCGGAGGATTGGTTGCAGGTTTTTAGTTCTTCTGACTTCCAACAAGCATTCCAAAGTTTTTATGGTAGTCTTTTGCACTATTTTGAAATCAGCTTTCCAAAGCGTAAGGGTTGTGTCAAACCTGGTAAGAAAAACTGGATCAATAACAATGTTATCAAATCAAGCAGATATTTGAAGGATTTATTTCTTATGAAAAATAACTACCCAGAATTACTACCCGCCTATGGAGAAGCCAAAAAGAAACATGGCGATCTCGGTAAAAGGACAAAAAAAAGGTTTTTATTGAGAAAGAATAATGAGTTCTTCCGATAATACCAAATATTTATGGAAAGTTGTCTCAGAAATAACACAGAAAAATACTAGCAAAGGTATATGTTCCATAACTGTAGATAACAAAACAATAAAGGATCCTAATGAAATGGGCATGGCTTTCAACAATTTCTTTGTTGCAGCACCTCTTGATTTGATACATAAAATAAAAAAGTCATGTAATCCATTACACAATACTGACATATATTGGAATGAAAAAACACTTTTTTGAAACCATATGCTGTAAACGAACTATTGAATCTAATCAATAGGAAATTGAAGAATAAAAAATCTGCCGGAAGTGATGATATGCCTCCGTTTATTTTAAAACTGATTATCGATATTTTAATTGAGCTATTAACATTTTTAATCAATTTGTCATTTGAAGAAGGTGCGTTCCCGGAAACATTGAAGGTCAGCAAAGTAACCCCCATATATAAAAGGAACAACCGGGAATGTATGGAGAACTATTGGCCAGTAACTGTACCTCAAAGTCTTTCAAAAATTTTTGAATATGCGTTTTTGCACGGTTTTAGAGAAGACAGGTCAACTTCAACAGCATTGTTTTCCTTTTATGATGAAATAGTACAGTTTATCGAGGCAGGCGAAAGCCCTGCCGCTATTTTTTGTAATTTCAGCAGGGCTTTTGATTGTGTCGATCACTCAAAGTTATTTTCTACTTTGGAAAGGTATGGATTGAGGGGCATATCTTTGAAGTGGGTTAAAGAGTTTCTGTCACATCGACAGCAATATGTTTCATTGCGTAGTAGTGAAAATACTGTTACATCTGACACCTTACCGATAACTGTGTGGGTGCCGCAGGGGTCCGTGATGGGCCCTGTGCTATTTATCTTATACATCCATGGCATCACAGAGGTCTTAGGGAATACCCATCATACCATTTACGCCAACGATATCTCCTTTCTAATTGCAAATAAACATCAGACAAATGTGCTAGAACATCAGTGTGGCCAAGTACTGGAGGCTGCAATGAAATATCGTAATGAGCAGGGTTTATATTTCAATACGTCTAAAACGCAGATCATGCAGCTCCACAACCATCAAAAAAATGAAGTCAAGTTGATTGACTCAGTACTTCCCACACATTACGCTGATACCAGTTTATTATTTTCCCATAGCATGAAGCTTTAGTCTGAGATCCCTTGCAACCAAATAATTGCCAACCCCCCCCCCCCCCGAAAATTGTCTTATGCTGCTAGGTCTTTCCTTTACAGGTCAATGGACAGCCTATTATCAATAGGTACTACAAACTTCTCAGTTTTACAACCCCCACTCCCCCCAACCACCTCACTTTCACCCCCACCCAAAAAACTGGTAGGAAATGATCAGGATCCCCCAAAACACCTAAAACCCGAATTTGAGTTGCTTTCATACTTGTCGCATTCTTTGATTATTGCTACGCTGCCACTGACAAGATTTTTAACAAACATACGCGTTTTCCATTCTCACCACGGTAACAATGTACTGTGTCAAAATTTCATTAGAATCAATTTAATAGTGTCCACGTTACAAAATACAAAACGATTTAGACCAATAAATTCTCGTATAGTATACAGAAAATTCTAAGTCCCTTAGTTTCTGGAATAGGCTAGGCAATGTTCGGATGCACCTAAAAAGGTGATTTGTGTCGCTAGATCTTCCTTCACAGGTTAGTGGACAGCCTATTATGAGTACAAGAATTTTTTTAATTTGTCAACCCCCAACCCCCCCACCACCCCAATTTCATCCCCACCCAAAAAAAAACGCAGAGAATGATCAGGAACCTCTAAAACGCTTAAAAACGAAGTTTGAGCTGTTTTTATATGTTTAGTTTTTTTATTATTTCTGCGCCGCCACTGGCAGGATTTATCAAAACCATACGCGTTTTCCATCTTCGCCATGGTAGTAATGCCGTTTCAAAATTTCATTAAAATCAATTCAACAGTTTCCTCGTTACAACGATCTGACGCGATACTCTCGTATGTTTACATCAAAAAAAATTCTAAGTCCCTTGCCTCCTGTAATAGGCAAAGGCAATATTCGGATGGACCTAAAAAAGTTATTTATGTCGCCAGGTCTTCCTTCACAGGTCAGTGGACAGTCTATTATGAAAGCAACAAATTTTTCAATTTTACTACCCCCCACCCCCCAACCACCCCAATTTCACCCCCACCCAAAAAAAAGTAGAAAATGATCAGGGATCCCTAAAACGCCTAAAAACGAAGTTTCAGCAATATTTAATTTTTTTTGTTTTTTGCTAATTACTCCCCCGCCTATGCACCGATTTTCAAAATTATAGGAACATTACCTACTACGACCCCACAACATACCGCTGCCCAAATCTCATCACAATCCAAGCAGCGGTTACTGAGATTACGAGGGTAGAAAAACGCGACAGACAGACAGACAGACAGACAGACCGACAGACCGACAGACAGACCGACAGACAGACCGACGGAAATGAGTGACGTGGATTTTCGTTATGTACACATCATAAAACGCCCAAAAAACGTATTATCTCAAAATCGAAAATTTTCGCGATCACAATACTCCCCTCACCTATCGGTGTGGGAAGTAAAAGCGTAAATACACATACAATACACTTTCATTTAGATCACATTGCGATAATTTGGTGTCAAAACTATGTTCCTTCACATACATGTTCCGCAATTTTGGTGATATTATACAAATAAATGAAATTGTAACTGTGTACTATGCACAAATTGACTCGAGGTTGAGGTACGGAGTTTGTCTGTGGGGCAATACCGCCTCAGCAAAGTCTGTACTTCTCGCTCAAAAACAAATTTAACGAGTCATTGCTGGTGTATCTCAGATCCACTCATGTCGCGAGATCTTTCCAAAACTGAATATAATGACAGTACCTTGTCTGTACATTTATGAAGTCTCTCTGTTTATACACAGGAACAAACTGTTGTTCTCGAGAACTACAGAACGGACAAATATCAATACTAGACAAAAAGACTTACTACATGTTCCGTTCTCCCGGTATAATGTTACTATGAAATCGCCCAATATAGTGGGCATAAAAATGTATAACGCTCTTCGATGTTATGAAAAGTTCATCTAATATGAACTATTTTAAAAGAAGTCTTAAAAATTGTTTACTTCAAAAGGCGTATTACTCAATTGCCGAATTTGTAAGTTAAACTGTATTCATTTATTTATTGTTTGTTTATTATTTGTATTGTATTGTACCTTTTTTTCTAACTGTGATGACTTTTTCCTATACTATGTATCATAGTCTTTCGGACATAAACGATGATTGATTGATTGATTGATTGGTTGCAGTGTTGAGCTTCAATCTCGTTTGAAGAAAATAAAAAATTCAGACCTTTCAGATCTGATTTTGCGGAATTTGCCTGAAAAATCAAAAATCATTATTTAGCTTTTCACTTGCGTAAAACCTAGTGTCTCCGGTCGCAGTTTTCAGTTGCAGCTTCGTTTGACCAAAATCAAAAATTTCAGATCTTTCAGATCTTCAGGTTGCCCAAAAATTGAAAACCTTCATTTATTTCTTCTACTAAGATGAATCCACGGGTTTTGGATAATTTGAGAGTACCGATTACTAATCCAGCCGCAGTGTTGAGTTTTAGTCTTGTTTGACGAAAATCAAAAAATTTCAAATTTAGATTTGCCTAAAAAATTCGAAAATCTTTATTTGGCTTTGTACTAAGATGAAACCTCGTATTTTGGAAAATTTGAGGGTGCTGATTATTATAGATGCGGTCGCAGTTTTGTCTTTCTCTCTCTTTCTCTCGCTTTCTCTCTCTTTCTTTCTCTCTCCTTCTCTCTCTCTCTCTCCCGCATGATAAAAGTCAAAAATTTCAGATATTTAGGTTTGCCTAAAAAATTTGAAAATCTTTATTTTGCTTTATAGTAAGGTGAAACCTCGTGTTTTGGATAATTTTAGGGTGCTAATTGCAGATCCAGCCGTAGTTTTGAGTTTCGCTCCCGTTTGACGGAATTCAGTCTTTTTTCTACTATCTATGAATGTCACCCATATCACGTTATTCGAAACGGTGCATTACGGCTAAAGTATTTGATAGAAAAGAAAATGATAACTTCGGATGGATAGAGACCCATAAAGGCTACATTTTAAAAATATCTTCATGTTATACAGGGTGTCCTAAAAACACGAAATGTATCAAAGTTATGTTTTTTTAAATAGAATACCCCATATATTGTGGCATATTCGGATTCCTTAGTGAATTCTAGTGTGACTTTATGTATCATACAAGGGACTTAAAGCGAACCATTTAGGTGCAAATCACCATTTTCGGTATAAGTAGATAACAGGAAAAAATTGAACATCGCAGAGATTATAAAATTTGGAAGGCTGTGACTTTACCGTATTACTAAGCATAAAATGCGTCAACTTTGTCAAATTTAAATTACGTTAATGCTTGGAAAAATCGGTCGATGAATTAAGGAATCTTCGATCAGCGATAATTTGATTTTTTCAAATGGAAACGCCTAATTATTTTTATACGGTTAAACGTAGAATTTGATAACCTTTTCAATGATATAAGGTGGTGGATATCAATCTCTTGTAGTTTTATTTTAATTTTAAATTCTCAAACAAATCGGCGTTTTTCAATTTTCTTACCTATAAGCAACGTAGCAGGCTATGAAATATAAACAAAAATCTGTTCAGGTAGAAAAAAACAACTAACTTAGCAGAAAAATCCACACGAACTATAGACTAAAGGGCCAAGATTATAATAATAACTCACAACAAACAAAGTCTAACCAGAAACAACGGCGGTCACATCTCTAAGGTCAAAGAGAAGCTGTAGTATTGGCAGTAATAGATATTTTTTACAGTCTACTGGCCACCGCAATTTACTAGAGGTTAAAAATTTCCAGGACAATTAAAAACCCTGATATGAAACAAAAACAACCAGCGACTGTTGCTTCAGTGCGCAATTATCCATCATATATGTAATGGTGTAAAAAAGTAGTAATTTGCGTCGATGTCGATACCTCTGAATGGAGCCCTTCAATTTTTCAATATCTATTAGCAATATTGCAAAAAAGGAATACTACAAATCAGATCTAAATTTTCTGCCATTTAAGTTATGCTTTATAGTTTGAACAAATTTTAATTCATTCTTCATTTTTTGCGATCTTGTTAATAAGTACTGAAGAATTTTCAGAACCCCAATCAGAGGTACTTTTGACTTGAGTTTTGACAGAATTGCATACTTTTTATATCATTGAATGTGAAATTTTTTTAGGAAAATAATAAGCTGCCTACAACATTGTCTAGTAGTTTTCGTTTCATTTCAAAATTTTTAATGGTTTTGGAAAGTGCCAACCTCTAGTACATTGCAGTAGCTAGTAGGCCGTGAAAAAATAAATTTCTGCCACACTCCAGCTGCTCTTTCACCAAAGATATGTTACCGCCATTGTTTCTGGTTAGACTTTGTTTGTTGTGAGTAATTTTTATAATCTTGCCCTTTTAGTTTAGTTCTTGTGTATTTTTCTGCTAAGTTAGTTGTTGTCTTCTACCTGAACTGGTTTTTGTTTATATTTCATGGCCTGCTACGTTGCTCATAGGTAGGAAAACTGAAAAACGCCGATTTGTTTGAAAATTTAAAATTAAATGAAAACTACCAGAGACTGATATTCACAACCTTATATCATTAGAAAGGCTATCAAATTCTGCGGTTAACCGGATAAAAAGAATTAGGCATTCCCATTTGAAAAAATCAAGTTATCGCCGATCGAAATTTCCTTAATTCATCGACCGATTTCTCCAAGCATAAACGTAATTTAATTTTGACAGTCCCGTCACAACTGACGCATTTTATGCTTAGTAACATAGCAAAATTACAGCCTTCCAAATTTTATAGTCTCTGCGATATTCAATTTTTTCCTGATATCTACTTATACCGAAAATGGTGATTTACACCTAAATGGTTCGCTTTAAGTCCCATGTATGATACGTAAAGTCACACTAGAATTCACCAAGGAATCCGAGTATGCCACAATATACGGGGTGTTCCATTTAAGAAAACATAACTTTGATACATTTCGTATTTTTGGGACACCCTGCATAATGTGGAAATATTTTTTAAATGTAGCCTTTATGGGTCTCTGTCCATCCAAAGTTATTATTTTCTTTTTTATGAAATACTTTAGCCATAATGCTCCGTGTTGAATAACGTGAATAAACCTGTATAGTATTTAAAGAAAAAAATATAAACGTTACCGAACTACAATCTTTTTAATGCATGAAATTGCTGAAATAATCAGATCTTTCAGCACTAAATAAAGCTTCCTCTTTTAGCATGATGCTCTCTGAGCACTTGAAGCTCTACCGTAAATCAAACAAGCTGAAAGATCATTTTACAGGCTTGAAATTTGATCATTCTATTATCATGTTTGCGCTTCATTTGTTTATCCATAATTAATTAGCTAATTACATTATTACATTACCCTTTCCTCTTGGTGTGCTAGCCTTTGTGTTAAGAAATTTAATTAAATTTCATCACATTATATGAACACCTGATATCTCATTTCAAAACGTAAGCGTAGGGGAGGTTTATGCTTGACAATATAGGCAATATGAGAGCATAATCTCTTCAAGAAATTTGATAAAATGACAGAATTATTGATTGAATGGTTGTCACCTAGTACACGACTAGAATTGCCAGTTAATTTAAAAGTAGCCTTAATAAATTGGAATCACGTTACAGATGCATCTTCTAGACACTCAAGTTTCATTCTATGATATAAGCATAATAAAAAAACACGAATGTTTTCAAGAAAAACATGTGTCTCTTCAGATCCTTGAAATATCTAGTTAGTTAAAGTAATGATTCACCAGTTTTTCAATAACTTTTTAATCACTGATAGCGTCCGTAGTTTCAATCAAACATATCCAGTAATAAAACTGAAAATTCAATAAAGTCTCAAGGATTCAAATGTGAATCACAATGAGTAATCTTATCTTCAAAATGAGTAATCGTATTTGAGAAATTCTAATGAAATTTCTGTTATGATAGCGGTCATATTACCTTAGTCTTCACTACTACTTTGAAAACTCTCTCAAAATTATTGATTTCTGTCAAAAGCTTATCTCCAAAATATAAAAGGCCGTATGTTTTATACATAATGAGACCTTATAAGCCAGGAAGAATTTTTCTGGGTCTGCTTGTTGATCTCGCGTGGGTGACAATTTTGATCTAATGTATTTCAGAAAATACAATGATAGTCAACCTATTAGAGTGGACACAGTTTGTAACATTTGTTCAGTAGCTTTTAGGCCTATCATGGTTTTGATACTAAATAGATCCTTGAACGTAAACAGAATCTTTATGTCTCTCAGGTCATCAAAGGTGTATAAAAATATTCGATTCCAAGGTACCAAATGTAAGTTGACTCTACTGGAGGACCTTAGAAGGAGGCTTTAAAGAAGTATTATAGACGGTTGTCTCTGTTAGCGTTGTCTCTATTATACGGTTTGATCCTGTAAGTATCTACTTTTGTGTGTTTTAGGAGCTCCACAAGTGCTACGGCAATCAGCCAATCATGAAGTCGTGGTGGAAAGTGGACAACCAGCAGATCTGAGCATGGTGGTATGCGCCGATCCAAGACCAAGATTCGTAGCTTGGGAGTGGGGGTCCTTAAGGCTCGAAGCAGGCGCTGAAATGGGTACGTATACCTTAAATATGGGTCCTTCACTGCTAGATACGAACCATAAACCCATAGATATGCACAGTATCTTCCAGAGAAATATAAAATACCTAACTGCCATTTCGGTGTTGCCAAAATGTTATCGACAATAAAGTAGACTTTAGTTAAAATCTGGAAGAAATGTGTTCGTGTATTTCATTCGAAGCTTAAGTTGCAATCTCAGAGTACCAACTGAACATAGAGGTAGTAAACAACCTCGGAATGGCGTGCTCAAAGCCATCATCTTTGACACTTAAGCCTCCAAACATTGATCAGCTGTGACCTCGCAGTGACAGTTCAAATTGTAAACAATGCTGTGTAACGCCATCTAACCTGAACATTCTTCCAATGCAACCCATACTACAAACACTGCACTTTTTGAGTAATCCACTACAGTTACCAACAAATAGCAAATTGGATTTTTCTGACCAAGCATAAAGGACACACAAACAAAACAAACGTTTGACAGTCAAGCTTCTACCTTTAAGTCGCATGAAAATTATGTCGGCGTTACCAGCTTCTCAAAATTTATGTAAGACTTCAGAATTTGCATTTATGATGAATAAATATGCAGTAACGCATATCTATTGATTTTGCTGTAATCATTCTTGAATTATCAAAATACCGTCTTTTTAACATAGAATGGAATATTCCTGAATACTATAAAATTAAGACGATAGTAAACAATTATGATTGCCGTATCTGGTGGTCAATATGACAACGTAAGAAAAGATGTCGGCCTATTAGGATTAGTTGTTTACTACCTCTATGTTCAGTTGTTACTCTGAGGTTGCAGTTAAAACTAAGTCTTAAGTAAGGAACCTACCTCAATTATCTCGGAAGCAGTTTGAGAATTTTCGTGAATTTTGGGAGAGGGTGTTTTGCAATAGGGCCGATTTTACGACGGTATTTACAATGTGGTTGTATCTACTGTTTTTCCGGATTATAATAAACTTTGTTGGACACATTGTATATTTCCTTTTTTTTTGAAATTCCTAAAAAATACTGATTATCTTTTGTGTAATATTTCTTATACACGTCAGGATTTCAGACTTACAAATAAATTTACATTGTATGTGCCAAGTTAAAATAATTATAATAGGGATAAGAAGAGTTGAGGCAAGTCAGGCAAGTTGCAAAATGTACTGTGAAGCTTCAAGGATAGCATATCTGGTTGTATTGAAGTAAAAGGACAATATTTCTAATTCGAGCATCTTCTGTAACCGCCTCTATATTATGTTTTTTGAAGTTAATGTCTTATTCTAACTTGGGTGTATATAGTTTAAATTTAGTTGTAACTCGAAGATTATGGCAATAACATATTTGGGATATCTGATAAAGGGATACAGGGCGATCTATTCAAAATAACAAAGTTGCTTTTATTAGAAAAACAAGTTTGACAACAATGTAAATGCATAAAATTGGCTGTATTGGAAAACTGTCATACCCCAAAATTCATAAAAATCGTGCACACCGTTTCAGAGATAGTTGAGGTGTTCCATACCTAATGGGTCTCTCCCGTTGATACGCTCATCACCAGCCGGCGTGTACTCATCAGCGATCTTTTAAATGCCTGACACTACAAAAAACTGTCTATATCAAAGTATATTATATGAAATATGGAGGCGAATTTTAAGATAAAGGCTAGCTTGAACAAAGCAACGTAAGGATAATAGAAAAACATTTAATGGTTCTTCTCTATCGGCCCCAGTCCCGTCACAAGCTGTGACGAAACTGCTTACGTGGAACTTTTTATCTAAACAATTTTATATACCAACACCAAAGATAAAGACGTTTGGAAGACGGGAGATATTTTTTGTGAGCTTGCCTTAAAGTTTGTTTTAGAAGTAAATTGAATATTGTTCGACAAAATTTCAGTAAAGAGCTCCAAGATATTGTTTTGGTTTTTAGAGCTCTTTCAGACGAGGATACCGTATCTCAGATACGCGTATTTGAGATACAGATAATCCACACATTCAAATAAAGCTGTTCAGACGGCTCCGGCGACGCATACAGTATCGCCAAAGTATCGCGATACTGATTCGAGTATGTCGTGCTATCCAGCCGCCGGCGACAGAATGCGTATCTTAGATACAATATTACCATTACGTTATACCTACTTGTTCAGACACGCATACTTTTGCAGCGGATTCCATAGGCGTTTTATTCTTTTGTTAGAAGTTGAATTAGCTACACGCATTAGTGCAAGTAACCAAATAATGGAGCATGCCATATATTTGATAATGAAAAATTTATTAGTTTGGTGGAGCCAAATCCATGTTTATGGGTTTATGCACTCCTTAATATCCATAACTTGAAATAATAAGTGCATTGCACTACCACGGTTTTCGTACTGATGCAGAGTTACCTGTATGCGATACGGTATCCAGAAGTATCACTCACAAATTCTGTATCTCAAATACGCGTATCTGAGATACGGTATCCTCGTCTGAAAGAGCTCTTAGACCGAATGTCTTTTTATCGTTTCGCAAATATGAGTGGCCTTTTTTTTACTATGAAAGGTTTGTAGAATTAAATATTTACGCCAATTATATATTACATGTCAACCCTTAGAGGCAGAAGTATAACAGATATCTCATATGATTACACTAGATGATGGTTTAACTATGATAAACCAAAACGTCATGATGAAGAGTGTAATTTCAATTATCGACCGGCACACAATAAATATTAATAAGTAGAACAGATAACTTAAACCTTACATGCACCAACTACGAATCATATTTCTTCATCAAGTCAATGTTGACTTACATGTATAGAGAAGTAATTCCAATACTTTATAGGGCTTGAAAATTCTCAAAAAGTGCGTATTCTTTTAATTGAGATGCGATGATTGTATTATAACAACTTACATAACGTCCCACAAAGAAATAGTTGGGCCTTAAAATTAAACACATCTACTCTCAAAAATTCAAAACTTCTTACTGAACATTTCAGAATGTTATTAAAGACTAAAAATCAAAATCTTATCATATGCCCTTAAGACAGCCTTTTTTCTATTTGAATATAGTGTAGTGAGCAACTGGTCACTGTCAAAACCGATACCAAATTTAGAAATAGCAAAGTGATCAAGACGTCTAGTGGTGGAATTTAGAACCCAATGTTGTATGTGTGCCCATGGTAACCAGATTCTTTTAGCATGCATGTGTACCAACTCAGAGAGAATGAAATCAAACACAGAAATGTTATGATATGGTTTTTTTATTATTTGTTTCTTAACATTTGTTTTGTATTTATTAATCATGAGTGCTGAGTGTTTCTGGTATGATTTTGTTACTTGACTCTTGTATCTATCAAATCATGAGTGCTTTGTATTTCATATATTTTACTGGTGTAATATTTATATTGATATGTTGAAATATATGATCCAAAATGTCTCAATAATAGTGGTAAACTGGCTCTTGTTATTGATATTGTATAATAAAGAAATTGTTATAAACATTCACAGTCTAAATGATAAATAATAATAATAATACATGGTGGGTTAGATCTCTGTTTAACGTCAGGGAGAGAAATATGGATAGAATGTGGAAAAGTGTAAAATATCAGCAAATATATAAATAAATAAATATAACCAACACATAAAGGGGTAAATAAAGGAGATAATTGGAATATCTAAAATGTAAGCATAGTATAGCAAGCATAGCAGCATAGCAAGCATGGTATATAAGCATATAAATAGATCAATAAATAAATATAAACAATAAACAACATAAAAGGGCTGGTTAGAGGAAACCGTATAGTTCGTGAAACACGTGAATCAACCCACTTCCACCTTCGGTAAGTGATTAGGCTGTCCCGGCAGTCGCCACGGTTTCCACAACCATAAAATAAATATCGTATATAAATAAAGGGGATCAGTAAAGGTAGAAATAGATACATCTAAATAAGACAGAGTTATCTCTGTTCATCACCGGCCTGCAATACCTCAAAACCTACCTAGAGTAGACGTAAATCAGAGACCCAACTCCATTTAAAGTCGTCTTAAAAGCTCGGATATATAGTACACATTGTGAAACACTTTAAAATATCGTAGCCAGACCACATTAGTTAATAATACAAACTCAAAAGACAACATACCTGCTAATATTCGTGAAAAAAACTCAAAAACCCTTCTGTTGAAATTTTGGTCTCCAGCTTGTTACGTTTTTCAAAAACAATCCCCAGTCGTAATTCTTAAACAAACTATTAACAAAACTATGGCAACGATTATCACAGCTCACTATTCCAGTGACCAAACACAACAACCAAAAGCATCACAGAACAATATCTTTTTCTGTGAACACGGATTGACAATTAATATAGAATGAAAGGAAAGGAAGGAAGCATTACAGAACAGTAGTACAGAATCACAGATGGAAAATTAATATAGAAAGTCACTCATGATCTGATACATAAAATATCTGAACCATATATGATGTAGTAATAATCAAATACATTATTTATCTTAACTTCATCGACTAATTACACCCATACTCAGACCTTACACTTTTATAAATCATCCGTTGATGACATCAATGTCAAACTTCCATCCAACTGATACGCATAATAGTAAGCATAGAAATAGTTGATTCAAGACACACACTATTTCATTGATTTTCTAACTCACAAAATAAAAACAATTCCTAGCCAAGAAAGGAATTTTTAACAAAAAGTGGAGTGGTCAACTATTGCCTCTCCTTTACATATAGAATATATAGGGTGATGTTGATGTGCTCTTTGCAAATATGGATGATACTTTTTTTGAAAAGATAATGGAGATTGTAGACAAGGCAAATGAAAGGCAAACTAAGGATATAAAGAGTGAAATTGAAAACATCAAGAAATCAGTCCTCGTAGGAGAAAAGAAGGTGAGCGATCTGGAAAGTAAATTGCTTGTGGCACAAGAAAAGATATCCAAGCTAGAAAAGTGTCTCCTAAAAAATAATATCATTATATTTGGTGTTACTTTGATGGAGGGGCGCAGCATCCTTGAACAAGTCATAAAACTTCTAAACGACACTCTTGATGCGTCACTGTTACCGTACGACATAAACGACGTATACACTATTGGGAAGAAAGCTGAAAAACCTGTTATAGTGAAATTTACGTCACATCTGAAGAAGCTAGAAATCTTAAGAAAATCGAAAATACTAAAGGAATATAATAAGAAAACTAACAGCAAAATATTTATAACACACGAGCTATCCATCCAGGAACAAGAAGAACAAAAAATTCTACGTGAACACATGAAGGAAGCGAGAAACAACAATCGTCTGGCATACATAAGTAGAGGTAAACTCACAATAGAGGAAACAACGTACACTGTCGAGCAGCTTAAACATCTGAACTGGGAAAAAGTGGAAAGAGGGCAGATATCCAGTAATTCGCAAAAGGAGCCTGGAAATAATTCCGCCGATCCAGAGGAACCTGTACAAGAGTCATCGACAGAAGGTAAAAGTCTGATGCTTGGTGCGAACAGAGCTCGATCCATGTCATCATCGTCTTCGGGAAGAAACAAGAAAAGTAAAGTAAATGCTTAATGAACTAGTATTTAGCATATGTGTTAGGGTTTAGATTTCCTCAGAAATTAATTTTCTCAAATATTTACTATTATATACATTTTTTTTCCTTATTAAAATTCTGTTTATTGGAAAAGTATATCGGATGTTTCAAGGTTTCAATGTTTATGAACTCTCCTGTATTACCCTGTATATACTGTCTTTCTCTTTAGTTTTTGTTCGTTGAGCATACTTCTTTCCGAATATATTTTCATTGTTTCAAGCCATTGATATTTCGATAATAACTGGAGGTATTGTACAGCTGATTGTTTTTTTTCCGCAAAGTAAATTATTTTATTCGTATAAATATTATATGCGGACAATCGTACATAAATTATGTTGTTTTCACATTTGAATGTTAGGTCTATTTTTTCTGGGCTAGACGCATTAAGAAATTATATTTTGAACTCTGATGTTGACATTTTTGGTCTCTCGGAGACATGGCTTAATAAGGATATCAATTCTGAAGCTGTAAATGTAAATAATTATCAGGTAGAGAGGGTGGACAGAGACGGCAGAGGTGGTGGTTTACTGTTTTATATAAAAAACAATATAAGATATATTAACTTGCACAAAAGCATAGATGAGCATCTAGAACATATGTGGATACAAACCAAACTATATGGTAAGGTACATATTTTTGGCGTTATTTACAGGCCGCCCAAAGGTAATGTTACTGAATTTTTTAATACCTTAGATGATACGCTATCTAGGCTAATACCCAGCTGCGATGAAATTCTAATTTTTGGAGACTTTAACATTGATTTTCTCTCACAAGGTTCTGTTGTTCAGACTTTTATAGAACTACTAGACTTGTATCATTTGAAACAAATAATTGATATTCCGACTAGGATAACTTCGACTACACAAACGTTACTAGATCTCATTATTGTTAGTGAAACAATAAATGTTAAGCGTCATGATGTTACAAATCTGCATGATACATTTGATCATTGTCTAGTTTCCTGTCACATTTTGAGAGAAGACAAATATTCTGATCCACCTAAAGTTGTTAAATCTCGGTCATGGAAGCAATTTAATTATGAAGTTTTTTGTGGCATGTTACACTGCGTTGACTGGGATGTAATTTATACCTTTGATAATGTAAATTTGATGGTAGAATACTTGACAACACAATTAATACAGCTTTTTGATAGTTGCTGCCCTGTAATGGAATTTAAGGTCACCCAAAATATAGCTCCTTGGATCACTGACAATATTAAACTTTTAATGAAACTGCGAGATAAAGCATTTTCTAAATTCAAAAAGACACGACATATATCTCATTGGGAATATTACAAAGAGCTAAGAAATTATACAAAGGGGGCTATACAGAGAGAGCAAAAAGCTTACATCGAGTTTTCATTGCGGCAGAAAAATGCTAAAATGAGCTGGCATCGTTTACGGCAGATTGGAGTTATTAAAAATAATACACGCTCTATACCTCAGCATCTTTCCAACCCTAACGAAATTAGTGCTCACTTTTCGAATTTGCCCACAATTAACAAAACACCATCTCAAATGAGTTTTTTAAATAGGTATAATAACTGCACTGCAAATAAAAGGTTTTCCTTCACGCCAGTCGATACTGCGTCAGTCACGGAATATATAAGGAATATCAAATCTGAGGCTGCTGGGCATGACGGTATCTCTAAGAAAATGCTACAAATATTCGAAGAACATCTAGTCGACCACATTACTTACATAATAAATTGCTGCTTGGTTAGTGGAGTTTTTCCAGATAAATGGAAAATTTCCAAAATCATCCCTATACCCAAAGTAGCTTCAGTAGGTAGTCTGTCAGAATTGCGACCAATCAGTATTTTGCCAATACTATCTAAAGTGTTAGAAATGGCCATGAAGCATCAAATTTCAGACTTTGTACTAAGTAATAATATAATCCCTCCAATTCAATCCGGTTTTCGATCTCAGCACGATACTACAACTGCCCTAGCATGCATTGTTGATGATTTCTACAGTTATTTTGATAAAAGCGAGATTACATGTTTAGTTCTGTTAGACTATAGTAAGGCCTTTGACACAATGGAGCACGAAACTTTGCTTATGAAGTTGAATTACTTCGGGTTTGCAGCTGATGCTATCAATTTAATAAAAAGCTATCTAACAAACAGGTATGAATATGTATCAGTAAATTCTATCATCTCTGATAAAAGCCCGATCAAAGTGGGTGTACCAAGGGTCCATTTTGGGACCTTTACTTTTTTCTATATATATTTCAGACTTCTGCCAATTTGTAAAGAACTGTAAAATACATCATTATGCTGACGATACGCAGTTATACTTCCATTTTGAAGTCAAGGATACCTTAAATTCTTCAATTTTGATAAACGATGACCTTAATATGCTGTATGATGTATCAACTGCACATAATCTGAGCTTGAATGCCAGTAAATCCAAGGTAATGCTTTTCGGAACTAAAAATAAATGTATAATAGCTGAGCGCACCTTTAATTTAACTATTAATAATATAGCACTACCTTTAGTTAAGGAAAGCAAAAACTAGGATTATGGATTGATCCTGAATTACGTTTCTCCATACATGTAAACAAGATTTGTTCATCAGCGTACAGCATACTTAAGCAGCTATATCCACATCGAGGAGTTTTAAATAGCAGATTGAAGTTACAGCTATGTATTGCACTCATAATTTCGCGTTTATCATACTGTGATAGCATATATGGACCAGCTCTCTTGAAAAGGGATATCTGTAAACTGCAAAGAGTACAAAATTCATGTTTTCGTTTCTCTTACGGTATCAGGAAATTTGATCATATAAGCCATATTTACAGACAGAATCGCAAACTTACATTAGATAAACTTAGAAAATTACACTTTTTATCATTAGTTCATAAAATACTCATAAATAAGAAACCAGACTATCTTTTAGAGAAATTGACCAAATTTGAAAACATAAACACATTATCAACTAGAAACAGGCAACTGCTCATTATACCTTCTCACAGGACAGCTGCTTACAAAAGAAGTTTTTCATATAACGCAGCAAAGCTCTATAATTCACTGCCAACTGAATTTTACGATTTTTCGCTTTTAAATTTCAAGAAAAAGCTGAAGGAGATGCTATTGTCAGAACTGTGATCACTCCCAGATGCCGACTCTGTTTGCTCCTCTACTTGCCTTTCTACTTGTCTCCTCTTAATACAACCTTTTTTTTCTATAGAATCACCCAATTATTAGTAGATATATATAATAATTATGATATATACATTTGCATATAGGTATATGTTCTTCTTTTTCCAAGGTTGAGTTGAAAAATACCCGAAGGGTAACACTCCACCTTTTCGGTTTTTTATTTTTGTTGTATTTTAGTTAAGACTATACTTATACGATTTACTTTGATTTGTAAAAAACCGAATAAAGGCCCGTTATTATTATTATGTTAAAAACAAAAAAGTGCAGCTCGGGCTCCGACACACCGAGCTGCTGTTCCATTACCCAATGACTACTCCTCACACCGTGAGGTGAGCAATCACTGGGTCCGCGAATCGTGCGCCCTAAGTAGACGAAGGGACCCAAGGATGACTGCCTTCTGCATTCTGGCGGCTAAGATGTGCGCCGCCGCACGGCACACCGGTATTTTGCGCAGTGCAGAGAGCAGCGTATTCCTCATTCCACCTAGGGATCCAATGACCATAACCAGCAGACTTACAGTGTAGTCTGGCCAGAGCCTGCGAAGTTGTCCGAGCAACTCCTGATATTTGGTCCGCTTTTCCTCCTCCTTAGAGACGATGTTCACTTCGGCAGGCGCCGAAAACTCAATAACGAACATCGTCTTCTGTTGGTGGTCGAGAAGGACTATGTCGGGCTTGTTTGCCTGTACAAGCTCGAGCGTGGGGAACGAGTAGTTCCAGTAAATCCGGCATCTCTCGTTCTCCACAACGGACTCTATATCCCCTGGAGCGTATGGCAGCACCGGTGTCTCATCGATACCGTATGAGTGCCTTAAATGATAGTAGAGCACTCGTAGAGCCGCGTTGTGCCGATGGACGTAAGCCGTCCCAGCGTACGTCTTACACGCCGACAAGAGATGCATAAGCGTCTCTGGCGCCTGTCGGCAAGCTCTACAATGGGTGTCGGGTACATCTACACCCATAACCCTTTTACGGTATACCAAGGTATGGAAGACACCGTCTTGGCAAGCCATTATAAAGCCCTCAGTCTCTGACTTCAACCCACTAGACCTTAGGAAAGAGAAGGTCAACTGCTCAGACAAGCCATGCTCTTCTAGATGTTTGTAGAAGATTCCATGCATTGGCTTATCTTTATGAAGTCTTAAGAGGAAGTCGACTTCGGCAGTTTTAATGTGGGCTTTTAATTCTGCGGGAGCAAGTTCCGTAATGGACTGCTGACACCTCCGCTTGAAGTCGAGTGTGAGGCTGAGCTCCTCGGCTGCTCGTTTCGCTGCGCTAAAAAGAAAGGCTCCTTTTCCCGCATTCTCGTGCTCTCGCACGAAGCGGATCAGGGGATCGGTGCTGTTCGTTACATAGGAGGCAGTGGCCAGTACTACTCTGTTGTGCAGACGCTCCAAACTCAATAGTCCACGCCCTCCCAGGTGTCGCGGGAGGTATATTCGCGGGACAGAGGACTTAGGATGCAGGCTTCTCTCCATATTCATCCTTTTGCGGGTCTTCGTGTCGATTTCCTTCAGCTCGTTCACTTTCCAGTGTATAGCACCAAAGGTGTATAATAACAATGGGACCGCAAGCATGTTTGTGGCAGCGACTTTGTTCTTGCCGGACAGTTCTGACGACCAGATCTGCCGGAGTCGGTGCAAATACTTGCGGCGGAGACGCTCTTTAACCAATGTTGCCTCTTGGACATGACGCTGCGCCACTCCAAGGTAGGTATAGGTATCTCCGGCATGCAGTTGTCGCAAGATGCTCCCATCAACGAGCTGTTCCTCATCTCCACTATCTCCGCTTCGTCCTTTCTTGAGATGAACCAATGCACATTTGTCTGTCCCGAACTCCATTCCGATAGCATGACTGTACTCCTGCACCACCCTCAGCGATTGTTGTAGTTCGCGTTGGCCGGAGGCATAAAGTTTTAGGTCATCCATATAAAACAGATGGGTGACCTTGTGCCTCCGGTTATTGGGCGTGCCACAGCTGTATCCTTTAGTATTTCGCAGCGCTATGGACAGAGGCAAAAGTGAGATGCAAAAGAGCAAGGGACTCAAGGAGTCTCCTTGGAAGACACCTCTTTTCAATGACACCAACTCTGTCTGAACCCGAGTTTCACCTGATGTTATGGTGAACCGGGTCTTCCAGAGTGGCATCAGTTGTTTGATGCACCCCACTATCTGATTATCCACCGAAAGACATTCCAACAGCCACACAATGAGCTCATGAGACGTGCTGTCGAATGCCTTGCGATAGTCAATCCAGGTCATAGAAAGGTTTCGCTTGTACTGCACAGAGTCCTGCGTGACACATCGGTCAATCAACAGGTTCTCCTTGCAGCCAGCTACTCCTTTCTTTGACCCTCTCTGTTCGTACACGTCGAGAAATACAGGATTCACAGCTTGAAGGAGACGCATGTACAAGATTCTGGTGAAGAGCTTGTAACATGCATTCAGACATGTTATTGGCCTGTAGTTTTTGGGATCAGACAAATCTCCGGTCTTCGGGAGAAGCACGGTTCGACCCTCGACAAACCAAGCCGGAATTGGCTGCTCCCGATTTAGCCACGAGTTAAAAACTCTAGCTAAATGCCGGTGGCAACTGGGGAATTTTTTCCACCAGTAGGTGTTTATGCCATCCGGGCCAGGAGCTGCGAAATTCTTTGCGCCTCGTAAGGCGTCAAGAAATTCTTCCGTGTTTATCGGGTGACGCAGTACATTCAAGTTAGGAGTCCTCCTACAAACGGACTCAAACTGCGCCAAGGCCGGAGTGTTTGCTGAGAGAGGTTTGGGTTGTTCGTAAATGTCCCTCCAAAAGGCCTCCACGCGATCAGCAGTTGGCGGCTGCTCTATGGCTAGAGGCGGCTGTTGGAAAAGGCGAGAAGGTCTTTCGTAGAACATTCTGTTCTGCTCCAGACCTCTCACCCGCGCCACCAACGATCGCTTAGCAGCGATTAGCATCCGTATCCTGTCAAGACAGTGTTGCTTGACAACAACCAGTACCGCTTGACTGAGTGTATGATGGTCGCGTCTCAACCCGTAGGCTATCTGGCGCACTCGGCGCGTAAAGGGCTTCCCAGCCGCTCTATGTTCCATCACACACTGGATACGGGATGCTTCCTGGCGAGCCAACTGGATTTTCGCTTCCATTTGGCGCACCCGTCTCTGTGCTCTCTCAACAGGAGAGTCTCTCACTCTCCCCTGTCTAGCTAGCCTCAGAGCCGCAGCGTAAATTTCGCAATTGATGCTCCAAATGTCAGAGGCCTCCGATAGACGTTCACCCACAACCTCATCCTCTCTCTTCAAATCTGCCAGCTTCAAGGACCTTCCGTTGTTATGCAAGGCCCTTCGGTCTCTGAAATCCCCAGGTGAGACGACTTGGTCGATTTCCCTCTCAGCGGGCCTTACCGGTGAACTTTTAGCCTGGTTGACAGGCCTTCCGTCCGCCGAAGGGGCAGGCTGAGCTGGAGCACGAACATATCCCTGCCTCCGTAGGTACGATACATAATCTCGCAAATTCTGAGAGGTAAGCGTGCTATGCTCTGGGTGCATTTCACACCACCTCTCATACATGCGGGACATGTATCCCCTACGGCGCGGGCTACTGCTCTCGTAGCAGCTCAGTAGGTCATCCTTGAGCTCCGTCGTCCACCTAAAACGGTCCATGTCATTGCGGGGGTCGTCAACAGGGCAATTCGAAGCACCGCCACCTTGCCCAACGCCGGCTTCCGAAACCGGCTCGGTGTGGGTCTTAGAGTGTGGGTGCTTTTCTTCCGGGGTGGTCGAACCCGAAGATAGGGCCCGTCAGGTGGTTGGCCTTAGGGCCCCCAGACGACATTTCCGGAGGCAGCCGTCCAAATTGCCTCCTGAGGATGCACATGCGAAGGTTGCCGGCTGGATTACATCCTTGGGCTTCGGTATACCCTGCGGTGTCGCCACGCACCGGATAGCCTACTGATGTTGGGTGGCTTCCTGCGGGTGTATTATCAGCCGCCCCTAACATGGAGTCAGACGCTGTCGGAGTACCGCTCCTCACGTGGAGATCCGTCGTGTCCTAATTGCTGAGGAATAGCCGATCCTCTGGATGCAGACGCTATTCCACCGTGCTAGTTTTGGTCCGCCCCGGGTATTTGATTTCCCCGGTACCACCCATATCTGGGAGGCGTTCCCCTATCCGCCACCTTGGGGAGGCGCCACTGAGGGGATCTAGCAACCCCGCGAGGGGTTGCTAGATCCCCTAAATTTCAAGAAAAAGCTGAAGGAGATGCTATTGTCAGAACTGTGATCACTCCCAGATGCCGACTCTGTTTGCTCCTCTACTTGCCTTTCTACTTCTAAACGACACTCTTGATGCGTCACTGTTACCGTACGACATAAACGACGTATACACTATTGGGAAGAAAGCTGAAAAACCTGTTATAGTGAAATTTACGTCACATCTGAAGAAGCTAGAAATCTTAAGAAAATCGAAAATACTAAAGGAATATAATAAGAAAACTAACAGCAAAATATTTATAACACACGAGCTATCCATCCAGGAACAAGAAGAACAAAAAATTCTACGTGAGCACATGAAGGAAGCGAGAAACAACAATCGTCTGGCATACATAAGTAGAGGTAAACTCACAATAGAGGAAACAACGTACACTGTCGAGCAGCTTAAACATCTGAACTGGGAAAAAGTGGAAAGAGGGCAGATATCCAGTAATTCGCAAAAGGAGCCTGGAAATAATTCCGCCGATCCAGAGGAACCTGTACAAGAGTCATCGACAGAAGGTAAAAGTCTGAGGCTTGGTGCGAACAGAGCTCGATGCATGTCATCATCGTCTTCGGGAAGAAACAAGAAAAGTAAAGTAAATGCTTAATGAACTAGTATTTAGCATATGTGTTAGGGTTTAGATTTCCTCAGAAATTAATTTTCTCAAATATTTACTATTATATACATTTTTTTTCCTTATTAAAATTCTGTTTATTGGAAAAGTATATCGGATGTTTCAAGGTTTCAATGTTTATGAACTCTCCTGTATTACCCTGTATATACTGTCTTTCTCTTTAGTTTTTGTTCGTTGAGCATACTTCTTTCCGAATATATTTTCATTGTTTCAAGTCATTGATATTTCGATAATAACTGGAGGTATTGTACAGCTGATTGTTTTTTTTTCCGCAAAGTAAATTATTTTATTCGTATAAATATTATATGCGGACAATCGTACATAAATTATGTTGTTTTCACATTTGAATGTTAGGTCTATTTTTTCTGGGCTAGACGCATTAAGAAATTATATTTTGAACTCTGATGTTGACATTTTTGGTCTCTCGGAGACATGGCTTAATAAGGATATCAATTCTGAAGCTGTAAATGTAAATAATTATCAGGTAGAGAGGGTGGACAGAGACGGCAGAGGTGGTGGTTTACTGTTTTATATAAAAAACAATATAAGATATATTAACTTGCACAAAAGCATAGATGAGCATCTAGAACATATATGGATACAAACCAAACTATATGGTAAGGTACATATTTTTGGCGTTATTTACAGGCCGCCCAAAGGTAATGTTACTGAATTTTTTAATACCTTAGATGATACGCTATCTAGGCTAATACCCAGCTGCGATGAAATTCTAATTTTTGGAGACTTTAACATTGATTTTCTCTCACAAGGTTCTGTTGTTCAGACTTTTATAGAACTACTAGACTTGTATCATTTGAAACAAATAATTGATATTCCGACTAGGATAACTTCGACTACACAAACGTTACTAGATCTCATTATTGTTAGTGAAACAATAAATGTTAAGCGTCATGATGTTACAAATCTGCATGATACATTTGATCATTGTCTAGTTTCCTGTCACATTTTGAGAGAAGACAAATATTCTGATCCACCTAAAGTTGTTAAATCTCGGTCATGGAAGCAATTTAATTATGAAGTTTTTTGTGGCATGTTACACTGCGTTGACTGGGATGTAATTTATACCTTTGATAATGTAAATTTGATGGTAGAATACTTGACAACACAATTAATACAGCTTTTTGATAGTTGCTGCCCTGTAATGGAATTTAAGGTCACCCAAAATATAGCTCCTTGGATCACTGACAATATTAAACTTTTAATGAAACTGCGAGATAAAGCATTTTCTAAATTCAAAAAGACACGACATATATCTCATTGGGAATATTACAAAGAGCTAAGAAATTATACAAAGGGGGCTATACAGAGAGAGCAAAAAGCTTACATCGAGTTTTCATTGCGGCAGAAAAATGCTAAAATGAGCTGGCATCGTTTACGGCAGATTGGAGTTATTAAAAATAATACACGCTCTATACCTCAGCATCTTTCCAACCCTAACAAAATTAGTGCTCACTTTTCGAATTTGCCCACAATTAACAAAACACCATCTCAAATGAGTTTTTTAAATAGGTATAATAACTGCACTGCAAATAAAAGGTTTTCCTTCACGCCAGTCGATACTGCGTCAGTCACGGAATATATAAGGAATATCAAATCTGAGGCTGCTGGGCATGACGGTATCTCTAAGAAAATGCTACAAATATTCGAAGAACATCTAGTCGACCACATTACTTACATAATAAATTGCTGCTTGGTTAGTGGAGTTTTTCCAGATAAATGGAAAATTTCCAAAATCATCCCTATACCCAAAGTAGCTTCAGTAGGTAGTCTGTCAGAATTGCGACCAATCAGTATTTTGCCAATACTATCTAAAGTGTTAGAAATGGCCATGAAGCATCAAATTTCAGACTTTGTACTAAGTAATAATATAATCCCTCCAATTCAATCCGGTTTTCGATCTCAGCACGATACTACAACTGCCCTAGCATGCATTGTTGATGATTTCTACAGTTATTTTGATAAAAGCGAGATTACATGTTTAGTTCTGTTAGACTATAGTAAGGCCTTTGACACAATGGAGCACGAAACTTTGCTTATGAAGTTGAATTACTTCGGGTTTGCAGCTGATGCTATCAATTTAATAAAAAGCTATCTAACAAACAGGTATCAATATGTATCAGTAAATTCTATCATCTCTGATAAAAGCCCGATCAAAGTGGGTGTACCAAGGGTCCATTTTGGGACCTTTACTTTTTTCTATATATATTTCAGACTTCTGCCAATTTGTAAAGAACTGTAAAATACATCATTATGCTGACGATACGCAGTTATACTTCCATTTTGAAGTCAAAGATACCTTAAATTCTTCAATTTTGATAAACGATGACCTTAATATGCTGTACGATGTATCAACTGCACATAATCTGAGCTTGAATGCCAGTAAATCCAAGGTAATGCTTTTCGGAACTAAAAATAAATGTGTAATAGCTGAGCGCACCTTTAATTTAACTATTAATAATATAGCACTACCTTTAGTTAAGGAAAGCAAAAACTAGGATTATGGATTGATCCTGAATTACGTTTCTCCATACATGTAAACAAGATTTGTTCATCAGCGTACAGCATACTTAAGCAGCTATATCCACATCGAGGAGTTTTAAATAGCAGATTGAAGTTACAGCTATGTATTGCACTCATAATTTCGCGTTTATCATACTGTGATAGCATATATGGACCAGCTCTCTTGAAAAGGGATATCTGTAAACTGCAAAGAGTACAAAATTCATGTTTTCGTTTCTCTTACGGTATCAGGAAATTTGATCATATAAGCCATATTTACAGACAGAATCGCAAACTTACATTAGATAAACTTAGAAAATTACACTTTTTATCATTAGTTCATAAAATACTCATAAATAAGAAACCAGACTATCTTTTAGAGAAATTGACCAAATTTGAAAACATAAACACATTATCAACTAGAAACAGGCAACTGCTCATTATACCTTCTCACAGGACAGCTGCTTACAAAAGAAGTTTTTCATATAACGCAGCAAAGCTCTGTAATTCACTGCCAACTGAATTTTACGATTTTTCGCTTTTAAATTTCAAGAAAAAGCTGAAGGAGATGCTATTGTCAGAACTGTGATCACTCCCAGATGCCGACTCTGTTTGCTCCTCTACTTGCCTTTCTACTTGTCTCCTCTTAATACAACCTTTTTTTTTCTATAGAATCACCCAATTATTAGTAGATATATATAATAATTATGATATATACATTTGCATATAGGTATATGTTCTTCTTTTTCCAAGGTTGAGTTGAAAAATACCCGAAGGGTAACACTCCACCTTTTCGGTTTTTTATTTTTGTTGTATTTTAGTTAAGACTATACTTATACGATTTACTTTGATTTGTAAAAAACCGAATAAAGGCCCGTTATTATTATTGTTATTATTATTATTACTTCGGGCACGTGACCGCTAAAGGTGCGTTCTAACATCTGGCAGCCAAGAGCGCGTTCCGAATCACCACAATAGAACAAACATATTCCATGATATGTTAAATAATGTCTAAAATATTCTTTGTAATGTGTACTTCATACTATTGGATAAAAAAATTGGGTTGACGACCGTTTGAATTAGTTATTAATTATATTATTCATGGTAGTTGAAATTTTCTCCAAAACTATTTTGTTGGACTTCCCATAGCATACATATTATAGGCCTGTAACAGAAACCGAGAAGCAGATCGATTTCGTGATATGAAAGAGGCCGTAAAAGATAATCTCAGATTTCTCGATAAATATGACGGCTGGTTCAAGTTTCAGATAAACTTTATGGCAGATGCGAAGGGGATACGGAAAGCGATCATTTACGGCTGTCACTTATCAGCGGACACCGTATTGATTACTTCTTAAACCGTCCATTTAGGTAACGCAACGGAGCCCTCAGCTCGTGTGTGTACACTATCGTTCACGATATTGGACCACCAAAAAACTAATGCATGCGTCATACAGTTCAATATCCATTATCTGCAACAATGAAAAGCTTCAATACGATCTGACAAACATATTTAAAAGAAGAGCATTGAAAGAGGCAACTACATTCGCCTTGCGCTAAAGCCTCTTTAGAGAAATTCCGTTTGCGGTATTCGAAACAGAAAATGCATGTGTTATCATGGACGTAGTCAATCCATTCCTTTGGCGATGGTGGCTAGAAACTGAGGTCGCCTGGTGATAATTTAGCTGGTTACTGTTAATAAAAAAACAATTATTTTTGCCGACCCTCTTACAACTCGAACAACCTTACTGCACCTATAGATTTCGAAGCCCCTACTCTCCACGGTGTACCACTGGCCTTAACACGGGAGGACAGATACCTGGAAGCAGACTCACGTGGGCACAGCATATCGACTATGTGTATAAAAAGTCTATAGCTACCCTGTGGCAACTGCGTCGGGTAGTTGGTAGGACCCGGGGCCTCAAGCCCAAGCTCCTCAACTTGCTCTATACGGCAGTAGTCAGAACCAGGATCCAGTATGGCTGCTTGGGTCTGATGGCGTAGCTTAGAGAGGCTCTCTGTAATGCTCAAGCTCGCTAAGTTTCAGAGGTTTGCAGCACTAAGCACCCACTGCTGCCCTGGAGGTACTCTTGGGCTTGCCGCCTCGGCACCTCTGAATAGAAAGAGAGGCGATGTCTGCCTACCTGAGAATGCATGAAGGGGTAAAGTGGGTGGCACGAGAACCACTTGAGCGATTGGTGGAGAATAATATTCCGATATTGTCATTCAGGGTACAAGGAGCCAAACATACTTTATGTCTAGGTAATATATTCTCCCTAATCATCCCGCACGGGGGCGATTAGATGAGTGGAAAAGTGAAATTTTCGCCCCACAGTCTGGTATGCTTCACTCTCGGATCGCGTTTAAAGGAGTTGGGATCCAGGGGAGCAGGCCACTGCCTGGAGGGAAACGTAGTGTAGCGAAGCTTTGCGCTGGCTACCTGCGCGACTGTCTTCCAGGTGGAGGTGCACGCCAGATTGATGGCGGTACACTCGACGGAAGTCAAACACTGTTGTATATACAATGTGCTCCACCATCATGTCGACAAACTTTCAGGCATGAAAATACAAAATAAAGTTATCGAGAAAAAATGCGAAAAAAAGGGGTCAAACTCTTAATTAATTTTTTATTACATTTTCAATTTCTGTATCACGACTCCATGAGTTCGCGCAGTTGTAGCGCCATAGCTTGATTATTTATCGACCGATTTACGACGTTTTGGACTCATTTTATAGGAGAATGACTGGGCATATCAACTAAAGTAAAAAAAGATAATACCTTATAATTTCTAAAGCTAAAAAAATTAACCAAACTGAAAAAATTTTTTTTGTAATGCACTTATTTGGGTTACTTACAAATAATTAATACGGCTTTTTTTCAAATTATTTGTAAGTGGCCCAAATAAGTGCATTACAAAAAAAATTTTTTTAGTTTGGTGAATTTTTTAGCCTTAGAAATTATCAGGTATTACCTTTTTTTGCTTTAGCTGATATGCCCAGCCATTCTCCTATAAAATGAGTTCAAAATGTCGTGAATCGGTCGATAAATAATCAAGCTATGGTGCTACAACTGCGCGAACCCATGGAGTCGTGATACAGAAATTGAAAATGTAATAAAAAATTAATCAAAAGGTTGACCCATTTTTTCCGCATTTTTTCTCGATAACTTTAATTATATTTTCATACCTCAAAGGTTGTCGACATGACGGTGGAACACATTGTATATGTGTATATTTCAGTACAGCTAGAAGCGCCAGGGCCAGATCAGCCCAGATACATTAGAGTACCGGACAACGAGAGAGTGGACAGGGCAGCATCCCCTGCCAAAAACCGATACTTGGAATTAGCTGGCGCCAGGTCAGTGTTGCCCTGGCCGACTGGGCCTACAAGGAATTGGCAAAAGCCTTATTCGAGAGCGATTACTGCATGTAAGCCAAAACATCCATAGCAGGCCCTGATAAGGGCCGAATAATGAGTTCTCTAAACAGCACCGAAGGTTCTGCCCTCGAGAATAATAAACGTGGTAGGCTTTCGTCGAAGTACACTGTTAGTCTGCTAGTTTGGTCATTGGAACACTAGGTGGTATGAGAAACCAACTGCTCTCTACAGTGTGAGTAATACCGGTGTGCCGTGCAGCGGTGAATATTTTGAGCGTGAGAATGCAGAACGCAGGCATCATTGACTCCTCATTTAGATGAGGAGATGAGATTAGACATTCAGGGCGCACATTTCGGGGACTCAATCATTGTTCACCTCATTGGAGATGGAACAGTAGCACAGTGTGTCAGAGAACGGCTTGCAACCATTTGTTTTCGTTCTAATTGATAACAATAGTCAAAACAGTAACGCGTAATTTTAGTGCCGAGAAAGAAAGCGGATAACACTTGGTATTGTGGTTCTAAAGGCAGTTTGGAAACTTTCTTGTCACTGCACCATAACCCCTAAATAGGACGGATCAGAGATAGTGAGGGGAGGTGTTAAAACGTAAAAGAATCGTTATGTAACCAAGTGAACACGCGGCAGCATTTTAGCACACCTACCAGCTAATCTTCCAAAAAATCTTCATCTAAAATGTACGGGCGGTGTGCGCGTACCGATTATTTCAAAATAAAACAAAAAATCGCGTCGAAACCGGTGGGAGCTTTATGGACAATTCTTTGTTCTTTTGCAGATAACATAGAAAGTAGTCATTCGTTTCTGCTGGTCAGTTTGTGGGAAATTTGAGCTTACAGTTCGATTTTTTACGTGATTTTCGTTAAAAAATTGTTAGTATTGTTTAAAACGGATGATTACACATGTTCCTAAGAGCTCCAACTATGACATGTATTAATGTCATCCGTTTTTATTATGTCTAACCCCATTTTTCAACCCCTATAGGGGGTGACATTATTGAATGCCTTCTGAAAGGATACGGACCATGATACTACGACACTGACAGATATGATCACTTGGCGGACAGATTTCGAACCGGTCTGCGCATGACGTCACCGTGTGACAAAAGTGTACAAGCACATGGCGCCAAAGCATTGATTTTTGAAAGTTTTAATTCGTTTCCTGTTATATCCGTCTTAGATATTTAATATTCGTACAAAATGAAAATAGCTCATGCACAGTATAATATAAACGATGCATATTGCTCTGTATCTGAATAAAAAATTGGTGAAATAGTTATACAGAGAATTGATATTAATCGTCGCCTCACCCGTTTGCAGTAGTTCCGAGCATTCTGAATTTCAGATACAAAAATTTGAATCTATGTACTCAAAAAAAATTTACATTGTGGAAAAAGAACAAAGCCAGAGCGGTCTGGACGTATTTTTCTGAAATCTCATTTAAGAGGTCGATTGGAGTGCCTAGTGAAACCATTTTTTGTGGGAAAATTTCTCGGGAAGGGGGTGGAATTTTTATATACTACATTCAGGAGCCTTTGATTACCGTCCTTTTTTTTATATATAGATTATTATGTTGCGTCACCAGCTCTTCAAGCCAATTTGCATATGTATTTACTGTATAATTCTCTTAATAAAAGGTAGACAAGAAATAAATAACATGATTTTGTCATTAGAGGTTTTTAAAAATCATGAACAAGCATAATGGCATTATGCTTATGGCGAATGAATATTGACTTTTTTCTGCTAATAATTGGTGGAAAAATACATTACCAAATTTTCTTATTTTTTATTTATTCAAATATATGTCACCACCGCGTATATGTTAAACATAAAATAAAAACATATCACAATACAACAATACAATGTCTTTCTGGGCATTGTGTTTAGCTAGTACAGGTGAATTCTCGTATACTAAAGATTCCTAGTAATAACGGGTTTTTTCCTAAATTTTTTTCAAAATGTTTTCACACGATGTATCTGTTTAATAATATGTTTGAATTAAAAAGTTTGATACACTTGTAGTGATGGTTTCTGATGGCCTGGGTATAGGGCACATTATTTCTTCCTCTCTTGTGTTGTAGTTAGGTATTGATTCTGTATATATGAGTCTATGGGCAAATATATATTGGACAGACAATAAGAACTGAAAAAGGGGTGAATAAGAGCATATAGAACTAGCCTTTCTCTATATGAACTGAAAATGAAATATCAGAATACGTTCTGCAACCTGTAAATCTCCAATCATCTTTTTTATTTTATGTAGCTTTTTTTTATTCCAAATAGGAAAAAAGGACCCTGTATACTTATTACTTTATACTATTTTACAATGTTAGTGAATTTCAGTTTTCTAATATTCGAGGTCTCTCTAATTCCCCTATCAAGAATTCGGATTCTGAAATACCTTTTTGCATCTAGAAAACAAGCTCATCTTTGCTTCATCAGTCACATATACATTCTCTGATAATTTATTTAAATTCGCAATAAAGCTTTTTTTTCAATTTTCAAAGCGTTTCCATTATAGTTGGAAAATATATGGCCGAGCTCATTACATTTTGCCAAGAACTCATCTGTATGTTTTTGTAGTCCACCTTCTGTTAAATGGTTGACCCAACTGAGAGAAGTATCTGTGCAATGTGGGATATAACCCAGTTTCTCCTTATTTTTCAACTTAAATGCAATGAAACCTGCCAAATTTTCCAAACCATCCCAAGTAGCGGTAGTGTGACGAATAGTTTTTACTTTTTTATTATTACATCCCACAACCACACAATAAAGCATTGTTCAAATATGTGTTAAACTCCAGAATCCCAAATAATTAATATTTTATCAAACTTTACTACGGTAAACGAGTAAACTCAAGAAAATAAACTGAAAATATTCGGCTATAACCTGTAACTAAACAGTAAACAAACCCCGTTTGTCACACGCTGACGTCACAGGTGGAAGGGAGACGGAAGACATCATGCGCGTGAGCATACCTTCTAAAGTCATTGGTTGTGTTCAACGGGACTTAGCGGACGTAAGCGCTTGTGGGCGCTTTGCGCTAACTAACCGATGAACGACAAACTGTCAAAAAAGCGCCAGTCAGCTTGGTTAGCACTTCTAGAAAGCGCTATTTGGTTAGCGAAGCGGCACAAAACTAGAAAAAAGTTATTTGTAGTTCTGAGGTAAGCTGTTACCTTTGTATAGTGTCAATTTAATATTAGGATTTGTGATTTATAGCATAGGTTTTTGACAATACGGATAATAAATATTACAATATGGAGATGGATATGACAGTTTTATTACGTCAAAAAGAAAGTCGTTCAACGGTCACACCTAGCGCCTGCAGGCGCTTCCACGCTAGCGCTTTTGGGCTCCCATTGAACACACCCATAGTATCATGGATACGGACCACTATAGAGGTTGAAAAATGTGGTTGAACCTAACAAAAAAGGATGACATGTCATAGTTGGCCCTTCCAAGTACATGCGTAAAAAATATTATCCGTTTTAAGCAATATTAACAATTTTTTAACGAAAGTGACCAGAAAAATCGCACTTTAAGCTCAAATTTCTCATAAACTGCGCAGTAGAAACGAATGACAGTATTTTTTGTCTTATCTGCAAGAAAACAAAGAATTTTCCATCAAGTTTCAACCGGCTTTGTCGCGATTTTTTTATTTGCATTTTAGAAAAAGTCGGTACGCGGAAATCGCCCGTAGATTTCGGATGACGATTTTTTTGAAAGTTCGTTGGTAGGTGTACACTCTCGTTCGGATACTCAACGACGTTTCTGCGTTTTAACATCCCCTCCCTATCTCCGATCCCTCCCATTTTTGGGTTATGGTGCAATGCCAAAAAAGTTTCCAAACTGCCTCTAGAACTCAATTACCAAGCGTCATCCGGGTTCTTTGTCGACACCAAAATTACGCATCATTGCCTTAACTAATAATTATTTTGGATGCAGCACTCGTGCCCCAGTTGCTGCACCAATGTGCATTGTGCATCCATCTTCCACGCCAAGTTCCTTCGGAATAAGTAACTTACGTGCAAGTGATGTGCAGTTAAAGTACGTACGGTTCCATTTGATTATATGCCCGCATTGTTACTTGTTGGAAGCACAAGACGTTGAATTTGTTGCAGCTTGTAACGGCAACGATGCAGTTCTGTGTAAGTAGGACGATAAGGGCTGCAATACCGTCCTATTTGCCGAAATTCACTTTTATTTAGCGAGACAAAACAGTGTGCTCAATGAAAAAAGCAGGTGCTACGGTACATCAAATCAACATAATTAGTCCAATCGTTGCGACGTAAAAAAAGGCTTTTGACAGCAAAAGGTCGGTCGTTATTTCCATGAACCTACACCTAAGTTTGCGACATCGAGGGGCTGCGGTTTAACCTTTAGGCTACACGCGACTTGTTTTGAAACTTAAGTACAAGCGTGGTGTATTCTGTACACCACCTACATATATATTGTAACATACTGTATATTATGGTATTCGCGTATTTGTATTAGTTGTCATTGATTGTCATACATGATGTAAAGTCAAAGTGCTAGGTTAGATCTTTTGAAGTGTAAACGTCATCGAATCGTCTAGAGTTTTCGAGAATGGCGGATGGATTCTAGAAATGTCATCGAATGCTCTAGATGGTTCGATGAAGTATATATAAGGTGCTACGGGTAGCATAGGAGTTCAGTTGAGTTGAGTTCTAGTTGAGATAAGGTTAAGAGGTATTGTATTGAATTGTGAAGTAAAACGGTGAAAGTTACGTCCAGTTTTGATTCGTTGGTATAGAAAAAGAGGCCGTCGTGACAATATTATATCTTAGGTAATAAATGCCAACAAGCTAATTGCTAAATTATTAACACTATTAACGATTTTATTACAAAAAAAAAACACTCATATCGCATCCCCGGGAAAAACATCAACGTCGTGAATATTATATATCAAAATAAATCTCTTTCTGCTTCACTATACAAGCGTGATATATTCTGTGCACCAGATGAAGCAGCATTAGCTAAAATATTATCAGCATTACATTTATATAGATTCTTTATTAAAGGAGATTGTAGGTATCAAACTATATTTATAAGAAACCCAAAACAACTGAAAAAGTTTGTTATCCCACTCTCCCCTCACCCTCGAGCGCAACCCACAGAATTCCCAAATTGAATTATCTCATTTGAACCTTTTTTTCGATAGCGCTTACCGAAACAACACTATATTTTGAAATTCATCGCGAAGCAGAGTTTTCAACCTTTTCCCCCCACCACTGGAGCGGCAACCCCCCGAGGTCGTAAACTTATACATTTATACTTATATACAAAGTGTCCCTGAATTTCCTTGACACGTGATATTTTCGTAACAAAAAAAAATGTTCAAACGAAAACTGCGTGGAATTTTTGAAGGCACTATAGGTTCTATCATACCATGTTTTCAAAAAAATGTATGCGCCAACCCTTAAAACTTACCCCCAATTTTTTTTCCAAATAGCACCCCATAGGCCCTCCTACATAAATGATATCCCTATTTTATTTAAAATCTTGTGGTACCTTTGGTTTTATACATACACTTATTTTTTTGCTTGAAATCATAAGCATAATATAAATGAAATAAGAATTTGGTATAAATGTGTGTAAATAAAAAATCGAAAATTCTCGCGATCACAATACTCCCCTCACCTATCGGTGTGGGAAGTAAAAAGAAAACTAAGTGGATTTTAAACGGTATTGATACATACGTTTGGAAACAAATGCTTTGTTGTCCTTTTTTGTTACGAAAATATTACACTTCAAAAAATCCTTATTTTATTTGCCTTACGATTATGAAATTAGGGAAAAAATTGGTCTGCGTATGAAGTAAGGACACTACAGGATTTCAAATAAAATAATGACCTCATTTATGTAGGAAAAGCTGTGGGGTACTATTTAAAAAAATTGGGGATGAGCTTTAGGGGTTGAAGTACAAAAAATTAATTTTGAAAGACACGATAGTACTTTCAAAAGTTCCACCCAGTTTTCATTTGTACTTTCTTTTGTTACAAGAATATCGCGTGTCAAGGAAATCTAGGGGCACCCTGTATACTGTAGATAATAACTTGTCTTACCTTTGATAAATTCTGTACTCAATAGATAATTTAGAAAAAGTACATATACCGAAGGAGGCACAAATCCGATTGTACATGTGTATTAATATCCCGGTAGGACTTCAGAGGATAGCTGAAGGCACTTATTTAACTGTGACGAGCAGTGTAGGTTAGATGCTATAGTCATGTCGGAAGTGCCGAGATATTATCTTTTGTCTCCTGTTCCAGGCAAATACAAGGTAGACGACGTGACGCAAGAAGAAAGAGAAGACTGCTATCTAGCCACGCTCCATATAAGAGATACGACATCCACGGATTCGAGAGCATATTACCTGGCTGTGGAGAATGACAAAGGGACAGATAGGCATGCGGTGCAGTTGTACGTGAACGGTAAGCTATATTTTCAAAGTACACCTCATATCGCTTGTCTTATGACGAATAGCTGAAGAAAACGAATAGAGAAAAATGGTAGATGCACAGTCTTCCTACGACCAGTTTTATGATTCTCCGGTCAATTTAGCACCTAAAGTAGGAGTGAAGATATATTAATTCACACAAAGCTGAAAGTTGGTGGGGACTCTCATAAAATTGGTCCAGACAAAAATTGTAGATGATTTGATTATGTGTAAAAAATATATCATATCATTACTTTTTTTACTTCCCACACCGATAGATGAGGGGAGTATTGTGACCGCGAAAATTTTCGATTTTGAGATAATACGCTTTTTGGGTGTGTCATGATGTCTACATAACGAAAATCCATGTCACTCATTTCCGTCGATCTGTCGGTCTGTCGGTATGTCGTCGGTCTGTCGGTCTGTCGGTCTGTCGGTCTGTCGGTCTGTCGGTCTGTCGGTCTGTCGGTCTGTCGGTCTGTCGGTCTGTCGGTCTGTCGGTCTGTCGGTCTGTCGGTCTGTCGGTCTGTCGGTCTGTCGGTCTGTAACCGCTGCATAGATTGGGATGAAATTTGGCCACCGATATGCTGTGGGGTCGTAGTAGGAAAAAAAAATTAAATATTCCTCAAACTCAGTTTTTAGGCGATTTAGGGGGTCCCCGATCATTTTTTACCTCTTTTTGGGTGGGGGTAAATTGGGGTGGTTGGGGGGTGGAGGGTTGTAAAACTGAATAATTGTTCCACTCATAATAGACTATTCACTAATCTGTGAAGCAAAGACCTAGCGTCATAATACAGTTTTTTAGGTCCATCCGAACATTGCCTAGTACAGAAACCAAGGGACTTAAATTTTCTGATATAAGTATATGTACATACATACGAATGTTGCTTTAGATCGTTCTGTATTGAGTAACGTAGAAATTATGAAATTGATTTTAATGAAACTTTGCCACAGTGTTATTGCCGTGCCAAGGATGAAAAACGCGTATAGTCTTTAAAAATCGTGTTAGTGGCGGCACAGCAACAATAAATAAACTAAAAATATAAAAGCAGCTCAAACTTCGTTTTTAGGCGCTTTAAGGGTTCCTGATAATTTTCTGTTCTCTTTTGGGTGGGAGCAAAATTGGGGTGATTGGGGGGTTAGGGTTGCAAAACTGAAAAATCTTTTGTACGAATAATATGCTCTCCTGCGAAAAAAGGACCCAGCGACATAATACACCTTTTCCTTCGAAACATTGCCTTGCCTATTACAGGAATTAATGGACTTCGATTTTTTCTGATGTATGTTAAATACAAGTATTCTATCGTTCTGTATTCTATAACCTGGAATTAATTTCAATGAAATTTCGACGCAGTATTGCTACCGTGGCCAGGATGAAAAATGCGTATGGTTTTTAGAAATAGTGTCAGTGGCGGCGCAGCAATAATAAAAAATGGAGTCAAGTTGATTGACTCAGTACTTCCCACACATTACTGTGATATCAGTTTACTATTTTCCCATAGCATGAAGCTTTAGTCTGAGATCTCCTTGCAACCAAATCATCGGCAGCCTTTCCTCCCCTAAAATTGTCTTATGCCGCTAAGTCTTTCCTTCAGAGGTCAATGGACAGCCTAAACCATCTAAAAACGAAGTTTGAGTTGTTTTCAAACTTTTAGTTTTTTGATTATTGCTATATACGCTGCCACTGGCACTATATTTAACAAACATACGCGTTTTCCGAGGCGTTTTCCATCCTCACCACGGTAATAATACTGTGTCAAAATTTAATTAGAATCAATTTAATAGTGTCCACGTTACAAAGTACAAAAAGATCTAAAGCAATAAATACTCGTATGTATGTATAAAGAAAATTCTAAGTCCCTTAGTTTCCGTAATACGCTAGGCAATGTTCGGATGGACCTAAAAAGTTTATTTATGTCGCTAGCTCTTCCTTCACAGGCTAGTGGACAGCCTATTATGAATACAAGAAATTTTTCAGTTTTTCAACCCCCCACCCCCTAACCACCCCAATTTCACCCCACCCAAAAAAAACGCAGAAAATGATCAGGAACCTTTAAAACGTTTAAAAACGAAGTTTGAGCTGTTTTTATTCTTTTACTTTTTTTATTATTTCTGCACCGCCACTGGCACGATTTATAAAAACCATACGCGTTTTCCATCCTCGCCACGGTAGTAATACTGTGTCAAAATTTCATTAACATCAATTCAACAGTTTCCTTGTAATACAATATAGAAGGATCTAAAGCAATACTCTCGTATGTTTACACCAGAAAAAGTTCTTTGGTTTCTGCAATAGGCAAGGCAATGTTCGCATGGACCTAAAAAAGTTATTTATGTTGCTGGGTCTTCCTTCATGGGTCAGTGGACAGTCTATTATGAAAGCAACAAATTTTTCAATTTTACAACCCCCCACCCCCCAACCACCCCAATTTCACCCCCACCCAAAAAAAAGTAAAAAATGATCAGGAACCTCTAAAACGCCTAAAAACGAAGTTTGAGGAATATTTAATTTTTTTTGTTTTTTGCTAATTACTCCGCCGCCCCTGCACCGATTTTCAAAATTATAAGAACATTACCTACTACGACCCCCCAGCATATCGCTGCCCAAATTTCATCACAATCCATGCAGCGGTTACTGAGATTACGAGGACACAAAAACGCGTACAGACAGACCGACAGACCGACAGACCGACAGACAGACAGACCGACGGAAATGAGTGACATGGATTTTCGTTATGTAGACATCATGAAACGCCCAAAAAGTGTATTATCTCAAAATCGAAAATTTTCGCGATCACAATACTCCCCTCACCTATCGGTGTGGGAAGTAAAAACTAAAAATCTGAAAATAGTTTGGTTGTAGTTCCAGTTGAAGCTCGTAGAATAAAAACTGTGTCGTTCTAGTTCCTACGGAGGAAGGTGCAAGAAACTATTTACTAGCGTCTTTGTGTTTGATTGTTTCTGAGGACAGGCAGGTGATGATTTGATTGCTTCATGCAAAGAGAAAATAATAAAATGACATCCGCGTTATGTGTGGGAAGTATTGAGTCAATCAACTTGACTCCTTCACTCCATTTTTTTTCTAAGACCGACCGTTTCTGAGATATAATGGTCACCCTAATACGCATACATTTCCCAGCCATCTATGAGGTAGCATACTTAGAGGTTTACTCTGTAACAGCATGGTTAAAAATACCTAACGCCCATTATAACCATCATCGGTATTATGTAAACAAGAGCTGGTTAAAATTATAACCGCCAGTGGTTGAAATCGGCAGTTAAAATTGTATGTATAACGGCAGGGCTTTTGGATAGCGTTATGTATCTAACCTAGAAAAAAAATTAATCGGAATCGCTACTGTGCTAATTTATTTCGTGATTACAAACCAAGAAGCGGTTATTCAGCGAAGGCAAAGGTGAATTAGTTTGCAACTGATTCAACTATGAGGTAAATTGTTTGTTGATAGGATGCTAGCGAAGTGGCAAGTGGCGAACCGCAACTTGAGAGATACCAGTCACGTCTTTCAGCTTCAAAAGGTCTGTTTCGGACTTCCATTGTCTATATCATTTTAGATTACAACGTTTCGATTGATCTGGTATCTTCAATCGTCTTCAGGTAGACTGTCAAACATGTTCCTTTCATTGTTATTTATTCTCGTCTGACTGACGTGTCGTCTTTCGTGGCTTGTTCTGATTGGCTGGTGCGCGTTCTGCTGAGTGCGTCAGATAAGAAGACTCAACAAAGAAAGACAGAACGAATCTCCTAGTGAGTGGAGTTATGGAGCTATTAAAGTTCTTTCTGGAGAACAACTATTTAGCTACTACCTAGTGGTAGTAGTGTAAAAATAGCACTTTTCCAAACTTCGCCAATGATGCCCTATACATATGTAAGCTCTTCCTTAAAGGAGTTTTTTCTTTGATAAAGATGAACTATTATCATTATATTTTTCATAAGAAAATGAAGGTAGAATCCTAAAAAAACCGTCTGGTGAAGCTTTTGAAAGCTACTTTTTATACAAGTTTGGTTTAAACAAGCGACGTTTCCTTTCACAAGCTAGATGCAGCAGCTTTTATTGGCTGCTAACTCGCATACTTTCAAGGGGTCGCCATATGTATAAACACTCAAGTGAAGAGCCATTATGGCTTGAGAAAAACTTCCTCCATAGAAAAGCTTGCTGCATGGCTTGCTGCCTAAGAAATGATGATAGAGCGTTGTTGTTATCAGATCTGTTTTAATTAAAATTGCTTCCCGGTTTCTTTTGTATTTTAGACTTTATTCTTTCCTTCGCCTCTGCTTAGAAAGTGTATTCACCCTAGGCCGCTGTGCTTTTCATGAGATTTCATACTCAGAAATTAAAACTTAAAGTTTCGCGGTGCTGCACGAAGCCATTTAATTTATCCAACCAGATTAGGCTCTTAGCGTAACAAGAGAGATGGCCTCAATAAGCCGAGGAGGCTCAATGTAGAGTTGAGAGGCGACTCACTCTAAGAAAAGGGATGGTAAGCCATTTTAAGTTTAATTTAGTCGAGGGTGTTATAGTTATATCTTTGAAACCGTATTTTACTATTCATAGCTAATAGCATTCTACCGGACTGTTAATGTGGGCATTGTTTTTCTCTTAACTAGTTGTTCCACCTCATAACTTCGGGTAGATCAGCACTAGATTGGACATACATAAGTGTCGCTCTATTCATGCGTAATCAGGTATGATCAGGTGTTTTTACTACGACAATGGTTTATTGTGAGGTTGGTAAGAGCATTGTTGAGCGACACTTATCTGTGTCCCATCTAGTGGTGATCTACCCGAAGTTATGAGGTGGAACAACTATTTAAGAGAAAAACAATGATGTGGGTTTCGGCCAGGCTGAAGTACAGTAACATTTCTATTGTTATAAGAGCATTACTGTTACTTGGTAAAGTAAAAATTTTGTCATTTAGAGATTCGGTATGTATCAACATAGGGATAGGTGGGTCATCAGAATGCGCCGTGGATGTATAAAGTTAGGGTGCGGGGTTAAATCAGCAATTTTTTTCGCATAATAAATGATGAAGTGCATTATATCTACAATTTTATATTTTATTTCATCAAGTTGACTTTTGAGGTTTGTTTAACATAATTTACAATATATCGGTCAGAAGTGAGAAAGGTATTAGTTTTTTCATAAGGTAACGTGGAAGTCATTTTTATAGATACCTTTAATACAAAACATAAAAGTAACTTTAATCGCCTTATTACAAAAAAAAATTTCTTTGGACACCGCCCTGCTCACCACTTCTGCCGGCTCATCAACCGACATCGAAGAGAGTGAGAAAGCATCCGTTAGGCGTTCCAGCTTGTGACTGCCTCAACAGTTGACTCTCTTCCAGCTGATGATGGTGGTTTTTCCACCGGAAAATTTTCCTCTTTTACATTCAAAGTCGATGATGTTGATGAAACTAGTAATTCAAAAAACAATATTATTCGATAAAAACGATACATATGACGCGCAAAGTATTATAAATTGTGCCAGAAGTTCTAGTTCGAAAACATATGATAGTGTGCGATATGCTGAGGCAATCTACTTGACGCCGTTTTTCTTTAACAAGTTTAGAAGACAAATGATAGCACCAACTCTATACCCAGGAGAAATAAAGTAAATGCAAAAGAGGAAGCAAGATGTTAATCGGGACCAGCCAGAAACAATGGTCTCACCGTCTCACGGCACCCGCCATTTCTACAAATTAGAATCGACAAAAAAGCTTCTTTTCATGAATCATTTGATATGTAAAATTTCCGTCGCGGTCTCGTCGCGATATTTTAATTTTGAAAAGTTTCCTTTTGTCAGCGCGGAGGCGAAACACCGTCACTATGACGACACCGGGCTGCTGATTTTTTCAAATGCAAATGCACAAATTCCATTATGCTGATTGCGTCTGGTGCACTGAGAAAATGAAATAGTGGTCAGGATGTGAAAGCTCGCACTTCTTCTTTGTCATTCGTTATCCAAGAGACCCGATTTTAGATTAGTTTATTAATCCAACTGAAATAACCACACCAGCGTCTATTTCTAGGGGTACTACTTTGCTTTCGCTTAAGCCGAAGGTACATTACAAAACTAGTTCCATGCATGCTAAAATTAATTACATGACAGTGGTTAATGCGAAAATTTCCATGAAACAAAGTGTCGTGAAACTTTCAGTATCACAGTGACCATGGCACTGTCCGCATCCAAACTTACTGCAATTCGTAATGTTGTTGCACAAATGATTATTTACAAATTAAAGAAGAGACTTGGACGTAAGAAAAAACGATAGTGGATCCGAGAGTAGTTATTGAGAAAAGATCTGGGTACAACTCAGTTGATTTCTGAATTACCAGATGGTGGTGCTGAAAGTTACCAACTGAATATCAAAACAACATACGACATGCCGTGAAGCATTGACAGCAAAAGTGAGACTCCAAATTACTTTATGTTATTTAGCAACTGGAAACAGTCTCCAGTCATTACCATACGAATTTAGGGTATCAATATGTAGCACATGAAAGTTTTATCCCTATTTTTATATTGTCTATGCTTAGGGTCCCAAAGACTGATTACGCTGGTATTCATTTATAAATTTAATATTTTTATTTCAGCCCAGCGTTCACTTGTCATTTTCACCAAAAATCGACATACACTCTCTGCGAACATTTTCGTAATACTAATTTCATCACATTTTACAAGTCTAAGCTAGTTGCATGACACTATGTAGAGTCATTCCAAATTCGCGTAACACGCGAAACCAATTCGGTTTCGTGAAACTGATGCATGCGTGATGAAAACACCTATTTACACGTGAAACTAAGAGTGAAACTAATGTCATCACACTAGTTTTGAGAAACTAGTTTCGTAAAATAAATTCGGCTTTATAAGCGTGAACGTTCGGGGCAGTTAGAAATATACACGGTTGTCAAAGTCATCAGCTAAAAAGATACCTAACCTCTCATACATGCTACATTCCCACTAAATTCACAGCCAGGCGCATTGAGAAAGCAGTGTCGATGGAGCGCATTGATGTCTTACTCAAAGCGATCGCATGTTGCCAGGTTATAAGTAAGCTTGTACCCAGCTTTTGGCATGGAGGTCGCAAATTTTTGGCATGAATAAATGAAAATCACCAGAAATGGCGACGTCACGGTTGTGATTATCAAAGTTGTCAAAATCGAAATGTCTACAAAACTGCAAAGATATTTGTAACCGAAATTATCCCATGGCTATGGTCATACTTATGTAGAAACAAAGAGCTGCTATTGTGATTCTTTCGGACTCCCGGGTAACTTGAAAGGCCTTGTGCTCATTCTTCTTTTTCTTCTCTAGATGCGATTGCCATTATGGAGGCAGGCGACCATCAAGGCAAATGGAACTTCAGAAACCGCCGCTCTAAACAGTTAATTATTGGAGGAATTATACCAGTATTACCAATTTATTTTGCTTCCTATCGTTCTTTTTCCTACGATTTTTCCTTCTCTTATTAGTTGAAGTAGATGATATTTCTCCTTATCTGAGGTACTGTACTTTACCTCTCTTTATAGCTAGCTCTTCTCTTTAAAATTGCTACTTTCTTAACATTAACATTATAAACAATCTCATATATTACAGGAAAACAACTACCCCTCAACGCTCGTGAATAGAATATCACATAAATATAATAAATAATGAACCGATTAGTAATAGTAATAGCAATGTGAATACAAAATATTTAAAAATATCTGTCAGAGAAACTAGTGAAAATTATTAGCCGCAAAACTATGGCAGTAACATGCAGAAGCCAAAATACCATACGGAAAAAAATTTTCAGTCAACTCAAAAACAAAATACCAGCAGAACAAAAATCCAACGTAGTCTATTAAATCCCATGTAAAAATTGTGAAAAAATATGTATAGGAACCACAGGAAGATACCTGAAAAACAGGATATCTGAATAGAGAGAGACTGCAGAAACTACCATCTAAAAGAAAGGCACTCACAATTAGTTCAACATGTCATATCGGAGGATCATAGGTACATTCTATTTTGGAAATTTTAAAAATTATAGAGTATTATGTTCAAATCATAATCACAAAAAAAAGATATTCCAAGAAGTGTTAGAAATAAAAAAACAACAATACTATAAATAAAAGAACAGACATTGCAGATCTGAGCATATCTAGAATATTATCAACCATATCAAAAATATTCGTAAACCATCCATCCCCTCGAATAAAATAGTTTTGAAACATCAAATTAAAAAGTATGTACAAAAACAAAATTCGGTCACATCTATTAGATAATGTTTCTACCTTCCACGATGTTCACTTATAGGGTTTATTAACCGAGCAGTAACTTCCTCTGTAATAGTTAGAGTGTGCAAATATAAACACCAAAATCCCAATATCTAGGACACATTCATGTACATATTTTAAAATAACCTGATGACTAATGTATTGTCTAAGACTTTCACGGCCATGATCCAAAGAACTGTTGGTCCTTGGGCTGTTCGGCCGGCGTCGGCGCGCTTTGCTGCTTGGCGTTTCTCCAACACGAGTGGTAGGCTTCGTCAGAACTTGATGTCACCTGTTCGGCGTCTTCCGAGAGACCGAGACCGCGTCACAGGGTTGGCACTTATATTTCCCGAATTGAGGTTTTGAATAAAATTTTTTTTTGGCATAAATGGAAAGATCATTCATAAGTTTTATAACAAAGCTCGTTTTGTTTTCCTTTTTTTTCGCAATAATTCAAAAGTTATATCAAAATAAAAATGGGTTTTTGAATCGAGTACCGAAAACACGCCGACGGCTCCCGAACCCGTGTGACGTCACCATGGCGGTAAGCATTCTCCTTTGACCAACGACGTTGCTACTCCGATACTAGATGCTAGATTCCCAGCCAATCGCGAAAATACTTACTGCAAAACTGGCAACTAGAGTATATTTGTTGCAACACAGTCGATGAATGAAGTTTGCAGCTCGAGACGAAGTCTACGATCGAAATAAATATGTTTTTGAATGTTTGAAGTTAAAGTCAGGTTACAGATTCCAATAAGTAAGCACCTAATCAAATATGTTTCGTTGAAAAGATCTCCTCAATCGAAGGATGGCCCAGTGGTTAGAGAGTCCGATAGTGGATCTCAGGCCTCTCAGGGTCTTTGGATCGAAACCCAGGCCTTCCAACTTTTTTTTTACTTTTTTTATCAAAAAATTTATTGATGTGCTTTTTGAACTTGTTACGCACATTTTTTCTAATATCAACATAAATATGTGCATTGCTTGCACTGCACAGTGCTTGCTAAATTTTTATGAAATTTTAATATTGTTAAGCTTCATTGCCCAAAGTTAAATAAATAATAATACCAAGTGATAAACAGAATGTGATTACGAGTTTGAGTTACTTTTTTGCATTAAAAAACTTAAAAATGAATGCTTTGAATAGATGAAGGGATTTTGTTTTATTAACCAACTATTACATTTAAAAAAAATTAATGGCGATTGATATTGACGGACAAACCTCATTTCCACTGATTTTTTGAACTGTCCACCGCCTCCTGTACTTAGTTTTTGCACTGTGTGGTGCAAGTAATATGTCTAACAAAATTTGATTCAAACAAATATTTATGTTGGTCGTAGAAAAAATGTACGTAACAAGTACAAAAAGCACATCAATAAATTTTTTATAAAAAAAAGTAAAAAAAAAAGTTGGAAGGCCTGGGTTTCGATCCAAAGACCCTGAGAGGCCTGAGATCCACTATCGGACTCTCTATCCACTGGACCATCCTTCGACTGAAGAGATCTTTTCAACGAAACATATTTGATTAGGTACTTACTTACTGGAATCTGTTATCTGACTTCAACTTCAACATTCAAAAACATATTTATTTCTATCGTAGACTTCGTCTCGAGCTGCAAACTTCATTCGTCGACTGAGGTGCAACAAATATACACTAGTTACGTAGTTACCAGTTTAGCAGTACGTATTTCCGCGATTGGCTGGGAATCTAGCATCTAGTATCGGAGTAGGACGTCGTTGGTCAAAGAAGCATCCTTGGCGCCATGGTGACGTCACACGGGTTCGGGAGCCGTCGGCGTGTTTTCGGTACTCGATTCAAAAACCGATTTTTATTTTGATATAACTTTTGAATTTTGCGAAAAAAAAGAAAACAAAAACAGTTTTGCTAGTACAGGGTGTCCCAAAAAATAGTGTCAAGCGGAAGTCCAGACATAGAGCACACCTAGAAGTATCTGAATCACCCCTATATATGTTATGCAATATTTTGTAGTTTCTTGACAACTTGGAACTGTTCAGAAAAGAAAATCAAAAGACTTTTCCAAATTATCTTTTTTGCTAATTAATCTCCAAGAATTTACTGTTTACACGTAATATAATCGGCTTCGTAACTTTGATGAAAGTTACGAAAATTTTAGTGTAAAGTGAAAAATTTACGATCTGATAATTATGACTTAAATCTTCGACTCTCAGTTAAAAATCCAAAGAGGTGATTTCATGATTTCTAAGCAGGTCTAAAAGCTTCTTCTGACTCTCAGCTATCACACTCATTGAAAAAAAGTAGAACTTAATGGGGCTACATTCGCTCCAATCGACCTTCAAAGACAAGAGGTGAAGATTTCTTGAAATTAGCGATGTGATCTTCAATTCATCAATAGCTTATGTTAACGCGCTAATAGCAGAATGGTTGTCAATAGGTAGACATCTTAAAAATTTGTATTTGTAAAATTTAGTAAAGTTAGTGAAGAAATCTAATAATTTCGTTTCATTTTATAATTTCCCACTTACAAAAAAGAAGTCATCGCTAATTTCAAGAAATCTTCGCCTCTTGTCTTTGAAGGTCGATTGGAGCGAAAGTAGCCCCATTAGGTAGAAGAAGCAGAAGAAGTTTTTAGACCTGCATAGAAATCATGAAATCACCTCTTTAGATTTTTAATTGAGAGTCGAAGATTTAAGTCATAATTATCACATCGTAAATTTTTCACTTTACACTGAAATTTTCATAACTTTCATCAAAGTTACGAAGCCGATTATTTTGCGTGTAAACAATAAATTCTTGGAGATTAATTAGCAAACAAGATAATTTGGAAAAGTCGTTTAGTTTTTCTTTTGGAACAGTTTTAAGTTGTCGAGGTAGAGATTTCTCTAAAATTCAGAAAAAAATTCATAATTCGGAAACTACAAAAAATTGCATAACATATATGGGGGTGATTCAGATACTTCTAGGTGTGCTCCATCTCTGGACTTTCGCTTGACACTATTTTTTGGGACACCCTGTATAAAACTTATGTATGATCCTTCCATTTATCACAAAAAAAGTACTTTTTTCTTAATTCAAAACCTCAATTAGGAGTGGGGGCGGCTGCGCTATAATACCGCCGATGCCTGTATGTAGAACTCCTGCGTGTCTCAGACAATTTGCGACTTTTAAGGCGGGTATCCATATTCTGATAAGCTCATATGCTTCTTCTTTGCTGTTGAAGGTGTTCTTATGTTTATAAATCTCAATGGACTCCCTGTACAATCTGGTGCAACAAGAGGAGGTCGTAGTCAGAACCTCAGTCTCGTCAAACTATATCTTGTGGTTACCGCTCTCTTGGAGTGCACGCTTAGGTACTGCAGATTTTTCTGTCTGACCTAATCGGCAATTAAATTCTAGTTTGTAGCGATCTCTTTGTTGTTCGGATGACTTCCACAAGTACCTGGTATCCGACAAATCCCTGATGCTGTCCACGGATACCTTTTGTCCTTTACTGATCTTAAATGCTGTTGTATTTTCCCAGTTGGTTTTGTATATCGTCCTAATATTTTCCTTCTGCAATAACCTCCGAGTTCTGTCTGTGACTCGAGAAACATAAGTTAGGAAAGCTTTGGCTACTGGTGGTGGTTGTGGGTGGTTTTATATTCTACCAGCTCGCATAGATCTTGTAATTTGCTTTTCTGAGTAGCCGTTTACCTTCAATGCATTCTTCAGATGTTCGAGCTCGGTACCTAGTTCAGCTAGTTCAATCATCAAAGCACTGACAGAACGGGCAAGAAGAGTGTGTGAACCAGCTAAACTAGGTGCCGAGCAGTAGCGTGCCAAGGTCTTCGGGTGCCCCTCGCAATTTTTTTTTCACGGGGCCCCCAATATAAAAAAAAATATATTTCAAATCGGTTTATGGGTATAAAAAATTTGGTGAGAAGAATAAGAATTCATAAACCTTAGAGACAATATAATAATAATTATGCATCTATTAATCACATTAATGGAACAAATTCCATCTATATTTAACTATGAGTTTTAGGTTTAGAAAACTACAGAATTTAAGATATAACTTTATTTAATGAACATTACCAACACAACAAAACCAACCACACAAAACTATAACAAAATCAAAAATAAACAAATAAAACATTTATAACACACAAGAATGTAACAAAAATGAACAAATAAAACAACTCAACCCTGAAAATTTTATTATTATGATTTGACTTGCATTTCATGTACAGAAAAAAATATTTTTTTGTATGTAAAGCAACAAATGTATCAATTATTTGGTTCAAGTCTATGCCTTCTGCTCGTTCATTTTCTATAGAAATTAATGCCAAAGGACTTAGGCGCGATTCACCCAGTGTCAATCTCGCAAAAATGTTTATTAGTTTTAGTTTTGAAAATGATCGTTCTGCTTGAGCCGATCGTGGGCGCCAAAGGCATTAGCATCGACTGTCTGGGATTCCCACAAATAACCGGCACCAACGAATTCGAATAGGTTAGAAGAAGTAAAGAATCCAAAGTAGTGATTCAGCGGCAGCTTGATGATGCTATTTATAGCATACTGACCGCTGCTTAACCCATGTACCCTCTGTTTCTACACCCTCTTCGAGATACAGGTAAATAACTCTACAAATAATGGCATCAATAGTGGAATCATATAAATAGTCACCTTGTTTTGGTTGATCGTTTCAGGTTTGTTATAGTTTTGAGTAAATTTTGGGTTTTAACAATGCAAAAGTTAAAAGACTATTTTAAACAATTCCACAAGATTTAAATACTGCTGGTTTCTGTGAAAAATAACATCGTGTTTGTGAACACAATAAATAGTAACAACGGGGTCTTGGGAACACACACATGCCTCTTAGAGCGTTTTTCTATAACCCCTATAGTAAGTCCTAAAAAGGCAAAATATGGCAAAATATATTTAGTTTGATTTTTGACAATTATGATTCCATCGCCATAAAATTAAGTATATGTATTACAGTTATTAGTATGTACAAAGCTTGCTCGAGGTAGTCCAGGTCGAGGCTGAGCGGGGGCCCTCCGGATGTCCGGGGCCCCCCCGCACCGCGAGCCCTGCGGGCCCTTTCGGCACGCCACTGGTGCCGAGCTCGAACATCTGAAGAATGCATTGCGAATATTTTTCAATAAGAGGATACAATTTTACCTGTGATTAAATTAGACCGTATAATACCTAGCTACGAAATTTGTAGGGTTCTTCAAATTTCACAACTAACGTTCGAAGTTATTGGAATTCTATCCTGCTTGATTTCGTAATTTAATCAAAATACCTCAGCATTCCGCAGCTCATATGTTTTTAGTCCTTGTCGAAACTGTATGCTATACTGATATTACAGCTATGAATTTGTGGTGAGCTGTTTATATAATTCTGTTTAATTTTCTATGCCTAAAGAACCGTAGCATACGTTTCCATACAGAGTGAGACGTAAGTACGAAACGCCTCAATTATCTGGGAAATGATTTGGTACGCACGATTTTCATAAATTTTAATGTGTGGTTGTTTTGCAATACGGCCAATCTTACGGTGGTATTTACAATGTTGTCGTATCTAAAATTTATGCGAAAATATAATAAACTTTGTTATTTCAAATGAATCGCCCTGTATATTTGAGTATTTGCTGTAGCCGCCTTCACCTTTTTTGAAGTTAATGTATTATGACGTATAGCTATAGCAAAGGATTTAAATAATGTGGAAATATACAGGGTGACCCATTTGTATTAACACAGTTTATTGTATTTCCGGAAAAACGGTAAATATGAGAACGTATCGCCGTATTGCAAAACCTCCATACTCTAAAATTCATGAAAATCAAGCAAACTATTTCCGAGGCAATTGCGGCGTTCCATACTTTGGGCTCATTCTGTATACCAAATGCTGACTAGACAAGATCAATAATAATTGGGAGCAATTTTTGGCACAATTGTAAATTCTACAGCCAAACGTTAATAATATAAGATGACATTAGCAAATAATTGATAAGTAGAAGTCGAAAATCGTATTAATGTTGCAACTCCTGTTTTCTAACAATTAATTTTAATACACTAAAAGGTGTATTAGAGTTCCATGGATAGTGCGAGCCCACAAATATTAATTACGTATATCTAGTTAGAACAAGAACGAACAAACCAAAATAGTTTACGGTTCTATTATTTAAATTAGGGTTGTATTATATACGAGGATCTTAGGAAACATATAATTGCTTCTGAAGCTCCTACCTGTTTTATACTATAGTATGAAGAGAAAGAAAAAATCAGTGTAAAACGGTTGATTTCCCCCTTTACTATTTAGGCAATCTTGTGGACATAAATATATTAATACTATATCCCTTAATTCGATAGCTTTAAAAATGAAATATATTGATTCATTTATCTAAATAACGCAAATCTGAAAAGTTGAATCATGAAGTAGATATATAATAACAGGAGTTGGACCATGAGTAGCCGAGATATTAAAAAATCATGAACAATTGTACTACAAGCCGGTATTGTTTTGTTGGTACTGAAGCTGTACTATAATTCTAGATCGTCTGTATCTATTGGTGGATTCTATGTGAATATAAGAGTTCAAAATACGTATAGAGAGAGCAGCCTTGCGTTGCACCCAATGTAAAAGGATTCCAATAAAGCTTGCATTTTCCTTTTTTTTCAGAGCCGCTGCAGATGGGAACTCTAGTCAGCGTAGCAGGCGCCCTTCTCGTTGCATTTTTGATTCTCATATGTGGTTGCATCTACGCTATCAGATCGGAAAAGTGTTGCTTTGCTCGTAAGTACTATCTTTATTTTCAACCACAGAAAAATACATAAATCGTCGTCGACAATATTTCTTTTAACATAAATCTTGCCACTCGGTGATTGTTATTGTAGAAGTCAGATATATGTATATGAGTTTACATTTTTTCAGGTCTCAATCAGTGTCGACACTTTTATAGTGCAGTCACGTTATTACGTAGACCTGAGTAATTATAAAACCGTAATTATTTATACAAAATATACAAGGTGAGTTTTTAGTGCCGGATCGGTCGATAACTCCACTAGTGTAGAGGATAGCAAGAAAAGTTGTTATTAAGAGTTGTAGCTAAGGACATGCTCCTTGCTCAGAAAATATTTTTATTAATACAGGGTGATCTATAACTACGTGGTGATGCAAACATGTATTTTTTAAATGAGACACCCTATATGTTATGCCATATTTAGATTCTAATAATAATTCCTCTTCTTCTAATATAAGAAATCGCAAAATTCTACAGGGCATTTCAAAAGTTATGACCATTTTTATATCCAAGTCACTGTCAAACGAACGTACTGTATATCAAAAAGAAATGAATCAAAAGTTATTTATTTTACACGAAAGGATACAAAGAATTGCTTTTAATATGCTCTTTTATCTTGATATAGCTTTTGCAGAGGATATTTTTCATCCGTTCGTGTGAAAAAAGTAATATTTGATTAATTACTTTTTGATATTCAGTACGCTCATTTGACAACGATTTGGATATAAAAATTGTCATAACTTTTGAAATACCCTATACAATGTTGCGATACCTTATATTAAAAGAAGAATAATCATTAGTAAAATCTAAATATGGAATAATATATAGGGTGTCTCATTTAAAAGAACATATGTTTGCATCACCACGTAATTACGGATGACTACAACTTTTATTAACAAATTTTCTTGCTATCTTTAACAGTAGTGGAGCTATCGACCGATCCGGCACTAAAAACTCACCCTGTATATTATAATAATTCAGAAAGTGGTACGAAATCAAAATAATCGAAAATACCAATTTGCAATAGACACAAACAAAATAAATTGATCTATTTATTGTATATTAACATCTGATTATACACAAACATATACAATTTTGACAACACTAATGAACGTGCCATCTTTATCGCCAGGGTAATAAAGCATGCCGAAAAGCAAACGGTCACCCCACTCGTCGACCCAAGTAGCAATTTAATGTTGTGGCGACCTGTTTAAAAATGTTGTACAACTACACACAAGTTGTGTGGCCGACTCCAACACCACGTTGTAACAACCCCATTTTGCACCAATTTGGTCATTTTTGGGTTGTCACGACGTTCAACTTTTAACTGGAGGCTGAAGTTTCTCGTTTCCTAAACGTTGCTGATTTTACCTTCAAACGCCTAAACGCCTGCGCCCTTTAGTTTGGAGACAACAGTTGCAATATTGTTAAAAAATAGTAAATCTTTTGACCAAATAATACTGCTGGTCAGAATGGGGAAAAGAAACTTTCTGACAACTGTGACTACCATCTTGATATTGAAATGTGTTGTTCGTTTGATCAGGCTATATATCCTATAAATAACGTTGCTACAAATTAACGATTTGTACACTCAATTCAACAACACATCCCAGTTTACTGTCAAATACAGTATTACTTCATGCTAAAAAACTCACGCGCTTTGAATCCGATGCGAATTTCTCGGAATTCAAAAATAAATGGATTTAAAAAACTAATTTAGATAAAAAATATCTAACGGTTACATTGACTGAAAATCAAACTAAACGGAATATTTATGAACTGTTGCCAAAAAGACTTCATAGTCATCAGTATAATGTTCGTTTATATGCTTTGTCTTAATGGCCGACCATGTTTCCAAGGAGAATTGTATTCAAACATGGCGTAAAGATGTAATCGGCGTATAACTACATAAACCCGACTATGACCGTCAAGTAACCAAAAATCGACTATCTTTCAACGATAGTCCTCTAGACAACCAGATGTATACCCAAATTCAACTCGAGTTGTTTGTCCGACCAAGGTTCGACTAAAAACTGACTATGTTAACTGACGAACGTACTTCTTTTTCCAAACGCATCCTTTGACGCAGCTGTCAATTGTCATATGTCAGCCTTGACCTTTGGCATTTGGAATGTCCCTAGGGCTTTGGTTCAATGGTACCTATTTTTTTTTTGTGGCTTTGGTCTCGTTCACGTACTCATAGGTCTTTATTATTTTTTACTATTGTGCTTTCTGAGACAGTATTTTTCCACTTCAGTAATATCTGATGCCTACAGATTGACTCCCCCTTCATTATTGGGGTCTTGTTTTTGACGTTCTTCCCCAGACTTTTAGCTCGAATTTGATTGTTGGTTGAAGGAATTTAAACCGTGCGTACAGGCTTGCGCCTGTAAAGTTTGTTCACGATACAAAACACAATCGTTTTTTATGCCTGTAATAGAAGGCAGCATATTTGAAGGCTCGTATCATTTGTAATCTCTATACTAATGCCCTTGTTGTCATAATAATGTTTGTGTTGGATTAAATAAACCAACTACCATTTTTCTGTAAATCTATATTGTTTCGACGTAAGTACAGTGTGCAGTGGTCGAGTGTCGAGGCGTGAGTGCCGAAATTCTTCTGCCTGGGTTGCAGGCCGTGCGGTGTTGTCACCGCAGAAACACGTAAGCGTAACATAAGTTCAGTTATAAGTAACAAAATTTTCACTCCTTAGCAATGTTAAAATAGGTTAGTTGCACAAAAGACTACGCGACAACGTTTTTAGTTCAACCGAAAAATTACCCACGGTTCAGTTATATCATATAACGTAGGCTCTGCATCGGCAAAGCGTTTCATATAACTAGAGCTGTCACCAGTTGCCACTAAAACGTTGTTAAAACCTTATTGCAATTACCAAATTATTAACTACATTTAGTTGGTTCGGTAAACGCCGTAACAACCCCTGGTATAACTAGAGTTATGCTTAACGTTGATACGATGTTGGCCAATGGTCTAGAGTGTGGCGTTCCATCAATAACCAATTTCTACACTAACTTTAACGTTAATTTTGGTGTATCATGTGGTTGTGGTTGCCAAAATGCTATCTGGGGGGTTTCATTTGAAGGATTAAGGGATCCTTTGTAGTGTCGGCACTCTGTTGGAGGACAAAACATGTAAACTGCTCTTATATTTCTGACGCGCACAATACAACGTTTTCTAACTGTATATTGATGATGCAGTACATTGAAGTGGTAAACGGCTCAATACTAAAGTATACAGGGTGTCCGGAAATTCGACCGACAACGCTTGACAGGTTATAGATCTCACTTTTCTATGAACATTGAGATAGAAACATGAGGCCTTAGAATGCTTAATTTCTAAAATACAAGGCATCAAAGTTTTACATGTATTTTCGTTTTTTAAAAATTATTCTACAATAAAATAGCACAGCGATCTAAATTTACGTCTCACGGGGGTTTTTAAGGCGAAAAATCCAAATTTAATAACGGTTTTGCTATCATGAATAGAGGGCGCCACCTACGGCACATTAAACTCACTTAAACTATCAAAACTCTTTTCTTATTTGGTGCATCAATGTGAATGTCAAAAAAACCGTTTCTTTGATATATTTTACGTGAAAAAGGTATACTTTGTTTTTAAGTTCCTAGAGATAATCGTGTTCGATATAATTTTCATTGAAGCTTCCAATGCGACTGAATTATCGGTATTTCTGCACAAATAAATACACCTGTCGATGAAAAAACTAATCCCAGAAAAATAAGGTTTGTCAATATCGCTTCCGGTTTAGAAAAAAGTTTAACTTTTATACCAACAAATTCCACAGTGAGAGCGCCGTTTCAATTTACTCAAGGAATGTCTTTCCTACTTTGTTTTGATCCAATATTAATTCGTACGAGAATACCGACGATTCTTTCGATCACATTTTGCAACTAATTGGGATGCCTTTGATACTTCAATGAAGGTTATCTCGAAAACGGTTACCTCTAGCCACTAAGACAAAGTATACCTTTTTTACGTAAAACCTATTGCGGAAACGATATTTTTAATATTCGCATTGATGCACCAAACCGGAAAAAGTTCTCTAATTTAAAAGAGTTCGATGTGCCGTAGGTAGCACCCTCTAGTCATTGTAAAAGAGTGGTGGTTTAATTTGGACTTCCCACCTTACAAAACCCCCCAAAACGTAATTTTAGATCGTTGTGCTATTTTGCTGTGAAATCCTTGAGAAAAAAATGGAGTCAAGTTGATTGACTCAGTACTTCCTACACATAATGATGATACCATTTTATTATTTCCCATTGCATGAAGCTATAATATAGTATAAAATCTCCTTGCAACTAAATTATCGCCCATCCGCCAGCAAAAACAACATCCAACACAAAAGGCCTCGTAAATAGTTTCTTGCGTCTCTCTCCTTAGGAACTAGGATGCCACAGTTTTTTTCTGCATGTTTCTGGATGATGCGAAACGATCAAGAGCCTCCAACCCGTCTAAAAACGAAGTTTGAGCTGATTTTATATTTTTGGTTTTTTTATTATTGCTGTGCCGCCACTGATACGGTTCTTCAAAAACAGAGTTGTTTTCCATTCTCGCCGCGGTAATACATTTTGTGTCAAAATCTTATTAAAATCAATTCAACAATTTTCGCTTTACGCAATATACATAGAACGAAATAAAGCAAAACTCGTATGTAGAGATCACAAAATTGGTTTCTGTAATAAGCAAGCCAATATTCGGATGGACCTAAAAAAGCGTAATATGCCGCTAGGTATTTCTTCTACAGGTCAATAGACAGACTATTATGAATACGACAAATTTTTCAGTTGTACAACCCCCCACCCCCCATCCGCCCAGATTTCGCCCCACCCAAAACAAAAAAAATGAAAATGATCAGGAACCCGTAAAACGCATAAAAACAAAGTTTGAGCTGTTTTTATATTTTTAGTCTTTTTATTATTGCTGCCTATTATTGCACTGACACTATTTTCCCAAATATACGCGTTTTCAGTCCTCGGTGCGGTAGTAATACTGTGTCAAGATTTCGTTGAAATCAATACAATAATTTTCACGCTACGCGATATAGAACGATCTAAAACAATACTCTTATGTATACATCACAAATTCTAAGTCCCTTGGTTTTTATAATAAGCAAGGCAATGTTCGGATGTACGTAAAAAGTGTATTATGCTGTTAGATTTTTCATTCAAAGATCAATAGACAACCGATTATGAGTACAACAAATTTTTCAGTTTTACAAAAAAAACGTAGAAAATCATCAGAAATCACTAAAACGCCTAAAAACAAAGTTTGAGCTGTTTTTATATTTTTAGTTTTTTTATTATTGCCGCGCTGCCACTGACTCGATTTGTTCAAAACACGCGCGTTTTCCATTCTCGCCGCGGGAGTAATACTGTATCAAAATTTCATTAAAATCAATTGAACAATTTTTGCGTTATATACAATACTCGTATGTATGTACATCACAAGTTTTAAGTCCCGTGGTTTATATAATAAGCATGCAACGTTCGGATGGACCTAAAAAAGTTTATCATGCCACTAGGCTTTTCATTCGCATATCAATGGACAGCCAATTACGAATAAAACAAATTTTTCAGTATTACAACTCCCTACCCCCCAACCACCCCAATTCCACCCCCACCCAAGAAAAAGTAGAAAATGATCAGGAACCCCTAAAACGCCCAAAAAGCGTATTATCTCAAAATCGAAAACTTTCGCGATCACAATACTCATCTCACCTGTCGGTGGGAAGTAAAACGAATATAAAAGTAAAACTTTGATACCCTGTAGCTTGAAATTGATTTGTTCTCTACCGAAAGTCGGCCGAACAAGTCTGTGCGCTTCCGTGCTGGACGGTGCAACTGTGACCGTCTTCGTTAGATTTTCTGGTTTTGTTCTTTCCACCATTGACAGCCGCATACGCCATCATTGTAAGAAACCGGTCGAATACGGATGCACTCTGTGCGTAGCCTTATTTATTTTTCAAGTGTCTGGCACACTGCACTGCCGCTTTGCTTCCAGTAGGTGCTGATTTGTGCAAGAGGTTTTCAAAAATATACAATATAGGATATGCTCCATCGTTTGGTTCTCCACACAGCATATCCTCACCTTAATAGGTTATCCTGATACCTGCCTACTTGGCACCTCATCCTGTTGAGACTTTTCCATGTTTTCCATTCCAGGGAGGCTTTCAGCTTTTATCCGCGACTGTCTACTTTGTTCTGCCATACATAAGACTACTCGCCTAACTTGTGAGGGGCTATTCCCCCCGTCCGTGATTACCCTGCAGGTGGCGTTTAAGGTAGGGTCGAGTTTGTTAGTATGAGTTGATCTGGACCATACAAGGCTTGCGTATTCGGTTGGAGTAAAGCCCATCGCAAGAACCTGCTGTCGCCTTGTCGACCGCAATACGCCAGGGTGTTGACCATTGGGAGTTGACCAGCTTGCGAATAATACCGTTCCTCGTCTTCACTTTTGAGTCCCGTCCAATGGCGTAGAATGCTAGGGTAGGCAACAGCTAAAAATTACTCACCTTTGTCCAACAAAGTTAGCCCTTCTGCACTGTCTCTTTAATAGTCAATAATTGCACTTAAAATGTCACTCGGTCAGACAATCGGTTTTAAATAATAAAACCGAGTAACATGCACAGTTGCACACATAAGATTTATTATATTAGAAAATATTGGAAACTTATTTTTTATAAATCAAGTCAATACGACTGTCTTTTCTCAAAAACTCGTTTATCACATTGTCATACAAATTTGTATTTCGTTTTAGATCTTGTAAAACATCTTTTTCAAATGAAATGATCGCTAAGTTACTCAATCTCTCTTGTTCCTCAGTATTTCACTAGTAGGTATGAATTCGTTTTTAACACAGTTATTATTACTCCCATACTCACAAGTTACTCACTCGTTGCTCCTATTTTTATCAAATTATATACCTAAAGCTAAGCAAAAGCTCGATCTCGTTAAAAAATCAAATCAACGACAAGAACTATGAATCGCGGCACAAGTCAGTCTGTGATATGTATGCTTAAAATCGATTAAGGGTAGTGATGTAGATTAGTAAAGTGGAGGGAACTGGTAACACCCAGTATATTGTATTGCTCCAATTCGTAAGGAGGTGACCAGTTCGGGGCGTGAGATATTGGAAAATAAGCGGATATTTGTTTAACTAAGATTGTTTATAAACAGAGTGAGTGCGTTAGGTATGCCAATAGGATGTGGATTAGATATAAGATACATCTGGAGTTTGCTACGAGGTCAGATCAGTATACACCAAGTTTCAAGTATGAAGTGGTTTTACTCAGGGCTCCCCTAAGCCTCCAGTTTAGTGCACTGTGAGTAACAGAAATATATATTACATCAGGATCGATTTCAATAATTGAAACTAAACCCTAAATCCGCAAACCTACCGCCCACCATCTTCACTCTTTCACCTTAATTTTGGCTTGCCGTCGGGGTGGCTAGGGTTACCGTTCAAATTATAAGCAGTGCCGATATACGAGGGTTGCTCTATATCTTCGTCAATCCACCAGTACGCAGACAGCTGTTTCACGCTTATTAGCGGTCATTAATCAGACATGTAAAACATGTGTGAGTAGAAGGTAGAAAACATCTGCATGACCTATGGCGCACTGATGATCGCTAATAAGCGTAAAACAGCTGTCTGCGTACTGGTGGATTGACGGAGATATAGAGCAACCCTCGTATATCGACTCTTATATGCGGTTGCCATAGAAGCGCGCCTATCTGGTTAGGTGAAGCGAATGCGCCTTTGCGTTCCGCCAAGAAGTTTGCTGCTTTTTACCAGCGACTTCCTTTGGTCTGCCGTTACCTCCGGGTACCAGACGGCGCACACGCAGATCTTTTCTGCCGCCTACTCTCAAAAGCAGTGCTTTTAGGCTCCATATGGATTTGTATTAACCAACGTGAATTGCTTTGCTTTCGTTTTAAATGGGATGTTTATTGCGTATGCAGAGTTGAGTCAGCACTAGCTCAGCGTGTTTTTATGGATTTAATAGTTTTGGTGTGTTTTGTTAGAGTGCTGAGACAGTGGATATTATAATTTTTTAAGAGTAAGCTCTGTAAAAAACTGTATCGATAAAATTTGAAAAACATATTGGAATTGGTAATTTCTCTGGGGTAGGCAATACCTTTATGCTTTTATTGGATGCACGCCACTGGTCCCGGCTAAGGTAACGCCCAGATAAAATGAGTTTACGCAGTGCTATAACCTTGTCAAATCCTATTCTATTTGCAGTTCTCTGTTCGCTTGCCCGTGCCTTGAGATGCAAAAGTTTAGTTTTTTATAAGCTATGTGCATTTTTTTGTATTCTGAAGTAAAGTATATCCTGCAGAGTGGTATAAAGGTACACTTCATAAATCTGCCGGAATATTAAGGATACCGCAGTGCTCTGTTTTTCCCGCCATACGGTCAGCAGGAAAGCTGGAAGGACGCAAAAAGTCAGCAGCTGTTTACTGCGAATTCCACAGCTTCTTTTATCCGGTTTGTGTGAAAAACATAAAACTGAGGAATTTCGGTGTGGCTTTGGGGTTGAGACAGTTGCGTAGGGAACGTAATGTTCATGGGGTAGTTGTAAAACTACTTATCCATAAAAGGAATATGTAATTTACAATTTTAGAGATTGGAGAGAAATAGAAGAAATATACCACTCTCCATCGTATTGTAGATAAGGCGACTGGATCAAGCTCCCATCAACTGAAAATGAAGTAACGGAAGCCAAAGTGTGAGCAAAAAAAAATACTGCTTTGCTTTTTTCGCTGAGAGTTGAGACTTTTGCAAGATTTCAGGGTATTGCTTTACCCTTTCGGCAATGAACTTACATGCAGCTTGCTCCCCAGCTGTGTATTGTACCCCTACATGGTAGTCTGGCAGTTTCTCGTCATTTCCCATTCTCATCACGGCTATCAAATCACTCACCGGAGGAAAACCGTCACAACTCAAAAAAAAATTAAAATATACTTTTTCACGGGAAAAAATTCCTGATATACTAAATTTTCTACTTTGATACATATAAAAAAAAGTTCTAACAGCATGAATTTCAGGACAGATACAAGCAATCTTTCATGCATATATACAAATTTAATAAATGGAACATAGCCTATACTTTCTTCCATCTTATCAATATTTACCTTCCTCCCTCGATATTTAATTGTTTAAAAAAATTAATTGTAAATGTTAGTCATTTTGTACCTGTTTGACAATTCTAATATTTTATTTTAGTTTTAATACCTGAAGATGACGCCTAATAGAAGCGTCGAAACGTCGTAAAATTTTATATTTTGGAAATATAATAAGTGACCGTAACCCAAGATTGGCTAAATAAATTTTCTACTGGAAAAACGATTCATCTGAACTTGCGCTACATTGCGCGAGATGGCAATAAGTGTCGTTGTTCCACAGAGCCAAAGTTAGCGACGTTTTGGATCTTAAGTGACACTTCTCATTTTTGTTTCAGCTATCGAAGGTGAAGCATATGCCAAATAACAGAAAAACGTCACATTTCAAGTTACGACAGCCAGCGTGGATGTTTTTTTGTGAGAAAACTGTATTATTTTGTTTTGTGTCTTTTTTAGAAGCAGCGTAAAATACATAAATTTATACATAACTTTTTTATATCGGAGTCGAACAACAAGGATTATGGAGCAAGTAGGGATTTCTCAAAGTACCTTACAGAAACAAAGTATAATAAACAGCATTCAGAACAGTTAGATCCAGTAGTTTTTCAAATACCAGCCGGAAACGAAAACCGCGAGATGTCAATCCATCAAGTCAATGAAAAATTTAGAACAAGCACCCAAATACCGGTTTTGTAGGTTGAAGACTAGACGATTTCGCTACACACGAAAACGAAAACCTCGAACTCTCAACCCATTAAGTCAAAGAAAACCAGCAGCCAGACATCAGTTTTGTAGGTTGCACAGTCAAACGAGGCTACTACAGAATAAAACCAATGCTTCACTTGGATTTTTATAAAAATGTTTAAGATCTAAGTTAATTTAAGATTATTTAACTTTGTGTAATTAATTTTATTGTCATTTATTTGATTAGACAAAATTATCCTTAGGGCTGTTAATGCAGAGTTTCAAAGTCTGATTTCTTGATCTATTCTTGATAAATGGCTTTTCATCTACTTTAATATTAATTCAAGTTGAAACGTAATACGTTTATCAGTACTTTTGTGCAATATTTTGGAAGAAAAGCGACGCTTTTATGCATTTTATTAGTTCAAGCATCATTTTTTTATTATTAGTGGTGATATAAAGTGCTTCCTATAAATCCGAGCATTCAATACAAGTCCATTTTACCTGAAAAAAGATCTATTGCAAAGACAAAATGATTAAGATCAAAAATATCGTACTGAAATGTAACTGAAAAACTTCAAACTGCTCTACTATAAAAATTGCACTTTTTGAGTTATGACGGTATTCCTCCGCATGAGCGAAATACAAACTCAAAACTCTGAGTAAAACTTAGCAGTACCAGCAGATATTGAGTACTTAACCTTACATTAGGAGTACTTTGCGCATTTGTCTCTGTAACTGCAAGCTAAAATCTGTCGTCGGCAACATACCCGTAGTAGCGCGTGTCTACCTTTTCCTTTTTTCTGCGAGGATTTGCTTGCAAAGGAAAGGAAAAGATTATGAATACGAAATAAATAAAAACCTTGTCCTACCCTTTCCTTCTTCTACCTTTTCCTCCTACCTTCACCTTTGAAGGAAATAATGTTTGATCCAGTGGAATCTTGCTACTCAATTTTGAAGCAGATACCTTCAACCGATTGAGCTGAAATTTTGTATACACAATTAGTTTGGATGACAATGCACGATAAGCTATGTGGCGTCGTTTTAAGTCCAATATGGCGGACCATCCAAGATGGCGGAGAGGTTATTTTTATGCTCTTCTATAATATGGGTATTAAATGGAAGGGCTTTTTGCGATAAACTCCAAAACAAATGTGACGGATTCTAAATCCAATAAGGCGAGCGATCCAAGATGGCTGAATAGATATTTTTAATGCACTTCTAGATTATGGCCAACCAATGTAAGGGCTTGTTGAGAGTGACTCGAAAAATTATCTGACATCTTTCTAAATCCAACAAGGCAGACCATCTAAGATGGCGGTATAGTTATTTTTTATGCACTTCTGCAATTTGGGTATCAAATAAAAGAGTGCTGGGAATAATTGAAAAAATATATTGAAATCACTCTTAATCCAATATAGCGGAGTTTTGAAGTTTTTTAGGCTTTCCTATACGTATAGTATGGAGAATATAAATGCAAGTTAATGACCAAAAACTAAAAAATTAAAATAGAAAAACTTAAGCTTTTATTTAAAGGCTCTAAAAAGAAGAAAATAAAATGTTCCTTTATGATGTTAACTACCAACTTATAGCCTCACTATACACAATTTATATGATCATTTATGCAGCTTTTAAGCTTGTTGCAAGATGTACTTGTGAAAATTAACTAGTACCTATTTAATTGACTAACTTAATCTGCGAAGTTTAATTGTGTCAAAATTCCATTTTAATTAAATACTTATAGGTACTTACTTAAACCTCGCCAGAAGTTTTTATGATCATATGAATTGTGTATAATGAGGCAATAAGCTGATAGTTAGCATTCTAAAGGAAAATTTCATTTTCTTCTTTTTAGAGCATTTCAGTAAAAGCGTTCTCAAGAAAGTGTTTTTTGTTTCAATTTATCATAAATATGGACTACGTCACTGGCTTCGGCAGGGTTAGGGTACCCCGACAAAGGCACATTTTGTGGTCGAGGCGCAAACAGCTATCGATTTCGCAGTCCATATTGGTTCGGATGATGATAATAGAATATTGTACAACTAGGAGAAGCGATAGATTCTGACTCCCGAGTGCGATATACACGGCGATACGGCACCGTTGGTGGAAATTGCTGGACGAAGAGCGAGCCATTTAGACCAGCACTGGGATCCCTTCGGAAATGTGTTTGTCCTATAAACTGCATTTGATACACGTACTGGTTTATCCCGTATCGCAGAGAATATCGTTGAACTGGATAAAACGATGTCAGATACGAGGGGCGCCTTTTAAGTTTATATAAATAATAGATTCGAAAATTGGCCTGTATTAGTATATATCTGTATATAGCGAGTCTGGCTATACAGGGTGGTCCAATATGCGCACAGTGCTCTCTAGCCGACATACCGTTCAAACTAGAAGAAAACGTTTCGTATAAAGAATGTTACTTTTCGAGTGATCTTCCTTAACAAAATAATTTCGAAATTTATAAAAATTTATTACGTTTTTGAATTCAGTATCGTTTTTTAGGTTCAGTTTGTTAATCATAGGTCTATGAAGCCTATTTTCGAAGTTGTTCAGCAATCTTTAGAAAAATTGACGTTTGTAGTACTTTATAAAAAATGCTAATATCTCGAAAACTAAGCACGAGGGAAAGATACCGTTTTCGGTTTTAAAACGAGCAAAGAACATATTTGTGTTTTTGTAAGATTATTGTCTCAAAATCACACTAAATCAGTAGACTAGCCAATTTCTAATTTGAAAAGTTTAAAACATTAAAAACTTTTTTTCAAATGGGATTGTATGATGAGTTTCACGAAGTGTAATTCTCTTCCACTTTTATGTAGGCATATGTGGTTCTATCTATGATATTTACGATTTTGTAATTATTCCATAATGGCGCGTAGGAATTGGAAAAATCGTGGTGGCATGGCTCGCAGACGAAACAGTTGGTTGGAAATTGTTCATCCAAAGTGTTTTGGCCTCTATTTCTCAAAAGTGCAGGCGCTCCATCTAACTGTAACCACATTATTTTTGAAGAGAGTGGCAAATTTTCCAGCAAGTTTTCCAAAATTTCATTTAGAAAATTTATGATAACATTACCTTTTTACGCGGTTTTCAATAATAATAGAAACGTAAATTATCATATGATTATAATAAAAGAAATGTTTCAGAAATATTTAACTTGATCACGAAGAATATTGAAAAAGTGACGAATTATTTATTGCTTTAGCAAGACGATACGCAGTACAGTAGGCCTTGAATGGTTCTAAGTGGCGAATTTAGAGGGGGGTGAGGCGAGCGTGCGCCCACCCCCCCTTAGAGCTCTACGGATATAATTACCAAAATTTTAGCTTTTTTTACTCTTCAGACCGGGATAGCACTGGTTCGAACCCCCTTAGGCCTGTAATGGAAACACGGAATATTTATACAAATAGCAAATGTTGAAAGTAGGCGGCAGAAAAGATCTGCCTGTGCGCCATCTGGTACCCGGAGGTAACGGCAAACCAAAGAAGGTTACTGCTTAAAGCAGCAAACTGAAACAGCTGCCTGCGTACCCGTGGATTGACGGAGATATAGGAGATATATCGACTCTCATATGGAGTTGGCATAGAAGCGTGCCTATCTGGTTAGGTGAAGCGAATGCACCTTTGCGTTCCGCCAAGAAATTTGCTGCTTTTTAGCAGGGACTTCCTTTGGTTTGCTGTTACCTCCGGGTACCAGATGGAGCACATGTAGATCTTTTTTGCCGCCTACTCTCACATGCTTTACATGTCTGATAGACATGAAAATTCTGATGCTCTCTACCTCCGTCAGTCCACCTATGGCGCACTGATGATCGCTGATAAGCGTGAAACTGCGTACTGGTGGATTGACGGAGATATAGAGCAACCCTCGTACAGCAAATGTTGGTTTGAGAGCTTTTCTTGCTCTTCAGAAAATTATAGCTCATCACGAAATTTGAGCGCCACTGGTCCGCCCCCCTAGAAGAAGTCTTAGAGCCGCCCCTGATGGTCCTTATATCTGGTGGTCCCGGTAGTGTAATCGGGAGTCTTACCATTATTGGCACAAGCTCCTGGTTTTTATGTTTGAATAAATGAAAAATACGTACAATTATATTCAACAAACAGTGTCTTACAATGACTTCAAGATCCTTTATTAGTTATGACTCTCAGTGTCTTCTTTTGTAAGATCAGAGCCTTATGGCCATACCCATAAAATGTATAATATTATTGTCCTCGTAGCATGCATTATTAATAAAAGGTGACACTTCCACCATAATTAACAAAAAGTTTACCCTTGGATGATAAGGTGTATAATGATATAAAACACCCAAGCGATGATTAAAAGATGTGGAGCATTGCAAGTTACAAATCCGGGTCTCTAATTTCAAGAAAACCTTCGCTTTGTCTCGATAAACAGTCTTGGAAAACTTTCCTTTGCAAACTTCCGTAAGACTAAGTAAACAACTTTTTCTCTAAGAGGATGTGTTCAAACGGTTGCTTGAATTTCAAGGCGCGTTTAACCCTTTACAGATTTTACTTTGCGAAACAGAAAAGTACTTTTACGTTGAGTAAAAAGACGTCGAATAACGATACTTCAGAATTATCACTCAACTTTGTTTTTTATGCTTCGGCAGCTTGTAATCCTTTTGAGACTACAACTTTATTTTTAAATGTTTATATCATTGAAAGAAAGTCTTTAGGAGCTTGGAGCATGTTCTAGGTCAAATGCTGGAGTATGGCGGGCTCAAATCTAAATGTCATGCAAAATGTGGGCCTTGCGTATGTTTTTTCGAAGTCGCTGAGGTTATGTTTAAGGAATATAAAATAGATCCAATATAGCGGATGAAGGATAAAATATTTTAAATTTTTCACTTCCCACGCCGATAGGTAAAACTATAAAAGTTTTTGTACTCATAATAGGCTGTCTATTGACCTGTGAAAGAAAGATCTAGGGGCAAAATTTGCTTTTTTAGATCCATCCAAACATTACCTGCCTAGTACACAAACCAATGCACTTAGAATTTTCCAATGTGAGTATTGCTTTAGAGGGTTCAGTATTGTGTAACAGTATTATTACCATAGCGAGGGTGTAAAACTCGTATGGTTTTTAAAAATCGTGAGAGTGGCGGTGCAGCAATAATAAAAAGACTAAAAATATAAAAACATCTCAAACTTTGTTTTTATACATTTTGAGGTTCCTGATCATTTTCTGCTTTTTTGGAAAGGGTTGAATTTTGGTTGGTTTGGAGGTGAATTTGTGGTGGTTGGAGGATGGGAGAAACCAACGGACTTGGAATTTTTTTGATGTATACACAAGAGTATTGCTTTTGATGCTTCTGTATTGCGTAACCTGGAATTGGTTTCAATGAAACTTTGACACAGTGTTATTACCGTGGTGAGGATGAAAAACGAGTGTGGGTTTCAGAAATTGGAGCCGTGGCAGTGCGGGAGTAATCAAAGAACTAAGAATATAAAAACAGCTCAAAGTTCGTTTTTAGGCGATCTGGAAGTTCCTTATCGCTTTGGTTCGTCCGACAGAAGCTTGCAGAATAAAAACTGTGTCATCTTACTTCCTATGGAGAGAGATGAAAACAACTATTTACGAGACTTTTTGTGTTGGATGTTCTTTGCGGAGAGCGGGCGATGATTTTGTTGCAAGGGATCTCAGACTATAACTTTATGCATTGGGAAATAATAATACGGTGTCACTGCTATGCGTGGGAAGTACTAAGTCAATCAGCTTGGCTCTATTTTTAATAATGTCGATTGTTCTTGCTTCAAAAATGTATCACATTAAGAAGGCGTTACGATTTAAAATAGAAATTTGGTCATTCAGGGTATACATAGTAAATAATAATATGATATAGATCACACCACAAAATCTCTTGCCATGTTTCTGGAATACCTTGTATAGCTTTAAATTAGGTGGCTCTTTAAAACACAACTTGCGGCATGCAGATGTAGACTTTCGATAAATTATCATCTATCACAATGCTACCATGAAGTTATCAGACACATAAATTATCCGCCGTCTATAAAAGCTATGAAATTGGAATGTTGAACGCACCCGTATCTTTGCACTTTATCTACGCTTCAAGTTGTATGATAATATCACGCTTCTGGAACTCAGTATATTATGAAGTCAAATAAAACGGAATCGAAATGCTAAAGGTGGGGGAGTTGAGTGAAAGTGTGTCAGATATCCCTTCACCTCTTCTCTTATCCTTGTCTTTTGTATGGAAGGAAATATCCACTAACCTTGTTTCCCAAATACCGTTCATTCGTCGATAATGGCTGGTAGATTAGAGATATCAAGGGCTTTAGAAACCAATGCGGCCATATCAAGAGAGAGTAGTATATTATTCTTTTATTTGTATAAGACTTTTTCCGTTATGAAGGACACATAGCAGCATCGTGTCCAAGGCTATGGAGATTGTCATTAACACACAGTTTCTGAAATACCTGGACAACATAAATGATTGTTGGTATGGCTTCCTTAAGCAGGTCTACGGGTGACCTCATGGCCTACGTCACGCACTTGTGGAACAGAGCAATTGAAAGTATGGCGAATCCCGTGTTGTTGCACTTGACATACCGAAAGCCTTCGATAGAGTATGGCATGAGGGACTTCTGGTCAAGCTTGCTGCCTTTGGACCAGCTATCCTACGCCAGTGACTGAAAATCTTTTTGAACGATTGGTCTCTGTTTGTTGTAGTCGATGGCTGTTCATCACACATATTTTCAATAAACGCCTATGTCTCTCAGGGATCTATCATATGCCCTTCACTGTTTCTGCTGTACATCAACGAGCTGCTGGACATGTATTGCTCCCATGTGTGGGGATGCGCTCCGACGCACTCTCTAAAACTTCGGGACATTATCCAGAAGAGAGCAACTAGATTAATCGATACGCCTAACCTCACAAAGGTCATCCACAGCCTGGAACATCGAAGAAGGATGGCTGACCTGCCCCTGTTTTACAGATTTATTCACTCTGTATTATTATTTTATTGTAACTCAGACCACTAACCAAATAAAATGATTTGCAAAAAGGTTGTGTTTATATAAGAAACTCCACATGTCCAACGCCATTTCTTTCGTACTGTGACAGTACCAAGATTTTTTACTTTTCTTTTATTGGAAGCCTGACACTAGGATGACATACTTTATGTTGGAGTAGTTATTGTTATGCATTTTCAAGTCGTTTTGAAATAAAACAGTTTTTTTTTAGTTTCCTCAAAATAGCGATTTTAGGACATGTGAAGTTTCTGGAATAAGCGATTCAATTAACAGTGCTGTTCGTAGAGTGGCACCAGAAAACAGTAACAAAGCCTACAGAGAATACGAAGCTAATGAGAACAGCGGTCTAAAATAGAAAAATTGTGTAACTCACTTTATTTATTCAAAAAAGAATCTAAAGCTTCCTTATTTTTATCTTAACTTGGAGAGGCCATATTGTTGACTGCCTCGGCGCCCTTATTACGTAGCATTGTGAACCTTCCTCTGTATAAGCTTTTTGTATCACCAAGGTCGTTACACCTGGATATCATGTATTAAAACAATCACGAAACGCCATTCGTGGAATACTTATAAGAACACAGTCTGAGGTAACGCTTTTTACAGTTCCGCAGACCATTTCCCTCGACGGTTATGATTTCTTTGGATGGTTATGGGACACTCAGTGAATAGAAATTGTTCTGTTGCTGCACATTGAGGTTTTATATTTGTTAAAATAGAACTCAGGGCATCCACCTTGCAGCCACATCGACTCTGTGATAAAAATGATGTTTGTGTTATTACTTTCCAAGCGATACGTGAGAGATTTCCACATATTTTTTTGAGTAGGTATAATAACGCTTCGATTGATTTACTACCTTTAATAATCTTCAAAGGCGCCGGTTCCTGCTCACAGGGCCATATATCATCCCCTCACCCATAGAATTAACAAGGCATTTTCTTTATATACCAGTTTTTTGTATCCAAGAACTGAATTTTTGGCAACTGGTTGCTTTGAAGATCAAAACTGTTTTACTTCACACCGACTGGTAAAAGAGTAATTGTGATCGCCAAAATTTTCGATTTTGAGATAATACTCTTTTTGGGCGTTTTATGATATCTACATAACGAATTCACGTCAATCGTTTCCGTCGGTTTGTCTCAGGGTTTGTTGTTCTAGCTTCGTTACCTCAGGAACCGCTGCAAGGATTGCAATGAAATTTGGGTAGTGATGTTGATAGTGATTTGAAAGAAAAAAAATACATTTAGTCATGTAGTACATGATAGGTTAATTAGGAATAGGTATATTATAAGGATCCCACCACACAGCACTTCTCTGTTCCAACGCAGCTTATCATACAATGCAGCAGCTCCGTATAACAAATTAAATAATAATTGCAAGCTTATGAATTTGTCCAGCTTTAAAAGATGTGATGTGAAACGAAGGTTATTGACTAATTTATTTTAGGGGAGCAGACAAAAAGAATTCTGCCGGTGCGCGATCTAGTACCCGAGGGTAACGGCAAACCAAGGAAATGGCTGCTGAACAGCAGTAGACTTCCTGGTGGGACGCCAAGGCGCGTCCGCTTGGCCACTAGAGAGCGCGGGTTCTATACGCCGCTGCGTATGAAAGCCGATATACAAGGGCTGCTCTATACCTCCGTCAATCCACCAGTACGCAGACAGCTGTTTCACGCTTATTAGCGATCATCAGTGCGCCATAGGTCGACTGACGGAAATAGAGAGCATCAATTTTTTCATGTTTACCAAACATGTGAAACGTGTGAGAGCAAACAGAACGAATTCTGCCGGTGCGCCATCTAGTACCCGAAGGTAACGGCAAACCAAGAAAACGGCTGCTGAACAGCAGTAGACTTCCTGGTGGGACGCCAAGGCGCGTCCGCTTGGCCACTAGAGAGCGCGGGTTCTATACGCCGCTGCGTATGAAAGCCGATATACGAGACCTGCTCTATTGACACCTATGGCGCACTGATGATCGCTAATAAGCGTGAAACAGCTGTCTGCTTACTGGTGGATTGACGGAGGTATAGAGCAGCCCTCGTATATCGGCTTTCATACGCAGCGGCGTATAGAACCCGCGCTCTCTAGTGGCCAAGCGGACGCGCCTTGGCGTCCCACCAGGAAGTCTACTGCAGTTCAGCAGCCGTTTCCTTGGTTTGCCGTTACCTTCGGGTACTAGATGGCGCACCGGCAGAATTCTTTCTGTCTGCTCTCACATGTTTCACATGTTTGGTAAACATGGAAAAATTGATGCTCTCTATTTCCGTCAGTCGACCTATGGCGCACTGATGATCGCCAATAAGCGTGAAACAGCTGTCTGCGTACTGGTGGATTGACGGAGGTATAGAGCAGCCCTCGTAATTTATTTTAGTTTTTTATGTTTTTGAGTTTAAGCACAGTATATTCAATTACCTTGTTATGATTGGTTACGATTGGTATTTACCATTTAAAAAATTTTGTATATTCGAATCTCCCGCGTTTTGACTTGCGAGTTTGAAGTCTGACGGTTGACGCGGAAGAAAGGTCGAGTCGTACTTCAACTACCGAGGTGAACGGACGTGTGCGTGATATCCGTCACCCCGTGTGTAGCGGGTACCTCCAATAAGGGCGACCACAGCCTTACATCGCTCAGCTAACTAGGAATCTGGATAGAGCAACGCAGTACCCAGCTGGGGAAGACATCCGACGCCAACCAACAAGGGGTGAGTCAACCGATGCATGATTAACCTTCGATTCTCGTGAGTCATTTGCGGTTATTTGCCAATTTAGTTGGTCCTTCACAATTGGATACAATTACTTTATTGATCGAATTGTAACCATTTTTTGGCCCTCCGAGCACGGATAAATAAATCGCGCTATAGTAAAATAGTCTACGTAAAATCTAAATTGGTACCTATCCTTGACAAAAAACGGAGTTTTTTTGTGACATCGGAATTTGTTAGTGTTGCGCGCTGTTTGTAAAAATTGGTTATATTCGAAAACAAGCAACTTTTGGTGTATTGTGTTGGTAATACATATCTGGGGAGTTTTCTGGGCATTTGAAATTGACATTTTGCGAATTGCGTGAGCGCAAAAGTTGTTTTGATTCAGTTGGTTACATTCGGTTGGGGGTTCGAAAACCGGCGTTTCGACAATTGGTGTAGTCGACGGAGATTTCGAAAAAGAATAACAACTGAAAATTTTGTGATTTGTGTGTGGTTGCCGTATTGTTTGTGTAAAGAAGTTGTGTTTACTAGCAGATTGATTCTAAATTTGATTATTTTGGTCTTGTGTTTACATTGAATCGTTACCTGATACCTGAACATGCCTAATGCAAATGTTGTGAAGTTGCAACGGCAACGCGCGCTAGTTTTAAAATCTATTAAAAATGTTCTTGAGGCGGCCAAGAAGGCTCGTGATAATGGCGAGTATCGGACGGAGTTTTTTCTCAGGTATGGAGAGCTGGATGGGTATGTAACGAGGTTTGAGAATTTGCAATATGAAATAATAGCCTTGGTAGATGAGTCTGCCTTAGAGGAGGAGGAAGCAGTTCATACAATGTTTGATGATATGAGATATTCAATAAGGGGCATTCATAAAGATCTTTCTGATGAGATGATGGCTCGTAGTGAGCATGAAACATCTGCAGTGGTCGTAAGAGAAAATTGTTTGAGGCTTCCCAAAATTGAAATACCGAAGTTTGATGGTGACCTTACAAGGTGGCCTACGTTCATCGACTTATTCAATACTCTTATTCATAGAAATAATTCGCTGTCAAAAATAGAAAAGTTTCAGTTCTTGATTTCTTATTTAGAAAAAGAGGCAGGTCTAATAGTAAGGAATGTGCCCATTACTGAGGATAATTATGAAATAGCCTATAATGCATTAATGAGTCGATATCAGAATGAACGTGTTTTATTGAGCAATTATTGGTTTTCAATTTATAATGCTTCTCCCTCTAGGCATGATTCTGCAGTTGAACTTCGAAAATTGTTGTCAATATTTTCTGAAAATTTGGTGGCTTTAGAGATGAGTAACTTGAACCTATGGGATTTTACCAAATTCAATTTATTGTTGCAGAAATTACCTTCTTCCCTTAAAACGCGATTTGAACTAGAACATAATGGGAATAATGTTCCGGGGTTTGACATGCTTTTTGGATTTGTTGAGAAAACCTGTCGAGCTCTGGAAAATACATCCCTTACTTCCGCATATCAAGGGAGTAATGTGTCTAATGCTAGTGGTGGGTTTAGAAAGAATAATAGTCCTGCTAATCCCAAGGGAAGGCAGACACTTAGTTTTTCGACTGGCACATTAACACAGGAAAAGTGTAATTTTTGCAAGGGTTCACCACATTCGTTGATCAAATGTGATAGATTCTTGCAGGCAGAATGTCGCAAGAGGCATGCCTTTGTCAAGCGGACTAGAATGTGTTTTAATTGTTTGGGAGCTACTCATCTAGTAAATAAATGTAAATCAAAAGAACTTTGTGGGGTTTGTGGTGGAAAACACCATGTACTATTGCATTTTCCGGACACTAAAGTGACAGATTGTGATGTCAGTGGTAGTACCTCTAATGAATCTGAGAGTCATGTTCAAGTCATGGCAAGTAAGTTGTCTGTGCAGCCTAGAATGTTGCTTGCTACTGCACTAGTCTCAATATTGGATTCTGAGGGTAGATCCACCAAATGTCGTGTTTTGTTAGATTCTGCTAGTCAAGCCAATTTTATTAGTGAATCTTGTGTGAGAAGGTTGAATCTTACTCGTAAGGAGTATTCAACCCCTGTTGTTGGCATTAATGGAATGTCATCGAATGTGAGTTCGGGAAAAGTCTCTTGTGTTATCTTTCCCTACAGCAAACCGTATCCTAGCTTCAATTTGGAAGCTATTGTGATACCTCAGATTTGTGAGAAGGTACCTCAAATTCCTGCTGTTGTTCAGAAGTGGAAGTATTTAGAAAATCTTTGCCTCGCAGAGCCTTTGGCTGCACATGATGAAATGGAAATTGATCTGCTTCTAGGGGTAGAAGTATTTGGTGAGATCTTACGTTCCGGTTATGTGAGAGGACAGAATGGTGGGCCACATGCTATTAACACCGTATTTGGGTGGGTGTTAATGGGCAAGTTGGGTGGTGTTTCCACTAATAGTGTGCTGAATTTTCTAACTTCTGTGGGGGAATTGGATTGTACATTGAAAAAGTTTTGGGAAATTGAAAGTATCCCTAAGTGTGTCGCATTGTCTGAAGAGGAACAGCAGGCTGAGGAATTCTTTACGTCATCTTGTTGGCGTATGGACTCAGGAAGATATGTGGTGAGGCTTCCCTTTTCTGAATTCCCCCCAGTTCTGGGTGATTCCTATTCACAGGCTTTACATAGATTTAAGCTGTTGGAAGGACGTTTTCGTCGTGATTCCGTCTTACATGAAGCATATTGTGATTTTATGGCTGACTATTTGGAGCAAGGCCACATGTCTGAAGTTGGGAACCAAGTGGGGTCTAATAGTGAGTATTACATTCCTCATCATGCGGTGGTGAAAAGGAATGCGAATGGTGAAATAAAGCTTCGGACTGTCTTTGATGCTTCAGCTAAAACTACCAATGGAAAGTCCTTGAATGATGTTCTTCTAGCAGGTCCCAAGTTACAAAATGATATCGTCTCAATATTGTTATCTTTCAGGTTGTATTTGTATGTGTTTACCGCGGATATACGGCAAATGTATCGACAGATTTAGTTGAGGAGTCTCACACTAGTTATCAAACTATTTTGTGGAGACCTAACGGGGACGAGCCTATAAGGAAATATCAGTTGAAGACCGTTACCTATGGAGTAACGTCTAGTCCTTTTCTAGCGATTAGGACGTTGCTGCAACTGTGTAGGGATGAGGGTGAAAGGTTTCCGTTAGCTGTAAATATTTTGGAGAATTTCTGTTATGTTGATGACGCCATTGGAGTAGCAAACTCCAAGGAAATTGCCTTGGATACTCAAAACCAGTTGATTGAATTATTGGCGTTGGGAAAGTTTGAACTGAGGAAATGGGCAAGTAATTGTTCTGAAGTACTTGCTCAGGTACCTGAGGTTCATCAGCAGCCACTTGTATTTGATAAGGATTCTCTTGGAATAAAAGTGTTGGGTTTGCAGTGGTGTCCCACTACGGATTGTTTTTCTTATTCTGTACATCCTCAGATACGGTCCTGTACAAAGAGGAATATTTTGTCAGAAATAGCAAGACTGTATGATCCTCTAGGATTCTTAGCTCCAGTAATCATTGTTCCCAAGCAAATACTTCAGCAATTGTGGGCTTTAGGGATAGGTTGGGATGATGAGCCACCGCTGGAAGTTGCAAACCAGTGGAAAACTTTTGTGGCTGAGTTACCTGAGCTATCTTCGTTGAAAATTCCTAGACATATACTTCATATAGAGGCAAAGTTTACAGAAATTCATGCTTTTTGCGATGCTTCGGAGAAGTCGTATGCAGCTGTAGTTTATCTGAGACAGGTTTCCACGGAGAACAGTATTTCTGTACATTTGGTGTGTGCCAAAACTCGAGTGGCGCCTTTGAAAAGACTGTCGATTCCACGACTGGAATTGTGTGCAGCCTTATTAGCCGCAGAGCTGATTGATTGTGTATCCCATATAATGGTAACACAGAAAATAGATAATGTTTGTGCTTGGACGGATTCGAAGGTAGTTGTGACGTGGGTCAAATCTTCTCCGCATAGGTGGCGGAGCTTTGTAGCCAATCGTGTAGCTATAATCCAGGAGAAGGTAGCTCCTGATTCATGGTATCATGTGGTTGGGAAAGAGAATCCTAGTGACTGTGCTTCTAGGGGGACTTTTCCTCGGCAATTTCTAGAACAACCCTTGTGGTGGGAGGGGCCAACTTGGCTTAAGCTTCCTCGGGATGATTGGCCTGTAACTTGTGTAGGTGAGCCTTCCTGTACAGATGTACAAGAAGAAGCAAAGGTTGTTTGTATTACTATTCACGGCTCTAGTATTGTTTCAGAATTGTTGAATAGATATTCTTCCTTACGCAAAATTGAGCGTGTTGTTGCTTATTGTTTGAGATTTCGTAAAAATTGTTTGTGTCGAAAAAGGGGTTACCCGCGTGAGATAGGTAATTTATCCGAGGCTGAATTGTATGAGGCTATGGTGGTTCTGGTCAAAGACGTGCAAAGAGTTGAATTGGATAATGAACTGCGGAAAGTTCGTCGAGCAGAGGTCTGTCCCAAAGCTACACAGAAGTTAGCTCCTTTCATTGATTCCCAGGGTGTCCTGAGGGTGGGCGGTCGCTTGAGACAGTCTAGTCTAAGCTATGATCGGAAGCATCCAATTCTGCTCCCTAGGAAGCATCGATTGACTTATCTCATTATCCAAAGTGTGCACAATAGGAGTTGTCATCCTGGACCACAAACTTTGCATTATCTGTTAAGGCAGAGATATTGGATACTATCTGCCAAACGGGCTATAGCTTCAGTGTTATCTCGTTGCATAAAATGCTTTAGAGTTAAGCCTCCTCCAGTGGTCCCCATAATGAGTGATTTACCTTCCGTTAGAATTTCGGAAGTCAAACCTTTTTCCCATAGTGGCGTAGACCTTTTTGGTCCTTTGAGGATGTCTTTAGGTAAAAGACGAGGCATTAGTTCTCAAAAGGTGTATGTGTGTCTTTTCGTGTGTATGGCTACTAAAGCAATACATTTAGAAGTTGTGTCAGATCTAACTAGTGAAGCTGTTCTTGCAGCACTTAGGCGTTTTATAGGGCGGCGAGGACGTTGCAGTGATATTTATAGTGATCAAGATACGAATTTTGTTGGTGCTTATAAAACTTTACAGTTGTTGGGTGCTAAAGCTTCTGAAGCTTTGCAAATTAAGTGGCATTTTAATCCTCCAGCTAGTCCTTCCTTTGGAGGTATATGGGAGTCCGGAGTGAAATCTGTGAAAACTCACTTGCGGCGGGTGATAGGTGCGCAAGTGTTGACTTATGAGGAATTGAGCACCACTTTAATCCAAATTGAGGCAATGTTAAATTCGAGACCCTTGTGTAGTTTGAGTTCTGATCCTAACGATGTAGGCAGCTTGACTCCGGGTCATTTCTTGACATTAGAGCCCCTGAATGCTCCGCCTGACGAAGATTTGTTGTGTGTGAAACATAGTCGGTTGAACAGGTGGCAGTTAGTGCAACAGATGCAGCAACATTTTTGGCGGCGTTGGCATATGGAGTACCTCCACACCCTTCAGCAACGACATAAGTGGAATACACCACATAATCCTCCCTCGGTCGGCCAGTTGGTTCTTCTCAAGGATGAAAATACCCGTCCTTTACAGTGGCCATTAGGCAGGATTATTAAGTTATATCCCGGTACGGGAAACATTTCGAGAGTCGCCCAAGTTAAGACGAGTAAAGGGCTGTTAGACCGTCCTTTATTGAAACTGTGCCCTTTGCCGGCACAATAGGCCATGATTTGCTTGTATATGATAATTTGTTTTTTTTTCTTTTCGTGTTGTGTTATGGGTGGGATAATTCCACTAATTTTCTTTTGTGGGTAATATAGGAATTACTATGATTGGAAAAAATATTTTTTTTCTTTTATATTTTTTGGTGGGCGGAAAATGGTTACGATTGGTATTTACCATTTAAAAAATTTTGTATATTCGAATCTCCCGCGTTTTGACTTGCGAGTTTGAAGTCTGACGGTTGACGCGGAAGAAAGGTCGAGTCGTACTTCAACTACCGAGGTGAACGGACGTGTGCGTGATATCCGTCACCCCGTGTGTAGCGGGTACCTCCAATAAGGGCGACCACAGCCTTACATCGCTCAGCTAACTAGGAATCTGGATAGAGCAACGCAGTACCCAGCTGGGGAAGACATCCGACGCCAACCAACAAGGGGTGAGTCAACCGATGCATGATTAACCTTCGATTCTCGTGAGTCATTTGCGGTTATTTGCCAATTTAGTTGGTCCTTCACAATTGGATACAATTACTTTATTGATCGAATTGTAACCAATGATGTTTAGCCTCCTTTTCTTTCTTTAGTATATACTTGACGTAGTATGTAACATCGCTTGGGTTCATTTCTTGCTTTGTTGACACATTTGGTTAAGTGCAAGAGTGCAATGCTAAACTTGGCCAGACGTGTCCCACTTTTTGTGATACCACACATGTGTTCTCTTGTTGGAATAAAGACATTATATTCTGTGGGTTCGTAGTAGGTAATCCTGCTATAATTTTTGAAAATCGGCGCATGAAAAGCGAAGTAATTAGCAAAAAAAACGAAAAGATTTCAAATATTCCTGAAATTTCGTAATTAGGCGTTTTAGAGGATCCTCATCCGTTACTACTATTTTGGTTGGGGATGAAATTGGGGCGGTTTAGGGGTGGAGAATTGAAAAACAGAAAAAATTGTTGTATTCATAATAGGCAATCCATGGACCTGTGAAAAAAAGATGTAGCAGCATAATACACTTTTTTACGTCCATCCAAATATTGCCTTCTCTATTATAGAAACCAAGGGATTTATTTTCTGATGTATACATATGAGTACTGCTTAGATCGTGTGTAGCCGAGAAACAGTGGAAATTGCTAAATTGATTTTAATGAAATTTCGACACAGCATTATTACCGTGGCGAGGATAGAAAACGCGCATACTTTTAGGCGACTTAGGGGTTCCTGATCATTTCATTCGTCCAGCTGAAGCTTGCAGAATAAAAGCTATATCGCCCTAGTTTCTACTGAGAGTGATGTAAAAAACTACTTCCGAGAGTTTTTGTGTTAGATGTTTTTCTGCAAGCGGAAGGGCGATGATTTGGTTGCAGGGGGATCTCAGCCAGTAACTTCATGCAATGGAAAGTAATAAAATGCTTTCACTGTTATGTGTGGAAAGTAATGAGTAAATCGTATAGACTCTATTTTTTGCTAGAAGTAGGTGCTTGCACTGAATACATTCCAACTAAGACTTATTTTTTGTTGTTTGCTGAGGAGGAGCGCGAGGCATTGCACTTCAACGGAAACCGCTTCTTTGTGGATGCATTAAAGTACATACTAATTGTGTTATTCAAACTCTAAGAGAACCTTGATTGCAATCCTAGACCATAAAAACGAATAATAAAAATCACCACATGAAAAGGAAGTGCCAACAACTTCCTACTTTCGCCGTTTACGAAAAGCATTAGCATCGTAAAGGCTCATAACTTATGGTCAATTAACGCCCTTGGTGGCTGTTTATGTCCTTACTTATTGTGCAGTTGAGCTTTACGAGAATAAGTAGAATAAAAAGGACATACTATAAAAGGATCGTTAACCGCTGGTGATAAGCAAACCAAAATGAAAGCTATTTCTACTTCCGCTTTACAGCCCATTACAGAACGACGACGAATTAAAAACTATGGCTTAGCTAGAAAATTTCCAAGGACTGATATGGCGAACTTCACTGTAATTGTAGACTTCATGAAATGGACATCCATTTGTCAAGACAACTCAAAACTGCGACCGGATTTGTAATCAGCACCCTCAAGTTATTCAAAACACGAGCTTTCATCTTAATAGAAAGCCAAATGAAGATTTTCAATTTTTTAAGAAAACCTCTTAATGATTTGAAAGATCTGAACATTTTTATTTTCGTCGCACAAGGGTCAAACGTAAAAATGTGACTGGATTTGTAGTCAGCACCCATAATCTACACAAAACATTAGGTTTTATCTTGGTAGAAATCCAAATGAAGATTTTTGATTTTTTAGGCAAGCCTCTGATGATTTGAAAGTTCTGAATTTTTTTATTTTCGTCACACAAGACTGAAGCTCAAAACTGTGACCCAGTTTGTAATCAGCACCCTTAAATTATACAAAATACGAGCTTTCATCTTAATAGAAAGCCAAGTGAAGATTTTCCATTTCTTAGGCAAACCTCTGATGATCTGAAAGATCTGAAATTTTTTATTTCCGTCACACAAGGCAGAAGCTCAAAACTGTGACGGGATTATTAATTACCACACTTAAATTATACAAATTACTAGCTATCATCTTAATACAAAGCAAAACGAAGATTTACGATTTTTTAGGCAAACCTCTGATGATCTGAAATATCTGAAATTTTTTATTTTCATCACACAAGGCTGAACCTCAGAACTGCGACCTAATTTGTTATCAGAACCCTTAATATAATTATACAAAATACGAGCTTTCATCTGAATAAAAAACCAAATGAAGATTTTCGATTTTCTAGGCAAATCTGTTATGATCTGAAAGATCCGAAATTTTTTATTTTCGTCACACAAGGCTCAAAATGAAGATCCTCGACTTTATTGGCAAACCTCTGATGATATGAAAGATCTGAATTTTTTATTTCCGCCACGCACAAGGCTGAAACTCAAAACTGTGACTAGATTTGTAATCAGCACCCTTAAGTTATACAAAAAAACGAGCTTTCATCTTAATAGAAAGCCAAATGAAGATATTCAATTTTTTAGTCAAACCTCTGATGAGCTGAAGGATTTGAAGTCTTTTATTTCCCTCACACACGGCTGAGACTTAAAATAGGGACGGGATTTGTACTCAGCACCCTTAAATTACGCAAAACACGAGCTTTCGTCTTGACAGAAAGCCAAATAAAGATTTTCGATTTTTAGGCAAACCTCTCATGATCTGAAAGATCTGAAATTTTTTATTTCTGTCACACAAGGCTGAAACTCAAAACTGTGACCAGATTTGCAATCAGCACCACTAAGTCACACGAGCCTTCATCTTAATAGAAAACCAAATAAAGGTTTTCGATTTTTTAGGCGAACCTCTGAAGATCTGCCGGTAAGCTACTTTTTGAGCCCCGGCTTTAGACGGTAATATTACACAAGCCTCCGGTAATATTATTGTAACTGACGTAAAATAACCGTGATATCTCTCGGTAATATTCGCATTTGCCATCACTAGTCATAACAGGAAGTATCCACGTGTACGCCTACCTTAACAGAAACACATGATCTGGCATGTTCTGCTGAACACAACAATCCATGTCACAGCTCTTCCGAGCGCGGTCATTTTTCGAAAAAAAAAAGAACGTATTACCTGGTTGATATACGGTAATCGGCCGTTGTTTTAGAGCAGCTAAGCGCACTCGAAATATCCGTTGATATTCACGCTTGAACATGTTTTGTTCATTAGAAGTGCCAACGTGATGGATCTAACTGGAGGAAAACAAAGAAATCGAGTTTGCGCCGCTAATGGACTGTTTATTGTTGTAATTCGCATATGTCAAACGCAGTGAGGCGATAAAGTGTTGGAAGTATGGAAGATGATTTCCTAAGCTCCAATGAAAATATACGGATATACGAGGGTAATTTAATAGGTAGAGAAGCAAGTTCTATAATTTTAAAACTATTCAATGAATGTGTACAATATTTTCAAGGGCATTAGTTGGTAACATTGAGATACGCTCTGATCAGCTGCTTCATCTTTTTAGCTTCATTCGAGTTCGCATGTGCTGACGATTTGGAAACTGTCCATGGACTCCACAAACCTAGGTGCGCGGCCAGAATATATTGGAAACTGTTTACAAACTCTCCAAAACCGATCCGAGTTGAAAATAACTCGAACACAAATCACAACACCACCGATCAGCTGTCACGATACGATAGGAAGCAACAGCGAACAGCGTCTATAGAGTGAACTGAGCACGCGCAAGCAGCAATTTCGAGAACGATTCTTGCCCATAATCTCTGACTAGTTTGACCGTTTCCAATCCAGCCACAAATTGAACCCGAACATCCGACTGCAGCCATCTGACCATTTTCCAATTAGTTTGTGCAAACCCGAACACGTCAATTTCTACGGCGCATGCTCCTGACAGTTTGCAAACGGTTTTCGTCGAAACCCGAATCAACCTTTTATGTCAACATAACCTCAAATTTTTCAATTCACCATGGCAAGTGATCGCACCTTAGAAGAGCAGCGCTCAGTCATTAGATTTTTAGTCACAGAAGGTGTAAAGCCAAGGGTTTTGAAAGAATAGTGACCAGCGGCGAGGTCTGGATCCATCACTACGACTCTGAGACCAAATGTCATAGTATGCAGTGGAAACACACTAGCTCTGCAGTTCTCAAAAAATTCAAGTTTCAACCTTCCGCCGGTAAAGTGATGCTGAGCAACTTTTGGGGCTCACTCTAGTGTATTACGATTTTCTTGAAAATCAGTGAACCATCAATAGCCAATACTACTCTGAGATGCTAGAACACAAGGTTAGACATTCAGTACGGTATTGCCCGCCCTCATACAGCCCAGCTGACCCGTGATAAGCTTCAGGAATTGGACTAGGAGGTCTTACCTCATCTTGCCTACAGTCTCTGTCTCGCCCCATCTGATTTTTACCTGTTTAGACGACTCAAAGACGCCCTACATGAAAAAAGATTTGTTAACAATGAGAAAGTTAAGGAAGCGGTGCAATAGTGGCTTCGGGGTAAATCAAAAGAGCTCTTTGTCAAGGGAATTAGGAAGCTGCAAGAAAAATGGGAGGAGAACATAACTGCGGGAATGCCTAATTTTTTTACACCATCAAATAGTATTGTCAATATCAGTCTTTTTCAGTTTTCAATTTACTTCGAAGTTCTATATAGATCAACAGCACAAGATTATGAAAATTCTTTACAACACCTCATTTCCAACCGGAGACGACAGCGGTAAGATATCTAATGTCCGTGAGAAACTGGAGTATGAATAATACATTATTTTGTTATTGTTCATTTTATATTTTTTATAAATACATTTTTAACTGTTTTAATAATGGGAATTTGATTTTGATTGAGAAAAGTGCTTTTATAGTTATAGCTCTGCAGTATCATACAGTATCACGCAATAAAACGTGCGCGAGGTGAGGGGAGTATTGTGATCGCGAAAATCTTCGATTTTGAGATAACACGCTTTTTGGGCGTTTCATGATGTCTACATAACGAAAATCCATGTCAGTCATTTTTGTCGGTCTGTCTGTCTGTCTATTTGTTTGTCTGTCTGTCTGTCGGTCTATCTGTCTCTTGGCGTTATTTTAACGTCGTAATCTCAGTAACCGCTGCATGGCTTGTGATGAAATTTGGGTAGCGATAACATCATATTATGTTGTGGGGTCATAGTAGGTAATGTTCCTATAATTTTGGAAATCGTTGTACGGGGGGCGGAGTAATTAGCAAAAAACCTAAATTTCAAATATTCCTCAAACTTCGTTTTTAGGCGTTTTAAGGGTCCCTGATCATTTTCTACTTTTCTTTGGGTGGGAGTGAATTTGGGGTGGTGTGTGGGTGGGGGGTTACAGAACTGAAATATTTGTTTTATTCATAATGGGGTGTACATTGACCTGTGAATAAAAAACCTAGCGGCATAATACACTTTCTTAGCTCCATCCGAACATTGCCTTGCATATTATAGAAACCAAGGGACTTGGGTGATGCATACATACGAGTATTATTTTAGTTTTTAATGAAATTTTGACACAGTATTACTATCGCGGCGAGGATGGAAAACACGTATGTTTTGGAAAAACCGTGTCAGTGGCGGCGCAGCAATAAAAAAACTAAAAATATAAAAACAGCCCAAACATTATTTTTAGGCGTTTTAGGGGTTCCTGATCCTTTTCTACTTTTTTCGGGTGGGGGTGAAATTGGGGTGATCGGGGGGTGGGGGGTTATAAAACTGAAAAATTTGTTGTATTCATAAGTCTGTCCATTGACCTGAAGAATTACTTAGCGGCATATTATACTTTTTTAGGTCCATCTGAACATTGGCTTGCCTATTACAGAAACCAATTTTGTGATGTAGATATACATACGAGTTTTGCCTTATTCTGTTCTATATATATTGCGTAAAGCGAAAATTGTTGAATTAATTTTAATGAAATTTTGACACAGAACTACCATGGAAAATGCGTCTGTTTTTGAAAAACCGTGTCAGCGGCGGCGCAGCAATAATAAAAAAACCAAAAATATAAAAACAACTCAAACTTCGTTCTTAGACGATTTGGAGGCGTTCTAGCTTCTAAGGAGGGAGGCGCAAGAAACTATTTACATGAGTTTTGGTGTTGGATGCTTTTTTGCGGCGGATGAGTGATAATTTGGTTGTGGGGTGTAGTTTAGACTACAGCTTCATGCAGTGGGAAAATAAAAATCTTCATTATGTGTGGGAAGTACTGAATCAATCAACTTGACTCCATTTTTTTGCCTTATTTTCCCGGAGTAAAAACAGAACTGCCCATGGGCAGCGTACCTAACCCGTCCAGATTAAAGCAATCAATCATTAATATACTGTTCACGATAGAATGGACCTCAAGTCAAATAAACAAACCCATTATTCTCTATGTCCATTGTATGAATGGGTTTTATTTGAAATGCCTGGACATTTAACATGACGTTATTAGCAGACCATAAAAATATATGCACAAAACACGCAATGATCCGTCGTTGACCTCTCGTAATGACCTAATGACTGAAATTTCTTTTTTCTTGCAGGGAAGGGTGATTTCAAGCCCACCGAGATCGATGGGTAAGTACAGTTACAAACAATAAACAGTTTTAATGTTTAAATCACGCAACTCTGATTGTATGTGCAACGAAGCAGTAACGGCACAGATTTTTATTATTTTAGTAAGAACTGCAATCTCAAAAAAATTATTTCACTTGACATATCACTCTAAAGTTATATAATGTAATCATACTATCTGTGTCATTCTCACCATATTCATCGTATTATGGTAACCGAATTATGAAAATGTGGACGTTGATTGAGGTAGACCTCGTTCTAGGAACTTCCCCGACTCAAGTGGTTGTTTGACATTTATACATTTCATCCTATTTAATTCTTTTAGCTGCTATTTTGAGAAAAAAGCGACATGTAATCATCGTTGCTAGCATAAAAGCACGTCGTCTTTTGTCTGGTTGGATCAAATTTACTAACGTGTTATATAACAATTTGTTTGTGCAACCCCCACTCCCTTTAACCCTCAAGAGTGAGTCGAATAGTAATATTATTTTGAGGTAGAAATCTTAAAGTTATTTACGACTGCCTAATATCAAACATTTCATTGTAAAAATACGGCAGTTAATGACATTGCAATATTTCAATTTATTGAATTTTTTTAGCCTCCATTTCAGAAAAAATGAACATTTTTTTTGTGCACTCTCCACTTTTTTCTAGGACCCATTGTTCGATCGGCACCAAAACCTTTTCAACTCGAAAGGACCTTTATTAATTCAAGTTGGCTAAACTTGGGAGCAAGTGCATGAGTCGTTTTACTTTCCACACCGATAGGTGAGGGAAGTATTGTGATCGCGAAAATTTTCGATTTTGAGACAACACGCTTTTTGGGCGTTTCATGATGTCTACATAACGAAAATCCACGTCACCCATTTCCGTCGGTCGGTCTGTCTGTCTGCCAGCCTGTCTGTCTGGCTGTCTGTCCGTCTGTCTGTCTGTCTGTCTGTCTGTCTGTCGCGTTTCTTCTAGCCTCAGTAGCCGCTGCATGGATTGTGATGAAATTTGGGCAGCGATATGCTGTGGGGTCGTAGTAGGTAATGCTGCTAATTTTGAAATCGGTGCATAAGCGGCGGAGTAATTAGCAAAAAACAAAAAACAAATATTGCTCAAACTTCATTTTTAGGCGTTCTAGGGGGTCGTGATCATTTTCTACTTTTTTTTGGGTGGGGGTGAAATTGTGGTGGTTGGGTTACAACACCCCACCGGGGTGTTGTAAAATTGAAAAATGTGTTCACGTGCTTTCATGATAGACCATCCACTGACCTGCGAAGGAAAACCTGGCGACATAAATAACTTTTTGCCTTGCCTATTACAGAAACCAAAAGACTTTTTTCAGGTGTAAACATACGTGTATTACTTTAGGTATTTCTATATTTTGTAATGAGGAAACTGTTGAATTGATTTTAATGAAAGTTTTCACAGTTTGGAGGATGGAAGATGCGTATGGTTTTTACAAAAAGTGCCAGTGGCGGCGCAAAAAAATAAGAAAGCTAAAAGTATAAAAACAGCTCAAACCTCGTTTTTAAGCGTTTTGGAGGTTCCTCATCATTTTCCGCGTTTTTTTTTTTTTTGGTGGGGGTGAAATTGCGGTGGTTGGCGGTGGGGGATTGAAAAACTGAACTGAGACCTAGCGACATAAATCACCTTTTTAGTTCCAGCCGAACAGTGCTTTCCTTTCCTTTTTCCTGAAACTAAGGGACTATACATACGAGTATTTATTGCTTTGGATCGTTTTGTATTTTGTAGCGTGGAAACTATTAGACTAATTCTAATGATATCTTGACACATATTTGCTGAGGATGGAAAACGAGTATGGTTGTTATAAATCGTGTCAGTGGCAGCGTAGCATTAAAAACTAAAAATGTGACAACAGCTCAGACTTCGTTTTTAGGAGTTCTTGATCATTTTATAGGTACCTACCTTTTTTTGGGTGGGGGTAAAATTGGGGTGGTTGGAGGGTTGCAAAACTGGAAAGTGTGTAGTATACATAATAGGCTGTCCATTGACCTGTGGAGGAAAGACCTAGCGGGGGGAGGGGCTGGAGATGATTTGGTTGCAAGGGTATCTCAGACTAAATCTTCTTGCTATGGCAAAATAATAAACTAGTGTCACCGTAATATGTGGAGTCAATCAACTTGACTTCATTTTTTTTATTGTTACTGCGCGGCCACTGACGATTTCTGAAAACCATACGCATTTTCCATCCTCGCGACTGTAATTATACTCTGGTAAAATTTCATTAATATCAGTTTGATAATTTACACAGTACAGAACGATCTAACCAAACACCCCGTATGTACTCGTACACATTAGAAAAGTCTAAGTGCCTTGGTTTCTGTAATAGGTAAGGCGATGTAGATCTAAAAAACTGTATTATGCTGCTAGGTCTTTCTTTTATAGGTCGTTGGATCATGAATGCAATAAGATTTTTAGTTTTACAACCGCCTACCGTCCAACCACCCCCGTTTCACATGAAAATAATCAGAACACCTAAAACGCCAAAAATCGAAGTTTAATGAAAATTTGATGTTTTTTGTTTTTTACTAATTACTCCGCCGCCCATGCACCGATTTTCAAAATCAGCAGCATTACCTACCACGACCTCACAGCATATCGCTACCCAAATTTCACAATCCATGCAGTAGTTACTGAGATTGTGAGGCTATAAGGACGCCAACAGATAGACAGACCGACGGAAACGTAGAGTTAATAGCACTCTGTGCTCAACTCTTGTTGTATTTTTAAGAATAATAATAATAATAATAAATGAGGGACGTGGATTCTGGTTATGCGTGCATTTTATTACTTCAAATACTACCTACGCTGAGGAGCTGGGGCAGCCAGAAACCAAATTGTACGTACAGGCGTAACTAGCATCCAATAAATTTTCCAATAGAGAAGAAACTGACAAATTGACTGTATTAATGTTGTCGTGGATTTTCAGATATGTGAAATATAAATACCATCACTGTTTAGATACTGCAAGTGATATACAGTTATAATACTTCGTGAGAAAAAAGCTGTGCCTATGGGACACCTTCCAGTGACATATTTGGTTTTTTCATTTTTTGTCAATTACGTCTTTACGTGAGATAGGGGACGAATAATTATGAGGGTCGTCCTAACCTACTGCACCCTTAGCTCCTGCTGCACTGAGCTGCACCCAATCGAGGCTAATTATTTTGGCAGGTTAAATTATAATGCAGGTGGCGCTGTTTCTAGTGGCGGCAGCGTTTCACGAATGGTTGATTTACGGTGTGCAGCCACCACCCGCCACCACCGCTGCTACCACCACCTATAATTATTCAGCCCTGTATGTGCGGGCGGGCGGGTCTGTGTATGTGTCTCGCTGCTGGTTATAATCTTTCGATAAGGCTTCATTCGATGCGACAACTGACAACAGTCTGTGACAATTGGAGGGCAATTTTCATCAGAAATTATGCATCGGCACGGAAGGTGGATGCGGTTGTAGAGATGGTCCCGTACCCGGAGAAATGTCGATAGTACGCATGTGGTGGTCAGATAAGAATGTAAAGTGCTGTATCTCGGAAATTGTTCGCCATACAAGACCTTGAGAAATATTTTCAGATTTCCAAGAGTTACCTCTAAGAGCAAATAATACAAAGGGTGGAGGAAAAATCCTAATGCCGAGAAATGCCGCAGTTTTGACGCAGTGATTGACAGCAGCAAGCAACCAAAAAGTTAAAAACAAACTCCTGTCCTGTCTTAGTTCAGCACATTCTGGTCTGTAGCTAAGGCTATTAGTCACAACTTTCCATATTCGTCAACACCACCCATGACCAGAAAGGACAAGTCCATCGCTTCTACTCCTAAAGAAAAAGCTGACACCTTAGGGAGGCCTTTCGCAGCCAATTCTATTGTAAACTTTCAAGGAAGTACTCCGACCACCACCATAAACGTGAACTCGATAATAGCAGAGGTAAAATTTCAACATCGAGATGTAAAAAGCATCGTCCAAAAGCTAAATACGAAGAAAGCTACTGGTTCTCACTAAACTCCAGCCATTGTTCTTAAACGCTATGCCGCTGATCTTGCACCTATTCTTGGCAAACTCTTCAAACTATCGTATCAGCGAAGCGTGTTACCCTCTGCATGGAAGATTGGCTGCATACGATCCATTCCTAAGAAAGGAGAAAAAGGGTCCCATCAATAATAGACCTGTGGCTTTTCTTAGCATCATGTCTAAGATTACGGAGGCTGTCACTAACACGCAAGTCCTGAAATACCTGGACAACAGTAACATCATAAATGATGGGCCTCCGTAAACATAGGTCTACGGGTGATCTCCCGGACTGCCTCACCGACTTGTGCAACAGAGCAATTGAAAATCATGGCGAATCCCATGTTGTTGCACTTGACATTTCGAAAGTCTTCGATAAAGTGTGGCATGAGAGACTTCTAGTCAAGATTGTTACTTACCATCTGGCCTGCGCCAGTGGTTGAAGAGCTTTTTGAACGACCGATCTCTGTTTGTTGTAGTCGAAACCTATTCGTCAGACGTAGTTTCAACAAGCGCCGGTGCTTCTCAGGGATCCGTCCTATCCCCCACACTGTTTCTGCTTCACATCAACGAGCTGCTGGAAATAACATCCAATACAATATGCACCTTTGCAGACGACAGTACATTGATGTTATGCATGGAACTAGGCAAGCCACTATCATCTCAGGAAACGGTACGTCGCCGTCGGTGACTGCAACATGCCTCACAAATCAACGTAGATACAACAATTGTCGAGTGGGGATTAGTAAATAAAAGTACAGTTTAACTTACAGAAAACTCTGGCTACAACACTGACCAAGAGGTCTCACCTTGGCTTACCCACTGTGGAAATGGAGGGCCACCTAGCAATCGAGTCACCTTCTGTCAAGCTTTTGGGGATCAACATCAACAGTAACATGCCCTTGCACGGCCACGCGTGGTCAGTATTGCTAAAACGGCAACGGAAGCTTGGGGTTTTGATTCCGCCATAGGATGCTGTATAGACCAGAGCAGCTACCGCTGCTCTACAAGGCACAGGTCCGACCATTGTTGAAGTATTGCTCTCATGTGTGATGATGCACTCTGAAGTACTCTCTAAAGCTTCTGAACACTATCCTGAAGAGAGCAGTTAGACTAGTCGATACGCCTAACCTCACAAAGGACCTTCACAGCCTCGAACATTGATCGAATAAGGGTGCCTGACCTGTCCCTGTTTTACAGATTCTATCATCAGGTCGAGGTCCCTCCTCCCTGAACCAGTCTCGTCGAACATTTCTTCTTTTGGAGAACTTCGACGCTGTAGAATGAGGTGCCCGGAAATTTGTTTCCCATTTATTAACAACAAACTTATGTACTCCTAAGTGATATGCCATCTAGCCGCCTTATTTTATGATCATTTATTAATATTGTCTCGTAATTTCAAAGCATTTTATACCCTTTCCTTACGTATAATCTCGCAAAATAGCCTCGCTTCGAACTAATTTGCAAGGCTGTATACTTCTATTTAATTTGAGCACAATAAGGCTGAGAAGCACGGCACCTGGAATAAATTTCACCTGAGAACGTGGAATAACAATGGATACTTTGAAATTTCAAACAAGCAATTTGCGACCTACCTAAGACCCACGACAAACTTACGTTGCATACCTTAGACTCGTTGAATGCAGAAGATCGGAAGGAAGGTCCTTTGAATTCTGTTCGTCTGCTTAGATCTATTTGTTCAAGTAAGAGTTGGCTGTTTGAAGAGAGATAATCTCAATTCGTAGATATTTTCAGAGTGGTCTGTAGCGTAGGTCCTTCTTTAGTATACTGTCATTCCAGAAATAGTTTTAAATGTGATACTTAAGGAATATTTGAACTCATTTATTGAACTGCACCTTTTGACAAAAGTAAGAAGTGTGTCTATTTAACCCTTGTGAAAGGGCAATTTATGGTACCTACTTGTCATGTTTGTTTGAAAACCCTAGAGATTATTTTTATTTCGAATAGGTATTATAAAAATGAATCTCGCATGCAGAAAGTGACATTTTCATTAGAATATGGTGATAATAGACCTAGCAGTACTTAATGAATGAAGATCATCGAGTAAAAAATCGTATCTTTAACTAAAAGTTATTCCAAGAGAGACAACATTTGCTAAATGGGAGCACATCTATTATATTTTAAAATAGTTCTCATTCCTATGTCTTGGAGCTTCTGCCAAACTCCTAGAAAATTATTGTTAAACAAGAACAGAAAACTTTGGGTATCATCTGCATACATATGAGCAGAGTTCTATGACGTTCAGAAAATCACACATCAAAAACAGGAAAGGTGCTAAAACTGAGCCCTGTGGTATTCTTGAGTCTAATGGTGTACTGGTAGTTTTATAAGTCGTACCCGACGTGATAGAAGATCTCTATAATAATAATAATAATAACAATGTTTATTTATGTACAGGGTATTTAAAAAAAAGGTGACTTTGTCTCTAGGATAGATAGAAAACTGAAAAGTAATTGGGGTCTGCTTAGTAAAAAATATTTCGTAATGCCATGCGTATTCAAGATACAAGGCGTTAAAAAAAATTATACACATTTTTTCGGTTTGGCAACATTGTGAAGAAATTTCATACGAATATGCCTTGGAAGCTAATACATCCCGTGAATTTGTTTTTACATCTGACTCTCATAGAGGGCGCTAGTTACACGGTTCGTACCAAGTGGTATTGAACATATTTTTTGAGGTTAGATTTATTTATTAAAATTTTAAGTGAGCGTAAAAATCATCCAAATTTACATCAAAAAGGTACCTACTCTTGGTAAAACTCGATGTGTTAGTTTTTGTTTTCTGCATCTCCCTGTATCTTGAATACGCATGGCGTTACGAAAAAATTTTACAGACCAAACTCCAATTATTTTTTAATTTTCTACCTATCCTAGAGACGGGATCACCTTTTCTTAAAAGACATATATGGGTACATCCCTCTTTTATTAAGATTCGTTTATACTGGTTACTATTAGCGACCCGTCTAGACGTATACAGGGTGTAACAAAACAAGTGTAAGACATTTAAGGGAGTGATTCCTCATTGAAAAAAATATTGGATCTTTCATATAAAAAAAACTTCATTGGAACAGCCCCTTAAAAGGGTACATAAAATTTGTTCAACAGTTTTTTCCAAAAGCACTAAAAAAGTTACAATATTTATATTAACCTGACATTTTGTACTACCAAAAGGACACTTAGCCAGTAATTTATTTGGTTTGCCCCATGATTGTAAGAGGTGGAAAACGCAGCCCCTAGAATTTAATTCCAATGCAACTTTTTGTCTTATTATTTGTTTACCATTTAGAAATTTATTTTTGATAGCCTATTTCATTATAAACAAAAAATGCCTCTCGAATTTTTTGTCCAAAATAAACCAGTTCGCAGCAAAACATTATTTTACGAACAACCACAGAGATACATCGTAATAAATAATGTTTTGCTGTGAACTGGTTTATGTTGGGCAAAAAATTCGGGAGAAATTTTTTGTTTAGAATGTACCAGGCTATCGGAAATAAATGTTTAAACGGTAAACAAATAATAAGATAAAAAGTTGCATTAGAAATAAATTTTAGGGGTTGCGTTTTCCACCCCTTACAACCATGGGGTAAACCAAATAAATTACTGGCTAAGTGTATTTTTGAAAATGTCAGGGTAATTTCAATATTGCAACTTTTTTAGTGCTTGTGAAAAAAATTGTTGAACAAATTTTATGTACCCCCTTTAAGGAGTTGTATCTTAACAAGGGATGCTCCAATGAAGTTTCTTTATATGAAAGATCCTAGGTTTTTTTCAATGAGGAACAATCCCCTTAAATTTTTTACACTTATTTAGTTACACCCCGTGTATAGAGGAATGACCCAGTGCCGTCCGCTCAAACCAGGTCACACCAGATCGCATGGAAGCGCCCAATAAAAAGCGAGCGGTAGTCGTGTGAACATTACCAGCCAGCATGCCGCTGACAAAGGCTCTTATCAAAAACCGGCAGTTCGATATTTACTCGGGCATTATCAGAACGCCATACGGTAATAAATAACGCATATTAAACCGGCACCAGCGAATTGGTAAAAAGCAAGCGACAGCTGTATCTCTAATGTGATGGTATTAAATCATGACAGGAAGCTTCTGTTTTCAATAGCACAGACCGGATTTTGTGTAGCTAGAAGCACAGGCTACAACCCAAGCAGCACTCATAATTCTTTCATCATTGTTCGTTGACAAATTGGTGATCTGTGAGTCGAAGGATTGTCGTGATGCAGCGTCTTGATACAGCAGCCATTTTTACTTTAATTTTGCCTTTAAGGGGCCTGGGTAGACGCCTTTATACGTATGTATTTGCCATGTAAAACACGGACTCACAATTTCCCGCACAGCTCACTTTATTTTCAAACTATTTTCAGAGGGCGATAGTTAAGACCTTAATGTTAATGTTAATGATAGTTAAGACCTATTTTCGATTTTCTCAAAAAAGTTTTTTAATGTGCAATAAAACTCGCAATGCAAAATCATACATTCTATAAATGCCTGTAATTTAACAACCAAACAAGATATCAAAGAAAGGCTAAATAGTTGCACAAGGGCAAGCTTTCTTCTCCAATTTGCTTTTTAAATCGTTACTGTAAGTTTAAAGGAAACGTCAGGAGCTTGGAAATGCGAAATTCATTTTTATAGTGACCTTTAGACCTTACCTTTGGACCTTTTGACCTTACCTTTGAATTTTTGGACTTATCTCCCCTCATTTTAGACACAAACACTGGAAACGAAACAGGCGGCCACGCCTCCTCGCTAACACGGAAACATGTCTTATCTTGGATGTCCTCAAGGTACAACGTGTGTCGGAGCATGTGCTGTACATTTTTTGTTCGTTAAACGTAAGGCCTTTATTCACCTGGCTGATATTCAGTTTTAATAGCTACTTTTTAATAGCAACTAGGACAGTAGAATTGCAAAAAATAAATATTGAAACTTTAAATTTAGTCATATAAAATTTTTAATGAAATAGCATTCAAACTAACTTATCAAAAAATAACTTCAAGTGTCTTGAATCAGTAAACAATTGGACAAATAATTAGGGATTAGGGACGTCTAAAAACAAAGTTTGAGTGATTTTGAGATTTTTCGTTTTTTGTTGACTTCTCCTCCGCCACTGGCAAGAGTTCCAAGAACGATACACTCTCACCACTTTTTCTACGGCGCGGCGGTAATATGGGGTCACGATTTTATCACACTCAAGTTGGTAACTTCAAAGGTGCACGTAATATTAGTGTAGGTCTAAAAATAAATACGACAAATGTTATGATGATATGACCTTTCAAACATCCCACCCGCCCCACCACTATGATTTCACAGCCTCCACAAAAAAATGGAGTAGGACGAGGAAACGCTGAAACGTCAAAAAACGAAGTTTGAGTTGTTTTTATCTGCCTGGCTTTTTATTACTGCTTCGCCGCCACTGACACGATTTCTAAAAATCGTATGCGTTTTCCGTCTTCGCAACGGCAATACTTTTTCAAAACTTCATTAAAGTCAATTCAATAATTTCCACGTTACACAATACAGAACGATCTAGAACAATACTCGTATGTATGTATGTATGTATATGTTGTACTCAATAACCGAATTCGGCCACTGCCCGCACTTTATACCCAGAACGCGTTGTGAATTTCGCTAATTTCTCACACCGCGTTCCGGGCAATCTTTGTATGCGCACAAGGGCGGATGCAAATTGCAGCCGCGGTTAGGGTATAATATTATTAGGCCCGATTTTATCAACATGCATATTTAACAAATAATTTAACAAAGCTTTTCTGTTGGATGTTATTTAGCAAAAGCTTTCTATTGGGTATTGCGGGCTAGGTTAATAAATATCGTCCAATAGTACTTTATCAATATTGAAAAGAAAACGTCAAAGCTGGATGACACTTTTCATCAAACTATTGTTGTATATTTGTTGCAACATAAGCGATGAATGAAGTTTGGAGCTTGAGACGAAGTCAACGATCGAAATAAATATCTCTTTGAATGGTCGAAATTAGATCACAAATCCCCGTAAAAAAGTACCGAATCCCAAATCAAATATCTACCGTGGAGGCGATCCGTTCGCCGAGATGGCGGGTGGCCGAGTGATATGATGGCCGACAACCGGTGCCGACAACGCTTGGCTGTTTTGTGGGAGGGGTTGATGGTTGTTGGTTCGAGACCCTGCCCGTGCAATTACTTTTTTAAATTTTTTTTTAACCAAAATATTTATTGATATACGTTCTACTCATATTACACACATTTTTTTGTACGATCGACATAAATGTGTTTTTGAATCAAATTTTATTAGACATTTTACTTGACATATTGCAAAAGCTACTTACCGGAGGTGGTGGAGAATTCAGTCAGTGGAAGTGAAGTTTATTCGTCAATATCAATCGCCAATTACCTGATAGCGGTATCAAAATGAAATTATTTCAAAAAAGTATAAGTATTCGGAATATTTGTTGTGCTAGTAAAACATCGAATAAAATTTGATTCAAAAACACATTCACGTCGATGGTACAAAAAAATGTGTGTAATATGAGTAAAACGTATATCAATAAATATTTTGGTTAAAAAAAATGAAAAGTAAATTGTACGGGCAGGGTCTCGAACCGACACCCATCAACACCTCCCACAAAACAGCCAATCGTTGTCGGCCATCATACCACTCGGCCACCCGCCATCTCGGCGAACGGATCGCCTCAACAAGATATTTGATTTGGGATTCGGTATTTTTTTACCGGGATTTGTGATCTAACTTCGACCACTCAAAGAGATATTTATTTCGATCGGTGACTTCGTCTCAAGCTCCAAACTTCATTATACGCCTATGTTGCCACAAATATACATTTTAGTTACAACTGTTACAAGTACTTTCATGAAGTACGTTACACGGGTCGGGAGCCGTCGACGTGTTTTCGGTTCTGGATTCAAAAACTCATTTTTATTTTTATATAGGTAACTTTTGGATTATTGCGAAAAAAAACAAAACAAAAATAGTTTTGTTGTAAAACTTATATATGATCTCTCCATTTATCACAAAAAAAATTATTCAAAACCCTAATTTTTTATCATCATTATAATTTAGCAGAAGAAAAAACCAGCGATCAAATGTACAATTTATCCGGAATCTGATTGGAAATTAGCAATTGCTAAACTTTTGGTTAAACAAGAAAATGCAATTTTCCACCCATCTAGGTTGGAAAATCAGACTGGAAAAGATACTAAATGGTTCACAATGGTCGATTTGAATATAAAGCATGTCATTTTTCACGTGTTTGAGGTAAACTTCAAGAGAAATCAATAGTTTTCAGAGAACTTTGACAGATGCATGTTCTTGAACGGGCTCCTCTGATTGGTCAAAGCCTTTGTTAAAATGCGCCTGTTGATAAAATCGGCCCTAAATCTCAAATGTGACCATAAAAGATGTTGAAAATTGCAGCGAGGATCCCTTATGGGCTTATCGGCGTGGCCGCAAGGGGTGGATTACGGTTAGTCTACCTGTTTGGGGGTATTCTAAAAATCAGTTTGGATTTGTATAGCAAAATATTATATAAAAATAATATTATGTGACAGGTCAGATTAATTTTTATCTGAAGCAACAATTCGGTGGCATTTAGTTACCTACTTCTGTTAGTGATTTCGAAAACTATATGGCATCATAATGATTTTTTTAAATTACAAACCCAAAATTTTATTCCCACTTACTGTTATAGAGATTTTGCAATTTTTCTACTTAACTAACTAGAAAAATTCATTTCTTGTTACTAAATAGTCTGCATATAAAGACACCCTTGCATCAGCAGGCTGAATTCCTGCCAAGTCGTCACCTACTTCGTTAGGATTCAGAAATTGTAAGCCAAATGTATATTTTAACCATTTACCAATATCGGTCAAATTTTTGTGTTCACCCGCTAAACCTAGACTTTGAATTTTACGCCACCACGCTTGACCCAAGCGAAATCGACATCCAACAATCTGAACTTCAGGTCAAACATTTTTTACTGCAGTGTGTATTGCTTTTTCAAAATCTGTTACTACAGTTGTTGGTTCTAAATTTAAACTGTTTTTACAACAAATAAGTAATTACAATCTCATCTATCCCCAACAGAGGGTCGTCCGCTGCAATTTACATGTTTACCTGAAATGGAAAAATAATCAGCCGCTCCAATTTTGATATCCCGGATTAAGAATACTTGACCATCGCTGCAATTTGCAATCGCCGGCGTACAACGCGTTATGGGTAAATTACAAAGGACCACAAAGCGAAACGTCGGAAGCACACGACCATTTTCGCGTTACGGACAATACAAATATAGCCACAAAGCAAAACATGAAATTTTATAATCAAAAAATGTAAAACAATGATGTGGTCTGTATGCACCTTGGTATGCACAGTATCAAATACCTGCTCACGATTTATGAAACATTTAATTTCCTTTTCATTATTACACCTTTAAGCTATAAATTATTCATTTTGTCCAATGAGCCTATACCGTGATCTCAAATTGATCAATTTATTTATTTATTTATTTATTATTATTTATTTAGTGCGGTATTGTTTTTGATGATACATAGGACCGTTTACTGTAAAAAGTCAGCAGAAAACTTGATCCAAATGAGAATAACACTAAAAAGAAAATTGTACTGTAATTTGAAATAGCCGAGGATGACGTCACCTGTAGGGAACCAATGAGAAGCGTCCTTCCTGTAGGGAATCAATAAGAAGCATCCTTTCGTTGTCCGATGACTACGAGCGGATGCTATTGTTTTGTACCAGTGAGCTCTTATTGGTTCCCTACAGGTGACGTCACGACCTGGGCGGGAAGTGTATGGGTTCAAAAAATTCAATATTTAGAGCAATTTTTTTCGGTTATAAATACGATAGAAAAATTTTGTTGCTTGTTTCGATAGCAGATTTTTTAAAAGTTCTTGTATCTTCTGTTCCTTTGTGAAGACCTACTTGTTGTATGATAACCTCCCCTAGAATCGGTAGTCTGGCTTTTATTATTAGATTAGATTTATATGTATTTTCGTTTATAGTCTTTATTTTCCATCTTTATATACGGCCTTACAATTATTTCAATTTCAATTATTGTGTAAGTTTGAAATGTTCAATATAATTAGGAATTTAGTATTGTTAATTCATTTTTTAAGTTAGTTTTAGTGTAAGTTGAGGGCCAGTGCTTTGATCAGTTTTTCTGTTTGCTGGTCCTTTTTGCAGTTACATTTCATTTATTATTTAACTTATTTACGCTGTACTTATACCTAACTGCAAATAAATCCGTTTATTATTATTATGCATGTCTCATTTTTTCTCGCATGGTTGCGGTAGTAACAAGTATTGACTGGCTGTGCCATGTCAATACCTGACCTATTATTATTCTGAATTCAGGAAGGACCGTACAATGCTACAGGTCTTGAGGATTACAGACTTATGGAAGGTTTTATGTAACTTTTCATCCAGGCCCAATTGTTGCAGGTGTGGCGAAAATGTATTTGGAGTAAGGCCTGAGACCGACATAATGAGGGGGACAATGACAACTTTGTTTTGTTTCCATAGTCGTTTTATTTCTATGGCGAGATCGGTGTATTTAGATATCTTCCCAGCGTAGGTGTTTTGGATGTTCATATCATTGGGAATCGCAATATCTATTAAGCAGGTCACTTTGTCTGTCTTTGACTGGAAAACTATATCTGGTCTGTTTGCTGGGATGGTTTTATCTGTATGTATTTCAATGTCCCAGTATAGTTTGAATTGATTGTTCTCTAGTACTGAGGTCGGTGTGTAGTTATAATATGGATCTGTGTTTTCAATTAGCTTGTTAGTTGTGGCTAGTGCTTGGTGTATGACTTTGGCTGCAGAGTTATGTCTGGCTGTATACTCAGTTCCAGCGAGAGTTTTGCATCCACTAGTTATGTGTTCTATTGTTTCCTTCTTTTGGTGGCATTTTCTGCAATTGTCATCAGAGATGGATGGATCTTTCATTATGTACTTCCTGTAATTTCGTGTCGCAATCACTTGGTCCTGGACAGCAAGCATAAAACCTTCCGTTTCCGGAAAGAGCTGGCCATCCTGCAGCCAGGTGTATGACTGCTTTTCATTAATGTGGTCTTGTGTAACACGGTACCTATGTTTGCCGTGGAGTGCCTTCTGCGACCAGGTGTTTATTTTTTCTTGTTGTGCTTGTATGTGGTTGTGTGCGTCTGCTGCGTGGTCTGGACAAGAAAGGGCGAGTGGTGTGTAGTTTTTGTCTGCTTTTACTATTGCTTTATGCAAGTTTGTTTGTTTACTGTGGAAAAAATGTCTGAGTGATTTTATTTGTTTTGCATGAAGTGACTGTATATCTATAATTCCTCTGCCCCCTTGCTTTCTGTCTATGGTGAGCCTTTCCTTGCATGCTTTGGGATGTGACATTCTGTGTTTTGTGAGTTCTGTTCGGTTGAGTATATGGATGTTTTCTATGTCAGTGTGTGACCACTTGATAATGCCAAATGAATATGTTAGGATTGGTATAGCAAATGTGTTAATAGCTTTTGTAAGATTTTTAGAATTTAGTTTCGTTTTTAACAGTCTAATAAGGCGGTCTTTAAACTCTTGTGTTAGTTGTGATTTGATTTTTGTGTGGTCTATCTTAGCGTTTTGATTGATACCCAGGTACTTGTACGTTTCATCCTTGTCCATATTGTCTAGCGCCTGGCCAGTTACTACTTCCTGTTCGGGATGGTTTTTCCATTGGCTTTTATTGATGTGAAGCACCTTGCATTTACTCATGCCAAACTCCATCTTGATATCTGACGTACAAACTTCTGTTATCCTGAGTAATTCTCTCAGTTGCACTTCTGTGGCGGCATATAGTTTTAGATCATCCATGTAAAGAAGATGATTGATTTTGTGTTGATTTGCTTTCTGGTGCCTGATGGTGAAACCACAGTTTGTGCTGTTAAGTGTGTTGGAGAGCGGATTGAGACAGAGGCAGAACCATAGTGAACTGAGAGAGTCACCCTGAAAGATACCACGACGTATATGTAGCTCATCCGTTTGAATATGACCGTCCTCAGTTTGAAGGTGTATATTTGTTCGCCATGTCTTCATCGTTCTTGTAAGAAACTGACGAAGCCCTGGGTTGATCTTGTATATTTGAAGAGTTTTTGTTAGCAAGCTATGGGGTACAGAGTCGAAAGATCTTTTATAGTCGATGAAACAGGTATGAAGATTCCTGTGTTCTTTTCTGGTTTGCTCCATGATCACACTATCAATTATAAGTTGTTCCTTGCATCCTTGGCTTTGTTTTCTACATCCTTTTTGTTCTTCAGTCAGAATGCTATTTGCCGTGAGGTGTTTTTCAATTCTTCTACATATCGTTGTGGTCATGATCTTGTACAAGGTGGGAAGACAATTGATTGGGCGATAGTTGGCAGGGTGTTTGGTGTCTGCGTTTTTGGGTTTTATATACGTTATTCCATGCGTGACGAATTTGGGAAGCCTATTGGGTTGGAGTATGGCTTTATTAATTTGGTCTGTGAGCACTTCGTATACTGAGCTGAACTGCTTGTACCAAAAATTTTGTATATTATCCACGCCTGGACACTTCCAGTTATGAGTATGTTTTATTGTTTCAGCTATTTCCTCTGGCGTAAGAATAACGTTTCCCTGTTCCGCTATATGTTGATGTTTTTCCTCTTCCTGTCTGATCTATGGAGCTTATTATTATTTTTATCTGACTTTCTAAGTTCCTCTCGCATAATTGCGGTAGCAACAAGTGTTGACGGGCTGTGCCAAGTCAACACTCGGACTATTATTGATCGGAATTTAGGAAGGATCGCACAATATTACAGGTCTTCAGGATTACAGACTTTTGGAATACTTTGTGTAACTTTTCGTCCAGGCCCAACTGTTGAAGGTGTTGTGTAAACGTGTTTGGTGTGAGGCCTGAGACAGACATAATGAGGGGGACAATTGTAACTTTGTTTTGTTTCCAAAGTCGTTTTATTTCCATGGCAAGGTCCGTGTATTTAGATATCTTCCCAGCGTAGGTGGTTTGGATATTCACATCATTGGGAATGGCAATATCTATCAAGTAGGTAATTTTGTCGGCCTTTGACTGGAAAACTATATCTGGTCTATTGGCTGAGATAGTCTTGTCTGTATGTATTTCAACATCCCAGTATAGTTTGTATTGATCGTTTTCGAGTACTGATGTCGGAGTGTAATTGTAATACGGATCTGAGTTTTCTATTAGTTTGTTTGTTGTGGCTAACGCTTGGTGTATGACCTTGGCCGCAGAGTTATGTCTGGCTGTGTATTCGGTACCGGCAAGAGTTTTGCACCCGCTTGTTATGTGATCTATTGTTTCTTTTTGTTGGTGACATTTTCTGCAGTTATCGTCTGTTATGGATGGATCTTTAATTACGTATTTCTTGTAGTTTCTCGTCGCAATAACTTGGTCCTGGATAGCAAGCATAAATCCCTCAGTTTCTGGAAAGAGCTGGCCATCCTGCAGCCAGGTGTATGATTGTTTTTCATTTATGTGGTCTTGCGTAATACGGTATCTATGTTTGCCATGGAGTGGTTTCTGCGACCAGGCGCTTATTTTTTCTTGTTGTGATTGTGTGGGATTGTGTGTGTCTGCGACATGGTCTGAGCATGATAGGTTGAGTGGTGTATAGTTTTTGTCTGCTTTTACTATTGCTCGATGTAAATTTGTTTGTTTGTTTTGGAAGAAATGTCTGAGTGTCTTTATCTGTCTTGTGCGAAGCGACTGTATATCTGTAATCCCTCTGCCTCCTTGTTTCCTGTCTATGGTGAGCCTTTCTTTGCATGCGTTTGGATGTGACATTCGGTGTTTGGTGAGTTCTGTCCGTATGAGGATGTGGATGTTTTCTATATCAGTGTGTGACCACTTAATGATGCCGAAGGAGTATGTGAGGACTGGTATCACAAATGTGTTAATGGCTTTTGTAAGGTTTCTGGAATTCAATTTGGTTTTTAGTAGCTTAATAAGGCGGTCTCTGAACTCTTGGGTTAGTTGTGCCTTGACTTGTGTGTGGTCTATTTTAACGTTCTGATTGAAGCCCAGGTACTTGTAAGTTTAGTCCTTGTTCATGTTGTTTAGTGTTTGGCCAGCTACTGTTTCCTGCTGGGGGTGGTCCTTCCATTGGCCTTTGTTGATATGGAGAACCTTGCATTTACTCAGTCCGAATTCCATCCTGACGTCTGACGAGCAAGTTTCTGTTATTCTGATTAACTTTCTCAGTTGTACTTCATTGGCGGCATACAGTTTTATATCATCCATGTAGAGGAGATGATTGATTCTGTGTTGATTTAATTTCTCGTGTCTAATGTTGAAACCGCAGTTTGTGTTGTTAAGTGCGTTGGAGAGCGGATTCAGACAGAGACAGAACCACAGTGAACTGAGAGAGTCACCCTGGAAGATGCCGCGTCTTATGTGTAGCTCATCCGTCTTGATATGGCCGTTCTGGGTTTTGAGATGTATGCTGGTTCGCCATGTCTCCATGGTTCTTGTAAGAAACTCACGTAGCCCCGGGTTGATTTTATATATTTGAAGAGTTTTCGCTAGCCAGCTATGGGGTACAGAGTCGAAAGCTTTTTTATAGTCGATAAAACAGGTATGAAGGTTCCTATGTTCTTTTCTGGTTTGCTCCATGATGACATTATCAATTATAAGTTGTTCCTTGCAACCTTGGCTTTGCTTTCGACATCCTTTCTGTTCTTCAGTGAGGATATTGTTTTGGGTGAGGTGTTGTTCAATTCTTCTGCATATTGTTGCGGTTATGATCTTGTACAAGGTGGGAAGACAAGTGATTGGGCGATAGTTGGCAGGGTTCTTGGTGTCTGCGTTTTTGGGTTTTATATACGTCATTCCTTGCGTGAGGAATTTGGGAAGCCTATTCGGTTGGAGTATGGCTTTATTGATTTGGTCCGTAAGCATTTCGTATGTTGCACTGAATTGCTTGTACCAAAAGTTTTGCACATTATCCACGCCTGGGCACTTCCAATTATGGGTATGCTTTATGGTTTCAGCTATTTCCTCTGGTGTAAGGATAACGTCTCCCTGCTCCACTATATGTTGATGCTTTTCCTCTTCTTGTCTGATCCATGGAGCGTTTTCATTATGTGTTTTGGGTTCTGACCATAGGCTTCCCCAAAACTCAGTTAACTCTTGTTTACTAGGAGGTTCTATTGCTGTTATCTGGTTGTCGGCTGTTATTTTTTGGTAAAACTGTTTTTCACTTTTCTGAAAAAGATTGTTAGCATCCTTTCTGGCATTAGACTCGTTGTATCTGCGGAGTCTAGCAGCATAGACTGCGAGCTTCTGTTTAAGGGTATCAGCTATTTCTGGTATTGTCTGTTGTGGTGACTTGGATTTGAGTATATTAATTGTTGTCTGTACGCGCTTTGAGCGGTTGTTATTGTTGGTGTATTGCGCGAGGTGTGCCATATCCTTTCTGATTGTGCTGATTTTATTTTCAATTCTTACTTGCCATTTAGGTTTAGATCTTTCAGTTGTACGGGCTATAGATCGTTTTGGGAGTTTTTGGCCGTTGAGTGTGAGTGTGGTTGCTGCGGCAGCATATATAACAGTATGGATGTCCTCTAGGTCACTGTCTTTGGTTAAAAATTGTGGTATTATGTTGACATTTATTGTGTGTAATATTTGTAGAGTATTGTTTTTAAAAATTAGTCTGGGCAGGGGATCTCGCAATGTAGGATTGGTGCCACACCATTTGTTGTACTGTGTGTTCATCACTTGTTCGGCAGATTGTGTGATGACAGGTGGTACAGTGATGTTTTGGCTTTGTGTGGCTGTGGAAGGTAAGTTAGTGCATGTTGTTTCTGGTGTATCTGGTGTATGATCATTTTCTAGATTCAATTCTAAGTGTGTGCTGGTGTTACTGATCGTGCCTGTATTTGGGGGTCGATTATTTCGGGTACGAATGGCATGCCGTTCTGTGATTGATTCAGTAGCTAACGAATCACTAGGTTGGGCAGCGGTATCTGGTATATGTTGTGTGCGCTCATGTTCTGGATTTGTCTCTGAGTGTATGCTACCGTTGTCGATTGTGGTTTTGTTTGAGGTCTGCGGGTGATTCGAATGGGCAGTATTTATTTCATTGGATACAAGAATCTTTATGGCTTGTAGTTCTTCGTGTGTAAGACGGTTGTTTTTTGTTATGACTCGTTTTTGGTCAATGAGTCGCTGTTCAGTTACACGCTCTGCGAGGTGTGGGTATTGTGCTATAAACAACCTGTGCAGCTCATGTCTGTAGCCTGTAGAGATGGTTTCTAGTTTTGTGGCGGTGTAGTAACAGTGCATTACATGTTTGCTGATTTCAGTTGTCCATTGTAAGCGCTGTCTGGGTTTACCAGCTTTGGTGGTTGCCGGCTGTGCTGGCAAAACGTCCGCAGCTGGGTTGTGATCTTTGGGCTGTTCTGTTTGGGTTTGGGGTTCGGGTGAGTTTAATCGACGTACCCTAGGCCGTCGTTGGTTATTTTTAGAAGTAACTTTATGCATCGTGTTCCCACGAGTAGGGACGATCTAAATGTCGCTCTCCCGGGTGACGCCCATTCCAGGAGAGAAGGGACTTATATTTACTCCGAAGTTGGCCCAAGGTGCTCCGGAGGATTTGCGACTTTACTGTCGGGTTTTGTTGAGGCTTTCTCCTCACAGGCCGGCCGGTTAAGGCAAGCCCCCCGGTTGCTTACCCCTCACGACGTTCCCCAGCCACGCCTTGCTGAAGTCGTTGAAGTGTGGGGCGCAATAACGGTGTGTGACAGAAGGGCCGGCGCTCAGCCCTCTGTGGCATATTTTCCCGGGTTTGCCAAACCCTTTTATTATTATTATTATTCATCTTTCTAAGTTCCTCTCGCATAATTGCGGTAGCAACAAGTGTTGACGGGTTGAGCCAAGTCAACACCCGGACTATTATTGATCGGAATTTAGGAAGGATCGTACGATGTTACAGGTCTTCAGAATTACAGACTTTTGGAATGTTTTGTGTAACTTTTCGTCCAGGCCTAACTGTTGTAAGTGTGGTGTAAATGTGTTTGGTGTAAGGCCTGAGACTGACATAATGAGGGGAACAATAGTAACTTTGTCCTGCTTCCAAAGGCGTTTTATTTCCATGGCAAGGTCCGTGTACTTAGATATTTTCCCAGCGTAGGTGTTTTGTATATTCACATCATTGGGAATAGCAATGTCTATCAGGTATGTAACTTTGTCGAGCTTTGACTGGAAAACTATATCTGGTCTATTGGCTGGTATAGTCTTGTCTGTATGTATTTGAACGTCCCAGTATAGTTTGTATTGATCGTTTTCGAGTACTGATGTCGGAGTGTAATTGTAATACGGATCTGTGTTTTCTATTAGTTTGTTTGTTGTGGCTAATGCTTGGTGGATGACTTTGGCCGCAGAGTTATGTCTGGCTGTGTATTCGGTACCGGCAAGAGTTTTGCACCCGCTTGTTATGTGATCTATTGTTTCTTTTTGTTGTTGGCATTTTCTGCAATTATCGTCAGTTATGGATGGATCTTTAATTATATATTTTTTGTAGTTTCGTGTTGCAATCACTTGGTCCTGGATAGCAAGCATGAAACCCTCCGTTTCTGGGAACAGCTGGCCATCCTGCAACCAGGTGTATGACTGTTTTTTGTTAATGTGGTCTTGGGTGACACGGTATCTATGTTTGCCATGGAGTGGTTTCTGCGACCAGGTGCTTATTTTTTCTTGTTGTGATTGGGTGGGATTGTGTGTGTCTGCGACGTGGTCTGGACATGATAGGTTGAGTGGTGTATAGTTTTTGTCTGCTTTTACTATTGCTCGATGTAAATTTGTTTGTTTGTTTTGGAAGAAATGTCTGAGTGTCTTTATCTGTCTTGTGCGAAGCGACTGTATATCTATAATCCCTCGGCCTCCTTGTGTCCTGTCTATGGTGAGCCTTTCTTTGCATGCGTTTGGATGTGACATCCGGTGTTTCGTGAGTTCTGTCCGTATGAGGATGTGGATGTTTTCTATATCAGTGTGTGACCACTTGATGATGCCAAATGAATACGTGAGGATTGGTATTGCAAATGTATTAATAGCTTTTGTAAGGTTTCTAGAATTCAGTTTTGTTTTCAGAAGCTTAATGAGGCGGTCTCTAAACACTTGTCTAAGTTCTGCTTTGATTTGTGTGTGGTCGATCTTAACACTCTGATTGAAACCCAGGTACTTATACGTTTCTTCCTTGTCCATGTTATCCAACGTCTGGCCTGTTACTATTTCCTGTTCGGGATGGTTTTTCGATTGGCCTTTGTTTATGTGTAGCACCTTGCATTTGTTCATCCCGAACTCCATCCTGACATCTGACGTATAAACCTCTGTTATTCTGAGTAATTCTCTCAGTTGCACGTCAGTGGCAGCATATAGTTTTATATCGTCCATGTAGAGGAGATGATTGATTCTGTGTTGATTTACTTTCTGTTGTCTGATGTTGAAACCATGGTTTGTGTTGTTCAGTGCGTTGGAGAGTGGATTTAGACAGAGGCAGAACCAAAGTGAACTGAGGGAGTCACCCTGGAAGATACCACGTTGTATGTGTAGTTCCTCGGTTTGGATATGGCCGTCCTGAGTTGTAAGGTGTATGTTGGTTCGCCATGTCTTCATGGTTTTTGCAAGAAACTGACGAAGTCCTGGGTTAATTTTATATATTTGCAGAATTTTCGTTAGCCAGCTATGTGGTACAGAATCGAATGCTTTTTTATAATCTATGAAACAGGTATGAAGGTTTCTATGGTCTTTTCTAGTTTGCTCCATGATCACACTATCAATTATAAGTTGTTCCTTGCAACCTTGGCTTTGTTTTCTACATCCTTTCTGTTCTTCAGTGAGGATGTTGTTTTGCGTGAGGTGTTGTTCAATCCTCCTGCATAATGTTGCGGTGATGATCTTATACAAGGTAGGAAGGCAAGTGATTGGGCGGTAATTCGCAGGGTTCTTGGTATCTGCATTTTTGGGTTTTATATAGGTACGTTATTCCTTGAGTGAGGAATTTGGGAAGCCTATCAGGTTGACGTATGGCTTTATTGATTTGGTTTGTGAGCACTTCGTATGTTGAGCTGAAATGTTTGTACCAAAAATTTTGCACGTTGTCCACGCCTGGGCACTTCCAGTCGTGGGTATGTTTTATTGTTTCGACTATTTCCTCTTTTGAAAGAATAACGTCTCCCTGTTCTGCTATATGTTGATGTTTTTCCTCTTCCTCTCTGATCCATGGAGCGTCTTCATTATGTGTTTTGGGTTCAGACCACAGGCTTCCCCAAAACTCGGTTAACTCTTGTTTACTGGGAGGTTCTATTGTTGTGATCTGGTTGTCGGCTGTTATCTTTTGATAGAACTGTTTTTCACTTTTCCGAAAAAGGCTGTTAGCATCCTTTCTGGCATTGGACTCGTTGTATCTGCGGAGTCTAGCTGCATAAACTGCAAGTTTCTGTTTAAGTGTATCAGTAATTTCTGGTATTGTTTGTTGTGGTGACTTGGATTTCAGTATATTTATTGTTCTCTGTATGTGCCTTGAAGGATGGTTGTTATTGATGGTGTATTGTGCGAGATGTGCCAGATCCTTTCTGATTGTGCTAATTTTGTTTTCGATTCTTATTTGCCATTTAGGCTTAGTCCTATTGCTTGTCTGGTGTTTAGACCGCTTTGAGAGTTTTTGGCCATTAACTATGAGAGTGGTTGCTGCGGCAGCATATATAACTGTGTGGATATCCTCCAGGTTACTGTCGTCCCTTATGAATTGTGGTATTACGTTAGCATTTACTGTATGTAATATTTGTTGAGTGTTATTTTTAAAAATTAGTCTGGGCAGGGGATCTCGTAGTGCAGGATTGGTGCCGCACCATTTGTTATACTGCGTACTCATCACTTGCTCGACAGATTGTGTCACGGCAAATGGTCGAGTGATGTTTTGGATTTGTATGATTGTGGAAGGTAGGTTAGTGATTGTTGTGTCTGGTGTATCTAGTGCCTGGTCATATTCTGGGCCTGGTTGTGAGTGTATGCTGGTGTTGTTAGTTTTTGCTGTGTTTGAAGTCTGGCTAGTTTGGGTATCACTGTTTTGGGTTTCCACAATCTGTTCAGTGGTTAGGGAGTCATTTGGTTGGACGATATTCATTTCGTTGGATACAAGATTTTTTATATCTTGCAGTTCTTGGGGTGTAAGACGGTTGTTCTTTGTGATGACGCGTTTTTGGTCGATAAGTCTTTGTTCTGTTACACGTGTTGAGAGATGTGGGTATTGTGTCGTAAATAGTCTGTGCAGCTCGTGCCTGTAGCCTGTAGAGATGGTTTCTAGTTTTGTGGCAGTATAGTAACAGCGCATTACAGATTTGTTCATTTCTGTGGTCCATTGTAATCGCTGTCTTGGTTTACCAGCTTTGGTGGTTGCCGGCTGCCGGCAAAACATCCGCAGCTGGGTTGTGTTCTGTGGGTTGTTCTGTTTGGGTTTGGGGTTCGGGTGAGTTTAATCGACGTACCCTAGGCCGTCGTTGGTTATTCATAAAATTAACTCTATCCATCGTGTTCCCACGAGTAGGGACGATCTAAATGTCGCTCTCCCGGGTGACGCCCATTCCAGGAGAGAAGGGACTTATATTTACTCCGAAGTTGGCCCAAGGTGCTCCGGAGGATTTACGACTTTACTGTCGGGTTTTGTTGAGGCTTTCTCCTCGCAGGCCGGCCGGTTAAGGTAAGCCCCCCGGTTGCGTACCCCTCACAACGTTCCCCAGCCACGCCCTGTTGAGGTCGTTGAAGTGTGGGGCGCAATAACGGTATGTGACAGAAGGACCGGCGCTCAGCCTTCTGTGGCATTTCTCCCCGGATTTGCCAAATCCCTATCTGACCGAGGTCAGAATAGCTTGGGGAAAGGAGCTTTGTGCTCGGTAGGCTATGTAAAGTCTACCTAGCACCCAGCTTCCTGGGTGTGCTAGCCTTGGTTGAAGTGACCCTTTGATCACAAGCCCTGTCGGCATAATACCGCGGTGGTATCAAAGCCTCCGATGAACCATCAACCGACATAGCTTGCCCATCAAAAAGTCACTTTCTAAGCCCCCAAACGAGCGTCAACGTTCTAGCACCTGATGGGGGTTATTATTATTATTCTGATTTTTCAAGTTTCTCTCGCATGACTGCGGTAGCAACAAATGTTGACGGGCTATGCCAAGTCAACACCTGAACTATTACGGATCGGAATTTAGGAAGGATCGTACAATATTGCAGGTCTTCAGGATTACAGATTTTTGAAATATTTTGTGTAACTTTTCGTCTAGGCCTAACTGTTGTAGGTGTGGTGTAAAAGTGTTTGGTGTAAGGCCTGAGACAGACATAATTAGGGGGACAATAGTAACTTTGTTTTGCTTCCATAGTCGTTTTATCTCTATCGCAAGGTCAGTGTATTTAGATATCTTCCCAGCGTAGGCGTTTTGGATATTCGTATCGTTGGGAATAGCGATATCTATCAAATAGGTAACTTTGTCTGCCTTCGACTGGAAAACTATATCTGGCCGATTTGCCGGGATAGTCTTATCTGTATGTATTTCAACGTCCCAGTACAGTTTGTATTCATTGTTTTCGAGTACTGATGTCGGTGTGTAATTGTAATATGGATCTGTGTTTTCTATTAGCTTGTTTGTTGTGGCTAGTGCTTGGTGAATGACCTTGGCTGCAGAGTTATGTCTAGCTGTGTACTCGGTTCCAGCGAGAGTTTTGCATCCGCTTGTTATGTGGTCTATTGTTTCCTTTTGTTGGTGGCACTTTCTGCAATTGTCGTCGGTTATGGATGTATCTTTAATTATGTATTTCATGTAGTTCCTTGTCGCAATCACTTGGTCCTGTATAGCAAGCATAAAACCCTCAGTTTCTGGAAAGAGTTGGCCATCCTGCAGCCAGGTGTATGATTGTCTTTCATTAATGTGCTCTTGTGTGACGCGGTATCTGTGCTTGCCATGGAGTACTTTTTGTGACCAGGTATTTATTTTTTCTTGTTGTAATTCTATGTGATTGTGTCCGTCTGCTGAGTGATCTGAGCGGGATAGGTTTAGTGGAGTATAGTTTTTGTCTGCCTTTACTATCGACCTATGCAAGTTTGTCTGTTTGCTTTGGAAAAAGTCTCTGAGCGTTTTTATTTGTCTTGTGTGAAGTGACTGTATATCTATAATCCCCCTGCCTCCTTGTTTTCTGTCAATGGTGAGCCTTTCTTTGCACGCGTTTGGATGTGACATTCGATGTTTCGTAAGTTCTGTCCGTATGAGGATGTGGATGTTTTCTATATCAGTGTGTGACCACTTGATGATGCCGAAGGAGTATGTGAGGACCGGTATAGCAAATGTGTTAATTGCTTTTGTAAGATTTTTGGAATTCAATTTTGATTTTAGAAGTTTAAGGAGGCGGTTTCTGAATTCTTGTGTTAGTTGAGCCTTGGTTTGTGTGTGGTCGATCTTAATGTTCTGATTGAAGCCCAGATACTTGTACGTTTCGTCCTTGTCCATGTTATCCAGCGTTTCGCCAGTTAATATTTCCTGTTCGGATTGGTTCTTCCATTGGCCTTTAGTGATATGGAGCACCTTGCATTTGCTCATACCGAATTCCATCCGGACGTCTGACGTACACACTTCTGTTATTCTGAGTAATTCTTTTAGTTGCACTTCAGCGGCTGCATATAGTTTTATATCATCCATGTATTATTATCCTGATTTTCCAAGTTTCTCTCGCATGACTGCGGTAGCAACAGGTGTTGACGGGCTGTGCCAAGTCAGCACCTGAACTATTACGGATCGGAATTTAGGAAAGATCGAACTATATTGCAGGTTTTCAGGATTACAGACTTCTGAAATGTTTTGTGTAACCTTTCGTCCAGGCCTAACTGTTGTAGGTGTGGTGTAAATGTGTTTGGTGTGAGGCCTGAGACAGACATAATTAGGGGGACAATGGTAACCTTGTTTTGCTTCCAGAGTCGTTTTATTTCTATCGCAAGGTCCGTGTATTTAGATATCTTCCCAGCGTAGGCGTTTTGGATATTCGTATCGTTGGGAATAGCAATATCTATCAAATAGGTGACTTTGTCTGCCTTCGACTGGAAAACTATATCTGGCCGATTTGCCGGGATAGTCTTATCGGTATGTATTTCAACGTCCCAGTACAGTTTATATTCATTGTTTTCGAGTACTGATGTCGGTGTGTAATTGTAATATGGATCTGTGTTTTCTATTAGCTTGTTTGTTGTGGCTAGTGCTTGGTGAATGACTTTGGCTGCACAGTTATGTCTAGCCGTGTACTCGGTTCCAGCTAGAGTTTTGCATGCGCTTGTTATGTGGTCTATTGTTTCTTTTTGTTGGTGGCACTTTCTGCAATTGTCGTCGGTTATGGATGTATCTTTAATTATGTATTTCATGTAGTTCCTTGTCGCAATCACTTGGTCCTGGATAGCAAGCATAAAACCCTCGGTTTCTGGAAACAGTTGGCCATCCTGCAGCCAGGTGTATGATTGTCTTTCATTAATGTGGTCTTGTGTAACGCGGTATCTGTGCTTGCCATGAAGTGCTTTTTGTGACCAGGTGTTTATTTTTTCTTGTTGTAATTCTATGTGATTGTGTGCGTCTGCTGGGTGATCTGGGCGGGATAGGGTGAGTGGGGTATAGTTTTTGTCTGCTTTTACTATTGATCTATGTAAGTTTGTCTCTTTGCTTTGGAAAAAGTCTCTGAGTGTTTTTATTTGTCTTGTGTGGAGTGACTGTATGTCTATAATTCCTCTGCCCCCATGTTTCCTGTCTATCGTAAGCGTATCGTATTATTATTATAGTTATTATCTGACTTTCTAAGTTCCTCTCGCATAGTTGCGGTAGCAACAAGTGTTGACGGGTTGTGCCAAGTCAACACCCGGACTATTATTGATCGGAATTTAGGAAGGATCGTACAATATTACAGGTCTTTAGGATTACAGACTTTTGGAATACTTTGTGTAACTTTTCGTCCAGGCCCAACTGTTGAAGGTGTTGTGTAAACGTGCTTGGTGTAAGGCCTGAGACAGACATAATCAGGGGGACAATTGTGACTTTGTTTTGTTTCCAAAGTCGTTTTATTTCCATGGCAAGGTCCGTGTATTTAGATATCTTCCCAGCGTAGGTGTTTTGGATATTCACATCATTGGGAATGGCAATATCTATCAAACAGGTAATTTTGTCGGCCTTTGACTGGAAAACTATATCTGGTCTATTGGCTGGGATAGTCTTGTCTGTATGTATTTCAACGTCCCAGTATAGTTTGTATTGATCGTTTTCGAGTACTGATGTCGGAGTGTAATTGTAATACGGATCTGTGTTTTCTATTAGCTTGTTTGTTGTGGCTAATGCTTGGTGTATGACCTTGGCCGCAGAGTTATGTCTGGCTGTGTATTCGGTACCGGCAAGAGTTTTGCACCCGCTTGTTATGTGATCTATTGTTTCTTTTTGTTGTTGACATTTTCTGCAATTATCGTCTGTTATGGATGGATCTTTAATTATATATTTTTTGTAGTTTCGTGTTGCAATCACTTGGTCCTGGATAGCAAGCATGAAACCCTCCGTTTCTGGGAACAGCTGGCCATCCTGCAACCAGGTGTATGACTGTTCTTTGTTGATGTGGTCTTGGGTGACACGGTATCTATGTTTGCCGTGCAGTGCTTTCTGCGACCAGGTGTTTATTTTTTCTTGTTGTGATTGGATATGATTATATGTGTCTGCTACGTGATCTGTACTAGAGAGGTTAAGTGGTGTATAGTTTTTGTCTGCTTTTACTATGGCCCTATGTAAGTTAGTTTGTTTGGTGTGGAAGAAACGTCTGAGTGTTTGTATTTGTGTTGTGCGAAGTGACTGTACGTCTATAATTCCTCTGCCCCCTAGTTTTCTGTCTATGGTAAGCCTCTCCTTGCACGTGTTCGGATGTGACATTCTGTGTTTTGTGAGTTCTGTTCTTATAAGTATATGGATGTTTTCTATGTCCGTGTGTGACCACTTGATGATGCCAAAGGAGTATGTGAGTACCGGTATCGCAAATGTATTAATGGCTTTTGTGAGATTCTTAGAATTCAGTTTTGTTTTTAATAGTTTAATGAGGCGGTCTTTAAACTCTTGTGTTAGTTGTGCCTTGGCTTGTGTATGGTCTATCTTAACATTCTGATTGAAGCCCAGGTACTTGTACATTTCGTCCTTATCCAAGTTGTCCAGCGTTTGGCCAGTTACTACTTCCTTTTCGGGATGGTTTTTCCATTGGCCTTTAGTGATGTGGAGCACCTTGCATTTACTCATTCCGAATTCCATCCTGATGTCTGACGTATAAACTTCTGTTATTTTAAGTAATTCTCTTAGTTGCACCTCTGTGGCGGCATATAGTTTTATATCATCCATGTACAGGAGATGATTGATTTTGTGTTGATCTGCTTTATGGTGTCTGATGTTGAAACCATGGTTTGTGCTGTTAAGTGTGTTGGAGAGCGGATTTAGACAGAGGCAGAACCATAGTGAACTAAGAGAGTCGCCCTGGAAGATGCCGCGTCGTATGTGTAGCTCATCCGTTTGAATATGGCCGTCGTGAGTTTGAAGGTGTATGTTTGTCCGCCATGTTTCCATGGTGCTCTTAAGAAAATGACGAAGTCCTGGGTTGATTTTATATATTTGAAGTGTTTTCATTAGCCAGCTATGGGGTACAGAGTCAAATGCTTTTTTGTAATCTATGAAACAGGTATGAAGGTTCCTATGCTCTTTTCTAGTTTGCTCCATGATCACACTATCAATTATAAGTTGTTCCTTGCAACCCTGGCTTTGTTTTCTACATCCTTTTTGTTCTTCAGTCAGGATGTTATTTTGCATCAGGTGTTGTTCAATTCTTCTGCATATTGTTCCAGTGATAATTTTGTACAAGGTGGGGAGACAAGTGATTGGGCGGTAGTTGGCAGGGTTCTTGGTATCTGCATTTTTGGGTTTTATATACGTTATTCCTTGTGTGAGGAATTTGGGAAGCCTATTAGGTTGGAGTATGGCTTTATTGATTTGGTCTGTGAGCACTTCGTATGTTGAACTGAATTGTTTGTACCAAAAATTTTGTACATTATCCACGCCTGGGCATTTCCAATTGTGGGTATGTTTTATTGTTTCAGCTATTTCCTCAGTTGTAAGAATAACGTTTCCCTGCTCCGTTATGTGTTGATGTTTTGTCTCTTCTTGTCTGATCCATGGAGCATTTTCATTATGGGTTTTTGGTTCTGACCATAGGCTTCTCCAAAACGCAGTTAACTCTTTTCTGGTTGGCGGTTCTATTGTTGTTATCTGGTTGTTTGATGTTATTTTTTGATAAAACTGCTTTTCACTTTTCTGAAATAGATTGTTAGTATCTTTTCTGTTGTTGGATTCGTTGTATCTGCGGAGTCTAGCGGCATAAACTGCAAGTTTTTGTTTAAGTGTATCAGCTATTTCTGGTATTGTTTTTTGTGGTGACTTTGATTTCAGTATATTTATTGTTCTCTGTATGTGTTTTGAAGGGTGGTTGTTATTGTTGGAGTATTGCACGAGGTGTGCCAGATCCTTTCTGAGTGTGCTGATTTTGTTTTCGATTCTTATTTGCCATTTAGGTTTAGGTCTATTGCTTCGCTTGTCTTTAGAACGTTTTTGAAGTTTTTGGCCGTTAACTATGAGTGTTGTTGCTGCGGCAGCATATATAACGGTATGGATGTCCTCTAGGTTACTGTTGTTTGTTATGAATTGTGGTATTAGGTTAGTATTTATTGTGTGTAGTATTTGCTGGGTGTTGTTTTTGAAAATTAGTCTGGGCAGGGGGTCTCGCAGTGCAGGATTGGTGCCACACCATTTGTTAAATTGTGTGTTCATCACCTGTTCCGCAGTTTGTGTGATGGAAGGTGATCGAGCAATGTTTTGGTTTTGGCTTTGTGTGGTTGTGTTGCACCGTTTGTTAAATTGAGTTGTTCGTGAGTTCGTCATTTGTTCCGGTTCGCTCGAGATGGAAGGCGATTGAGCAGTGCTCACTGCTTCGGCAGATTGTGTGACGGAAGGTGGTTGAGAAATTTGCTGGCTTTGTGTGGTCGTGGTGGGTAAGTTAGTGAATGTTATGTCAGGTGCATTTGGTGTATGTTCATGCTCTGAATCTATTTCTGATTGTATGCTAATGTTGTTGGTTGTGGCTGTGTTTGGAGTCTGGTTATTTCGGGTACGGGTGCTTTGTGTCTCCGTGATTGATTCTGTAACAAGCGAACCATTCGGATGGACAGTGTTTATTTCGTTGGCCACAAGATTTTTTATAGCTTGTAGTTCTTGTGGTGTAAGGCGGTTGTTTTTTGTTATGACTCGTTTTTGGTCAATGAGTCTTTGTTCAGTTACACGTTCTGCGAGGTGTGGGAATTGTGCTATAAATAGCCTGTGCAGCTCATGTCTGTAGCCTGTAGAGATGGTTTCCAGTTTCGTAGCGGTATAGTAACAGCGCATTACAGATTTGTTCATTTCAGTAGTCCACTGTAAGCGTTGTCGGGGTTTGCCAGCTTTGGTGGTTGCCGGCTGTGCCGGCAAAACATCCGCAGCTGGGTTGTGTGCTATTGGTTGTTGTGTTCGGGTTTGACATTCGGGTGAGTTTAATCGACGTACCCTAGGCCGTCGTGGGCTATTTATGAGATTAACTTTATCCATCGTGTTCCCACGAGTAGGGACGATCTAAATGTCGCTCTCCCAGGTGACGCCCATTCCAGGAGAGAAGGGACTTATATTTACTCCGAAGTTGGCCCAAGGTGCTCCGGAGGATTTGCGACTTTACTGTCGGGTTTTGTTGAGGCTTTCTCCTCGCGGGCCAGCCGGTTAAGGCAAGCCCCCCGGTTGCGTACCCCTCACAACGTTCCCCAGCCACGCCCTGCTGAGGTCGTTGAAGTGTGGGGCGCAATAACGGTATGTGACAGAAGGACCGGCGCTCAGTCTTCTGTGGCATTTCTCCCCGGATTTGCCAAATCCCTATCTGACCGAGGTCAGGATAGCTTGGGGAAAGGAGCTTTGTGCTCGGTAGGGTATATAAAGTCTACCTAGCCCAAAGCTTCCTGAGTGTGCTAGCCTTGGTTGAAATGACTTTTTGATCACGAGCCCTGTCGGCATGACAACTCCGTGGTGGTATTAAACCCTCCGATGAACCATCAATCGACAGAGCTTGCCCATCAAAAAGTCACTTTCTAAGCCCCCAAACGAGCGACAACGTTCTAGCACCTGATGGGGGTTATTATTATTATTATTATTATTATTTTGCACTTCTTATTTTTTCTCGCATGGTTGCGGTAGTAACAAGTATTGACGGGCTGTGCCAAGTCAACACCTGACCTATTATTATTCTGAATTCAGGAAGGACCGTACAATGCTGCAGGTCTTGAGGATTACAGACTTTTGGAAGGTTTTATGTAACTTTTCATCCAGGCCCAATTGTTGCAGGTGTGGTGTAAATGTATTTGGAGTAAGGCCTGAAAACGACATAATGAGGGGGACAATGACAACTTTGTTTTGTTTCCATAATCGTTTTATTTCTATGGCGAGATCGGTGTATTTAGATATCTTCCCAGCGTAGGTGTTTATTATCTGACTTTCTAAGTTCCTCTCGCATAATTGCGGTAACAACAAGTGTCGACGGGCTGTGCCAAGTCAACACCCGGACTATTATTGATCGGAATTTAGGAAGGATCGCACAATATTACAGGTCTTCAGGATTACAGACTTTTGGAATACTTTGTGTAACTTTTCGTCCAGGCCCAACTGTTGAAGGTGTTTTGTAAACGTGTTTGGTGTAAGGCCTGAGACAGACATAATGAGGGGGACAATTGTGACTTTGTTTTGTTTCCAAAGTCTTTTTATTTCTATGGCAAGGTCCGTGTATTTAGATATCTTCCCAGCGTAGGTGTTTTGGATATTAACATCATTGGGTATGGCAATATCTATCAAATAGGTAATTTTGTCGGCCTTTGATTGGAAAACTATATCTGGTCTATTGGCTGGGATGGTCTTGTCTGTATGTATTTCAACGTCCCAGTATAGTTTGTATTGATCGTTTTCGAGTACTGATGTCGGAGTGTAATTGTAATACGGATCTGTGTTTTCTATTAGTTTGTTTGTTGTGGCTAATGCTTGGTGGATGACTTTGGCCGCAGAGTTATGTCTGGCTGTGTATTCGGTACCGGCAAGAGTTTTGCACCCGCTTGTTATGTGATCTATTGTTTCTTTTTGTTGTTGGCATTTTCTGCAATTATCGTCTGTTATGGATGGATCTTTAATTATATATTTTTTGTAGTTTCGTGTTGCAATCACTTGGTCCTGGATAGCAAGCATGAAACCCTCCGTTTCTGGGAACAGCTGGCCATCCTGCAACCAGGTGTATGACTGTTTTTTGTTAATGTGGTCTTGGGTGACACGGTATCTATGTTTGCCATGGAGTGGTTTCTGCGACCAGGTGCTTATTTTTTCTTGTTGTGATTGGCTGGGATTGTGTGTGTCTGCGACGTGGTCTAGACATGATAGGTTGAGTGGTGTATAGTTTTTGTCTGCTTTTACTATTGCTCGATGTAAATTTGTTTGTTTGTTTTGGAAGAAATGTCTGAGTGTCTTTATCTGTCTTGTGCGAAGCGACTGTATATCTGTAATCCCTCGGCCTCCTTGTGTCCTGTCTATGGTGAGCCTTTCTTTGCATGCGTTTGGATGTGACATTCGGTGTTTCGTGAGTTCTGTCCGTATGAGGATGTGGATGTTTTCTATATCAGTGTGTGACCACTTGATAATGCCGAAGGAGTATGTGAGGACTGGTATCGCAAATGTGTTAATGGCTTTTGTAAGGTTTCTGGAATTCAATTTGGTTTTTAGTAGCTTAATAAGGCGGTCTCTGAACTGTTGGGTTAGTTGTGCCTTGACTTGTGTGTGGTCTACTTTAACGTTCTGATTGAAGCCCAGGTACTTGTAAGTTTCGTCCTTGTTCATGTTGTTTAGTGTTTGCCCATTTACTGTTTCCTGCTGGGGGTGGTCCTTCCATTGGCCCTTGTTGATGTGGAGAACCTTGCATTTACTCAGTCCGAATTCCATCCTGACGTCTGACGAGCAAGCTCCTGTTATTCTGATTAACTCTCTCAGTTGTACCTCATTGGCGGCATATAGTTTTATATCATCCATGTAGAGGAGATGATTGATTTTGTGTTGATTTAATTTGTCATGTCTAATGTTGAAACCGCAGTTTGTGTTGTTAAGTGCGTTGGAGAGCGGATTCAGACAGAGACAGAACCACAGTGAACTGAGAGAGTCACCCTGGAAGATGTGTAGCTCATCCGTCTTGATATGGTCGTCCTGGGTTTTGAGATGTATGCTGGTTCGCCATGTCTCCATGGTTCTTGTAAGAAACTCACGTAGCCCCGGGTTGATTTTATATATTTGAAGAGTTTTCGCTAGCCAGCTATGGGGTACAGAGTCGAAAGCCTTTTTATAGTCGATGAAACAGGTATGAAGGTTCCTATGTTCTTTTCTGGTTTGCTCCATGATGACATTATCAATTATAAGTTGTTCCTTGCAACCTTGGCTTTGCTTTCGACATCCTTTCTGTTCTTCGGTCAGGATGTTGTTTTGGGTGAGGTGTTGTTCAATTCTTCTGCATATTGTTGCGGTTATGATCTTGTACAAGGTGGGAAGACAAGTGATTGGGCGATAGTTGGCAGGGTTCTTGGTGTCTGCGTTTTTGGGTTTTATATACGTTATTCCTTGCGTGAGGAATTTGGGAAGCCTATTCGGTTGGAGTATGGCTTTATTGATTTGGTCCGTAAGCATTTCGTGTGTTGCACTGAATTGCTTGTACCAGAAATTTTGCACATTATCCACGCCTGGACACTTCTAATTATGGGTATGCTTTATGGTTTCAGCTATTTCCTCTGGTGCAAGGATAACGTCTCCCTGCTCCACTATATGTTGATGTTTTTCCTCTTCTTGTCTGATCCATGGAGCGTTTTCATTATGTGTTTTGGGTTCTGACCATAGGCTTCCCCAAAACTCAGTTAACTCTTGTTTACTAGGAGGTTCTATTGCTGTTATCTGGTTGTCGGCTGTTATCTTTTGGTAAAACTGTTTTTCACTTTTCTGAAAAAGATTATTAGCATCCTTTCTGGCATTGGACTCGTTGTATCTGCGAAGTCTAGCTGCATAGACTGCAAGCTTCTGTTTAAGGGTATCTGCTATTTCTGATATTGTCTGTTGTGGCGACTTGGATTTGAGTATATTAATTGTTGTCTGTATGCGCTTTGAGCGGTTGTTATTGTTGGTGTATTGCGCGAGGTGTGCCAGATCCTTTCTGATTGTGCTAATTTTATTTTCAATTCTTATTTGCCATTTAGGTTTAGATCTTTCAGTTGTGCGGGCTATAGATCGTTTTGGGATTTTTTGGCCGTTAAGTGTGAGTGTGGTTGCTGCGGCAGCATATATAACAGTATGGATGTCCTCTAGGTCACTGTCTTCGGTTAAAAATTGCGGTATTATGTTGACATTTATTGTGTGTAATATTTGTAGAGTGTTGTTTTTAAAAATTAGTCTGGGCAGAGGATCTCGCAATGTAGGATTGGTGCCACACCATTTGTTGTACTGTGTGTTCATCACTTGTTCGGCAGATTGTGTGATGGCAGGTGGTATAGTAACGTTTTGGCTTTGCGTGGTTGTGGCAGGTATGTTAGTGCATGTTGTTTCTGGTATATCTGGTGTATGATCATTTTTTAGATCCAATTCTAAGTGTATGCTGGTGTTATTGGTCGTGCCTGTGTCTGGAGGTTGATTATTTCGGGTACGCATGGCATGTCGTTCTGTGATTAATTCAGTAGCTAGCGAATCATTAGGTTGGACAGCGGTATCTGGTACATGTTGTGTGTGCTCATGTTCTGGATCTGTCTCTGAGTGTATGCTAGTGCTGTCGATTGTGGTTTTGTTTGAGGTCTGCGAGTGTTTCGGATGGGCCGTATTTATTTCATTGGATACAAGAATCTTTATAGCTTGTAGTTCTTCGGGCGTAAGGCGGTTGTTTTTTGTTATGACTCGTTTTTGGTCAATGAGTCGCTGTTCAGTTACACGTTCTGCAAGGTGTGGGTATTGTGCTATAAATAACCTGTGCAGCTCATGTCTGTAGCCTGTAGAGATGGTTTCTAGTTTTGTGGCGGTGTAGTAACAGTGCATTACATGTTTGTTGATTTCAGTAGTCCATTGTAAGCGCTGTCTGGGTTTACCAGCTTTGGTGGTTGCCGGCTGTGCTGGCAAAACGTCCGCAGCTGGGTTGTGTTCTCTGGGCTGTTCTGTGTGGGTTTGGGGTTCGGGTGAGTTTAATCGACGTACCCTAGGCCGTCGTTGGTTATTTTTAGAAGTAACTTTATGCATCGTGTTCCCACGAGTAGGGACGATCTAAATGTCGCTCTCCCGGGTGACGCCCATTCCAGGAGAGAAGGGACTTATATTTACTCCGAAGTTGGCCCAAGGTGCTCCGGAGGATTTGCGACTTTACTGTCGGGTTTTGTTGAGGCTTTCTCCTCACGGACCGGCCGGTTAAGGCAAGCCCCCCGGTTGCTTACCCCTCACGACGTTCCCCAGCCACGCCCTGCTGAAGTCGTTGAAGTGTGGGGCGCAATAACGGTGTATGACAGAAGGGCCGGCGCTCAGCCCTCTGTGGCATATTTTCCCGGATTTGCCAAACCCCTATCTGACCGAAGTCAGGATAGCTTGGAGAAAGGAGCTTGGTGCTAGGTAGGGTAAGTAAGATCTACCGAGCGCCCAGCTTCCTGGGTGTGCTAGCCTTGGTTGAAGTGACTTTTTGACCACGAACCCTGCTAGTGTCGTAGCTCTACGGTGGCATTAAAGTCCCACCATGAGCCATCCACCGAAATAGCTCGCCTGTCAAAAAGTCACTTTCTAAGCCCCCAAACGAGCGTCAACGTTCTAGCACCTGATGGGGGTTATTATTTATGGCATCTATTATTATTATTATTTATGGCATCTACGTGGTGTCAGGGTTCGTTTAAGCCAATAAACCAGAAATGTGGTATAGGCCCATTTTCAATAATCGTAACCATTCAGCTTCCAATACTGTTTAGATGAAATGCCTAATCTCCACAGTTCTTGTACTTGTTTAAACTTACCTATGATTTTTTCATAGTCACCTTCTAAAAGTGTAGACCTGTCAGATAAATCTATATAGAGTTTATTCAAACCATTCTCAAATTATTTTCGAAATGTTTTTGTCGATTCACTGATTTTACTAGACATTATTCTGAAAAACAAAAAAAGCAGTTTTTGCGGTATGTTAGGTTATAAGATTTCCGATTTATGTCTATTTGTATTGCCTACAACGCGAAATGGTCTTCATTCCGAGTTTCGCATTATGGGTATTTATTTACCCACAACGCGTGCTGCGCATACAATAATGACCTGGAACGCGATGTGAGAGACTAGAATAATCCACAACGCGTTCTGAGTATAAATTTCGGTCAGTGGCCGAATTCGGTTATTGAGTACAACATTAGAAAATTCTAAGTGCCTAGGTTTCCATAATAGGCAAGGCAATGTTAAAATGGACCTAACAAAGTGTATTATGCCGCTAGGTGGTCAATGGACAGCTTATTATGAATACAACAAATTTTTCAGTTTTACAACCCAGTTTTACAAACCACCCCAATTTTACCCCCACCCAAAAAAAAGTAGAAAATGGTCAGGAGCCCCTAAGACACCTAAAAACGAAGTTCGAAGGATATTTGAAATATTTCATTTTTTGCTAATTACTCCGCCGCCCACGCAGGGATTACCAAAAGTTGTAGTAGCATTATCTACTACGACTATTACAGCATATCTACCCAACTTTCATTACAATCCATGCAACGGTTACTGAGACTACGAGGTTAGAAGGGCACCAACAGACTGTCGACAAGATGTTATATCTGTTTATATTATGATCCATATGTTTGTAAACGATGCGTTCAATAAGTGGAAGCATACTAATGGTCTAATAATCATTCAAGGATTAAGGATTGTCTGTCTTAGAGGACCACAGCCCTGTATTTCAAACAGCAGCTGATGGTGTATGCCCGGCTTAAGGTTCTATCCGAGGCCTTTATCCAGCAGAGTACTTTCGCATTATTGAGACCTCAGGTCTGCAATCAGTGCCTCGCAAGCTCAAACCGTCGATTTATTTGCGACGTTTTTACAGGATCCGCAATGATCTCTTTGTCCAGACGACGTCGGAGCGGTCGGATTGAGAAATGACGCTTGGAGTGTCCGGGTCGCGACGGAGTGTAAGTGGAGTGATATCAAACGGGCGATTTGCCACAGAAACATCCGGATAGAACCGTTTTTATTGTCCTGGTTTCTTTTAAGTGCAATCTGGAAATGATGGAACAGATCCCGTTCGAGTGGGTGATTCCTAGCAAACGCTCACTTCCGTTTTTGGCGGCAGCGTTGCGAGACCAGTTCTGTCGTACGGGTGCCAAAAACCCAGGAAATAACATAAAGTATTGTTGGATGTGCAGCTTCTACTATACAGGGCTTTAGAGAAGCTTAGGGATGTCCTAAATGCAGTTTATTTTTGTTCCACGCTTTTTGCACCGGCCTTCTAATAAAAACCACATAGCGGGTTACAAAAAGCACTAGAACACCTAATATCTCCAAAACTGCTAAAGCTGAACAGGGTAGAATTCATTACCTAGGGTTTTTTGAACATGCAGAATTCAAAAATGCTAAGATTCACCACTTTTACGGTACACGTGATAAATGGGACATTCCATTTGAAATAACAAAATCATGACGCAAAATGGAAAAGTGGTAAACCTGACAACATTACCAGCATTTTTAAATTATGCTTGTTCAAAAACCCCCAGGTATTGATTTTTATTGCTCCAGCTTTGGCAGTCTCGGAGATATTAAAGTGTTCTGGTATTTTTTACTAACCCGGCATGTCTGAAACAGATTACCTCTACGTTTCTGTTACCTTTATGGCATTTTTCGAAGTTTAAAAAATTTGCTTCCTTTCAGAAAGAAGATAAAGCAGTTCTTTTTTGAAAACCATATTATTTAGAATACCATTTATGCCCTGTTTCACATCTGTTAGTAAACTAGTGGTTAAAAGAAAACTATCAGTTTGCGAAAACAATCCATTTCATAAACGGCTGTTTACGTCAAAGGCTCTGGCTAACCAGTAGTCCAGTTAACTCAAAATTAAAACCTGGGTTATCTCGATGTCTTTTGTGGTCAACCCGTGTACAGTACAGATGACAGGTAAGCTTACTTTGGAAGTTATAAAAGGCGGTACAATAGTGAGTGGATGGAGGATTGTAGGCTTACTAAAACGAATTTCAAAAATCATCGGTTAGATTTGATGTGCTATAAGGAGTTCTGATAATCTTGCCTCGTTGCTCTAGTTCGTTTGCACCTTTCTTCTGAGTTGGTTGGTTTCTTCCTTCTTATCGGGTTTTTGTTTATTTTTGATAGTCTGCGAGGTTGCTTAGGAAAATTGAAAAACACTGATTTCATTGAAAATTTGGAATAAAATGAAAAATAAAAAAGACAGGTTCTGACAATCCTATGTTGGTGGAAAGGTTATAAGATTTTACATTTTATGGTGTAAAAAAATTGGGCATTTCCATTTGAAATAATCAAGTTACATATAACTGATATTTCCTTAATTAATCTACTGATTTCTCCAATTACCAAAATAATTCAAATTTGACTGTCTGACGTATGATAACGCATTTCATGCTTAGTCATACCGCAATGTCACGGCCTTCTAAATTTTACAATCGCTGTTTTCGTTCGTTCAAAGTTCCATATATGAAACAGAAAGTCAGACCAGAATTCACCAAAGGGTCCAAATATGCGATAGTATATGTTGTGATGTATTGGTTTGCAGGTGAAAGAAATCAGTTTTGTTCCAAAAAAGATAACTGTATTTATCTACCTTGACATATTCTGAACTGGCGTGAATAACTTCCCGTAAATATCCAATAGCCACGCAGAACTTATTGACGTACGACGCCAGCGCAGTACAGATCATACATGCACTACACTACGAAGATAATATACAACCACTATATAACATGTTCTATTAAAAAAATTTAAGTTTTATATGAATCACCTTGTATAAACAACGATTTCCAAGTTGACCAATAGTGTACTGATAATATATTGTAAATTATGTTAAATAATCCTCAAAAGTGAATTTGATGAAATAAAATATACCTAAATGATAATTTGACTGGAGCACCGATGTTCTTACTATCGATAATATCGCCGATATTCTTTCACCTAGCCTTCTAACGATTTGTCATTAGTTTCACTATTACTCAAAGAATGAGCATGTAAATTGTAAGAAGTGTACTGTGTGGCGCAATTGTTGTAACATGTTTCGCAGCTTAAGCGCCTCCTGACGGCTCTTTACCATTCGCCTACACTTGTGATAGTTTTACCCTACTTTCTTATAATATTTCCGTAAATTTTCAGAGCTGTACTTCATCATTTATTGTGCGAAAAAAAATTGCACGTTTAACCACCAACCCTTACTTTATACATCCACGGCGCGTTCTGACAACCAACCTCACAACCAACCTATCCCTATGTTGATACTTACCGAATCTGTGAATGACAAGGTTTGTACTTTACTGAGTGACCCTTTTCCTATATAGCGAGCTCTTAAACGGTAACTTGCGCCTGTCGGTTAAGTGACTACCAGAGGTTTTCTGTGCTGTCGGCTTTTACTTCCCATACCGATAGCCACGAAATTCATTATTTCTGGTGGTCCAAAGCCTCCCTTAAGGTACGCGCACATAAATCGGCATCGGACGAACGGTACGGATCGAAGAAAAATAGTTTCTATTGAATTTAATGGACCAGCGCACATCCATGCGGACGGTAGGCATCGATTTTTCAAAATCCGGCGAGAGTATAGCAACTAGAATAAAAGCCGGCCAATGCGTGGAGATGATCGGAGAATTCCGAGGCATCGTCGGCATTTTCCAAGTATCCACTTACCTTAAGCATTTCATCAACCTTTCTTTTGCTCCAATAGGCGAGCGATATGGACATTTTCTCTCAGTAATGGCTTTTCTTAATGCCTCCAGTAGAGAATGCAATTTAAAACACGTCATTTTGAAGTAATTGAAGAACTTTTTTTTTTCGTCATTCATCAAGTCTGGAAATAAATGTACGGATTCCCCAAAAGCTATCCTTGTTTGACATACTTCATGAACCCACACCCGTCTATGCTTTCTACGTTTTTGAAAATTTTCTTCTTCCAGAACAATCGCCACGGCGTCACCTCTCATAGACATATTTGAAGCTGACTTCCAATTCCTCCGTCGATTCTGATCAGATATGTGCGAAACCCTAATAAAGAATCCGTAAAGTACCGGCCGTTCCCTCCGTCCCGTCCGTCCGATGCGGATTTATGTGTGCGTACCTTAATAATCTTGCTTATTATCATCAGATCCAATATCACCTAGCATCTACTTCCTTCGTGTCCTCTTGCCAAACTTAGTGAGCATCGCATACCTTCCGAAATAACTCAGCGCCTGTCCGCTTAATAAAGTGTTTAAAGTGATTAACCGAAATTCCTAAACGCGGCACCGATTACTCGGGGTAATGTGAGGAGCACTCAGCAGTCAGTACAGTGGCGTATCTTGACAATGTTATCAGGTCGCTATAGTATTGGCTTTGTAGTATGCGAAATCATACTGAGATGTTCAAAATAAAATTCCGAATTGCGTTTTGAGAACTTTGTCCTTTATTATGTGGAACTTCATACTTAAGGGACCTGGGTATACACAGTTACACATATGTATTTGACATGTTAAAACACAGATTCCAATTTCGAACAGAACTTGATTTCCAAACTACATCCACAGTATTTCAGAAGGTGATTAGTTAAGACCTTAATAAATGACTAACTGAACTGTGCGATTTTCTCAAAAAAGTTTTTTAGTGTGCAAAAAACTCGCAATGCAAAGACCCTTAAGTATGGTTAATAAAATTGGGTTCGATGAAAACGAATTACAGTAGTATGATGAACAGTGTCAATCAAAGTTATAGTCTCAAAATAATCATAAACAAAACAAAATGTATGGACATCACTAGATTAAGAGAAAGATTAAGGAGTTTTAAGGTTGCATTCATAGTCGATACTTAAGGGTCCCTTAATACTTGAAATTAAGTAAGGTTTTGTAATTCGGCAGCTTCTTGAGGGTCCCTTACGTAAGGCTCCCTTGAGTAATACCAGCAATACTCAAGTAACGAAATGTCAAAATGACGTATCGTCATGACATTTAGTTGTAGCTAAGACGATTTTGTAGGTTAATTTTGGAGTACGGTGTTGCCAGTTTCTGTCACATCTGGAAAAATGTCCACACAAAATAATAAGAGATAACAGAAAACATCAAAATGCATACACGTAGACATAAATTGACTTATATTCGAAATATGACAACGTCGCCAAATGAATCTCGTCATATCTTAGATGTTGCCTAGGAAACAGATACATAAGGAAAGCCACATTTGAGGGTTCCTTAGCTGTCGATGAGTATTACTTAAGGGAACCTTAAGTATCACCCAAGAGACGACTATGAATACTGCCCTTAAATATTTGGGGTGCTGACTCAATAACGAACGGTATCCTGATTAAGAAGTTAAAAGCAGAATTGAAATAGAAATACCAGTACTTTCTTCAATATGACAACGATACCTTGCAACCGACATTTAAGTCGGACTACTCGATGCACAGATCACGTCACGTTTGGATTCTTTTGAGATATGGCTACAGAGACGCATATTAAGGAAATCATGGACCAAGCGACAAAGAAAACAGTAGGGCACTAGAAAGGATGAAAAAAGTACAGTAACTTTAACCACAACAAAACGAAGAAAAGCAGCATATTTTAGCTATACACGACAGGATGACAAACTGACGGACTTAAAGGCAAAGATCCTTCGCACCTCCTTGACGGCCAATGACAAGTAGTAGTGGAGATGGACAGACAGCATTACCAGGGTAACTGAGAAAAGATCTTCAGCAAGTGGGCAGCTTGAAGTTGCCCTAAAGACTTTGTGGATGCAGTGTTTTGACTACGTTGTCATGGACAAGCTACAAAGAAAAGGTCGGATCGAACATTGAACGCTCCTTTAGATTAAGAGGTCCGACCGAACATTGACCGCTCTAGCTTTGTCATACATTTGTAATCTTCATTACATACTAAAATACAGTTGAAAAACTAAAAAAACACGCTTTAATGATAAATTGAAAAAATGAAAATAAATATTGGTCAAAACTAAAAAAAACGGTTTTAAATAACATGGGACTAAAAAGTTAAAAACAATTTCTAAAATAAGAATAAAACAAAAATGAATGAAGAATACCAGTACGATTTTGAAGAAACCATAGGCGCCTTGTGCCATGTTATTTGTAAATCGCCATAATACTAGTTTTTTTGTCGTTCATTATTGCTTTAAGCTTGTTATAATATCATTTTTATCTTTTTTGTCCGATGTTTTTTAAAGGCGTTTTTTAGCTTACTTGAACTATATTTATTTACCTGTGATATCCGTTTGGGTAAACTTCCTTGGCTGCCAAGATTCGCGAGCTAACTCAAACTGAATTACACTAGTTATTTTTTTTATTTGAAACTACGACTCGGTTGATTTGCAAATTCTGTTCAAGGTGGTCCTCATTCCCTATTCGTCTGCGTTTGGTGCAGTTTATTTTCCAGTACCCATCGTAAAAGCAGCGCAAGGATATAGCTGTGTACTATACGGCAGGTTTAACAGTTCGAAATAAAGAGGCTACAGCGGAGCTCTAACAGATTGAATCATCAACGGGTCGGTACACGGGGTCTTTTCGGGATTTATGGGCATGGTTAGTGGGGTGCTTTCTCTTTTTACGCTCCGTGAAAATGCGCTCCTTGGGGATGGATTATTCCGTTCCGCAAATTTTGTCCGTATTTATGAACTAGGAAGCGATGGGTATACCAGGTTGCTTTGGAAACTTTCCACTGGGGAATTATCATCTTTTAGATCCAATCAGCATCTGATTTGATTGCAGTATGAAAGAGTACATTTTGTCTCCTTATTTCGTCATAGGGTGCGTTTGCCCATATTGAACTGTCCGCCAAATTGAAACTTTGGCGTTTTTGTTACTTCCCGTAAAACTTGGCAATGTTGCCATCAGATATTCGACACCTTACCTATGAACCTCCTTGCGGCTCAGTTGATATTTAGATTAGGACAACGTAATACAGATCTGTGAAGTGTTGAAGATTTCGACCACGCACAAAGAAATATTTTATGAACTTGGCGAAGGAACTAAAACAATGTAGGTTTATTCTTTCAATTTTAGAATTTGTTTATTAGATAGCAGTCCTTATAGCGCTACCTAACAATAGCGTTTTCAGAAACTTATTGAAATATGGGGTTAATCTTGATTTTGGAGCTAGGTGCTCATATTGAGCCACTTAAGGGGCCTGGGTATACACAGTTATACATATGTATTTGCCATGTTAAAACACGGATTCCCATTTCGAACAGAACTCACTTGTTTTTCAAACTACATACACAGTATTTCAAAAGATGACAGTTAAGGCCTCAAGGAATGACAACTATATTTGCGATTTTCTCAAAAAAATTTTCTAGTGTGCAAAAAAACTCGCAATGCAAAATCATACATTCTTCAAATGTCTGTAATTTAACAACCAAATCAATCAATTATTCTTCGGCAAATCCCAAGGTGTTTATCGAAGGACCTATCACTCGTGATGTTTTCTGTTTGTTGTTCAGGTCAGCGTTATCATTATGATTCTTGTTTAATGACTTTAATGTGTTTTTAAGGGCCGTATTCATAGTCGTTTTTCAGGTATCCTTGAGTATTACTTAAGTATACCTTGAGTGTTACTCATACCTTGAGTGTTACTCAAGGGATACTTGAAGGTTACTCGAGGACTTCCTTGTGTATATGTTTCCTAGACAACATCAACCAAACGGCAGGATTCATACAGCGACGTTGTCATATTTCAAATATAACTCAATTTTCTATGTCTATGCCTACGCATTTTGATGTTTTCTGTTACTCCTTTTTACTTTGTGTCAGTATTTCGTGTTTTGTGCTGGACATTTTTCCGGATGTGACAGAAACTGACAACACAGTGCCTACAAAATTGCCTTCACTGCAATGAAAGTTGTGCTGACATGTCATGTTGACATTTTGTCCCTTATGTAAGGGACCCTCATGTATAAAGGGACCCTAAAATATCGACTATGAATACGACCATAAAGGCGTCTGATGATTGATCGATTAAAAAATATGGCTGACTCAAACTATCTGTCATAGGCCGTTACGGTTGAATGCCACAAGGGGCGCGAGTGCTTCTGCATTACGGGTTGTTTATACGTGATACTTAACAGTATGGGTATAGTATCCTAAAAACCCTGTTTATCCTCCTCTCGCCCAAAATTAACTTCTGTCAGCTTAAAAGTTGGCAGATATGATTTCGGGCAAGCGCTTCTCCCCCTTCCGCCTACAAAGTGTCGTCTAGATAAAATCCGAATCGGGCAAAATATGGGTGGATTTTTAAGCGAGATGTGTGATCGGGGTCAAGTAAACAACCCCTATGCGGCGAAGGGCTGGCAGGGAGAAGGCAGAGATACGCATTGTTCGGGATGAAATATATTAATGTTGTCGCCGGATGGGAATGTTTATCTATAAGGTCTTTCAGCATCTTTATTATTACGGTCAAATTGGATCCTATCTCAGTGGACTCTCTGCAGAGGGTCTGCTCCGATAATTCAGCAAATTTCAGGTGTATGTCGGATACTTCATATACTACTCGCAAGTGAAATCCGAACACTGATGAAAAAAGGGATACCATTCGTTGAATACAGCAAGACTAATAAAGACAATACTAAACAAACCGGTGAAACAAACCTATTTGCCATAGTCAGTTTATAAAAAAATACAACGTGTTAGTAATGTGCGGGCGCTCCATGTTGGCGATTGCACTCCTGCACTCCTCCAGCCTACGCGCCATGCTCGTAATCTAGTTGTTGATAAAAATGATAAAGTTTTGGTGGAGGTACTGACGCATTTTAATGGTTTTAATATAACTTCCAGTAAACTCAGCGATTATTTTTAATAATACGTCAAATACTTTGCCTTTTCTAGTATTGACTCGCCTTATTTCTCTATGCCTTGGTTATCAAGAGGAATGAATTCATTTTGGCAGTGTGAGCAGACGTTTGCATAATATGAGGGTGTATGGTGTATATAATATACAATTCACAATCTAACTTAGTCAAAACAGGTGACCGTAGCAATCAAATAAATAACACATTGTTGACATTGTCGACACGTCGAGGTCGACAATAAGAGTCGACGCGTCAACGCCCAACTCTGGACGTGCATTATCTTGCTAGAAAGAACCATGTTCGAGGCCTCGGACATATGGAACGGCAACTGGTTCTAACACCTCATTTACATAACGTTGGGCCATCATTGTGCTACTAATTACAAGTACAGGTGACTTGCTGCTAATTGCAATGGCATCCCAAAGCATCATACCGATAGAACGGTAGGTACGCAGGCGTTCAACAGCAAAATGGAGACTACATCGTCCACCCCGTCGCCGTCGTTGTCTAACGTATTGGCATCCCTCGTGTGCCCCCAAACAAAGCCTGGACTCCTCGGAGAAGGCCATCCGATGCAACTCAGCAATCAGCATGACATTGTCGGTGTTCTTGGTACCAATGTAACGGTTGGCGACAAATATTTGCAGTGATAATGATGTATTATACCAATTTCACACAATTTGTGGTACACCGTGCGGATTCTATGTAGATCGCATTCTAGGAAAGCCCCTAGTCGTAGGTGGCGGTCGTGACGGTCTGCAGTTCCCCTACGATCTTCATAACCTCTGCTTTGTTCCATCCGCCGTTCTTTATGCGCACCATTCTGCTACAACTGTAGCCACGCTACGCCCCATGATTATAGAAATTGCTCTAAAAGAAGCACCAGGTTGTCGTTGGCCTGCAATCCGACCCAAAGGGAGTTAACTGCGTAAACTGGGGTTATCGTCTTCTAGGAGACATTTTTACACAACTAACTAGTCGCTCGCCACATTTGCAATAGGTATCATAACTTTTGAATCGACAAAAAGCCATGCTTTGTTTTTACGTGTTTGAACGAGCAACGAGCAACAAGTGATAGATGTGTCCTAGAGAGAGTATTACCAAGCTATGTACATATTTTATATGTAATTTTCCCTTTTTTTCGATTCAGGAAATAGATGGTTGGTGTTAGGTAAAGAAAGAGGTAGGGGTCTGTTTTACTGCTTCGCTGACGTTTCGGCCTTTATTAGGACATGTTTAAAGTACTTTTTCATATATCTTTGGATTTCACTTGCGAGCATATGTGAGAGAAGTATAGCAAGTATAGTATAGCAAAACAGGGAAAGTTGATGCTTACTTTGGACAATTTCTTAAGCAGGTACTATGAAACCATTTATAGTAGTAGATAGAACCTCCCAGGAATATAACACCTCAGACTTAAAATCATCTGAAATACCATATAACGTTAATTTTTTTAGAATCATGATCGATATGTTAATATTTCATATAATGGTTGCATTAGTATCAACATACCTGAACTATACTCCATGTATTACGTCGCCGCATCTTTTTTAGTATGTATATCATATCTTCGGGGAAAATACATCATTTTGTAGTAAATGATGGATATGTGAATCGCGTCGCGTACTGATAGCGCCATATATAGACGCTTGGACGTGTTACGAAAGCTCCAAAAGTCTTTCAGTTAGCTTTTCCAATGTATCATCTGTACCAGATAATCCAATAATATGCACGTCGTAGAATGACACTGAGTCGTGACATAACTCTCACATATACAACTAATGGAAACTGAATCTCCAGTGACGACACATTAGGCTGTATGGTTGATCTGTGTCAGTATAGTAAGCTAATTATAGAAAATTAATGCTTGTTATTGTTATTTGAAAAGAATAAGCTATTGAGCGCCTGAGTGCTGCGTCCACTGATTCAAAGTTTAGTGCAACAATAGGTTCACTGTTATATATCATAGAGGGATTAACTGCCTAGAACTGTCCAACAAATTGAGCATGTACTAGTAAGTAACGCTGAACTCACAGCAGTGTTTTTATTTTACTTAGATATAGACTACCTGATTATAAAGAAAAATTAAAAATTTCGAAGTATAAACTTTAGAAACTTTCAAAATCAACTCAGGTAAGCTTCTTGACGCATTTGTTCCTCGTGACTGTTTAGCAGAGCTGAAATAAATCCTTTTCAAAAAGATTTAAATCATAAATGACAAATGATTATAATTTTAAAAAAGTATTTAAGTGTTAAATCATTTTGAGGGAAGAAATGATTTAAATCAAAAATCATAATATGGTTTTAATCATTCTTGTCTTGTTTTGAATCCTTTTATATGATTTAAATTGTTTTTTGGATTAATTTTTGGATTGTAAATCATTTTTATGATTAAAAATCCTCTCTCAAACATCATTCCCTACTAGTCCTACTGCACAGGCTTGAGAATAAATTAAAACTAATAACATTTAAATCATGATTTTACAAGCAGGTTTGACGAGATAAAATACAAAATATAAATAGAATCACCACTTGTAAAAAATATGTCAGGTAACATTGTGGTAACAGGTAACAGATAAGTAACAAACTTAGTACTAAGTAAGTAAGCATACCTACTATCTATCCAGTAAAATGATTTTAAATCGTGGAGGGATTTAAATCAAAAAGTATTTTAAATAATTAGCAAATGATTTTGGATCATGCAAAAAGTATTTTAAACAATTAGCAAATGATTTTGTATCAAAAAATGGTTTAAAATCATTTGAAAATTATGTTAAACCAAAAAATTATTCAAAATAATGTATGCTGAATAGCAAATAATTTTAAATCTTCTTGTCAAACCTCTTTGTCGAAAAATATTTCAATAAGTCACACATCATAAATCACTAAGCTAGCAAAAGGTTTTAAATCAAACGATTTAAATCGAAAAAAAATTCAAATTAAAAAAAGATTTAACTCATGGGTAACGTTTCAGCTCTGGCGTTTAGGCATGTCAAATTGTACAGGTTTAGTTAGTTTCAACGTGGATTTCAGCAGAATGGCGTATGGAACAGTATGGCCTATTTGCTAGACTGCGTCTCCTCGTCACTGAAGCTGGCACTACTACTACAGTCGCAAATAGCTCTTATATTTTTCATTTTAAACCTTCAGGCACGCTCACAAACACCGCAGTTTATCTAAGAGTTTTAAGACGGTGCACGAATTTATTTTTACGTCCAGGAGATAATAAAGTTTCCTTTGTATGACGTCTACACGTGACGCTAGCGTTGTAATGAAAATCCCACGGCATCAACTGTAACTATAGCATCTACAACATCAAAGATTTTAGGAATTTTATCCATCAGCCATTGGCTGTAATAGAAAGCATCTGTAACGCAGACGGTGACGTTCATTGGTTAGTCACCAAAATAATGTATGAAAAATATATGCTTAACTTCCCCGACAAAGGAGGAGTAACCTACATAACACTATGTGGATACGTACATCCACAGAATGTACATTAGGTATTCCAGTTTGAACATGTGTATTTTGAATATTCATATGACGCTAAATGTACATATGGAAAATAATATACGTTAGTATAATATATTCATACGTGAATATACATAAGATGTTGGTCTAAGTATCATATATACGTCTTGTAGTTTACGCCTGAGTGAAGGACAACTAGCGCCGCCATTGCTGATTTCTTGCCATTCCGCTGTTCGCATCCTTAGGCAGCCCGCCCACTCAGGCGACGCGAAGCGAAGAGGCGCGTCTTTTGACGCGCGAATGCTCTTCGGATCAACTAGGCGTCGCTTCTCTTGCCTCTCGCATATTTTCAGTATTTAGCAGTATTATGTAGGATGTGGTGCTAAATTGCAGTCTCTGGTCGTGATACAAAGACATTCATTACAAAGATAATTTAATTACCCAGCATTTTATTTTGTTTTTGTTTCTTTTCTTCTTCTTCCATAGTGGCAATTAAACTCAATACAAAGAGTTCCTCTTCTGACGAACTGCTCATCGTACCTCACTAGACAACGTACGTCGTTCAGCTGCTTAAAAACAAATAAAATTCGCGTCGCGCCCTTGAAAGCCGCTTCGCCCCAGTGCTCGCCCACTTAGGCGAAGCGTCGCGAACGGAAGCGGCGCGAGGCGAAGCGTCATTTAACCGAAGTCCGCCCACTGGGGCGAAGCGTCGCGAAGCGTTGCCAGCTAAAAACGACAGAAAGCAAGCAGATAACAGCGGAAAATGATAGAAAACGACTAAACACAGCCGAATACAACAAAATAGAGCAGAAAACAGCTAAAAACAAGAGAAAGCAAGCAGATAACAACTGCAAACGATAGAAAACGACCAAATACAACCGAGTAGAACAGAAAACAGCCCACAGCAACAGAATGCAGGCAGATAACAGCGCTAAACAATAGAAAACGACTAAATACAGCCGAATACAACAAGAAAAGAACAGAAAACAGCTAAAAACAACAGAAATCAAGCAGATAATAACTGTGGACGGTAGAAAACGACCAAGTACAACCGAATAGAGTCAAAACTAACTCAAAAATGGAGTCAAGTTGATTGACTCAGTGCTTCCCACACATTACGATGATACCAGTTCATTATTTTTCTATAGCATGAAGCTATAGTCTGAAATCCCTTGCAACCAAATCATCGCCCATTTGCCCGCAAAAAAACACCCAACACAAGCGAATTTTATTTGTTTTCAAGCAGTTGAACGGGGTACGTTGTCTAGTGAGGTACGATGAGCAGTTCATCAGAAGAGGAACTCTTTGTATTGAGTTTAATTGCCACTATGGAAAAAGAAGAAAAGAGAAAAAACAAAAGAAAATGCTGGGTAATTAAATTACCTTTGTAATTGATGTCTTTGTATCACGACCAGAGACTGCAATTTAGCACCACTTCCTACAAAATACTGCTAAACAATGGAAATATGCGAGAGGCATCAAGAAATATTTGGATCTTCTCGCCGCGGCGCGCCGCCTGGTACCGCCCATTCAGGCGAAGCGAAGCGTCATGAGAAACGACGCCTAGTTGGTCCGAGGAGAAGCCGCGCGTCAAACGACGCGCCTCTTCGCTTCGCGCTGCCTGAGTGGGCGGGCTGCCATATAAACTAATGTAAACTTCTCTGGCGTCAAATCCATAATTTTCTTCGCGCCGCTTCCGTTCGCGACGCTTCGCCTAAGTGGGCGAGCACGTTTAGTCGTAGTTAGCGTGTGTGTGTGTGTGTGCTGGTGCTGGTTGTGCCTGATTACCTGATCGAGTGAAATATTGTGCAATGTTACTTATCTTCTGGCTACTGATAACACTCACATCCAGCGTTTGACTGTAAGTCGTAACCGGAACAAACCACCTACAAAATTGTATAACCTTGATTTCTTTGTGATTTTAGACATGCCATTCAACAGGAAAGAGATGACAATCACAGTAATCGATTTTGCAAGGTATTGTTATTGTAACTGGAAATTGAATTAATAACAATACGTATTGAAAGTATAAGGTTTATTTATGTTTCTGCCTCTAAATTTATCGTACCACCCTCTAAAGGTACTGGTACTGCATCTATATTCAGTCTGATTTAGTTTGTTGCACCATTTCAAGTTGTTTATCTACCAAATAAAAAAAGCTTTTGACTTTAGCGGATTCACTTCGAGACGGTGATTTTATGAAACCCTACTTAAATCGTGTAAATCTTCTTTTATGTTATCAACAGCTGATAATACATTCTCAGACTTGAAAGTTACTTACATTTGCGTATTATTAGCCTACAAATGAGAAGTACACGTTTTCTAACAGGTTAATAACTGTGATTCATTGTATATAGAAAAGGTCCCAATACGGATCCCTGAGGAACTCCAAATATTGAATTTCTTTCACATGACACCATTTTTCTCGATTACAGGCAAAAGCTGGACATAGAAAAGACGGCCCATCCGCAGCACGTGGGCCTCCACAACCACCCCCACCAGACGACGGTGCCCATGGGCGGCCTGGTGGGGCCGGGCGGTATCCCTGCGGACGCCATCTACACGACGGGCCCTAGGGGGCCCCATCAGCGCTCCGTGGCCGCCATGGCCTCCTCAGCGAACAGTCCGGACGCGATGAAGGTACGTCTGGCCGCTATGGTGCTGCAGCCACCCACTAGAGTGTAGCACTGCACCTGGACGCCTCGGCCGGCCGGCCAACAGATGGCGCCACTGGGCCTCGGAAGGGGCAGGCCGGCCGCGGTCGTCGAGTACAAGTGTTAGGACGAAACCAAACAGCTGTTCTGGAATCTTTCACTTTATACTTAACATTCAAGTTTATATTATGACTGACCAGTTAAGACTTTAGGCTCAGGCACGTAACCATAATTTGGGTTTGGGGGGTCCAGACTTCCAGATTAGGGTCTGCCACCTTCTCTCGCCGGGGGAAGGAGTGGTGCATATATCATATTTGCGGATTGGATTTTTGGGGGGGGTCCAGACCCTTGTGAGGGATCTAGATTAGGGCTGCTACCCTTTGTATCTGCTCTAGTCGGTGGAGGGGGGGTTCGGACCCCCTAGACCACCGCTAAATACGTGCCTGTTTACGCTACACTATTTTTTGAATCTCATTACGTTTAATTAATTCATGACCGTTTCTAAAACTTTGAAATTGGGGCGCACAAAATTTTAAATAAAAAAACTGCACGAAAATTATACCAGAAATTGTTGAGGTCGCAGCTGATGCACCCTGCACATAACAAGAGTTTGAACTTTCCACTAACAGTTGTTCCTCAAAAGTTTTTCTAGTTAGTATCACAAAAAGTCACTTCCATTATTTCTTAAGAGATTTTTTACATCTCGTCCTGCCTAAGCATGAAGAAAAAAGTCGGCTAGCTTGGGAATTGATCCCCAACGCCTGATTCAAACACGTCATCGCTACCTACTGAACCACGTAGCCGTCTGTATCATTTTGTGGAAACTTCTACTTATCCACTTTCATCTTTGTAATATTATAACTTTCTTAATTTTTAGTTTGTGCTTTGAGGAAAGTCGGCCAAAGTTCATCTTAAGCAGCGCGTTCACCCGATTATCCATTTTAAATAATAGGTTAGTAGCTTAGAATCGCCGATGTAAACAACGCGTAGCAACACAAACAAGAGAAGTTGACTGTGCGCGCGAGCAGGAGCAGAGTGTTCGTTTGATTTTCATTGGTTATTTTCAAAGTCGGTTGATGTGTAATTGGCCAGCAGGAGTTCTAATAATGTGCGCTTGACCAATTGGAGCGGTCTCTGTCCGCTATTCGTGCCGTTCATGTCTTTGTACCTTCAGTCAAATATTACAGAATATATTGTTCTGTAATCTTTGCTTCAGTCAATCACGTGAGTGCCAGTTTTTATAGTTTGAGCATCTTGTGCTACTTACAAATCAGGCAACCGATTGTAGCTAGAAATAGGCACATACTAGCACTATAAACACACATCTAATAAAAAGTATTTTTTCTCTTTTGCTCAGGGGGGGGGCGGCATTGGACCATAAGGTAGAACAGACCCTGAATTTATTGTGCAAAAATTAGCATGAAATAGTTTGAAATTGCGTTTGCATCCCGGGAGTTTTTGAATGAGTTTATCGCGTTGCCTATATGAAAGTTTTCAATGAACTTGGCGTATCAAATTCAATAAATATAGTAACAAAGACAGAAATAAGCAGGCGTATTATATTTTGTAAAAATAATTTAAAAAAAGAATGATGACTGCAGATAGAGAAACAATTGTAGCAAAATCAATTCTTAAAGGAGTGTTTAGCGAAAAAAAACAATAAATCTTATCGATCTGGGTCTACGATATTTACAGGGGTATTTCGTTTTGTTGTGCTCCTTAAACGATCAAATAGTTTATTTAATCTGACGTAGGTAGTGTCGTATCCTTAAGAGCTATTTTCTAGACCATCTTGAACGCCGCAGACTTTTAATACATTCCGTTTGTTTCTTTCTCTTAACAAGACAACAAGCAAAAATCGAAAAGAGCAGCACTTCCCTCATGATCAAGCCTAGGTAATAACAAAGACAAAAAGCACCAGGTGGACGCTCTATACAGGGTGATTCAAGCTCAACGCCTCGGACTCTTGTGGCCAATCGATGTCACTATTCGTAAAACTAACTTCACGAGTGCATGTAGGTCGAGTTGGACTACATTCTCAAGGTAATGACTTTTATGCAGGGTGTCTAATAAAACCGTGACATATCAAAGTTGTGTTTTTTAAATAGTATATTATTGCATATGTAGATTTCTGGGTGCATGGAATGCGTCAGCTTAGGTTAGGCGGTCAAGTTTGAAGTGAATTTTTAAATCGGTAGATTAATTAAGGAAACTTCAATCAGTCGTAACTTGAATTTTTCAAATGGGAATGCTTAATTTTTTTTATACGGTCAAATGTGAGATTTAATAGGCTTTCTAACGATATCAGGTTGTGAATATAAATCTCTGGTAGTTTTCATTTAATTTCGAGGTTTCTATCAAATCCGTGTTTTTCAGTTAACCTACCTATCATCAAACTAGCAGGCCATGAAATATAAACAAAAACAACAACAAAAACTTGTTCAGATGGAAGAAAACAACTAACAGCAAAAAAATTTAGAAGAATTAGAGTGAAAGTGCAAGATTATAAAAATCCCAACAACAAATCAACTCTAACCATAAACAATCGCAGTAACACGTCTAAGGTCAATGAGAAGCTGGAAGACGACAGAAATGGATAATTTTCACAGCCTACTGGCTACTGCAATGTACTAGAGACTAAACATTTCCGAAATCACTAAAAACTTTGAAATGAAAGCAAAACTTCCAGCGATTGATGTCTGCTTTCTAAGATCTTCAGAACGCAATTTCATAATTAATGGTATAAAACAGTAAAACTGCTATTTTAGTTGTTTTCTTCCATCTGAACAGGTTTTTGTTTATATCTCATAGCCCGCTAAGTTGCTTATAGGTAGGAACATTGAAAGACACCGGTTTGATTAAAAATTCGAAATTAAATCAAACCCACCAAAGATTGATATTTACAACAGCATATAATTAGAAAAGCTGTCAAATTTTACATTTGACTGTATGAAAAAAATTAGGCATTCCCATTTGAAAAAATGAAGTTATCTCTGATTGAAGTTTCCTTAATTGATCTACCGATTTCTCCAGGTGAAAATATAGTTCAAACTTGACCATCTAACATAAGCTCAAGCATTTGTATGCTTACAAAATGTGTGATACAAAATTCACACGGGAATCTAAATATCGAATAATATACAGGGTGTTCCATTAAAAAAACATAACTGTGATATGTCATGCTTTTATAAGACACCCTGTATAAAAGTCATTATTTTTAGAATGTAGTCCAAACCGACCTACATACATTCGCAAAGTTGGTTTTTCGAAAAGTGGTATCGTTAAGCCACAAGAGTCCGAGGCGTTGAACTTGACTCACCCTGTATTTGTACGTTTCATTTAGTCATTCGTTTTGAAACTGCACAGACAGAATGTTGTAGGGAACGTAGCGTCTGGACCAGTCTTACTATTTAGAGCGTACGCTGCAGTGGAACGCAAATCAACAATGGAAGTAAAACCAGGAGTAAAACATTCTATTATCTCGTCCGGCGTGACGCACAGAGGAAAATTTAATCACCGGTTTTTGTTCGGCTATCAGCTTCATTGGAACGTGGACGTTTCTCTGCATGTACGCCTCTCTGGGCTCTAGCCTAACGCGGGCCGAGGCGGGAGGCGAACCCTTCGGAAATTCAATTGCTCACGGTTGTCTCGCGGGACTTAAAAGAGTGGGACGCTGAAGAGATCTGACAGAATTGCCAACTGCTTCTCTACATGGTTGTCACCTCTATTAATTTGATCTAGGGCTCAGGGTAACAACTGAACATAGAGCTAGTAAACAAACCACTTCAGCATGGCGTGCTCCAAGCCATCATCTTAAGTAAATAAACAGATTTTTGACACTTCAGCCTCCAAACATTGCCAGCTAACCTGAAAGTTCTTTCGATGCAACCCATGCCACAAACACTGCACCTTTGGAGTCCCATCTCGAGAAACTGTTAAACTAAACTCGAACCAACAAATAGCGAATTCAATTTTACTGACCAAGCATAAAAGACGCACAAACAAAACAAACGTTTGACAGTCGAGGTTCTACCGTAGATAAGTCGCATGAAAATTATATCGGCGTTGCCAGCTCCTCAAAATGTATGTAAGACTTCAGAATTTGCGTTTATGATGAAGAAATATGCAGTAACGAAGTAGAGCACAACATATCTATTAAGTTTTCTGTAATCATTCCTGAACCATCAAAATACCGTCTTCTTTAAAGCAGAATGGAATATTTCTGGATACTATACAATTAATACGATAGTAAATAATTATGATTGCCGTATCTGGTGGTCAATATGACAACGTAAGAAAAGATGTCGGCCTATAAGAATTAGTTGTTTACTACCTCTATGTTCAGTTGTTGCTCTGGGATCTAGGGACAATATTCGATATATACCCGGCAGAGAATTTCATGGCAATAATCTCTTAAAAAGTTAATCTCCCAAATCCGCATTATACGTGGTTATACATTAAAAAGACCTTACTACAGGTCATTATGGGTAGTGTTGAAATATTTGTTTATATTTAACGGTTGGATTAATAACAGACTTCTGATATCAGCTAAAGTAATAATCAAGGACTGCAATACTGACTATCATGAAGATATGTCTGTACCATTATTTGAGATCAACGTTTACCAAATATTCCTATGGGTACAGTAATTGTTATGGATAATGCTCTGACACATTGAGATTATTGAGAAAAGTACCTACCTAACTCTTTGCTTTAAAGGTCTGAGATTATTGAATTTGTTATGAAAGAAAATATCACAATTTCAACAGAAATTAGCTCAAAAAAGGCAGTCATTAGAACTATACTGCATTCACTGACGAAATGAATCAAGAAATTATTTCAAACCCATATTTTGGGGCTTTACTTGGATAAATACGAACTTAATTTTTCTGTGTAAAATAACATCACTATTCTCAGTATGCAGTTTTGTATAGACTGTGTGCATATAATCCTTAACCATACGGTAAAAATTTACGTATATTGTGCATGGTTACTCCGCTTGTTCGGTGGATAAGGTATCGTAAAAATTTATAAAAAGTATATCGTTGATGACATGACGCGCAGCAGTGGGTGTGAAGTTTTCAGATTTCCACCCCATTTTATATTTTTAATCAGATTGAATTAATATGGAGCGATTTGAAAGAACATGTATCAGAAAGAACAATAATCACCCCGAAAGCTCATCAGTAGTTATCAACCTTATTAGAGATCAGACATGCTACTGAAGAAAAATGGTAGAACTCCATTAAACATGTAGAAAAAGTTGATTCAGCATTTTTAAATATACAACTGAGTGAAACTATTATCAATCTAAATGATAGCGACTCATCTGAATCTGATTTTAACTTGTGTTAATTCCTTTTTATTTGCTTATTTTACATTTTATAATGTTAAATCTATAAAAAATCTGGCAACCGCGTTTGATCAGCTTCTTTGGTAGTGCGGTCATGGATGGTTCAGTCTTGAGCGTCTGGCAAGCGACACTGCGTTGTATAAATAAACATTTTTGGTGATTAAAAATGTATTGCCTAGAATCCAAGACCAAGGTTATGACCGTAGACAGAGAGGACTATAATCATCGAGGAATAATGTCAGTAGGCCGTTGTCAAGTAGCTCAAAGTTTTGTGTACCTTGGTTCTTGGAAGTGGAATACATATTGTGCTCCTGTCTAGTATTGGAAAGAGCTAGGTTTCATACTTTCGGATCCACCTATTAACTTCCAGAAAGTTTTACCCAACACGACTATCACCTTTGTCAAGAGGTGTGGATTGTACAGTGAACTCTTGATAGGTGTGAGGCACAATAGGATCGCAGTGAAAGGAGGTATAATCAATCGCCTCACTCACTATCAAGCTCAACATAATTGACATTATTCTAATAAGTTATGAATCAAACTATCAGTATATGGGCGTTTGCACACTATTGATAGGATACCCTGTAGCCTGTATACACAGGGTGTCCCTGAATTTCCTTGACACGTGATATTCTGGTAACTAAAGAATGTTCAAACGAGAATTGGATGCTATTATAAAAGGTATCAAAGGATCTAACATACCTATCTTTCAAAACCTATTTTTTGTACTTCAACCCTTAACACTCATCCATAACTTTCTTCTTCCAAATAGCACCCTATAGCTTTTCTTACATAAATGAAGATGCTCTTTCATTTAAAATCTTGCAGTACCTTTGATTTCATACACAAACCTATTTTTTCATAAATTCATAGCATAGAATAAAATAAGGATTCGTATTTCCGTAAAAAAAGGGTAAAAAAGAAAACTAAATATTTTTAAAAGGGTAATGAATGACCTGCATGCTTTTGAAACCACATGATTTTTTTTATTTCTTTCACTACGAAAATGTTGTCTCAAACAAACTCTTATTTTAATAACCGTATGCTTATGACTTTACAAAAAAAATGGGTTTGTGTATGAAACCAAAGGCACTACAAAATTTTAAATAAAATAATGACCTCATTTGTATAGGAAAAGATGGTAGGATGGGGTGAAAAAAAAGTTGGGGGTGGGTTTTAGGGGTTGAAGTACAAAAAAATGGTTTCGATAGCATGGTATGATAGATAATTCAGTACCCTTGAAACGCCCACTTAGATTTATTTTTTATCCGTTTTTGATACAAAAATATTAGGCGTCAAATTCTCTTTTTATTTATCTTAAAAAATAGGTTTGTGTAAAAAATCAAAGTTACTACAAGATTTTATATGAATATGGACTTTATTTGTATGGGAAAAGCTGTAGGGTCCTATTTGGAAAAAGGAAGCTGGGGGTGAGCTTTAAAGGTTGAAGTACAAAAAATGTTTTTTCGAAAGCTAGGTATGATACACCCTTTTATATCATCTAAAATATCACTCAATTTTCGGTTGCACTTTTTTTGTTACGAGAATATCACGTGTTAAGGAAATTCAGATACACCCTGCATATCTACACCACCACTGCTTCCGCTACTGTACTGAAAAGCTTATGAATAGCGTTGTCTCTGGTTTGAAATTTAGGATTAGTGTTCGCTGTGATAGAATATCTTATATACAATGTAACTTCACTTTACGTTACCCAATCCAATTTTTGGTTATGGAAGTGCTCGAGTAAATAAAAATTCCAGAGCAAAGCTGTCACTTCAGTAATCCCACCTGGATGTGGCAGCACCGCCTACCCTCGGTTTCTCTGTTGAAATCGAAATATTTCTCCTCCGAATTTAATCAATCAAATTCTCGGTGAGTTGAATTAGGACGCCACAATTATTGGATTGGGGGAATATTAAATTCGCCCGTTTATTTGCCTATAGAAATTGGCTGCTGGCTTTCGACATGCCTCTCGCGATCTATCCAGGGAATTGTAACAAGGGACTGACGGGTTCGAATACAGTTGTGCATATTGTTTTTGTACACAACAATTATGAATACTAGTAACAGTTTTATAATTAGTGATGGGCGAGACATTTTCGTCATACGGATAGTAACCAACAGGTCCTTATACAGGGTGTTAAATAATAGTATACAGGTGTTTCTGGGGGTAACTTATTCAATTAATCTTGTCTGAGCTACATTTAAACCAATTGGTTATTTCTACATGTTTTTTGCTTTTTTTGAATTCTTTCATACAGAGTGAGTTTTTAGTACCAGCTCGATCGATGCCTCCACTACTGTAGAAGATAGCAAAAACAGTTGTACATAAAAGTTGTAGTCACGGATGTGCTCCTTGCTCAGAAAATATTTTGATTTATACAGGGTGACTCATAACTACGTGGCGATGCGAACATATATTTTTTTAAGTGAGATGCCCTATATATTATCCCATTCTTAGATTCTACTAATATTTTTTCTTCACACAATATAAGGTATTATAACTTTATACAGGGTATTTCAAAAGTTATGACCATTTTTATATCCTAATCGCTGTCAAACGAACGTACTGTATATCAAAAAGTAATGAATAATTTTTTTTTACATGGTTAGATTACAAATATCCTCTAGTTTTAAAATCGGCTATAAAAAAGCCCGCGACGCATATTTGTATACATGGTGATGTAGAATGCTAAATCCAGATCTTCTCTTTTTTTTTAAATGTAACCCCGCAATATTTTATTATACCAAAGAATTGCTTTTAATATGCTCTTCCATCTTTGTATAGCGTTTGTTGTACCTACGTCCATCAGTTTCCGAGTTTCGGTAAATTTAAAATATAACTTCTATTCGTCCACTCAAATTTATTTATTTTGAGAAAGTACTATCGAATTTGTTTTTTATTTAACGAACAACTAAATTATAAGGTCGTGATAGCATTCTATGAAGTCAAAACCCTGAATCATTGAGATAATAATGTCAAGTATGCTGAGGAAACAATTTTGTAGGCGTGATGCATAATTATCTAGCAGATTTATCAAGTATGCTTTGAAAAATTTAAAGTTTTCATAACCTGCTCAATAATTTCGTACTGTGTGAAAAACGAGCTTCAAAAAATAATTTTTCCATTGGGGGTATTTAGGAGAATCTTTGAGAAATTGCCTACTTGCCTCTAGAATATATCAATTATGAACAGCAATATCCAGAACGGAGGCACTCTAAAACTAATGTGTTTGAAAGATTGAAGAATCGTTTTATTTGGATAGTGTCGTTTAATATTTTCTTAGATCTGCTTGATAATTATGCATGACGTTTATAAAATTGTTTCCCAAGCACACTTGACCTATGTTAGCTCGTGAATTGGGTGTTTTGGCTTCATCAAGTACTATTATGGCCTTATATTTTAGTTGTTTGTTAAGCAAAAATAAAATTGATAGTATTTTCTCATAATAAATAAATTTTAGTGAACAAATAGAAGGTATATTTAAAATTTGTAGAAAAATCGAAATATCTCAGACACTAATGAATGCAGTCATAACAAAAGATGAAAGAGCATATTAAAACCAATTTTTTGGTATAATAAAGTATTGGGGGTTACATTTAAAAAAGAGAGAAAATCTAGATTCCGTATTCTACATCACCCTGTATAGGAATATGCGGGCTTTTTTTATAGCCGATTTTGAAACTAGATGATATTTTTTATCCATCCGTGTAAAAAAATGATTTTTGATTCATCACATTTTGATATACAGTACGTTCATTTGACAGCGATTTGAATATAGGAATGGTCATAACTTTTGAAATGCTCTTTATAATGTAGTGTAAAGATGGGCAAGATGGGAGAAGCTGCATCGTCTGGTTCTCCCGGCGTGGGCATAAATCATCCTCAGCGTATCCCTATCTCACTAGGTTGTCACCAGACCTGCCCATTTGGCATCTAATCCTGTTGAGACTTTTCCAGGTCCTGCATTCCAGTTGTTATCTGGCAGGAAGGCTTTCAGTTGGATTCCAAGTTGGTATGTGGTTCACTGTTAGCCGTCGCTTTCACGGTACCTTTTTGGTTACTGATTTGGAGTCTGTCAGTGGGTCTGTTTTCATAATGAAATTCTTCCTGGATGCTGGGGGCACGCGCCTATGTAGAGGTCTAATGACTGTCTACTTCGTTCTGCCATGAGACTCCTCTTCTAATTTGTGGGGGGGGGCTATTCCCGCTAATATGTATAGGTGGTCCAGGTTGGTAGGTTTTAGACAGTCCGTAATTATCCTTCAGGAGTCTTTCAGAGTACTCTAGTTTATTGGCATGGATCGACTAGTAAACTATTATTGACACATGAGGTGGAGCAACCAAACGATTGTTGTATTAATTTTAATGGAAAAGCTTTTGAAAAATTAACATATATCAAAGCATAAAAAACAGCCATAAAACAAATATGAAACAAAATATATCGAAACAAAATTAATCAATACAATATGTTCATACAAACTCCTTCTATTAAATACTCTCATATGTAAGACATAGGAGAAGTAATAAAATCATTGAAACCAATTGCAGAAATATTTTGATCGCATAAGAAACTTCTTTTTCGTCATTTTTAATTCTTTTGACAGTACACAGCGATATAACAACGTTTTTACTAAGCCGACAATCCGCTTCAAATTAAGCATTTCTCTATCGTATCAATTTTTGAACTTAAATGCCTGACAATCGTTATTTATGGACAGATTTTTGCAGGCAACACTATGCCATTTGCAATAAAATTATCTGTATTTTAATATTTTATTTGTAAGCACGTCAGTGAGTTCTTGAAAAACAATTGTTTTATTCTAATCAGTTATAGCTATGAAAATATTGTTATTATCCAACCCTGCAGGTGAACGTTTAGAAACATATTTTATTTGGTACAACATAGTTTTTATTCGTTAAGTAGATCAGTGAAGGTTTACTTTACTTGGGACCTTAGTTATTATTCCAGAAACAACTTGAAGTCACAGTGATACAAACACAAAGACGCAACTCTTCACATACTTATTAGAGGAGGAAATTTTGGGTTGTAGAAATAAGTCAAAATTAAGAAACGAATTTCAAAACACTTTTTACTTATTATTAGAAACTTTGGCACGTCAGACCTACCACATGCATCATCTACACAAATATAGTATTAAAGAATATATACGGTCCTTTTCAACTATAAATATGTCAGCGACGTCATAGTTAGGTGCGCAGTGTACGTGATTTGCGGAGATATCTTGTGCGATTTGTTTTAGATTTTGTGTGGTTTTACGATCTGTCTAAGAGTGATGTCTCCAAAGAGAGTCCTGAAGTAACGCACTTATTGTTTGCATTACAATATTTAAACTTGAATTGAGAAAACGGTTGCTTGGCCTCTGATTGTAAGCAATGTCATCCGCCATCTTGTCTACGCCAGTACATCATCGATTATGTGACGTCATTGTTATGTTCTTACGTGAAATTAGGTGTACAACTGGTCAGTATGTAGATGCTATGTACGATTCATAGGCATATATTAATACCTTTGGATGCATATTGAAAATTCCAGAACAGCACTTTGTTTTTGTCCTTCGTAAGAACCATTTTTGGCACTGTGTGTATCTCATACTAAAAGACTTGATGTTTTCTTTAATTATTCACTTTCAACGACTCATTGTTTTATGTTTTTCCTAGCAGTATTTGCTGATAGATGGACAAATAAGATCATACTATTGTGATATATTTTTTGTCAGTAAAACTTTTCCCCAGAGCGATATAACTATAACCGACATGTAGGAATAAACAGCGAATATTACACACAGCTTATGTCGAGAATATCTGAAATTCACTGGCATATTTGTTTGGCTATTTCGTGTTACTAATTCATTAAATACCTACATTGTACTATTGGAAGTAATGTTTTTCATTATGTAACGGGATAATTCTGTTTTGCTAGCTATGTTTCAATTAAATGCCGATCATACAATTTAGCTGCTTGAATCAAACATATACTGGGTGTTACATATAATGATATGCCGTAATTCCAAAGATACATTTCTGACATAAATTTAAGTAGTAAAGTTCATATAAACACGTGAGTCTGGCTCCAAAGTTTGGCAAGAAAAATTCTCTTTATCTCTTAAATATCATTGAGCCGATTTTTTTTAATCTGGCAGTGCGACTTACGATAATAAGATGTTAGGTCAACACTAACTAGAAGATTATTATTATTTCCAGTGGTGACTCGGGGGCTAGTCCGACGATTAAGAAATATTAGCAAAGCAATGTACGACATTGACCTAAAAGAAAATAAACGTGTTTTTCATACTAAACCGATAAAAACACATGTTTTTTGTCTTTTGGACCTCTTCGTATCTCACTTTGTTTTCTAAAAACAAAATTAAAATCAATTCATATTCGACAAGAGTATTCAAACAAAACAAGCCTCTATAGGGATCGCGAGGTGGCCATTTCCAACATTTCTGTGAATACAAGTACTAGCCTGTTGAACTGTTTTTACTTTTAATTCTTTAGATGAAAAAAATAGTTTATACCGTTCGAGGAACAAAGTTAACTTATCTTTTAGTTTTAACATTTTTGTCGACAGGTTATGAAGTGGTTTTACTTTTTCCTCGAATACAAAGTGACATACGAAGAGACGTCAAGAGACAACAAGGTTGCGTTTTTACCTGTTTAATCTAAAAACAATATTTTTTCAAGTCAGCGACGTATATTTTTTTGCTAATACTCGTCGTGAGACTCCCCACGAGACGCCACTAAACATCATAATTATCTTCTAATCAATGCTAACTTAGCATCCTATTGCACTGCTAAATTACAAAGAAGAAATCAGCTCAATAATAATTTCTTCCAATCTTTGACGCCCCTAAAACACATACTCTTTAGGGCACATGCTAATATGAGCCTTTCTACTTAAGTTTGGGTCAGGAATGTTCGTCTGTAATTACACCTTACCACCAAGCAACACCCTGTATAAACTATCCTACTGAATAAGACCATGGTTAATTCTTTTTTACTTTGGTGTCCAAGGCATCGACTGCTGTGGTCATTAGCTTTGTGTTCTGTGTAGGCTTTGTTACTGTTTCCCGGCGCCACTTTAGGAACAGCACTGTCAATTAGAAGCCAACAGTGCTTGCTAAGGTTCGGATTCATGCTGAGCTTCTTTTATGGAAATTTATTTCTAACTGAAAAAATCGTACCATCCATTATTGTGGATAGTAAAAAATATTTTATTTATCCATCGTCAGTTTCAGCTTAGTAGCATTTTGACCTTACCGTTTCTCATTAACCAATTAGAAGATTTAACTTAGAATAGTAAATAAACGTTATGACATATTTGTTCTCGCTTTTAGTTATCAATAATTTTATTGATTTTTTACCTCAAATAGAGTACTCCTCTTGTATTTGTCACGTAATATTGGAAGCAGAAAATTGAGATTCCGCCTTTCATTTACACATCCTTCAGTGTGGAGCTTGAAGGTAGGATGCTTGAACCTTCAAATAAATAATAAAAACCTGTAATTAGGCCAATTTTTGAAATACGAAGTATTTCTGGATATTAATGGATAACAGGTGGTCAGTTTTGGAAAAGGAGTTTGGTATTATGATTCCTCTAACGTTTTGAAAGAAGTCCAAAAGTTGTCTTTAGTTAGTGAAAAAAGGTCAAGTGGTAGAAAACTTAAGTAAGCCAACAAAGGATGTTCATAAAGTTACAAAAATACCTTTAAGCTGTTATACAGTAATTAAAGAGTGGAGTGGATAAACAAGATAGTTAATACTTTGCTCTAGTTTGGGCGTTCTTGACGAATAAGGAGGGTAAACAGGATTTCATTTAACACTGACCTCTGCATAAAAATATTTAAAATATAGATAAATTCAAACTCCTGAAGGGAGTACGCGAGCAAGTTCTGATACAATGGATGAAAGAGAAATACCGGGTGGAGCACTTATCTTGAGACAAAAAGATGTCTCAGTTGGAATCGGCTATATCGAAAAAAGTTTCAGACAAAAGTTGTAGGACATCTAAAGGGCCGTTGCATGGTTCATTATACGACTTTCGGTTGAAATCGAAAGCACCGTTTTTTTGACTGAATGATGAAAAATGGAAAAATAAACACGCGTTTTTCTTATCAATTCTACGATTTTACCATATTTTGTCCATAAAAAGGGCACCAAATTTGGTGGAGCATTTACCTTGAGACAACATCTACCACGGTTGAAATCGGTTATATCGAAAAACAAAATTTTAGGCAAAAGTTGCATGGTTCATATTACGGACCATGCAATGGTCTCCTGTTTAAAACTCTTCTTAGTATAATCGATTCCAACCGTGGTAGGTGTTGTCTCAAGTTAATGCCCCACCAACATTGTTGCCCACGTTATGACCAAAATATAAGCTAAATCGAAAAACCGATAAGAATACAAAGTGTTTATTTTGCCATTGTTCAACGACATCCGTGATAAAAATGGATATAGAACGGTACTTCCGGTCTAAGCGAGAAGTGGTAACATGGACCATGTAATAGCTCCTTCGGTGTCCTATAACTTTTCGCGAAACATTTTTTGATATAATTGATTCTAACCGTGGTACATGTGGTCTCAACGTAAATGCCCTACTAACTTTGGTACCCATTTTATGGCTGAAATATGGGCTAAATCACAAAATTGATCAAAACAAAAAGTGTTTATTTTAGAATTTTTATCGACATTAATGATGAAAATCGATATTTCCATTTAAAAAATCACTGCTGGTCAAAAAACGGTTCTTCCGGTCTGAACCGGATGTCGCAATATAGCCTCCTCGGTGTCTTACAACTTTTGTTCAAATATTTTTTCTATACAATTGATTATAACCGAGATACGCTTTGTCTCACGATGGTGCTACCTGCTTAACGCATATCCCCTTTGTCCACTCAAATTATTTTAACATTCGGTATTTAATTGATGTCAAACGTATACATTTGCAAAAAACTGGGGATCGAATGTATTTTACGTCTGATCTGTCATCTCATCGAGAACTAGGTTTAATGGTAAAGTTCAGCAACATTATTTTATCACTTTTCGTATGTAGAGCCCTTTAAAAATATAGGGGGTTGCGTTTCTGTTTCCTTGATCTTCTGGTGTAAGTTATAAAGTTTATATTACTTCTAAAGTGAATTCCTCATTTTTGTCTGTCAACGTTAAAAGCTGAAACAGAGACCCATAAGTAAAAGAGCAAAATGCATTTTCAAAAATTTTTTTTATCTGTTAACCATCTAGTATACCCAGCGTCGACTATCTAAACCTACAAGAATAGAGTTAAAGCTATAAGGAAACTCTGACAAATGAAGCATATGTCCAGCAGACTTTAACGAATTTTACTGTCAAGCTCCGCCTTATTCAATTTTCATGACAATAAATTTATCAAACTACAGGGTAAGGAATCTCATTTTCTGTGAACGATGCCAACAAGATTTATCCAATTCTAGAACTTAATTGGAAACAGTAAATATGCAAATGTAAATAATAGGTGAATGAATTGAAGTATTTGATCTCACTAACAGCACTCTATTGCACCCTGTACATAATGCACATGCACAAACTATACCCACAGTAGCCTTTATACCTATACCAATTTTGTGATTGATTCGTAATATTCTGCTTGTCGAAATGGACTAATCGTATGAAATCTATGGAATTTAGCATGTTGTACAAGTTTTGGACAAATAATAATGCCTTCAGTAAGTTAACTTGGTTTTCCAGAGTTAGTTCAAAATAGGATTCCTACATAATTTGAAATACATTTGGATACTGGATATTATTTGATAAATTTTCTGAATAAGTATGTGTTAGAACTTTGTAAATTTCAACATTACCTTAGATCGAACACATAGTCTATGCAATACTCTGTCAAAATATTGGAGGTAAATACTACGTAAATATTATTATCAATTTATTTTTCATTCAAAATTGTAAGCTATGAAATAATACTTCATTTAACTTGTATGAAAAGCTGAACAACTAAATCGTAGAGGTTTGCTTCTCAGATTGAAGACAGTAACATTACAAAATATATCTGGTTTCTTCACCTAAGAGCCCTATCCAAACGAATAATCCTATAAGTATGTACAGTGCATGAAAAGCTTAACAAAAAGTGGCTACATGAATATCATTCTTTCTGGTACTTGGTCCATTGTGGCTAGCAGTTCTTATTATTGACTAGAAATGCGTTTTCAAATGGAGGGGATTAGTCTTTCAAAAAGGAACATACCCTGTATATAGGTGTGACCACATGCAAAGTTCTCCCAAAAGGCTGGGTTTTATATTAAATTTAATGTCCTTGATTTATTCTTATACGATCCATATGTTAAATAAATAAAAAAATAAATGGACTTTATTAACCTCAAATGTGAATGGACGAAGTGTCAGCTAGTAGCTGTTTTTTAATGTAGTAATGCTTTGTATAAGCAGATCTATTTATCTTCACAATCTATAAGCCGATTGTGAGAGTATGGCTAAATATGCTTCAATGAAAAATCTGATCAAAGCAAGGAGTGGGCCATATGTTTTTCTAGGTTGCCTTATTATGGCATGTTGTTGAATTACAAACAATAATTAAATGTAGTCTTCTCTCATCTTTGGGTTGCAGCCTGTGTCTGACATTATTAACTCATAAAATAGACAACAAAGTTTTCCTAAGACGTTGTCGCATTGAATTTACCGAAAGCTTAAATTCAAATTTTTTTTTTCCCAAATTTTGTACTATATAATATAAAAGCGAAATATCAGTAAATTTGATCTTGCAGCATACGTTTTTTTAATGATGTGCCACTAAGCAGTAATGTCTTTAATGAGTAATTTTTTAAGCAATTGTTCATGAACTCCATTTTCGTAATTTTAGAGAGGTAACAGTGAAGTGAACATAGACAAAGAATTGATAATAATTTATAAACGGCAATAACACGAACACTTCAAAATCTCTATTTCTGGATACAGTTATACAAGTACCACGCATATTGGAGACAGCAATATAGTCGAAAGTTCTATAAACTACGACATTTTGAACTAGTCTTCTTGTTGTAAGTATAGTATACAGTATCGTGAAATGTTTTAGCAGCAGTTTTGCTATGATTTCGAGAGCCTACTGGAAGAATTTTGCAAAACGGTCACACCTTGGTGTTGGTATGCTGAGGCTTTAAACTGGGCAGCTATACAGGGTGTATCAAATTCGCTGGTATGGAACAGAGCCTTTTCAAATTTCGATCCAAGAACCATTTTGCCATTTTTCCAAAGAGAGCTGATTATGAAATATGGCAAATGATTTTTCTGTTCGAAACTCCAAAAAGGGGTTCACACCTCTGTTTGCAATGCTAATCTGTTACACTGGGTATAGCGATTGCCATTGTTGTGGAATATTCATCCTGAATTCGCTGAACATGAACAGATTTATTGTAACTGCAGTTCATAACATAATTCTCAAGAGAACGATTTAATTTTAAACGACATCACATTTAAATGAATGATCACTGAAATTGGAGTAAACTGAACTAGAGTTAATAAATAATGGTTTTGATTAAACAATGCGAATGATGAAAAATCTATAGATATAACTGAGTCATTGTTGAGAACAGTGGACAGAAATACTCGTAAAATTATCCTTCCAGGTGATTAGAACGTTTTGTGCCCTTAAAATACATTCTAAATAATTTTTGTAAGAAATTAATCATATACACCTAAAAAGTTAGGGGTAAGTTTTAGGAGTTGAAGTACGAAGAAAATGTTTCGAAAGCGTGATATGACAGGTCATTCAGTACCCTTGAAAGGCCTACTTAGTTCTTTGCTGTTTCTGTTTTTTTCTTGGCAGTGAGGGGGTTAGGGTTCAGTTGCCCTAATAGTTGCCGCGCAGCCTTAAGGCATTAAGGCTTATTGTGCACCCCCAATCAAATGGATCAAAAAGAGTCCCATCTTCTTTCTTGCCCTCACTCAAAGCAGGACAGTCAAGGATCACATGCTTAGCTGTTTCCTCTACCTCACTGCACTTTCTGCCTAATGGGTTTGCCACTTAAAACCTCAGCGTTTGCATGTGTGCACTGAACGTCCAATGGCCAGTGGCCAGTTATAAATTTCCATTTCAAAAGTCGCCTCATCTACTTTTTATGAAAATTGTACTAACCTCGCAATTGGAATCTTTGCCATAAACTCTACATTTTCAGTAGAAAATATCGTTCCGGAACTTGCCTTAACCAATAGCAAAGTGAAGGAGAAAATTGAGAATTGCTCCAAAACTCGCCTAATCCATTCAGAATGTCGCGTCTAAAGTTCCCTTATCCCACTGACCAATCACAGCGCTCTGAATAGTTGGCAGACGTGTAGCCGGTGTTGCGTGTTTTAGTGTGTAATGAGCTGCTGCATCACAAATGTCACGTTTTATTATCTTGTTTAGAACAAAATTGATATAGTGGGTATTATTACTAGAAGCGAAAATTATATTAATAATATTATGGAGACTCATAGTAGAGAACCTAGATTTTAGTTTACTTTCTGTTACTTGAGAACAACCTTATGTTTTATATTGTATAACCAGGATTAGTTTCCTTTCTGATGCTGGAAAACAAACTTACTTCCTGTGCTGAATGAAAGAAGTCTTGACTTGCTCTATCCACTGGTGATACATCAAAACTCGCCAAGTCCAAACCAAAAAGATAAAATTCTTGTTTTTATATCAGTTTTCTTTGAAAGGAAAACACCGTTGCTGTTGCTATCACCTTATCAATACATAAAAAAATATGCACCGATAGTGTAATTAGTATGTTCAAAAACCGATTTTCTTCATTTACCAAAAATTGGGTGAACTGGATAAGAAGACTTTTGGAACGGAACAACTCAAATCTAACCATCTTTTGTACATTTCCCACCACACTGTCCCAGCGCTTCTGGTGCCCATTTTACACCCTACTGGAGACATCTGTCCGTTCGATGTTGTATGATATACCAAATGCTGGTTCTGGCCGGATGAGAGGGAGTTCTGCACCTTCCTTGGCACAGCTGTCGGTCCTCTCATCACCGCCCACCCCTGTGTGACTAGGCACCCAAGACAACGTTACCTTGTTGGTCTTCGCCAGTGTCTTTAGGAAATTATGACAGTCCCACGCTATTTTTGAAATATAGTGGTTACTTGCCAAGGCCATCAGAGCCGCCCGGCTGTTTGTATTTACATAGATAGCCTTTCTGCTGTTTCTGTTGCGAAAATATTACGCCTCAGATAGATAAAAACACAGGTGCTACAGTAATTTAAATAAAATAGTGACTTAATTTGTGTAAGAAAAACTACTGGGTACTGTTTGTGTTTTAGTTTCAAGGGTTGAAAAACAAAAAAAAAGTTTTGAAAGCATGGTATGATAGACACTTACTGTAGTACTTTCAGATATGTCACTTAGTCTTCGTTTGATTCTTTCTTGTTATATCACGTGTCAAGAAGATTATGGAGCCCGGTATATATACATTCACTATTTTCCATTTTTTTCCTTATTGGATGGAGATATATTTAACAAATAGTGAATTTATATACGAATTTTTATGATTCTGAACCAAACGCCTTATGTATTTACAGACAATTTCAACAGGACTTCTTTAATATTAAATTAAAATTGTTTTTTAATGGGTTAAAATCTCTAAAAGCAAACCGTACTCACAGGCAAGTCGATCTGAATCTCTATAATCAAAATTATGTCAAATAATTTTAGCTAAGCTCTTAGCTTAAGCTCTAGAGCAAATTTAATGTCACTGCAACGTACGCTCTCAGTGATATATACTCTCTCTTAGTGATGTTCGTGTTAGATGTAGTTGTGCTAATAAAGGATAGAGGCAGATCTAGATTCAAATACAAAAAAGGATGTTCAGTGAATTCGGATGACAAAGAAATATTAACCCCCCTAGTAAGCAACACTCTCTATTTCGACACTGACACATATTTTCCACACTGCAGACTCCTGTCCTGAGCACTTTCTCAAACCACCTCACTTGATTTTAAACCTACCGATGTCGCCGCCATTTTGAGGGATTCATCGCATACACTATTAATAAAATCATCTTAAAGAGATTGTCATCACACTAAACCAGATTTTATTCGCTATTGTTATTCTAACTGTAAACTTGTATTTTGTGGACATGTTGGAGACGACTTATTTGTATTGTATGAAACATCCAAAGGCACAGAATCAGAGTAAATATGTGGGGCAAGATTTTTAGTAATTCAAAATTAGTTACATTCGAGGTACATTTTTTTGTCTCTCAGTAAACTGTTTCGAAGAAAGACCACACTTGAAATCACAAAATATTATGAATGAATGATTAAGAGAAGGAGAGAAGCTTTCTGATGGTAAGAGCTACCAGCGCATAGGCCTACCAGCGGGCCCTAATGCACCTTTCCTTACCCTAGTTCCCATCTAAATGGTGAGGATGGTCACGAAAGGAATTTTTTTTCAGCATAATAAGTTTTGATATTATAGTCGATATCTTGCAGGTCATTTCGAAAGAAGGTATCTGTATCTGTAGAGCGGGGAGAGTGAGTACTCCCACAGCACTTAGGCCACAACTGGTCATCGTCCATCCTGCCAATTGTAGGAAGGTGAACAAGTCGCTGGGGACATCGCCCTTATGTAAGCAAGTGTAAGCCAAGACTCGCCGAACACACGCTCTCCGACAGGAGATAACTCTGAGCACTCACATATGATGTGTTCCACAGTTTCGTCTTCGCTTTCACACATTCTATATATCGGTGTGTCACTTAACCCCATAATGTATAGGTGTTTCCTGAGTTGACAATGGCCAGTCACGAATCCTACTATTAGACATTGGCTTGATGTGGTCATCGCCAAGCTCATACTTTTACATGCCATTTACGAAGTATTCTTAAACTTTTCGGATACCATGTATATTCACGTTCATTTAAAACATTTAGCATTAGAATCATACAAACAATCTTATAATAATTGTCTATTGACCATGCAGATCACTAAACGTCGTTTCCAACAATCTCCACTAGAAACTAACACAAATCTAACATACTGCTGTACATATATAGCATCTACCCACTACACTTACATTCAATGGTAGAGGTAGTTTAGAGGACTCTAAACCGAAAGAGAACATCTACCACGGTCTCAACACAACACAAACGATAGACAGAGACAGAATAAAGTGTCGTGTAACCTCGGCCTCGGAGGACTCGGAAGCACCCGACCTATGCCGACAGTACCGCAGTTTCGGGCGGTACTACGAGCCGAAGACACACGACAACTGGTCGTACGCCTTCGGTGATGATCACAGGTACTCGTTGACGATGCCGCCCCCTTTTGATAAAAACCAATCGAGGCGCTCCTCCTCCCACCACAAAAGGTACCGCCCGAGGCCGAAACCGTTACAGTACGAACACGAGAAGTACTACGATCATGTGTTCCCTAAGAGGGATGGTAGAAACAGTACTGATTTCTTCTACCAGCCCAACCGGTTCGAACATGCCGAATTGTAATTTTTTATGTATTCTTAGGGTATCGTTGTTAGCTTTGGATAACATGTTTAGTATAAGCAGACTGTAGTGGATAATAGTCCAGGCATATAAAGTGAAAATAGGGATCAAGTGCAAAGTTCGAGCCAACCAATTAGATTCTTGCGTAGACCTTTATTTTGACCTGGTAATGCCAGTCACAAAACTCTAATATCGTACCTATTTGTTATTTAGCGTAAAAAAGGCATAAAAAAGTCAAACGGTAAAAAATTTCGCACATATTTGTTATTTAGCGTAAAAAATGCATAAAAAAGTAAAACGGTTTTTTTGTGTTTAGTGTTTTTTGTTTTTTTTTCGATCCAAATCGTAATTGGGCTATAGGTTAATATCGAGCCTGGAAATCCATTCTACGGCTGATGGTTTGGCTTTGAAGAAGTCCCTTCTAATGCCATATTCTTGCACTGTATGCCTGACAGTCTGGTGTTCCGCCAAAGTCGCATCGTGGGGATTCGCGCTTGTTCCATTTAAACAACGAATCAGCGCACACTCCATGCGACGTGCAAACTCTGTTAAGGGTTGAGAACATGCCGAAGCTGTGGAGCTCAAAACCAGGGGGCTCTTGACCAACAGTAAGACTACTGTTCACTTCTTATGGTGTTTGAGTCGCGCAAATTTCTGCCCATTTTAACTGCAGGGTTGAAACCATCAGACCTGAGTTGGTGGTTTTCTGGACCGTAATTTGCGCACGGAGAGATCAGGTATATCTGCGTGGATTGGCAGTGAGGAATTTGTTTTGATTTTGTTATATTCGCTCAGAAGGGCATTTTTCTCGACGGATGGGTGATGGAGCTATTTGGCTGAGTGTCGGTAGCCAAACCATATTATGCCGGCGGCGTTTTGAGATATTGAAGGTTAACTACCATAAAAATCGGTTTTTGGCGAATATCCTGTATACATCGCACTCTGTGACATTTTTAGTTATTAGGGAAGTTAAGGAGTATAAAATTTTCTACATGTTTTGTCTAAAGCACTTTTCGATGTCATGCACTATTGTTGAGATAGAGCATAAAGACTGCACCATCTACGTTATAATTCAACCTGCATATAGTGGCTATACAGACAAGTTAAAAATTTTTGAACACATCCCTGATGGAGAACAAGTTTCTTCTGGAAACTAATTCGGTCAAATTGAAATATTTCTCTAACATAGAGTTCCAACTTTTCTGTACTCAAATTTGAAAATTACTCCATTTTAATATATTTTCTTACCTGATTAGCCTTAGCTATAAATACAATCGAATAATTACAGACTATTTTGGAGGATAATTATATTTTCAATAATTAGTTAACGTAATTACCGTTATTGTTCGTTGTATCTCATTATGCAGGTTGAATTATGACTCTTTGCACACTCTTTACGCTCTATCTCAACAACGGCATGATATTGAAAATCTCAACTGACAAAATTTGTTGAGAATTGTATTCTCTTCAACTTTCCTATAACTACAAATATCATAGAGCACAAAGCAAAAGAGATATTAGCAAAAACACGATTTTTGTAAATGTCGCGCACGATATGATATTAGATTTTTAAGTCAAAATAACGGTCCATGAGAGAATCTAGCTGATTGGCTGGAGCTCTGGAGTAAAATTCTCATTTTTCTAGGCTATAAAGGTTTCATGGCTATAGTACGATAGTTCTTGGGGTGTTCGGCCGGCGTCGATACATGCCCCGCTGCCTTGGCGTTGGCGCGCTTCAATGTTTAATGTTTCGCCAACACGAGCGGCGTCCTCAGCTCAGTTTCTCGGGAGTTGCCAAACAGGTAACAGTTTCTGATAATGTCAGTCACTCATGTTGGTCGGTTGAATAGCCCAAGAACCAGCAAATTATCGTACTGACTGCCTGTTCTAGCAAAAAGATCAATAGTATATTCGATATATAATTTGTTTGCCAAGAAGATTTAATTTGCTGCAAAACCTTAAACTTGTGAAACTTTAAAGCCCATTTAATGAAAAATAGATGGACTTTAGATAACTCCAAATTTTATGTTTTTTTTTTAATTTAGATTTTTGATATTTTCAGTTTCAACATTTCAAAAAATCTCTGAACTCTCCATTTTTTTTTTTAAATAATATGTAAGTGTCTGTCCTTATAATCCTGATAAACGGCATTTAGTCAGGATCAGTAAAAAACAAATAATCAAATTCTTACCTGCGAGAATATAACATCATGCCACTATTTATGACGATAAATTGACAGTGGGCAATGGTAGATACAGAAATTTTCAAAATTTTAAAAATTTCCAAAACTTCCCAAATCTTCGAATGTTTGAAGTGTATGTCTTTCAATAAGTTAAATCACCTGTATCTTGGGTATAATAGAATCTGTAATAAAAAGAACCAAGGAAGACGAGAATGGGTCACAAATAGGGGGCGAGTCCTAAGTTGTTATTTTTTTACTGTATATAGAAGTCGTTAAAATAAACAACCTTTTAAATAACTTTTCTCCGTAAACTGACAAATAACTGAGATACAGAATCAAAAAAGGAAGCCTGAGCTTGTTTATCAACACGTACCTATTCTGCTTATGTTAAGCTTTTTGCTCAAATGTTTGTCTCATCATACAGGCATTATACCTGTCAATTAGTAAGTAGTTTTATTTTATCACAGTTAATTTTAAATTGGTAAATCCTACAATTCGTTCCATAATAATATACCACTTTTATGACTTACCATTTAAAATTAACAACCATAAACAGAAAGTGGCTACTCACTATATAAGAGGTACAATGCCTAATGGATAAGACAAAAATCCGAGCAAAACTCTGAACATAAACAGACTAGGTAAGTCTTAATACACAAGCCCAATTTACTCTTATTTATTCTGTATCTCACTTATTTGTCGGTTTTCGGAAAGAAGTTATTTGAAAAGGTTTATTTTAACAACTTCTATAGACAGTTAAAGAAGGTATCAACTTAGGATTCACCCTGTACTTATAACTGCCATAATATCTAGGATATCAACAAAAAGCTGCATTAACCTTTCGATAAAATATATTAGTAACCCATAAAAATAGTATACCGAAATTTTTAGCTTGCCTATAGGTAGTAGTATAGGTATAGCAGGGAGATTATAGAAAACAGTTCCTATCCTGAAACATTCGACCAATATCATCTCCTGGTGACTAAAATAATAGAATCCACATCAAAAAATCTCTCTATATAATCGTTAAATAATGTATTGTGGAAGCAGTATTGAAAAAGCTGCGCAAGCTTTCATTAATGAAAAAAGATTTAGTAGATGCCCATTTATACCTGATTGACTGATTCGCCCCAGTCAATTCGGAATACATTTTGAAAAAATGGTGTATGTTGTATGAACAGCTACTGTTAAATATGCACATTCACCATAATTGGAAATAAAAGCGATGCTCGCACTTCCACCATTTTTAACTGTTCTTCGGAAAGTGACACCTCGATATTTATTGAAATATAATTGTGATTACAACTTCCGCTAACAACAATCTAAAAAAAATTATAAACCAAAAAGTTCCTTTACTTGGAATGGTGATAGGTACAATAGAGGAGTTTATAATTGCAAATATATTGGCGTTTTAGTGCATCTCTCACCATTTTTTTGAATTATGTGCAAAATTGTCACCGGATTCTCTGTTTTAACACATTGTTAGACACTCTGCTGGCCGGGAGGCTTCGTAATATGGCACGTCAAAACATTCCCATTTTTTTCTGCGTTTGTAACAAGATTTGCGTTATCAAAATATTTTAGGGGTAGGTATTTAATTTTGACTCTTTTTTCCATTTTTTGAGGTTTCTGGCGACAATAAAAGAGACGGCTATATCAGTATCAGCGCAATCGTAAAATATATCTTGTGGGAAGAAGAGGATAATTTTCGAGACAGACTAAAACAAAAACAAAATTTTATTCTATCAAATTTATAAACAAAGATGCATGTCTCAGAGTATAGACGGTATCAAAACAAAAAATCAAAATTATAAGCAAACAGAGGTATCCCCGAACAAAACGGAATTCAGACACAAATTTATGTTTGATGCCACTCTTCAAAGCAGTCTGGATACAAAGTACCTACTAAACACATGAAAACATGAAAACCAAACAAAAACACACTCGCAATATGGCAGCTATACACGTGTTCAATGCATCACATTGGAAGTTGTGGACGGCTATAGCCGTCGTGCTGTTTTACACATGCGCCTTGAAACATGAATAGTTGGGATAGCGTATAGTGGGTTAGAATTTGGCAATTTCAGAAATGAAGAGCTTCACGTTATGGCACAAACATTGCTTAAGAAGGCAAGTATACCGGCATTCTGACGGTTGTCGCCGTTCTACCGTAACAAGCAGATAACATTTTGACCAATATAGCCGTCGTGGCGTATCACGATCACTCCCCGCGGATGGCTATAGCCGTAGTGTCCAACAACGTATTAATACATGTCTCATACGTTCTGAGTACCAGTACAATTTTATATATTCATGCTTAACTCGTTATTAAAATTATTATATGAACCCTGATGTAAGCCATACGCTAAATATTTGATTACGATTTGCAAAGCCAATGCAATAAACCAAAAAGGCCTTGCATATGGATTGACGTGGTGACGATTACTAGAATAGAAGAACTAACTACTGTCTGACAATTTGACCTGAATTCTGGTAAAAGCAGAAGGCACTATTTGCAAAAAGCAAAACGCTTGACACTTGACAAATAGGGGTTCTGGTTACAGATTACGAAGCTGCTAAATTGTAAATATAGGCTTTCCAATTAGCGAAATGGCACATTTTCCAGTAAATGGTAGCTTCCGAAATGGGTTGCCTCGAATTTGTGGTTAAAATGTAAAAAAAACTCGATAGCGGCCACAGGAGGGCGAGCAGTTTCATGAATTTTTCAACAAAATTGATTATTTTAATGGGGATGATCCATTACAAATTTAGTTCAATCAGCAAGTGCTCGAGCTGAGAACTTAATTTTTCAATCTTTTTCTTACGAGGCTAGGGTTGAATGACATGTATAACATATTTAAAATTCTTAACTTCTTTATAAATACGCATGTGGAACTGTCCGTTATTCTACGGAAACATCTATATCCTTCCTAACAATTCTAATAACCGTCATCTAGAATGGCGTTCGAAACAAACAACAAATAAATTAGCTATATGGTTATTATATGTATTATATATACTTAACTACGAGAGTCATATTGGACAATGGAATAGAAAGTTGTTCACCCCTTTTCTAAACGGGTATTGTATCCTCGTCTATACATATAACGGCCAGAATGACTAGGATATTATCGGAAAATCGTAAAAGCCTTGAGAGACAAATTATGTTGATAACCCGGTACAGTTTGAAGATTCATATTACTAAAAAAAGTTACCGAAACTACCTAATTTTTGAGATCTCCAATGATTTTCCATAATGGTAGCAGAAAAGATGTTTTCGAATTGGCTAGAACAGTTCCCTCATAAAAGCGAGATAGGTGTAGGAGGTGCCGTTCGAGTCGTGCATTTTTTAGCATTTTTTGCCTATACATGGTGAGCCAAGCTTAACGCCTCGGACTCTTGTGACCAAACCGTATACCACTTTTCAGAAGATCAACTTTGCGAGTGTATATAGGTCGAGTTGGACTACATTTACAAGTTAATGATACAATAAAAGCGTGCCATAAAAAAGTTATGTTTTTTTAAATGGAACACCCTGTATATTATTGCATATTTTGATTTCCGGGTTAATTCTGGTGTGACTTTATGTACCACATATGGGACTTAAAGTGAACCGTTTAGGTGAAAATCATAGTGCGGATTGGTTGAAAATTTGAAATTAAATGAAAACTACCAGATATTGATATTCACAACCTTACATCCTTAGAAAGGCTATTAAATGTTACATGCGATTGTGTAAAAACAATTAGGCATTCCCATTTGAAAAAATCAAGTTATCCTTGATTGAAGTTTCCTTAATAATAATTAGTCTACCGATTTTCCCAAGTATAAATCTAATTCAAACTTGACCGTCCAGCCTAGGCTGACGCATTTCATGCTCAGTGACACCGCCAAGTCACAGCCCTCTATGTATTATAATCGCTGCGATATTCAGTTTTTTTCTGATATCTACTAAAAATTGTAATTTGCACCTAAACGGTATGCTCTAAGTCCCATGTGTGATACATATAGTAACACTAGAATTGACCCGGGAATCTACATATGCAATTATATACAGGGTGTTCCAACATAACTTCGATATGTCACGCTTTTATTAGATATTATCGAAGTCATTACTTTGAAAATGTAGTCCAACTCCACCTACATACACTCGAAAAGCTAATTTACTGAAAAGTGGTATCATTTGGTCACAAGAGTCCGAGGCGTTGAGCTTGACTAACCCTGTACAACCTAATATGGTACTATTCACCATAATTTTAAGCAAATATTGGCGATTACTTTCACCTTCACCATTATTCGAATAGCGCGCCGCCACGAATTGGAAGTCGGAGCGTAAAAAAACTAGTAGCGGCCAACGAAGGTTTAAGATTTAAACAGCACTAAGAAGAACCTGGGTTATTTTATTGCCTTCGTTCAAAAAATATGGACAGCGGGGGTACATTTTGTGATCACGTCCGTTATTATTATTATTAACAGGTGTTTGTTCAATATATTTCGATGAAGTAATATAGATAATATGTCGTCAGATTTCTTCTTGAGCAAAGGTAACGCTGATACCTTGTCACAAATCTAAAAGTTTTATTTGAGTGAGATTCTTTTTCTTACGGGGTCCCTATTCTTATAGTCATATGTTAAGCCAAAATCGCATCTTGTGTTTGAGGTTTTTGTCAAAATTAGCAGCTTCGGTCTTGCCGTGATGACCTAGGTCAAGATCTCTAAGCCTGTGCGATTATCTACATGTAATGGATATGCTTACCTCACTGACACGAAAAAATAATAACGCAAATAGAGAATTGCTGCTTCTTAAAGTCAATTCCTCAAATGGCACGTACCTTTTCCTTCAAAATAGAGGCTAGGGTATCATGGCACATATTCCTCAATTTCTTTGAACTAATCTATGTTGTATGATATGATTCTCAAGTTATTCGGGTGGTATATATTTAATGCCATAAATTTTATCGAATTCTTGTCAGCAGTGAAGTAGAACAATAATTTTGTTTACTAAAAACAACTTTCAAAATAAGCGAGACATACTTGTTGTCATGAGCATGTTATCCAAAGCAATCTATTTGTGCTTTAGACTTTTCTGCCAGGAAATCAATGGAACTACTACCATAGCGACTATTCAACCGATAATAGATGCTGCTCGCACATACCATTTTTCTTTTCTGTATAGTTATATTTTTTGACGGCTCTGTGGTTATGGCTTCTATTACCCAATAAATACTAACAACAATGCTTTGTTGACTTTTGTTGTATATTTGTATATTCATAATTGAGCTCGGCACTTTATACCAAAGACATTTAAATTTATTTGTGCGTGATAAGGGTGTTAAAATATGTTAAATATTGATGCGCGTAATATTCTTCATAGTCGTCTATTAATGTTATTATGTATATACGAAATAATTGATATTAAGCAGAAAACCAAAGCATAACAAAAGTCTAAAGTTAAAATACCTAATATGTAATCGCATCGTATTGTATACAGCTTATAAGACATACTTGATATTGTTTTAGGGGTATTGAACGAAATCGATGTTGAAGCTATGCGATCCAAATTGGTTCCATAAGGGAAATGGTTGAATGGTTCACAAGGTCGCTAAACAAGGTGGCAGGTGTTAAAATAGAATATTTCAATTGACAGCTTACACACTGTGCCTAGTTTGAAATTATTATCGGCAAATATAGAAAAAGAAAGGTAATGTTTAAAAATGGAATTTCTGAACTTACGTTCTTTAGGAAGTTTAGTCTTCCTTTGAATAACTTGGTATGTCAATGAATTTATTTAGTGGCATGTAAGTCACCTAGTCATTGATAGCTATGATACCTACATATGCGTTAAGTTATTATGGATGATGGATAGGTGAAGATCAGAACAACTGTTACATTAAAACTTGCTCCAAACCCTGTCCACAATTGGTTGATTACCTTTGAAAATTTCTTCCTAGAAGCCAGGTAATCAGCATATGTTATTTATTTACGCTCCTTGTAGAGCCATTCTTCCAAATCTCAAAATTTTATAAGGGTATCAGATTCACACAAACTGCAAATCAGATGCTTCAAATATAAACCTGGTTGAATATATTTTTAAAATTAAGGTCATATTTTATGTCTGTGACATTTTCTAAGATAAACAGAATCAAGTCACAAGCAAATCATGTCATTGTTGATTTTCTAGTAGAAGATCCGAATATAAGACGACCTTCACCGAACTGGTTAATGGATGAAAACCATTTTATATACCAACCAAATTCAATATGTTAAAAAATATATCGCCAGTGGGTTGGCTGAAAAATTTCAGTCCAGGATATGATTAATTAAATATTTAAAAATTAATTTTTTTTAAACATTTCACTGCTTTGGTTAATAGACAAATCACATACCAATCGAAAGTATGATGAAGCCCATAGAATATGCAAACGTTAGGCTGGCTACGTTTTTCCCGTCCCAGCTATAGGGTTGGCAGGTATAAACAGGTACATCAATAATAGTAATTTGCACCGGTGTGGTTAATGCATGAAACTTATATCAAAATTAAGGTAATTTTATTGCAAACACGTCGATGTAGGGTTGTCTGCAAAAAATCAGTCTGGAGTTCCGGTTGTCGAATTTTAAAGATCAAAATATTGCTGCCAGTGAATAGGTGCGCCAGAGAGATCCGAGCGAACTATCCCGTGTATTAACGAAGGACGCAGCATAGCAGCTGCATGTAGCTCGGCCATTGAATGAAAGAGAGTGCGCATGTCATGTATCCGTGAAATTGAAAAGGATAGCGATACACCCGTAAAAGCTGTGCAGTATTTTGGAGCACTAATAATTTATTAATATTTTTGAAGGTGAAGTTATTAAATTATTATGCACTTACCGTATTCTCACCAAGAAAGTTATTAAACTCTTCATTGTATTTTTTACCCAATGCAGTCACTGTTTTGTGGCACGTGGTATGATAACCTCCAAAATCGAGTGATGCGTTGGTTAACTTAACGCCACTGTATTTAAATTTTCTCTTTTTACGAAAATTTAATTTCAACGAACAGTTTTTATACGTTTCATCGTTAAAATCAAGAACATCATCGTCCGAATTGCATAGAAAACACTTTTTAGCTATGTTTATCACAATTTAATGTTTATAAATAACAACAATCAGTATAGTAGTAGTAGTAGCACGCTTTTTCAATTCAAAAGAATGAGACAAATTGTTCCAATACAATGATGCACAGCATTTACGAGTATATCGCTATCCTTTTCAATTTCACGGACACATGACATGCGCACTATCTTTCATTCAATGGCCGAGCTACACGCAGCTGCTATGCTGCGTCCTCTGTTAATACACGGGATAGCTCGCTCGGACCTCTCTGGCGTACGTATTCACTGGCAGCAATATTTTGATCTTTAAAATTCGACAACCGGAATTCCAGACTGATTTTTTGCAGACAACCCAATATCGACATGTTTGCAATAAAATTATCTTTATTTTGATATAAGTTTCATGCATTAACCGCACCGGTGCAAATTACTATTATTGCTGTACCTGCTTATACCTGTCTATCCTTTAGTTGGGACGGGAAAAACGTAGCCAACCTAACGTTTGCATATTCCATGGGCTTCATACTTTCGATTGGCATGTGATTTGTCTATTCAAACCAGTGAAATGTTTAAAAACAATTAATTTTTAAATATTTAATTAATCATATCCTGGACTGAAATTTTTCAGCCAACCCACTCGCGATATGTTTTTTAACATATTAAATTTAATATAAAATGGTTTTCATCCATTAACCAGTTCGGTGAAGGTCGTCTTATATTCGGATCTTAGACTATTCAGAGCGACCCACGAGATCTTAGGTCACTTTGTAAATGTGTAAGGTCTGGCAACCCAGGAACCAGAAAACATCAAACACAACCAAATTGATGAACACAGAGTTTGACATAAAATCGTTTATTATGAAAGCTACGTTTCTCTTCTTCAAATCACTGCTACTTTGTATAAATCTGACACCCCTTTTGCTCTTTCTCGTGGTCTCAACCTGGTATTTGCTAGTCTAATCCCCAATGTCAAAACTGACAACTGAAAGAGTCAGATCTGTGTAAGTACCAATTTGTTCTTTAGTTATGACAGACTGTGAATAAGCCTTTCTCCACCTATCAGTCATAGTATATTTTATGATCTAGGATATCTTAAGGGTCTCATACCTACCACGCCAAACAAATAAACAAACAAACAAACTGACCTCGACACTTTCTGCTAAGTACTCCTTGCAGGAAATATCTGCTCTTTTTAGGCATCAAGCATTGATTTAAAAGAATCTATTAGCAAGGGCAGTTAAAGTATTGCGTAATGTGTATATTATGTTTAGATATAACCATCAATCATCTAAGATACTTTCACATTTTTGACTCTTAAGCGATAATGCAGATGTTTGTATTATATAGTCCATTTGTACATACATACCTACATTGTAATTCATCAGATGAGATAGATATACTTCAAATAAGAAGAAATATGTATATTATTGCGATACATGCAGAAACATCTTTTAGCTCTTCAATGTTCAAATAATTAATGTTGGAATCTAAAATTAAGTCTTTTATCCATGTTAGGGAAAGTAGATTATCTATTCTCATATATGTGATGTTAACAATAACTAATATTAATGTAAGTGAACCATGTTACTTATTAGGCTTTATATGTAAAATATTGCTATTTAGTTGTATTGAGAAGATCTATAATATTGTGTTGAATGAAATCAATTATGTGTCATATATTCTGTTTAAGCGAATATTTTATACAGATATTTAAGGTTTTTTTTATTTTGTAAACCATTCAATTTGTTTGTATAAATTCTAGTGTTATATATGTTATTAATAAACTATTCCTCAACAAATTTGTATTTTTTACTGTTAAATTTGAATTTTTTTTAAAGCAAGAATGAAGAGAAAACACCTCTTGTATACCTTTCTCCTACGCCAATGCGTAGCTTGTAACTTGATTATACAGGGTGCAACTTTTAAGGATGTCCACACCTATACCACCATGTAGATCTCGCTGAGCTGATCATTTTTCGATAAGCAACATGGGTCCAAAAACGAACCGTTACGGAGATAACGCTACCGAAAGTTATCCTTGCTGACGCTTGAAGTTAGGCAATTCATTCAACGCCTCGTAATTGGCAGAGGAGAGAGGGGGTTACGGATCAGCTGCTAAGACAGATTCAGCTTGTCAACATTTAATCGTCATGGCCAAAATGCCAAAAGTAAACCAAACAAACAAAACAAAAAAAAAACATTGCAAAACAACAACAACAAAAAACACCGAGATCAGTCAAAAATCAGTGAAGGAGAGGCTCCACGTGGCGATCGCCTTCTTGCTCGCACAATCTGGCTCGATGGATGACCGATGCAGTGGCAGCGTTGATTACCTGTGGCTGCTCCCTGACGTCTCCAGCTGCTGCAATGATGCGTGCAATCAGCTCTTCTGCTGTGTGCGGTGCACCCCCTTGGTAGACAAGTGCTTCCAGGTGACCCCACAGGAAAAAATCCAGGGGATTGAGATCCGGAGACCGCGCCGGCCACATTACTGGCCGCAAGGCGTCGAATTAATTGCCTAACTTCAGGCGTCAGAAAGGACTACTTCCGGTAGCGCTATCTCCGAAACGGTTCGTTTCCGGACCCATGTTGCTGATCGAAAAATGATCAGCTCAGCAAGATCTACACGGTAATATGGGTGTGGACATCCTTAAAAGTTACACCCTGTATTATAACAGATGTCACCGTCAGCGTCAAGGTGCCGCCATCTATACCGCAAAATTGTAATTACCATCCAAATCTAATCATTCCTACGTGCGATTTCATCAACACACAAAAGTGCATGCCAACAGATGTCGCCACGCCACCTCTGTGACGTGCTGACCTTTAGGCTGCTTTCACACGAGGATACCGTATCTCAGTCTCAGATACGCGTATTTGAGATACAGAATTTGTGAGTGATACTTCTGGATACCGTATCGCATACAGGTATCTCTGCATCAGTACGAAAACAGTGGCAGTGCAGTGCACTTATTATTTCAAGTTATGGATATTGAGGAGTGCATAAACCCATAAACATATATGGATTTGGCTCCACCAAACTAATAAATTTTTCATTAACAAATATGGCATGCTCCATTATTTGGTTACTTGCACTAATGCGTGTAGCTAATTCAACTTCTAACAAAAGAATAAAAAGCCTATGGAATCCGCTGCAAAAGTATGCGTGTCTGAACAAGTAGGTATAACGTAATGGTAATATTGTATCTGAGATACGCATTCTGTCGCCGGCGGCTGGATGGCACGACATACTCGAATCAGTATCGCGATACTTTGGCGATACTGTATGCGTCGCCGGAGCCGTCTGAACAGCTTCATTTGAATGTGTGGATTATCTGTATCTCAAATACGCGTATCTGAGATACCGTATCCTCGTCTGAAAGATAAGTATAAATTAGAGTGCGGTAAGGTAAGAGGTAACGTAAGACGTAAGAAAATAAACCTGCGGAATCAGATGAGAGTGTTTATAGTCGTAACGTAAGAGCTAACGCAACACTCTCATCTGATTCCACAGGTTTATTACCTTACGTCTTACGTTACCTCTTACCTTACCGCACTCTATTTAGTCCCTTTTATGACAATAGGTGCTTTCCTTTTACATCTGCACTAACTCAGATCACTTAATTTTGGCTCAGCTCAGTTGGAAACCCCAGATGCTCAGATGAGTTAAAGGAACGTGTTTGTGCAGTTAAATGTCAATCCTCGAAATTTTGTAATATGCTATGGTTCTTTAAGCTAAATTCAGATGCACACGACATCCGACGATACGACGGTACGAAACTGTTCCTATTGGTTGAAATATCTTGGTTTGACATCATTTTGAATATTTCAACCAATAGGAACAGTTTCGTGCCGTCGTATTGTCGGATGTCGTATGCATCTGAATTAAGCTTTAATCTGTCGATCCTTTCCATAACATTTTTTTAGGTTTTTCGTAGCTCACCATACACTATATCCATACACCACAAAACCCGCTAAAATTCAAACTTACAAAAAATTCTAACCTCATTTATTGATTTATTTGACATCTAAGTGATCTGAGACAACTGATCTACCTTTCGATCTTGTGCAGATGGGCTTAAGTGGGGGTAAAATATCTCACTTCAGACTCAGATTCAGAAGACAAAGGAACGTACAACGAAATGAGTCATGACGTCACAAGTGAGATTTATCAGATAAATCAGGTAAAAGGAAAGCGCCTATAATTTTAACTTCTGTGCTGCTACCTACAGAATACAGATTCCTCGGATCTGATCTGACCATGGCCGACTCTAGGCCGGAGCCTTAGATGTGGCAACGTGGCTTAGCTGTCAAATAGGGGGCCTATAGTTTCAGAATTATTATTACATTTTATATGTATTAGAGTTCATCTGGGTTAATAAATTAAGAAAAATACTTTTTAGAACTACTACTACTAATACCACTTACATCTGATGTCTGGTTCATCATAGTCAGACACTACAAAATAAAAATAAACGCAACCTGTTTCCTGCTGCCACTTCCACTTCCACTTAAATGAACACTCAACTTACTTTGTAAATTGTGACTTGAGCTAGAAAAATTCACTATTAGGTCACTGTGAAGCCATTCTTGCTGGTCTTGATTCCCTTTCACTATCAAATCTTGTCGTAGGTATGCCCACATGCATCATGCCCAGATGAGTTCTAGTAACTGTATTTTTCTGTGATATTTGGGAGGTCCAGAAAACATTGTAGGTACCACATTGTGCTCTAAAATAGGTCTTATCCTTTGAAATGTTTGTAAAGTATTGTCTTCATTCTTATAAATATAACCAGCCCATACGAGGAATACCGTTCACCCACTTCTGTTTATGTCCTTTATTGGAAGCACAAATTGCTAATGCAATCTGGTACTACACACTTTGCAGGCATATGTTTTATCTTTATAGTTTCGTTTATGCAGCTGAATAATTAGAAACTCATTAAAAATCACCTTACAATGTTCTTTTTACTCTGGAATAAGGTTATGTTGGGCCATGGTTTGGTATGTCCTCTATTGGGCTGCAACCTGGTACTACACACTTTGCAGGCATCTTTTTATCTTTATAGTTTCGTTTGTGCAGGTAAATAATTAGAAACACATTAACAATCACCTTCCAATCTTATTTTTTGCTCCGGAAGATTACACTGATGACTTAACAACAAACAAAAGCTCGGCCCGATATCCAGTGTCGCCATATTTCAATGCTCCGGCCTAGTGAGGAAAGTCGGCCATGTATTGAGTGAATACTGAAACGCTACAGAACAAATCGAGGTCTTTGATGGGATTTTGAAACGTAGTATCTATCAGCATCAGGCTAGTGATGGGAGGTTTGAAAAAACATTCTGCGTTATCTGCATGTTTCTAAACATCCTATTCGAATTAGAACCAAAACCTACTCTTTGACCAAAACACCTGCAACTGTCAGATCTGTCAGGCGTATATGTTTTGTGGGCGTGTTCATGTGTTGTGGGTTTTTTTTTGTTTTGTTTTGAGGTTATGCTTGTTTAGACAACTAACAACAAAACCAAATGGAGAAAGACGATGAATTTTTACATATTTATTGGACTCACGTTTCGCAGCTATGTTACGAAAAGGCAAAAGAGCATGTGGTACATCCTTGGTATTTATTTGTTTGCTGCTCCATTCAATCTGTTTATTTTAGGAGAAAGAGAAGGAACCAAAGTCTTCACCAACCCTATGGATGGCTTTTCTCAATTTGCTCCAACAACTGGCTCTTGCTGAAAAAAACTATATGGATATAGGGTTTCTACAGACCAAACATAAAAGTTTCCTTAGAAAAGATGTGGGTAGCTATTTGTTTTTGTTATTTAAATTACTATTTTGTTACTTTTCAAGAATTCCCTACGTACAATCTATGAAGCCCTGAAAAATGATTTTAAGAAAGTAGAGGATAACTGCAGAGGATCTATCTTAGAGAGGAGGGTTCAGAAGTGGTGCAGAAATATTGTACAGTACATTGCTGGTAGAGTTAATTTAATAGACTTGTATCCTTTTCTGATATGTTCAAAATTTTCATATTGAAATAAATGTGGGGGTTGGGACTATAATATGTATAACCTGCTAGTTTGTCCTATATTTTTAATATTTGAAGCTTTCTACTCCTAACTTACCAATAGGGATATTGCTTTTAGTATCATTATAGGATGTTATATTGGGTTGGGCTTGTAATGACTGAGCATCTAACATTGTTTACTTAGCTTTTGGTTAGAAGGTTGAGACACAAGTTGAAAAAGCCTTAAACAGATATGATGCAAGAATACTATTGAACAAAGTAGTACTTTTTTCTCAGTTATATTTTCAGTGCTCACTGGTATACTTGATTTCCATATTTACTTTCAGTTTTGAGATCAATAATATTTATAGTGAATGTTCCTTAAGCAATACTACAGATATGAAAAAATTTATAACTTAAGTATAAACAAACAGCTTCATTTCAATGATATTGATAGCAGCATAGAAACAGTAATCAACAGGAATAGAGATGGTTTCACAGACATAAGTCTCACACCTGCACGAGCTGTGTTCAGCTTAGAGTGTGAAATCTTGCAGCAGCTTTTTAAAACTTTGATTGACTTGCAAAGATTGCAGTTTCTTCCTTCACTGGCTCTTATCCATGGAGCACACACTAGATTAGCTGCTTGGGAGAGCAAGATGCAAAGCAGAGAGGTAATACTGTACTTATGAAATATGTGATTATGATGTCTATGTACACTAGGAAAGCTATCTGATCGCTACTGTAGCGCTACTCAGGTTCTGGTGAACAGCCTTTTGATGTTTGTCATAAGTTCCAGTCCATTTGGTTCCATTCAATTCAATAGTCTGGTCATAATGGCATATGGATGCCATAATGAAATTGATTGAAAGCTCCTGTGGCAATCTATAATCTAACTAATATGCAGTTCACCAGAAATTGAGTGATTGCTCCAGTAGCCCTACTTTCTGGTGAATGCCACCACTGAGAGTATTATAGCCCAGCTAGTAGGCTGATGTCTTTGATGTATTGTCAACATCCAATAGATGTAATTTTACAGCTGATAGCCATTTGGGAATAAGGTCGTGTGAGTTGGCTATATGTACAAAAAGTATCACCTAGATTAGCTGTGATGCATCAGTCATTATAAATTCCTTATGGAAGTTTCAAAATCAAATCTATTTTCTCTGTAGGTAAAAAAGGAAGCAATTCATAATTTTAATTTTTAAAATTGTCAGTTCTAAGCCTGCTTCTGATAAGATTTTTGGATTCCTAGAGCTTGTGGCATGAAAGGCAGTTTTAGAACATCTACATCTTGTTATCTGTCCACTAAATTACATATGTACCTAACTAAAAATGCTTAAATATTTCCAGAGCTGGAAACTTGGCATAGTTTTCAAAAACAGCCCACTGCCAGTCTTGTTTCAATGGTTGCAAAAATTGAAAGGGACTGTGTTGAGCAAATTTAGTTTGTACTTCCATGATACACTGGCACAGCAGACTACACCTAGTGATATGAGGCATTTATGTGCAAAACTGCATTATGATCATTACCAAAAGTAAGTACAAGCTAGGCACCTATTAAACAGATTTTTGATACTTAATATTTGCATTTTCATTATATTTTTAATTTACTTCAGCACTACATAACAGAAAGCTGTAGAAAACTATAACCCTCAACTGGTGGCATTGTTTTCTGTAACATTAATGGTGTCGCGGCGTCTCATAGACTCCATGACAGGATTTTTTTAATATCATCGGCAAAAGTCATTTTTTAAGGTTTATATTTTTTTACAGTAAAACTTGTTCCGTTGTTGACATCTTAAGCGTACATTGGAAATACATGTTTTAGCAATTTTTAAGTAAAACAAATAATAAAAGAACCTATTTCTAAATATCAAACAAGTTCAAAATTCAATAAGCCTCTCGAAAACTCGTAAATCGTGAAGAACTAAAGTTTTGTAACTCCTTAAACAATAGCAGAATAGGAACTAAAGGCTGATTTGCAATATAACTGATACAGAAAATTTGTGCACTAGGTGAAAAATTGTAATGTTGATCATTGTGACAAAGAATAAGTCAGTGCGGCTTTCACAGACATTTATGGTGACACAGAGTCTATGAGACTCTGTGACGTCAATATCTTGGAAATGAAAAATCTTCATGTGACCTATTGTTCACATGCCTACTAAATGCCTATGCCTACTAAATGATAGGAAGGTACATAAAGTGGCCTGCCGCAGAAACAATTGTAGTGGGAGAAGTTGTGTAGTGTGGCTGCAGCATAGTCTCCCAGACTCAGTGTCACCAGTTAAGGGATAAGGTCTGAAAAGTGATACTTGAGTTAATACTTTTGTGTGGTCTGTCTCATGCTTTTGATGATTGTATATGCTCACAGTAACTAAGTCAAGTTATCTACAGTCTATTTTTTTTTTAGTTTCTTTCATTGTACTTGTTTTTTACAGAATGGTGACTTTCCAGCGGAAATATGATGCTTCCTATGTTATCATTTTGTCAGATAATCAAGTCTGCTATGACACTAGGGATTATGATAGTTTTCCAATTATTGTTTCATATCCACCTGTGAGTATAAACTGTCGTTATAGTGACACGAATCCTTTTAATAATCTGGAATATTTTTAAATTTTTAGCGTAGTCCCAATCAGCTCGAAATCATACTTCGAATGATCTCTGATATATCACAAGAGCTTAGTGTTGATAAAATTATATACAAGTTTAGTACACAGGTGAGTTTTCATTTTTATTTTTGACAGTTGAGATTTGTCAAATTGTTTAGTTTGTTTTATGCTGTGTAATCATTTTTGATTTTTGCTTTTTCATGAAAAATATTCATTCCAAAATTGAAAAAAATAATTTAGACTGTGCTAGACTATAAAAATTAGGTAATTTCAAATATAAATAGGTACATTAGCAAAGAAATCAGTAGTGGTACAAAATGTTTTCCACTTCCCAATAGGTACTACTTGCCTATAGGTACTACTTTTAATAGGAGAGTGGCCTGTTATTTTTACGTATATTTTTTCGCGCATATACATTCTGAAATAGGTATTCCAATTTTTTTTGAGTTAGTTGGGTGGGAGACAATACTGACAGACAGAGTATACCTTGAGAAACACCATTGTCCTTGATATTCATATTTAGTGATTAGTATAGTATATGGTAAATCATAAAGGTTTACTTCACTTCATCTCTTATTTTCAGGAACAATGTACTTATGTTCTATCGACTATAGAACAGAACATCTATTTAGTGATATTATTCGAGAATAAAAAGTCTGAGAAGGATTCTTTTATAAACCATTTTGCAATGGAACTCTGTCAAAATTTGAGATGTGAGAAAGTATTTGCTAGTCTAAAGAACCAAACTAAGTGAAATTATATACCTACCTCAAATACCTATATGAAACTGAATTTAATACGTGTAATTTTATACTTTTTATTGATATTATACATAAATACTGACTGAGAATTAACAATTTGATGTATGTTGTGTGTAGGTACTCATCAATAAATGAAAAAAGAAAGAATAATAAGAATTATCTTGTAAACTGTTTAATTTGTAGAATATTCTACAGATTCCTCTGACGCGTTCATTAATATCATTTCAGCATATACAGGGTGTCCCAGAAGTCAACGTCAATCCGCAACAGGGTGATAGGATAAGATTGATTGTAACCACCGACAATAAACCGAGTATTTATCGTCGGTGGTTGTAACTATCATGAAAAAAATCAAAGAAAAAATCTATCCCATGCAGTTTGAAAATTATGGGCATTTAAAAAAGCCTAGAAGTTTTCTCAAATTGTAACAATTTTTCGGTTATTGTGGTTAACTTTTATTATTTTTGTTCATTTAAACTTTGGAACCGTAACACTAAATAACATTTCTAGAAGCACAGTCAAAAATAATGACACAATTGCCCCAAGTTTTCTAGAATGAAGACTATTTATTAAACTATGAATTTAAAACTTTCTAAGTTTGCTGACCTCAAGTAACCCGATTTTTGCTCACCCATTTCACTCAGGTCAGATGTTCTTTCTCCACACAAGCTTCTGGTAGGTTCTTAATTTTACGACAAAATGATGAGAGGGGTGGATAGTGGACATGTTGGCCATGAGTGAACAAGACAGATAGTGACGCCACTTTAAGCAAAGTCAACAAAAATAAGTAAAATTAATAAAATAATGTAAAATCTTGACCTAGCTTAGTTTAGGTTTAGGTTTTTATTACAATAAAGGCTCAAATTGTGTACCATCAGCCTAAATACACGTCCTACATTTTCTTAAAAAAAGATCTACTAATTAGCCAGGCACATTTAATGCGAGAAGACGGATCCCAGTATGGCTTTAAAGTAAGCCTGTGGACCGAAATTTTAAACGGCGAAATTGTTGGGCCTTTTGAGCTGCCTGAGAATTTCAATGGCACATTTTTGACGATAAAATTTACCAACGTTGTTAGAGAACGTACCACTAAAGCGGCCTACAGACGTTGATGTAAGCTGCAATTCCTCAATCGACTCAAGGTTGCATGAAACTTGCATCAGTTGCATAAGTCAAATCGAAACATGTTGCGATACCTGAATCGACTTGATATTTCATGCACGTTTTATGCAACACGAGAATAGTAGGATGGGCTTATTCCTTTGCATCGACGCAATACTATACACGTTGAAACCGCAACTGATACCAAATTCGTGATTCAGTACCACACACGCTGCTACTTGCGTTATGAAAAGTACCTAGAAGTCGATACCTGAATCGCAGCATGCATCATCGTCTGTAGACCGCTTTACGCAGTGCAAGTAAGAGGTGTCCTTGACAAAAAATATTCGGGAGGTGGAGGTGGACGTTCAGGCACTATTTAGTGGCCAGTCCGTTCCCCAGATTTAAATACCCCGGAATTTTGTTGTCCGGGTGTTCTCAAAGAAAAAGTTTATTCAAAGCCCATTGAGAGCGTAGCCGAGCTGCGTAAACGAATTTCTCAAGCTGCTGAGGACAGCAACTCTCGAGGGTGGCGCCTGGCTAATAAGTAGATCTTTTTTAAGAAGATGTAGGGCGTGCATTGAGGCTGATGATAAACAATTTGAACAATTATTGCCTTTTATTCCAATAAGCCTAAACTAAACTAGGTCAAAGTTTTTCATTATTTTATTAATTTTACTTATTTTTGTTGACTTTGCTAAAAGTGGCGTCACTATCTGGCTCGCTCACTCATAGCAAATATGTTCATTATCCATCTCTCTCATCATTTTGCCGTAAAATTAAGAACCTACCAAAAGCTGTGCGAATAAAGGACATCTGATCAGAGTGAAATCGGTTAGCAAAAATCGGGTTACTAGAGGTTTTTATTTTTTTGCCCGTTTTTTTTTTGGTATGAAACTAACAAGTATTGTGACATTTTACAATCCTGGTTAAATGCGCCAACTTTCAACGGTACTTGACAAGGCACTTTAGTAGTATTTTTTTTTTAAAGCAGGGCCTTTCAAAGTCAGCAAACTTAGAAAATTTTAAATTCATAGTTTAATAAATAGTCTTCATTCTAGGAAACTTGTAAAACTTTGTTGTAATAAAAACCTAAACCTAAACTAAGCTAGGTCAAGATTTTACATTATTTTATTAATTTTACTTATTTTTGTTGACTTTGCTTAAAGTGGCGTCGCTATCTGTCGTGTTCACTGATGGCCAACATGTCCACTATCCACCCCTCTCATCATTTTGTCGTAAAATTAAGAACCTACCAGAAGCTTGTGCGGATAAAGAACATCTGACCTGAGTGAAATGGGTGAGCAAAAATCGGGTTACTTGAGGTCAGCAAACTTAGGAAATTTTAAATTCATAGTTTAATAAATAGTCTTCATTCTAGAAAACTTGGGGCAATTGTGTCATTATTTTTGGCTGTGCTTCTAGAAATGTTATTTAGTGTTACGGTTCCAAAGTTTAAATGAACAAAAATAATAAAAGTTAACCACAATACCCGCAAAATTGTTATAATTTGAGAAAATGTCTAGGTTTTTTAAATGCCCGGAATTTTCAAACTGCATAGGATGGATTTTTTTCTGATTTTTCTCATGATAGTTACAACCAATCCTGTCACCCCGTTGCGGCTTGACGTTGACTTCTGGGACACCCTGTATAAGGCCTTTACGGAAACAGTGATCTGGATCCGGATCGATCACTTATATGTCAAACAGCTGTCAAGTGGGATTTACGATTCCATGGATTTACCAAACATCCAACAATGAAAAAGTTGGTTTAAAAATAAGAAACGGATCGTTAAGAAAAACAGCTACTGATCTGAATCATGGGATCGCGATCTCTTACCATACAAGAGTGAACTGACCCTATTTGTGACTGATCCTAGATCACTTTCCGAACGTCAGGATCAGTGATCCAAGTGATCGTGTTAATCCGATCATAGTTTCCGTAAAGGTAGATGGCACAGCAGTCGTAGGGAGGTTAGTGATGGGAGGTTTTTTTACAATAACATTCTGCATGGTTCTAACCATCGAACGGTTCACGGTTCTAGCCTATTATTACGAAGCCAAAACACCTGTCAGTGTAGGGGTATGCGTTTTGTGTTTGACCTCCTTCACTGTGTTGTGTACGAAATTCGTACTCATGTAACGATTAGTGTATTTAAAAAAAGCCTATACCATTCAACAGGCAACTTCATTTCGTCGTGAAGTTCTGTAAAGCGTGTATCATTCGCATCTGCATCTGCAGTAGGATGTTCATTTATCTGATTAGGTTTGTATTTATAAAAAATCAAATCCTAGATACTAGACACTTTCTGTTGTATGTAAAATGCCCATCGTTTTGTGGGAAAAATATAGACACATAAATTTTGCTATTTTTATTACATCATTAGCTTTACATCATTTGGCAACAATGTCTCCATTTTATAAAAACTTAACAAATAAACCTTTGATTTTATAAAAAATCACAACATGAAAGCAACATGGATATGTACATATCTCCTAAATATTATTTGACACTGTATTTGCACTAAAACGTACTAATGTACTACATATTTAAAAACATTTCATTGCGTTTGGTACAACATGTGTGTCTTTACTTTCATGTCTATAAAATTTCCGGCGTAAAAAAATATAATATTAATTCAAAAATAAATATCAAACAATCAACAATGTTTAGGTAAGGAATGATAGCAACATACTTTTACCTTAAACATGCTTCAAAATGACTTTCTGAAAATTTCTCATGGTTACAAGGAACAGAAGATACAGTTAAAAAAGTCAGACTTTTCCTATAAATGTACAGAATCGCATTTATCTAAAAATGCACTATCAGAAAAATAGTATATTTATCATTTGTCTTAGTCTGCAGATAAACTGAAAATAAATTCATCCAGAACATTTTTTAAATCGCCCCATTTTGTCTGATTGCAACTTGTAAAACTGCATCCCGATGTGTAGAGAGCAATAATGAGATTCTTGGCCAACAGCTTATCTTCATATTCAGGTGACTCTACAAAACCATATAAGGTAACCTAGTTTTTGTTAGATCACCATATTTATCGTACAGACTAAGCCTCTATAATATATAAAAATATACACTTTATTTTCTTACAAGTAACATCTTCCAGTAAAAGTAAATATCATTAGGACAGCTGTGTTGCACCCCACAGTTTGCCCAACAGTGTCGGAATGATTCGTGCAATTTATATTTTCTTATTTCACCTAATATAAGTACCCCCTTTACAAGTTACTAAAAATATGCATGTATTTTCCAATCATCGTTATATTAGTGGAGACGAAATTATATAAAGGGACTTCTGGATAAACTGGATTATTTAGTACAGCTATTCCTGTCGTCATCTGCAAGAGTATATCTAAAATTCCCTCGTCCATTTTCAGAATGAAGATTGTGAGAGTCAATTTCTTTAAAAACAAACTATATATAATTGACAAATAGTTGCGAATATTTTTGATCTGGTAGTTTGACGATTTTGAAAGTGGTTTAATTTTCCTACAGTTATTCACATCAGACGCTTCATTGGCATTAGACGAATAGGATATACAATACTGTTAATTCAGTCATTCAAATCCCCTTCCTCCCTCAGAAAAATCTATGTACGCCACTGATTATTGTACATAACTTTCGCCTCGACTAATTTTTTTGAAACAAATGGACATCTTTTCGATTTACTTTCTATCTTCATTGAACAATTTCTTTAAAATCTATAGAATTGACAGGTGTCATGTAACAAATTTAATATATCTAGTACTTAGTTGCTTGACTGATCGAACCTTCAGTAAGGGAGTACCTGAAAAGAATTCTTGTAACCATGACTTAGGAGAAAATTATAGCTATCATATCTTGAGCATTTCAGCTATGTCTATATGATTATTTCAATCAAACATCGATGTTGTCGGTGCTACTTCAAACAGCATTTGCAGAAATACGGTAACACCATCTGGAACAAGAAATCGTTCTTAGCAGAATACCTATTACATTGAAGAGTAAGTAAGTACAAGTAGCAGAGTCGATCAGTTCGAAAAGAGACGTATTTTTCGATCTGATTTTAATATATTATATAAGTGTGCGCTGCTATCAAAAATCACCTAATTTCCCGAAGCGTCATCGACAATGAGAATTTTGATTTTTTAAAAACATAAAACCATGATTTGAATGATCTGGCCTGTCATTATAATAGCAAAAAAAATCTTGATTTGTGACACAAGTGGAAAATTAAGTAGTCTAGCAATCGTTAGTTGTACTGCATACCAAACAATCAGCAAAATATCTTAGGCAATCATATGCGGATCCCGCCATTTTGGGTGAGTATCTGTCAAAAGAGGCATATACATCGGTGGACACCATTGCTCGACACTCGCATTTGCTCATTTTGAGTTTTTTAATATATCGTGGAAAGGTCAATTGGATGCGTTTTGAAAACATTTCTTGTTCAAGATTGATATTCGCCAATTTTCCTGGAAAAAACCAGCTGTCACTTTCAAAACGTTTTGAAATGAGCTACGCGTAGTGCGTTGCTGTCTAATGTCACTATTGTCGGTTTATTAAAGTTTATTCGAAACTGAACATTTATGATAATCAACAAAATAGGTTTTAAAACTAGGAAATTACATTTGTCAAGAGTGTTTAGTTGCAAACGTTTTGAATGAGTCTCGAAAATTGTTGCAAAACCTATTGTGGAAACACCGACAATCCAAAATTGCAAAACGTATCGAGTGTTTTTGTCAGCAATACTTTTTGAGCGATTTCAGGCTGGTATCATAATTGCTGAGGAGTGTCATCAATTGCACAAAAGTATCTTTGTACGAACCAAACGCGCCTTCATTGGCGTGTACACAGCTCTATACTTGGCCAAAAAAATATCGAACTGGTACCGGTATCGATAGTTTCTATTTTCACATCCCCACCCAGACTTCTCACCCATAATGGCGCCATCGATCAAGGTCAAGTTCTGTAGAAACAATTTTTATATAGGAAGTCCTCAAAGACATTCTGCTGGTTGTATGCTGTGGTATAGTTGTTAAAGCCATGGGATTTAGCCCTTTGTCTTGTGAGAGATGGTATCAGTTATTTGTAATTCTCTAATTCTGTGAAAAGTTTCAGCCAATGAATCTGACAGCGTCAAGGAAAGAAGGTGGGTTAAAAATTAAGTTGGAAACATAGCTAAGGGGGTGAGAAGTATTGTATATTATGACAGGAGACAGCTAGGGTTTGCTGAAGTAATTCAAGTAATAACTATCTAATTTGATATTCTCCAATCAATTTTAAATGGCATACAAGGGTTGCACTATATCTATATCTCAGTCAATCCACCAGTACGCAGACAGCTCGTATATCGACTCTCATATGCAGTTGGCATAGAAGCGCGCTTATCTGTTTAGGTGAAGAGAATGGCGCCTTTGCGTTCCGCCAAGAGGTTTGCTGCTTTTTAGCAGCGACTTTCTTTGGTTTGCTGTTATCTCCGGGTACCAGATGACGCAGAGGCAGATCTTTTCTGCCGCCTACTCTCAATTTTAAATGAAATCAGTATATATGAACGACACTCAGCTATATAAGTGACAATTATGAGTCTTTAAGTTAAGCTACTCTTTTCTTTGTATTGTTTGTATACTCACCCATGTATGGTATTCGTAGTTTATAATGCACAAACGGAACGTAGAATACCATTCCTCCCAGAATAAAGAATGAGGCGTACAGGTACTCAATCGTAGGCTTATCCATTATCGGGCCTATTATCAGGTATATAGAGATCACTAAAACCAAGTAAGGAATGATAATCGGCACCTAAAAAAAGAAACACAAGCTCAAAAGTTACACGAATGCATACTACCTACTTGAATGCAAACCACAGCTTAAATATACTAAGTGCAGAAGAAAACACAACACCTATAGATATAATGATTTACTTTCAACAATTTTTTTACCTCGAATTAGGCATGTTATAATCAATAAATGATAAAAATTTCAACATGAAAATATGAAAAATGAATACAAAAAAGTCAGTACCTACTCTGATGTGCATTGTATCATTACCTTATAGGGCCTAGGGTAGTTTGGTTTCGTATATCGCATCATGATTAGAGCCACCATTGCTCCCCCATAGAAAATCCATGCGGTGAAACTGAAGAAGTCTATTAAAGAATCAATGGTACCGTACATCACCATGGCGCCGGCTATTATAGACTAGAAAAAAATGAAAAAATGTCTTAATATAAATTCATAATGAAGGCTGGTGTTTTTCTTTTATAGTATTGAAGCCTCTCTAATAGATCAGGTGACGCGAAAATGAAATGCAAATATCACCAATGAAAGGCGGTACCATAGCAAAATCGACCGCCAGATGATCTTTGGAGCTAAGTAGCGGCGATCGCGTCCAGTACTTGGATGGGTAACCGCTTTGAAACTGCGTCTTGTTAAAAGGATAGCCTGTGTTTTCTGGGGATTGACACGGATTTTCCAACTGCAGACACATCTGCTCTTGGAGACAGTCTGCAACCTCATCGACATGCATAGATCGCTAGTCACCACTCAGGGCAGTGTCGTCAGCATACAGCTACACCTCAGTGTGGTCAAATCTGGGGATGTCCGAGGTGAAAATTAAATATAAAGTTGGAGCAAGGACAGAGACTTGATGATCTGATACATCTTGTATTTGAAAGATTGTTATTAATTTTGATTCGAAATTTTCTGCCCTCTAAAAAACATTTCAGTGATTTTGATGGCCAGAAAGGACAATTTGGATGAATAAGTTTGTAGATGAGACCCTGATGCCATACCTTGTCAAAAGCCGTGGAAAATTCCAGCAACAATAGGGAGTTATTGAAGACGCAATGCAACAAGGCACTAATAGTTCCTAGCGCACTAAGACAAAAATACTGCCTGACAGTAATAAAGTTAGTGCCTGCCACTATTTATTGACGTCTTGTGTCGCGGCGCTGCCAAGGCACTATTTTAACATAATTATTGTTGTATTCGTTGTTTTGAGACACGGTATTTAATTTATTTGTAAATAAGTATATTGATGATGACGATAAGATAAAAAATATACTATCTAAATAGGTGAAAGTAATAGTTTTAAAAAGTTTTTATTGTTGCTGTGTGATTGTAACGCAGGTGAAAATCAGGGACTTCTGTGTACAAAACACAGTACAATAAATAAAACCGAAATGCCGTCTCTTTTCAGGTTGGGATTAAGTCCGCCCTTGACAGAACGTATCAATAACTCTGTTTCAGAGACCATTTTAAGGTCAGGCCTGTCACTACTAGTGTAAGGTCGGCACTATATTAGTCGATACTGGATGGCACTATTTCAATAACTCCCTAATATTCCACTGCTTTGATTGTGGGTGTTCGAAACTTGCGTCTAGCCGGACCGTGTAACTTTCCAACCCGCAGTCCTGAAGACCGCCGAAGGTTTCCGATTACTATCCGATGATGCGGCAACGGCGCCAAATTTGAATCTAGCGCCTTGTACATCAGTGATTCAAGACTTTATTACATGAAGAGGCTGATGCCAATTATTGGATAATGGATATTTGCTGTTCTAAAGACGCTTTACCGAGGGAGAAAACGTTAAAAGTTGCCTTTATTGGCAGTGCAAAATGTAAAAAAATTAAAGTAGGGCATGAATCATGCAAAAGTTTTCTATCTTCCCGCAACATAGAATTGGGGATAGATGTGGAAGATTATTTGTGGCTAGAAAATAATATATTTCGTGAACAAATTTCAAAAGAAAAGTCTGAGTCGTCCAATAAATAGTGAAATTTATTATTAATTGTAAAGAAAAATAATTCGTCCTTAACCTTAAAAGTAAATAATCTCTGGTCCCTTTGAATTAATGCAAAAAAGCAAATGTGGTACATATTATACCTATTACTGTGTTTAAAATTAGTTGTTGTTGATTATTAGTGAAGAAGTTACAAACTGTATGTGATACATACAAACTTAATGTATAAGAAAGGCGGCCCCAATTCTGGAGGTGTAAAACTCTCCTCATTAGAGGTACCCTGTGCATCAACTTTCCCTTATATTAGATATACTAATGTAAACAATGGAATGCTTCAAAAAAATCCTCAATTTGAATTAAACATAGGTATGCCACAGAAATTACGATACCCAAAATGAATTTCAACCCTCACTTGCGAAATTTTCTAGGTTCAGTACTACACAATAGCATAAAAATAGAAACATTTTTTCAAAACACCATTGCTGAATTTGGATGGTGGATACAGAAAATGAAAACACCACGAAAACAAACAACACACATTTTTGAATTCTGCAAACGCCACACAGACACAGAACTGTCACTGTTAATGACAAATGCGCAAGCGGGTCTGCGGGTTGGAAAGTTGCACGGTCCGGCTAGATGCAAGTGTGTTCGAATACTTACATGGAACACCAAACCAGGAGCGGGTGTGTATCTTCTGACATGTACGTAGCTGAGGATGTCTAATAGATGGCCTTCCCTACTAGCTGCGAAGCACAGCCTTCCGGCGGCAAACAGGGTCCCGTTCGCTGAGCCGAATGTCGAGATTGTGACAGATAAGGGCATCAGCCACGACATCACACCCAGGACTCGGTTGCCAAAGGTCACAGCCACCTGTGTCAAGCAAAAAGGGACGTACTAATGTAGCGCACTCATTTCAGTCAAATAAGGGGTCAATCTCGGGATCTAACGGTATGAGCTGAATTTTTGCACATAAATGTCTCCTATGCCAACGTGTGAGCTTCCTTAAATATTCAAGGTCGACAAGGTCCAAGGTCACAACGATTAGTTTTTCAGAATATCTCGTTTTCTCTGCCCTCTATGGTATTTGCATCTAGTATGAAAGTTGTAGAGAATAAAATTCCCTACAAATGTCGTTTGAATTATTTTTTCATACATCGAACCATTTTTGAGATAGAGGGTTCAAACCATAGGTTGTACCATATACATAGGCGGGATCTTTACGTGACATACGGCTTGATGCTCTACAGTCTACACTCTGCGCCTTATATCTCAATACCGGATTGTTGTAAAAAATGGTTTGAATAAGATTTGTAAACAATTTTATTCTCTATAATAAATGCCAGACGATAAGAAGCAGAGGGTACGAATTATTCACAAAAACTGTATTTTGCGAACCTAGACCTTGAACATCTAAGGACGCTAACACGTGTAGGCATATGTGACCTTTCAGATAATATTTGCAATGCTGAAATGATGGTTTCTACAAAAAGTCAGCTTATTTCGTTGGAATCCGATGTGAAATACCTAGATAACTGGGCTAATAAATAATCACCACATAAAGTATTTTTCTCAGCCATATATTATTATAAGATGTATGTAGGAAGAATGCTGTAGTCGTAATACTATCATTTGGAAGGGCATTGAAATAAGTTCTAAAAAAAAATTCAAGCTGAAAATAAAATCTATAATTATAGAAGAATTGTTCGTTAGAATATGTGAGGTACATAAATCATATTAAACAACAGCTTTAGGATGTTGAAGTGCTTGCTAAGCTATGAAATTTTTATTATTCAGAGTCATAAAGTCCTGTCCATAACATTTTTTTGTTTAATGGAGCACCACGTACGTATATTATTAGATATTTCAACTCTTTCAAGCCAAAGCTGTGTGCTCAATGTACCAAAAATTAACAATTGTAATGTTTTCATTGTTATTATATTATATACCTAAATATTAGATTCATTTATTCCATACGTTTGTTGATTTGTCTGTATTTATTAGTTGTGATATTCTTTGTTGTGAGCCATCCGGCGGGTAAGCGATGTCATGTTTTTGTCTTTTTTGCTAAGCTGCGATAAGCATCTTCGTATCGGTGTACGTCGACACAGTCGGTGATATGCTTTTGGCTCGTCCGGTTGCGCTCGAGATTTTTGTTTACCTTTTGAATATATCGGTTGATTGTTGGTGACGGTGTTTTATTTAAAATCAGCGTAACACAATTTTCAAATTTGTTATTAAGACGATCCGTGGGACTTTTGCTCTTAAATAGGCCAGATCTATCACGTCTGGAGACCCAGAAGCTATATATGTTGTCAACAGAAAGAAGAGGAAGAAGAGAGAAAAATTGAAGGAAGAGAAAAAGAGCAGTGACCGAGGGACATCTGCTTTTGGCCTTTACGGGGTGTCAGGCACGTATCTAGGATTTGGTTTTGGGGGGGTCCAGATTATGAGTGTCACTTGCTTGAGCTTTCGGGGGGTCCAGATTAGAGTAGCCACCTTAAATTTGCTGTCGTCCGTGGGAGGGGGGAGGGGTGCAAAAATTTGTGGATACCATTTTTTAGATGGCATTATATAAAGTTTCGCTAAATACGTGCCTGCGGGGTGTAGTTACATTTTTTTTAAATAGCTTTAGCATGCATAATAATAACTTTCATACTAACCGCTTCACTGGTTGCCATTTCCATGGGTGACATCACTGTTAAGTACGAAACGTTGATCAGGGCATAGCATACCGTCACCAACGGGATACCTATGACAATGCTACGTGGCAGGTTCCTGAAAATTTTAAATCGATAAGAAAACAGGCATCACTGCATTAAAGCAATTTAAACATGAATCGTTTTTTTATGGCCAGCCTCCCGCAAAGCCTATGGCGCAGTATAGAAGCGCTGCGAGAAGATAAGTATCCGTGCACGTTAGATTTGAAACGCTGCATGTTGTAGCCGTTGTAGGGATCCAATGACCATGATCAGCAGACTTACAGTGTAGTCTGGCCAGAGCCAGTGAAGTTGTCCGAGCAACTCCTGATATGATATTTATTTCCTTCTTTTTAGCGACGATTTTCACCTCGGCGATATTTTTGTAGCAAAATGCATTCTGCAAAAGCAGATTACTCATTCAACACTTTTACTAGCTTTTAGCTTTAGCTTTTAAAACTCTACAGATGGTTGTCCATTACGTTTTCCTCACGCCCTATTCCTATCTGATAGTTGATAACTTCGAGGAAACTTTTTAAAATTTGGTGGATGCTGCATGTTTTCGAAGTATAACATTCTCCATTTTTTGAAAAATTGGTACCGATATGGTAAAAGATTCGTAAAATAGATAAATTGTTACATAGTTGTATACCTATATGAATACAAACTATGTGTTTTCTGCAGCCAGCTTTATAAATAGTTAATATACTTGAGTATGAAATGCACCGGGGGATTTTATTCAAATTGATGGTATTACGTAATTTCCCATAAAATAAAACACGCAGAGTGAATTATGTTTACATGTAATCCCAACTGTAGTTTAAATAAAATTATAAAATCTCATCTAAATTTTGGAAAAATAACAATAATCTTCTCTCCTTTTCTACAAGATAAATGCAACGGTTGCGGCAGGGAGGTATTATTTTTAATAAAAATTGTAAAAAATACATAATAGGAAAAAACCTAAACAATTGTGATTTTTGGATAGAATCTAGTGAAATAGGTTTCCTCCTCAAATTACACATAAGCACTATAGTTTACAGCCAATTCTAGATAGATGTTCTAGTTCTTTACAAAAAGCACCGATGTACGGAAAGGCTTTTTTTAAATTCAGTTGCAAAGGGTACACTTCCGGTATGTTTTTTAAATATTTTTTGGATTTTTTTTATTTTATTCGATATGATTACAAAAAATGTTCTCACTGAAATTATTACCTTTCTTTACTTATTGAAACGTATCGCCTATTTTAAATTTTTAAATTATTCCACAATAGGTATGGAGATGTTGGTTTTAACTTTATGCTTACTTGGATGGATTTTTTATTTCTTCTGTGACGTAATTCAAGTTATTCCAACCATCGTAAGCCCATAGTCCTGTGTAAAATGCAGTTGCGATATTGCCAATGCTAAACTGTGTGTTCTTGAATGGTTCCTTCAAGTGTTGAGTATTTCCTGAAAAACAAAAAAAGTTTATTATTTAAATCAGCGTCACGTAACGTTGTGAAATGTTTAGTAGCGGTTTAGTTTAGTTTTTTGCTCTGATTTTCGTCAAATAGATTAGGCATTGTACCTGTCAGATAGTGCAGTAGACCACTTGAGAACTCCTTTATAAGGTGTTTGATTTTTTTCAGCGTTATAATCCCCCTCATCCATTAGATGGCGTAAAAATGCGGTCCCATCCTTTTTTCTCTGCCGACAAAAAACTGAGCAAAAAACTAAACATAAACATATACACGTCTTGATATACAAGCTCAGATTTACTCCTTTTTAATACTGTATCTCAGTTATATTACATTTTTCTGAAAAAGTTATTTGAAAAACGACTTCTATGCTCAGTTTAAAAAGTACCAACTTAGGACTCACCCTGTATAAATAGTCCTTAAAAAGTAAAATTTTGTTACATAGTGTAATTGATGCACCCTCAAGTGACTGCCGTGAAAAAATAAAAATAATATTGAAAACTAATAAACGAATAACTGCGGTACCTGGAGATTATAATATTGGGGGAAATTTTTCATATTTTCTCTCTCTTCCAATAACATTTTTGTTTCAGTAGTTAGACTTAGGTTTATTAGGTTTTATGCCAGGTGAATTTACTCCTACCGTAAGATATGAAACACGATATTTAATTAAACTTTTCGTAAAACTACAATCTGAGTGCTCACGCGTTTAAAATATAAATAACAAAATACACGTGGAACGTTTTATATGCATCAGCGGTTTCACAGAACTGCTATAACAATGAATGTCAGGTAATTGGTTATTATGAAATGTTGTAAAATTCAAATGGATTTCACCATTATCATATTGATTACTAATACCTTAATCAATCTCATGTTTCAAACAGGGTATTTTTGATTTGCTAATTTTACTGCTCTTATCATTTGCCGGTTTTTTGATCCCGTATGTATAAAAAATATACAGGGTAGGCCGATAGCGCATGGTCGAAGGATAGTAGGTTTAGAAATTTGTCATTTGGTAGAGAACCTTGAAGGCTAAAATATTTACACTTCAATTTTGACATTTAGATATTATTCTATACTTTCGTTCCTTGTTTAATTCTAGTGTGACTACATCACATCACACAAGGGACTTAAAACGAACCGCTTAGGTGCAAATAACTATTTTTGGTATACGTAGATACCAGACAAAAATTGAATATTAAACTGAGAAGGCTGAGACTGCGGTGTAGGTAAATCAATAAATAAATAAAATAAATTGAAACATCATCAGACAGAGGCAAGTCCTCTAATGTCTCCGCCACCCCAATTTTATCCCGTCCTAAAATTGAAAACAGAAAAAGGGTTAGAGATCCCTAAACAGCACAGAGACTAATGCTACTGTTAACAAATATTCAAAAACTGGACGACCAAATTACTAGTATGTGTCTAGAAGCTATTGACGTCTTATCCAATAGTCCTGGTATGTTTACATTAAAATTATTCTAAAAACACTCGGGCCTTGTTTACGCCAATTGACCTGTTGCCAAACGTAACCCAGCTCCAGGTATATTGATAGAGCCCCCCTTAACCAGTATTTTATTGACGAGTAAATATGCCCAGCTTGAAGCAGCTCGAACAATATTTCACAACCGAATGATGTTTTATCCTTCATATACTTATTATAACTAGCGGCACTGCTAAGTGAACGATACATTATCGTAATGCTTGCTCCATGCTCCATACGGCACGAAACGGCAACGCTGTTCATTGATGCTTGCCGAAATACTAACTATAGAGTACGGTGCTATAGAGTACCATCAAGCCATCAATGTGTGTATTGTACGCGTCAGAAATATAAGAGCTGTTGACATTTTTTGGCCTCCTACCGAGTGCCGACACTACAAAGGATCCCTTAATCCTTCAAAATAAGCCCGACGAGTGGGGTGACCGTTATCCCTTACGGCATGTTTCATTGTCCCTGGCGATAAAGCTGGCACCGTCATTACTGTAGTCAAAATTGTAGTCAAAATTTTATATGTCTGTGTATAATCAGATGTTAATATACAATGAATAGATCAATTTATTTTGTTTTTATATATTGCAAATTGGTATTTTCGATTATTTTGATCTCCTATCATTTTCTGAATTGTTATAATTTTGGAGGTGTAAATTAGAGCAAATATAGTATCTTTTCTTATTATTGTGTCACCCATTGAGATATTTGTTTTTGATCACGTGACGTCCGATTCAAAAATTTTCTACACCCTGTACTTGTGACTTTTTGTATTCCTCCCATTAAAACAATTCCATCAAACTAGCACACTTGGGGTCTAAAGTGCCTTCTCAGTTTAATATTCAAGAGCTACAGCTACTTAAAGGATGGTACCACTACCATTGATTATAACATGTACCCCTACAGTTAAATTATTTTGGCAATGTTTCATAATGGTATTGGTACAGTCCTGGCATCAAAGCGTTGCGTTGAAACGCAATTTTGCGGAAAAAGTATCAACTCGTTTATGTCGTCCTACTCAGATAATTGGAACGCTGATAAAAGCGTTATTTTATTTTTCTTTCATACGGACTGAAGCTAGAGCAAACAAAAAACATCAATTTTCAATATACTTCAACGGCTTTTACCTTTCATAATGCGTACTCTTGGTTAGTCTGTTTCTAGCATTGACGACTGACGTTTTAACCCCTTAGACCGGCCAATCATCCATTCATAGCAAATATAGCAGACCTCAGCCCCAAATTCCTCTGACGCATGTTGAAGGTCAACAAATAGATTTCAAATGACATAGTATCATGAAGTACGCCAATTAGGGTTACAATGGACAATATACCGAACATAGAATTTTGGTAGGCGAAATATTGAAAGTCATGTCCTTAAAAACAACAAATACACATACATAGTAAATCGACTCTTGATAAGAATCAAGCCAAAGATGGCATAGCACTAATAAACACTGAAGATTCAGATTCAATCTTCCGCTAAAGATGCTAACATAGCGAAACACGTGTCAAGTTTGAAAAAATCGGTTTGGTGGTGTGCAGTCCATACATGTTTGTTAAATACACAGAAAAAATGTTTTTGTAAACGGAATATAAGATACTCCTGTGAAAGCACTTATTTCAGCTACAAAAAATAATAATTAAAATGTTGCTCACTCAGCTAGTAACCAAATTTTGTTGATTGTTTATTGAAAAACGATAAGCTCCTCTGAATTTTAAGTCAAAGTTGTCAGCTATTGGCGTTGTCATCTCTCAAATCGTGTTTGGATTTTGGTGCATAAGATCAAGGTTTGTGGTAGATTTTTTTTATGGTCGGCCTCCCGCAAAGGCTGAAAGCCTATGGCGCTGTAGAAGCGCTGCGAGAGGATAAGTATCGGTTCGCGTTAGATTTGAAACGCTGCAGGTTGTAGCCGTCGGGAAACAAATTCCCCGGCAGCTGATTCCACAGCGTCGAAGTTCTCCAAAAGAAGGAATGCTGGAGGAGACTGGTTCGGGGAGTAAGGACCTCGACCTGGTAAGGATGAGCTCGCAGGGCTTCTCTAGTGTTCCTGGTTCGGACGGCCTGTGGTGTTATTATCTGAGAGAGCTCACTGGAACATCTTCCGTGACAGAATCTGTAAAACAGGGATAGGTCAGCCACCCTCCTTCGATGTTCCAGGCTGTGGAGGTCCTTTGTGAGGTTAGGCGTATCGATTAGTCTAATCGCTCTTTTCTGGATAGTGTCCAAAAGCTTTAAAGAGTGCTTCGGAGCGCATCCCCACACATGGGAGCAATACTCCAGCGATGGTCGGATCTGTGCCTTGTAGAGCAGCAGCAGTTGCTCTGGTGTATACAACTTCCTACAGCGGAACAAAACACCAAGCTTCTGGGATGCCGTCTTAGCAATACTGACGACGTGGTCGTGCCAGGACATATTATTGTTGATGTTGATTTCCAAAAGCTTGGCGGAAGGTGATTCGACTATGGGGGTGACCCTCTATTTCCACGGTTGGCAAGCCATTGTGAGACTTCTTTGTAAGTGTTGTTGCCTGAGTTTTTTGTACGTTGAACTGCTGCTGTCGCCGACGTACCGTCTCCTGGGATGATAGTGGCTTGCCTGGTTCAATGCACGACACTAATGTACTGTCATCTGCGAAGCTGTAGATTGGATTGGATGTTATTTCCAGCAGCTCGTTGATGTACAGCAGAAACAGTGTAGGGGATAGGACAGATTCCTGAGGAACACCGGCGTTTATTGAGAATACGTCTGATGAACAGCCCTCGACTACAACAAACAGAGATCGGTCGTTCAAAAAGCTATTCAGCCACTGGCGCAAGCCAGGTGGTAGTCCATAAGCAGCAAGCTTGACCAGAAGTCCGTCATGCCATACTCTGTCGAAAGCTTTCGATATATCAAGTGCAGCAACACGGGATTCGCCATGATTGTCTATTGCTCTGTTCCACAAGTGAGTGACGTAGGCAAGGAGGTATTGCCTAATATCAAACATATTGTTCTTGTTCTCTCAAAAATGGTTAATCTAGATTTATTCCCAAATACTGCGACTTTCTGTTAAATTCATCCCACTTTGAAAAAGTACAATTAATTATAAAGATAGACGCAAATTTATCACAGTTCATCAGACGCAAGTTGTGAGATACAGAAAACAAAGTTACATTTTTTGACATATGTGTGTTCTTAGATAAATAGGCACAGGTCGAGGATAAAAAATTGGTATTTTGAGTCATTAAGATGTAAAAAACAAATATATAGATCGAATATTTCAATTCTCAAGATAAAAAGACTCTACCACCCTTTGTGGATAATAGTAGTAGAACAACATAACCTATCTAAGAAAGGATAGTTTTCCCCTTCCAGCTTTTCATGCTTTCATTTTGCACATGTAATATCTTTGTCTCCCTATAGTTTATGCAAAAACTAAAAATTAAGTCAATCTCACTGCAACACAACGCACAAAAAAATGCCACCACTAAACCGTCTAACGGCAACCTGTTATTGTAGAAGTCAGATATACACGACGATTAAGACAAGCAAGCAATATATCGGAACTGGGCAGCAATAGCGAATTATAGTTTTGGGGGTGCAAATTAGAGCAAATACAGTATATTTCCTTATTATTGTACCACCCGATGAGATATTTGTTTTTGGTCACGTGACGTCCGATTCAAAATTTTTAATGAGACACCCTGTATATTTGTGACCTTTTGTGTTCCTCCGCATAAACAATTCCATCAAACTAGCACACTTGGGGTCTAAAGTGCCTTCTCAGTTTAATATTCAAGAGCTACAGCTACTTAAAGGATGGTACCACTACCATTGATTATAACATGTACCCCTACAGTTAAATTATTTTGGCAATGTTTCATAATGGTATTGGTACAGTCCTCTAAGTACCTGTAGCTCTTGAATTAATCACTTTAGACCCCAAGTGTGTTAGTTTGTTGGAATTGTTTATGCGGAGGAACACAAAAGGTCACAAATATACAGGGTGTCTCATTAAAAATTTTGAATCGGACGTCACGTGACCAAAAACAAATATCTCATCGGGTGGTACAATAATAAGGAAATATACTGTATTTGCTCTAATTTGCACCCCCAAAACTATAATTCGCTATTGCTGCCCAGTTCCGATATATTGCTTGCTTGTCTTAATCGTCGTGTATATCTGACTTCTATAATAACAGGTTGCCGTTAGACGGTTTAGTGGTGGCATTTTTTTGTGCGTTGTGTTGCAGTGAGATTGACTTAATTTTTAGTTTTTGCATAAACTATAGGGAGACAAAGATATTACATGTGCAAAATGAAAGCATGAAAAGCTGGAAGGGGAAAACTATCCTTTCTTAGATAGGTTATGTTGTTCTACTACTATTATCCACAAAGGGTGGTAGAGTCTTTTTATCTTCAGAATTGAAATATTCGATCTATATATTTGTTTTTTACATCTTAATGACTCAAAATACCAATTTTTTATCCTCGACCTGTGCCTATTTATCTAAGAACACACATATGTCAAAAAATGTAACTTTGTTTTCTGTATCTCACAACTTGCGTCTGATGAACTGTGATAAATTTGCGTCTATCTTTATAATTAATTGTACTTTTTCAAAGTGGGATGAATTTAACAGAAAGTCGCAGTATTTGGGAATAAATCTAGATTAACCATTTTTGAGAGAACAAGAACAATATGTTTGATATTAGGCAATACCTCCTTGCCTACGTCACTCACTTGTGGAACAGAGCAATAGACAATCATGGCGAATCCCGTGTTGCTGCACTTGATATATCGAAAGCTTTCGACAGAGTATGGCATGACGGACTTCTGGTCAAGATTGCTGCTTATGGACTACCACCTGGCTTGCGCCAGTGGCTGAATAGCTTTTTGAACGACCGATCTCTGTTTGTTGTAGTCGAGGGCTGTTCATCAGACGTATTCTCAATAAACGCCGGTGTTCCTCAGGAATCTGTCCTATCCCCTACGCTGTTTCTGCTGTACATCAACGAGCTGCTGGAAATAACATCCAATCCAATCTACAGCTTCGCAGATGACAGTACATTAGTGTCGTGCATTGAACCAGGCAAGCCACTATCATCCCAGGAGACGGTACGTCGGCGACAGCAGCAGTTCAACGTACAAAAAACTCAGGCAATAACACTTACAAAGAAGTCTCACAATGGCTTGCCAACCGTGGAAATAGAGGGTCACCCCCATAGTCGAATCACCTTCCGCCAAGCTTTTGGAAATCAACATCAACAATAATATGTCCTGGCACGACCACGTCGTCAGTATTGCTAAGACGGCATCCCAGAAGCTTGGTGTTTTGTTCCGCTGTAGGAAGTTGTATACACCAGAGCAACTGCTGCTGCTCTACAAGGCACAGATCCGACCATCGCTGGAGTATTGCTCCCATGTGTGGGGATGCGCTCCGAAGCACTCTTTAAAGCTTTTGGACACTATCCAGAAAAGAGCGATTAGACTAATCGATACGCCTAACCTCACAAAGGACCTCCACAGCCTGGAACATCGAAGGAGGGTGGCTGACCTATCCCTGTTTTACAGATTCTGTCACGGAAGATGTTCCAGTGAGCTCTCTCAGATAATAACACCACAGGCCGTCCGAACCAGGAACACTAGAGAAGCCCTGCGAGCTCATCCTTACCAGGTCGAGGTCCTTACTCCCCGAACCAGTCTCCTCCAGCATTCCTTCTTTTGGAGAACTTCGACGCTGTGGAATCAGCTGCCGGGGAATTTGTTTCCCGACGGCTACAACCTGCAGCGTTTCAAATCTAACGCGAACCGATACTTATCCTCTCGCAGCGCTTCTACAGCGCCATAGGCTTTCAGCCTTTGCGGGAGGCCGACCATAAAAAAAATCTACCACAAACCTTGATCTTATGCACCAATATCCAAACACGATTTGAGAGATGACAACGCCAATAGCTGACAACTTTGACTTAAAATTCAGAGGAGCTTATCGTTTTTCAATAAACAATCAACAAAATTTGGTTACTAGCTGAGTGAGCAACATTTTAATTATTATTTTTTGTAGCTGAAATAAGTGCTTTCACAGGAGTATCTTATTTTCCGTTTACAAAAACATTTTTTCTGTGTATTTAACAAACATGTATGGACTGCACACCACCAAACCGATTTTTTCAAACTTGACACGTGTTTCGCTATGTTAGCATCTTTAGCGGAAGATTGAATCTGAATCTTCAGTGTTTATTAGTGCTATGCCATCTTTGGCTTGATTCTTATCAAGAGTCGATTTACTATGTATGTGTATTTGTTGTTTTTAAGGACATGACTTTCAATATTTCGCCTACCAAAATTCTATGTTCGGTATATTGTCCATTGTAACCCTAATTGGCGTACTTCATGATACTATGTCATTTGAAATCTATTTGTTGACCTTCAACATGCGTCAGAGGAATTTGGGGCTGAGGTCTGCTATATTTGCTATGAATGGATGATTGGCCGGTCTAAGGGGTTAAAACGTCAGTCGTCAATGCTAGAAACAGACTAACCAAGAGTACGTATTATGAAAGGTAAAAGCCGTTGAAGTATATTGAAAATTGATGTTTTTTGTTTGCTCTAGCTTCAGTCCGTATGAAAGAAAAATAAAATAACGCTTTTATCAGCGTTCCAATTATCTGAGTAGGACGACATAAACGAGTTGATACTTTTTCCGCAAAATTGCGTTTCAACGCAACGCTTTGATGCCAGTTATCCGCTTCGTGTTTCTTCGAAGTTTGTTTTTCCCTGACAAGTTTATAACTTGAAACTTCTAGTTATGTGTTAAGGTAAATATATCGAGGCGATAAAACAAACTTTCTTACCTTCAAACATCTTATACGCTCCTCCCATTATAACGATCAGCACAGCCACTAACTTTGCCGCCGTGAAGACATTTTGTACACTCGTGGCAAGATTTACACTGTAGCAGTTAACGTACAGTATCACAACTGCAATAAAATGAAATATTTATCATCAATCATTACATTAATCAATCATTAATCATTACATTAAAGTAGAAGTTAAAAAAAGTGTACGGCATCGGCATTTTTGACTATATCTGGGTGAATGCCTCAAACCCAATGGTTTTACGTAGTCTATTGACCACTTTGATTGTGTAAGGTTTTCCCTTTGGTCTCAAAACCGTTTTGCTTGTTTGCAGTCATCTTTCTCTAACCTAGCTTCCAGTGGCGTGATGAAAGTGCCCGCGGTGCGGGGGGCCCCGGGCATCGACTACCTCGAGCCAAGCTTGTTACATAGTAATAACTATAATACTTATACTTAATTTTATAGCGGTGGATTATATCTTGGCCTCATAATTTTTCAAAATCATATTAAATATATTCTGCCTTATTGGTATCTTCTACGGCGAATTTTGACAGTGCTTCAACGTGTGGTCGAACGAAGAGTCCAAAACGCCTAGAACAAGTGGCAACGCAACACTGACGCGGCGCGTACCTATGGCGTTAATCGATGTATAATCATATTGAACGTGAGGTCTATAAATTCCAATTCTTCAAAAACTCGAAAGAAAAAAATGAAAATATAAAGTTGGGGTCACACCAAATTTTTTATAACTATAAACCGGTTTGAAATATCTCCGTAGACAGTAGCTTCGTTTGCACCCAGTATAGGCAGTATACTTTTTTCATGTAGAGGAGGCCCCCTATCTGAAGTCCTTTCATTTTCATGTTGCAGAACACTCAAAAAATACCTAATACATATACAAATACTTTACCTTCATAAGCCAGTATACAAGCTGTATCGAAACAGTGAAAAATCACGTAAAACCAATAAATAAGTAATAAAATTGCACTCAACCCTAAGTTACAATTTTATAATCATCATCCACTCCATAGTAGCATTTCTTAACAAATCTGCTTTAAACTGAATTTAAATTCACTGAAGCTCGTACATTTTTGATATGGTCTGAAAAATATTAAATAAAAGAAGGCCAAGATTATTAGATGACCGAAATGCCACCCCCGATGTATTAATGAATAAATGAACGAACGAAAGAGGGGAGAGGCTTTCTGGTGACCAAAACCACCAGTGCATAAGCCTACAAACGGGCCCTTACGCACCTATCCTTGCTCTAGTTCGCAAGTCCAGCCCTCATCGCAAAAGCGAGGTTGGCCTTGGGTCCTGCCCATCATATATCCTCAGGATCAAAAACCCTTGAACCTAGTATGGTCTGCCTGTGATACCCAAGGGTTTCACAGCGACATACATAGAATGTGTGCCGAGAATTCTTCGTCCTCGCCACAGCGTGTACACGTCGGATCACTTGCCACCTCCATGACATACAAGTGACATGAGTTATGGCCGGATAGCAGACCGACAAGTAACATTAGCCGGCTTCTGTCCAGTGAGAGACAGAATTGTCCCACCTTGGCCACAGGTCCTAAAATAAGTTCCTTAGCTTGACGGAGATGTCTAGAGATTCCTCCCCACCTCTTAAAATGCTGATTTTGCAACCATACCTCTGTTTTGCTTCTAATAGCATCTGCTGCTAGCCTCACAGCCGGCTCAGGACTCCTCGCCTTGCGAACGCGTCCGCCATTTCATTGCCACCAACTCCAGTATGACTCGGCACCCACATAAGTGACACCTGATGTCTTGCCGAAATTTCATCCAAGACCTTTCTACGTTGCAGAACGAGCCTTGATGTAAACCTTACCAAGCACTTAATGCTTTTGATGCTGCCTGGCTGTTAGAGCAGATAGTATTCAATTTCCTAGGCCTCTAAATTTCGTGAATATGAGAGGCACAAGCCAAAATCTTATCTATCGAAAGGGAGAAAGGATGATACTTTTATAAAAGTGTGTTCAAATAAAAGTTCATTCGAAAAACAGTTGAATGCATTGCTCAGGGCACAAAGTTTTACCCAAGCAAGCTACCCATTATCAAGGCACTCGACTTTATTTGATGCTACTTTAAATACTGCCTGAGCTGTAGAGCAACCCTTTCAAAAACCAAATTGGTCTTCACTCGAACCAACCCTACTCTGTATGTTCCAAATTATCGCACGTTAACTGTAATGTGAATTAAATACGATTCACAGGGTGATCCACCTCCCAGGCCTTTGAATTTCGTGAATACGGAAGGCACAAGCTAAAATGGCATAGTATCTCTGCTTAGAAGAGCGCTGGGTATCCCCCAAGAGCGAGGGATAGGTTTTAGGATTCACAGGGTGATCCACCTCCCAGGCCTTTGAATTTCGTGAATACGGAAGGCACAAGCTAAAATGGCATAGTATCTCTGCTTAGAAGAGCGCTGGGTATCCCCCAAGAGCGAGGGATAGCTTCATTTTTGGTCCATACACCCCAGCGCCGGAGTCTTCGCCGGCAAGTGAGCCGCCTGTATACCAGATTGGCCATCTCTCTTCAAAAGACCGCCTGCCGCTTGGCTCCCACTCTTCCCTTAAATTATAATATGTATTAACGCTTGTTTGTAGATTTTTACTGTTTCTTCTATTAATACTCTGTATGTCACAGTTTCGTTTAAAATTCGTACTGTTTTTTAAAACATATACAGATATATCACAGTTAAAATGTTAAATATTTGAAACATGTCTTTGCAGGTTTATTTTGAAGAAACACCTGCCACAGTTCAGTATGAGAAAGTCCTAACCAACCCCAGAAACATAAGCATAACGTTGCGTAGAGTCCACATTAGCGAAATAAACCTGATTTAATTGTTCATCTGTCTACATCAAAAACTAGAGTTAGAGAGACTTGATGGTTGCTAACCTCCGAAGAGAGACGGCACTCTAAGAAGAAGAATTGTTCATTAGTTAGGATAGGTTTTAACTGTTTTAGTGATAACTTTGAAAGTTTATTTTAGGTGTACGAAACTCCCAGTGGGGTCAGAATCAATATAAAGTCCAAGAAATTTAATAGTTTCACCAAAAGAATTTCTTTCATTATTCAATGGAACTTTCAAGTAACAGTTTTTTGTGCATGATGGTAACAATGAGGGTTGTTTTAGAAGGATTCGACGTATAGGGAATGTCGAGAAAACCACACATTAATTATTTGACCAAATCGTTACAATCATTTTGTAGAATTCTGTCAGATTTATTTGAAGTTAGAGCAGATATATCCTCAGCAAGTGCCACAAAATGGGATCCTGGATATTATATGCTGTCAAAAAAGAAAAAAAATTGGGCCTACGATCCAACCCTGAGGGCTCCAGGGGTGATACCCAAAGCATTTGATGTGAAGCTGTTCAAATCGTTCACTGTGTCAGTATAAACCTATATCAACGGAAAGATCGGTAAACAAATCCATATTCCTCTATACCCTTTAGAAACTTTGCAATGATCGACACCGTCGTAAAACGAAGTCAACAGCGGATGCTCAGGTAGAAATAAACTTCCGCCTCTGACGGGAATCGAACCCGGGACCTTCTGGTCACGAGCCTTCGGCTATAACGACTGAGCCACTGTCAACCACATTTTGTTGTATGGAATTTTTCATTTTGTGGTTGTTGTACTATAGTTTTAATCATGACATCACTTGCGCTCGTCTGATCCTATGTAACATCAATTATAAATAATACACATCTCGTGTGGTTCCACCAAACGCGATCTGACCTGTTAGAACTTACCCATGGCAAGCAAGGCGACCATCTTGACGACAATGTCCGGTGGTTCGCATTCGGTGACGAACGCCTCAACGGCGTACTTGCCGAAACTGAGACAGATGATAGCCATCTGCGAGGGCTTCAGTACCAGCGTGCTGGCCCACGAGAACAAGAACGCCGGTGGGGCCCCAAAGGCGTCCATGAAGTAGGCGTACTCTGCCCCCGACGACGTGTTCATCGTGCCCAACTCCGCGTATGCCAGGGCACCTGGAAGGACAACAAAATAAAATAATAACAACTCGTCCTAGTTAAGGAACTTATTATAAAAGACATCAGCGGCGAAGTTTATAAAAGTGATATTCTTAGGTATATTTAGTCTGTGGTGCCTCACATTTAGCATATGTTAAAGTGAACAAATATCAGACTTAAAAATAAAATAAACCTTAAACAGTTTCACTACGGCGCCGGCGCAACAACAATGCTTTGTTATTTATCTATTATTATTTGTATAAAACAAAAAAGTGCAGCCCGGGCTCCGACACACCGAGCTACTGTTCCATTACCCAATGACTACTCCTCACACCGTGAGGTGAGCAATCACTGGGTCCGCGAATCGTGCGCCCTAAGTAGACGAAGGGACCCAAGGATGACTGCCTTCTGCATTCTGGCGGCTAAGATGTGCGCCGCCGCACGGCACACCGGTATTTTGCGCAGTGCAGAGAGCAGCGTATTCCTCATTCCACCTAGGGATCCAATGACCATAACCAGCAGACTTACAGTGTAGTCTGGCCAGAGCCTGCGAAGTTGTCCGAGCAACTCCTGATATTTGGTCCGCTTTTCCTCCTCCTTAGAGACGATGTTCACCTCGGCAGGCGCCGAAAACTCAATAACGAACATCGTCTTCTGTTGGTGGTCGAGAAGGACTATGTCGGGCTTGTTTGCCTGTACAAGCTCGAGCGTGGGGAACGAGTAGTTCCAGTAAATCCGGCATCTCTCGTTCTCCACAACGGACTCTATATCCCCTGGAGCGTAAGGCAGCACCGGTGTCTCATCGATACCGTATGAGTGCCTTAAATGATAGTAGAGCACTCGTAGAGCCGCGTTGTGCCGATGGACGTAAGCCGTCCCAGCGTACGCCTTACACGCCGACAAGAGATGCATAAGCGTCTCTGGCGCCTGTCGGCAAGCTCTACAATGGGTGTCGCGTACATGTACACCCATAACCCTTTTACGGTATACCAAGGTGTTGAAGACACCGTCTTGGCAAGCCATTATAAAGCCCTCAGTCTCCGACTTCAACCCACTAGACCTTAGGAAAGAGAAGGTCAACTGCTCAGACAAGCCATGCTCTTCTAGATGTTTGTAGAAGATTCCATGCATTGGCTTATCTTTATGAAGTCTTAAGAGGAAGTCGACTTCGGCAGTTTTAATGTGGGCTTTTAATTCTGCGGGAGCAAGTTCCGTAATGGACTGCTGACACCTCCGCTTGAAGTCGAGTGTGAGGCTGAGCTCCTCGGCTGCTCGCTTCGCTGCGCTAAAAAGAAATGCTCCTTTTCCCGCATTCTCGTGCTCTCGCACGAAGCGGATCAGGGGATCGGTGCTGTTCGTTACATAGCAGGCAGTGGCCAGTACTACTCTGTTGTGCAGACGCTCCAAACTCAATAGTCCACGCCCTCCCAGGTGTCGCGGGAGGTATATTCGCGGGACAGAGGACTTAGGATGCAGGCTTCTCTCCATATTCATCCTTTTGCGGGTCTTCGTGTCGATTTCCTTCAGCTCGTTCACTTTCCAGTGTATAGCACCAAAGGTGTATAATAACAATGGGACCGCAAGCATGTTTGTGGCAGCGACTTTGTTCTTGCCGGACAGTTCTGACGACCAGATCTGCCGGAGTCGGTGCAAATACTTGCGGCGGAGACACTCTTTAACCAATGTTGCCTCTTGGACATGACGCTGCGCCACTCCAAGGTAGGTATAAGTATCTCCGGCATGCAGTTGTCGCAAGATGCTCCCATCAACGAGCTGTTCCTCATCTCCACTACCTCCGCTTCGTCCTTTCTTGAGATGAACCAATGCACATTTGTCTGTCCCGAACTCCATTCCGATAGCATGACTGTACTCCTGCACCACCCTCAGCGATTGTTGTAGTTCGCGTTGGCCGGAGGCATAAAGTTTTAGGTCATCCATATAAAGACCGGCACGGCACACCGGTATTTTGCGCAGTGCAGAGAGCAGCGTATTCCTCATTCCACCTAGGGATCCAATGACCATAACCAGCAGACTTACAGTGTAGTCTGGCCAGAGCCTGCGAAGTTGTCCGAGCAACTCCTGATATTTGGTCCGCTTTTCCTCCTCCTTAGAGACGATGTTCACCTCGGCAGGCGCCGAAAACTCAATAACGAACATCGTCTTCTGTTGGTGGTCGAGAAGGACTATGTCGGGCTTGTTTGCCTGTACAAGCTCGAGCGTGGGGAACGAGTAGTTCCAGTAAATCCGGCATCTCTCGTTCTCCACAACGGACTCTATATCCCCTGGAGCGTAAGGCAGCACCGGTGTCTCATCGATACCGTATGAGTGCCTTAAATGATAGTAGAGCACTCGTAGAGCCGCGTTGTGCCGATGGACGTAAGCCGTCCCAGCGTACGCCTTACACGCCGACAAGAGATGCATAAGCGTCTCTGGCGCCTGTCGGCAAGCTCTACAATGGGTGTCGCGTACATGTACACCCATAACCCTTTTACGGTATACCAAGGTGTTGAAGACACCGTCTTGGCAAGCCATTATAAAGCCCTCAGTCTCCGACTTCAACCCACTAGACCTTAGGAAAGAGAAGGTCAACTGCTCAGACAAGCCATGCTCTTCTAGATGTTTGTAGAAGATTCCATGCATTGGCTTATCTTTATGAAGTCTTAAGAGGAAGTCGACTTCGGCAGTTTTAATGTGGGCTTTTAATTCTGCGGGAGCAAGTTCCGTAATGGACTGCTGACACCTCCGCTTGAAGTCGAGTGTGAGGCTGAGCTCCTCGGCTGCTCGCTTCGCTGCGCTAAAAAGAAATGCTCCTTTTCCCGCATTCTCGTGCTCTCGCACGAAGCGGATCAGGGGATCGGTGCTGTTCGTTACATAGCAGGCAGTGGCCAGTACTACTCTGTTGTGCAGACGCTCCAAACTCAATAGTCCACGCCCTCCCAGGTGTCGCGGGAGGTATATTCGCGGGACAGAGGACTTAGGATGCAGGCTTCTCTCCATATTCATCCTTTTGCGGGTCTTCGTGTCGATTTCCTTCAGCTCGTTCACTTTCCAGTGTATAGCACCAAAGGTGTATAATAACAATGGGACCGCAAGCATGTTTGTGGCAGCGACTTTGTTCTTGCCGGACAGTTCTGACGACCAGATCTGCCGGAGTCGGTGCAAATACTTGCGGCGGAGACACTCTTTAACCAATGTTGCCTCTTGGACATGACGCTGCGCCACTCCAAGGTAGGTATAAGTATCTCCGGCATGCAGTTGTCGCAAGATGCTCCCATCAACGAGCTGTTCCTCATCTCCACTACCTCCGCTTCGTCCTTTCTTGAGATGAACCAATGCACATTTGTCTGTCCCGAACTCCATTCCGATAGCATGACTGTACTCCTGCACCACCCTCAGCGATTGTTGTAGTTCGCGTTGGCCGGAGGCATAAAGTTTTAGGTCATCCATATAAAACAGATGGGTGACCTTGTGCCTCCGGTTATTGGGCGTGCCACAGCTGTATCCTTTAGTATTTCTCAGCGCTATGGACAGAGGCAAAAGTGAGATGCAAAAGAGCAAGGGACTCAAGGAGTCTCCTTGGAAGACACCTCTTTTCAATGACACCAACTCTGTCTGAACCCGAGTTTCACCTGATGTTATGGTGAACCGGGTCTTCCAGAGTGGCATCAGTTGTTTGATGCACCCCACTATCTGATTATCCACCGAAAGACATTCCAACAGCCGCACAATGAGCTCATGAGACGTGCTGTCGAATGCCTTGCGATAGTCAATCCAGGCCATAGAAAGGTTTCGCTTGTACTGCACAGAGTCCTGCGTGACACATCGGTCAATCAACAGGTTCTCCTTGCAGCCAGCTACGCCTTTCTTTGACCCTCTCTGTTCATACACGTCGAGAAATACAGGATTCACAGCTTGAAGGATACGCATGTACAAGATTCTGGTGAAGAGCTTGTAACACGCGTTCAGACATGTTATTGGCATGTAGTTTTTGGGATCAGACAAATCTCCGGTCTTCGGGAGAAGCACGGTTCGACCCTCGACAAACCAAGCCGGAATTGGCTGCTCCTGATTTAGCCACGAGTTAAAAACTCTAGCTAAATGCCGGTGGCAACTGGGGAATTTTTTCCACCAGTAGGTGTTTATGCCATCCGGGCCAGGAGCTGCGAAATTCTTTGCGCCTCGTAAGGCGTCAAGAATTTCTTCCGTGTTTATCGGGTGACGCAGTACATTTAAGTTAGGAGTCCTCCTACAAACGGACTCGAACTGCGCCAAGGCCGGAGTGTCTGCTGAGAGAGGTTTGGGTTGTTCGTAAATGTCCCTCCAAAAGGTTTCCACGCGATCAGCAGTTGGCGGCTGCTCTATGGCTGGAGGCGGCTGTTGGAAAAGGCGAGAAGGTCTTTCGTAGAACATTCTGTTCTGCTCCAGACCTCTCGCCCGCGCCACCAACGATCGCTTAGCAGCGATTAGCATCCGTATCCTGTCAAGACAGTGTTGCTTGACAACAACCAGTACCGCTTGACTGAGTGTATGATGGTCGCGCCTCAACCCGTAGGCTATCTGGCGCACTCGGCGCGTAAAAGGCTTCCCAGCCGCTCTATATTCCATCACACACTGGATACGGGATGCTTCCTGGCGAGCCAACTGGATTTTCGCTTCCATTTGGCGCACCCGTCTCTGTGCTCTCTCAACAGGAGAGTCTCTCACTCTCCCCTGTCTAGCTAGCCTCAGAGCCGCAGCGTAAATTTCGCAATTGATGCTCCAAATGTCAGAGGCCTCCGATAGACGTTCACCCACAACCTCATCCTCTCTCTTCAAATCTGCCAGCTTCAAGGACCTTCCATTGTTATGCAAGGCCCTTCGGTCTCTGAAATCCCCAGGTGTGACGACTTGGTCGATTTCCCTCTCAGCGGGCCTTACCGGCGAACTTTCAGCCTGGTTAACAGGCCTTCCGTCCGCCGAAGGGGCAGGCTGAGCTGGAGCACGAACATATCCCTGCCTCCGGAGGTACGATACATAATCTCGCAAATTCTGAGAGGTAAGCGTGCTATGCTCTGGGTGCATTTCACACCACCTCTCATACATGCGGGACATGTATCCCCTACGGCGCGGGCTACTGCTCTCGTAGCAGCTCAGTAGGTCATCCTTGAGCTCCGTCGTCCACCTAAAACGGTCCATGTCATTGCGGGGGTCGTCAACAGGGCAATTCGAAGCACCGCCACCTTGCCCAACGCCGGCTTCCGAAACCGGCTCGGTGTGGGTGCTTTTCTTCCGGGGTGGTCGAACCCGAAGATAGGGCCCGTCAGGTGGTTGGCCTTAGGGCCCCCAGACGACATTTCCGGAGGCAGCCGTCCAAATTGCCTCCTGAGGATGCACCTGCGAAGGTTGCCGGCTGGATTACATCCTTGGGCTTCGGTATACCCTGCGGTGTCGCCACGCACCGGATAGCCAACTGATGTTGGGTGGCTTCCTGCGGGTGTATTATCAGCCGCCCCTAACATGGAGTCAGACGCTGTCGGAGTACCGCTCCTCACATGGAGATCCGTCGTGTCCTAATTGTTGAGGAATAGCCGATCCTCTGGATGCAGACGCTATTCCACCGTGCTAGTTTTGTTCCGCCCCGGGTATTTGATTTCCCCGGTACCACCCATATCTGGGAGGCGTTCCCCTATCCGCCACCTTGGGGAGGCGCCACTGAGGGGATCGAGCAACCCCTCGCGGGGGCTATTATTATTATTATCATCAAAATCAATCCCTTTTACTTCCCACACCGATAGGTGAGGGGAGTATTGTGATCGCGAACATTTTAGATTTTGAGATAATACGCTTTTTGGGCGTTTTATGATGTTTACATAACGAAAATCCACGTCATTCATTTCCGTCGGTCTGTCTGTCGGTCTGTATGTCTGTCGCGTTTTTCTACCCTCGTAATCTCAGTAACCGCTGCATGGATTGTGATGAAATTTGCGCAGCGTTATGCTGTGGGGTCGTAGTAGGTAATGTTCCTATAATTTTGAAAATCGTTATACGGGGGGCGGAGTCATTAGCAAAAAACAAAAAATTTCAAATATGCCTCAAACTTCGTTTTTAGGCGTTTTAGGGATTCCTGATCATTTTCTACTTTTTCTTGGGTGGGGGTGAATTTGGGGTGGTTGGGGGGTGGGGGGTTGTAATGCTGAAAAATTTGTTGTATTCGTAATGGGCTGTCCATTGATATGTGAATGAAAAGTCTAGCGGCATGATACACTTTTTTAGGTCCAATCGAACGTAGCATGCTTATTATATGTAAAAACCACGGGACAACGCCTCGGACTCTTGTGACCAAACGATACCACTTTTCGAAAAATCGACTTTGCGAGTGTATGTAGGTCGAGTTGGACTACATTTTAAAAATAATGGCTTTTATACAGGGCGTCTAATAAATGCGTGACATATCAAAGTTATGTTTTTTTAAATGGAACACCCTGTATATTATTGCATTTTTAGATTTCCAGGTGTATTTTAGTGTGACTTTATGTTGTGTTTAGTGTGACTTTATGACATGGGACTTTAAGCGAACCGTTTAGGTGCAAATGACAATTTTGGGTATAGGTAGATGTCAGAAAAAAAATGAATATCGCAGCTACTATAAATCTTAGAGGGCTGTGACTTTGCCGTGTTACTAAGCATGAAATGTGTCAGCTTACGTTAGACGGTCAAGTTCGAATTACATTTGTACTTTTGAGAAATCGGTAGATCACTTAATGAAACTTCAATCAAAGCTAACTAGATTTTTTCAAATAGGAATGCATAATTTTTTTTGTACGATCAAATGTGCAATTTGATAAGCTTTCTAATTATATCAGGTTGTGAGTATCAATTTATGGTGGTTTTCATTAAATTTCGAGATTTCAATCAAATCAGTGTTTTTCAATTTCCCTACCTATAAACATACTAGCAGGCCATGAAATATAAACAAAATCGTATTCGGATGGAAGAAAACAACTAACTTAGCAAAAACGTCCAGCAGAACTAGAGTAAAAGACCAAGATTATAAAAATTCCCTACAACAAATCATCTCTAACCAGAAATTACGGCGGTAACATGTCTCAGGTTAAAGAGAAGCTGGAGTACGACAGAAATTGATAATTTTTACAGCCTACTAGCGACTGCAATGTACTAGAGATTAAAAATTTCCAAAATCACTAAACACTTTGAAATGAAAGCAAAACTTTCAGCGATCGTTGCCATCAGTCTAATATCTAATATCTTCAGAACGCAATTTCACATTTAATGGTATAAAACAGTATCTAGTCATTTCCGTCAAAGTCAAAAGTAATGATACCTCTCACTGTCCTCGTTTTAATTTTTCAGTATCTGTTAGCAAGATCGCAAAAAAAGGAATACTGACAAATCATATTTTAATTTTCTGCCAGATAAATTATGTTTAATAATTTGACCAGATTTTTAATTTATTCTTCATTTTCGGCGATCTTGCTTATGAGTACTGAATAATTTGCAGAACTGCAGTCAGAGGTATTGGTTCCTTTTTTTTAAATCATGAAACGTGAAAATTTATTCTGAAGCTATTAAACTGCCAGCAACATTACGTGGTAGATTCTCTTTCATCCCAAAATTCATATAGTTTTGTGAATCGTCAATCTTTAGAATATTGTAGTAGACAGTATGCTGTGAAAATACCCATTTCTGTCGTACTCCAGCTGCTTTTTGACCTTAGATGTGTTATGTCTGCTATTTCTCGTTAGAATTGATTTGTTGTAGGTCATTTTTATAACTTTACTCTAGTTCGTCCGTAACTATCTGCTAAGTTAGTTGTTTTGTTCCATCTGAACAGTTTTTTGTTTATATTTCATGGCCTGCTAAGTCGCTTATAGGTAGGAAAATTGAAAAACACCGGCTTTACTGAAAATTTGAAATCAAATCAAAACTACTAGATATTGATATTTACAACCGCATATCATTAGAAAGCCTATCAAATTGCACATTTGATCGTATAAAAAAATTATGCATTCCCATTTGAAAAAATCAAGTTACCTTTGATTAAAGCTTCCTCAATTGATCTACCGGTTCCTCCAAGTACAAATGTAATTCGAACTTGACCGTCTAACGTAAGCTGACACATTTCATGCTTAGTAACACGGCAATATCACAGCCCTCTAAGATTTATAATAGCTGCGATATTCAATTTTTTTCTGACGTCTACCTATACCCAAAATTGTGATTTGCACCTAAACGGTTCGCTTAAAGTCCCATATGTGATAGATAAGGTCACAGTAAAATGCACCCGGGAATCTAAAAATGCAATAATATACAGGGTGTTCCATTTAAAAAAACATAACTTTGATATGTCACGCATTTATTAGACACCCTGTATAAAAGCCATTATTTTTAAAATGTAGTCCAACTCGACCTACATACACCCGCAAAGTCGGTTTTTCGAAAAGTGGTATCGTTTGGTCACAGGAGTCCGAGGCGTTGAGCTTGACTCACCCTGTATTGTGTACCGAGTATTGTTTTAGATCGTTCGATATCGCGTAACGGGAAAATTGTTCAATTGGTTTTAATGAAATTTTAACACAGTACTACTACCGCAGCGAGGCTGGAAAACGCGTATGTTTTGGGAAAATAGTGCCAGTGGCGGCGCAGCAATAATAAAAAACTAAAAATATAAAAACAGCTCAAACTTTGTTTTTGGGCGTTTTAGGGGTTTCTGATCATTTTCAATTTTTTTTGGGTGAGGTGAAATCGGGGCGGTTGAGGGGTGGGGGGTAGCAAAACTGAAAAATTTGTTGTATTCATAATAGTCCGTCTATTGACCTGTAGAAGAAATACCTGGCGGCATATTACACTTTTTTAGGTCCATCCGAACATTGGCTTGCCTATTACAGAAACCAATTTTGTGATCTGTACATACGAGTTTTGCTTTATTTCGTTCTAGGTATATTGCGTAAAGTGAAAATTATTGAATTGATGTTAATACAATTTTGCCACAGAATTTATTACCGCTGCTAGAATGGAAAACGACTCTGTTTTTGAAAAACCGTGTCAGCATCATCATAGTCACAATGTCTTAACAGACACGTTGTGAACTCTTAAAATGCATTAAGTCGGAGCTAGAGTATTGCTGACATGAATATTATCAATAGTTTTGAGCACTGTAGCTCGCCATCGTTCGCGATTCGTTGTCAGTTTAGTGGCGCTCTTGACACTCATATCCAGCAACTGTTTCGTCGTATCCACCCACCGTGTAGGGGGACGGCCACGGCGCCGCCCACTCGGGGCATGACCCTGAACTACAAGTTTCTCCATATTATCGCTTCTGTGTATATGTCCGAGAAATGTAAGCATTCTCGTCGACACAATGGAGGATAGTCTCTTTGGATTACCGACCTCATCCAGTATGGAGACGTTAGTTTGATGGGCGGTATAAGGAACTCTCAGCATTCTCCTCCATGTCCACATTTCAAAAGCGTCTATGCGAGCTCTATCTCCCTTTTTAACAGTCGAAGTTTCCGAGGCATACAAAAATATGGAGAACACAAGAGACTGAATCAGCGACATTTTTGTAGCTTTAGTGATGTTATGGTCACGCCATATTTTAGTAAGCTTTGTCATGGCCACACGTGCCTGTTGAATGCGCCGTCGGATCTCATTTTCACAGCTACCCGAATCATCGATCAAAGAACCGAAGTATATAAGACTTTGAACTACTTCACAACGGCCTATTGACTTTATTTCTCGATAATTATCATGCTCTCTATCTACGATCATAACCTTGATCTCATTGTTAATACCAAGACCATACGCTGCACTACGTTGTTCTAAGATGTTTAATAGAGCTACTAGTTCTTCCTGAGAAGCTGCAATAAGGGTTGTATCGTCAGCAAATCTTAAGTTGGATATTTTGCTTCCGCCAATAGTTACACCGCCATTCCAGTTGTCTAATTCATCACAAATTCAGAGTAAATGTTAAACAACATCGGAGATAATACACATCCCTGACGAACTCCTTTTCTGGTTGCAGTTTGACTAGACAGGTTACCATCAATTCTTACGCGAGCCGAATTAGACTCGTAGAGTTGCTGTATGAGAAACACTAGGTGATAAGGAACTCCCATAGAGATGAGGATTTCCCACAGTTTAGGCCACTTTACGTTATCAAACGCCTTAGAATAGTCCACAAAGCAGATAAAAACAGGAAAATAATGCTCTCTGGCTTTTTCAAGCGTGTCAGAGGCGGCAATAATCAAAAAACCAAAAACATAAAATCAGCTCAAACTTCGTTTTTAGACAGGTTGGAGGCTCTCGATCGTTTCGCATCGTCCAGTTCAAGCATGCAGAAAAAAACTGTGGCGCCCTAGTTCCTAAGGAGGGAGACGCAAGAAACTATTTACGAGGGTTTTTGTGTTGGATGTTGTTTTTGCGGGCGGATGGGCGATAATTTAGTTGCAAGGGGATTTTAGACTATAGCTTCATGCAACGGGAAATAATACAATGGTATCATCATTATGTTTGGGAAGTACTGAGTCAATCAGCATGACTCCATTTTTTCTCTTGGTCACGGCATCACGTAAGAACGACTTCACCAATTTCATCCATCTTTTTTTTTGTTACTTCGTAGAAGGATCTTACGGGTCGAAATCTAAGGAAAATTTACAGAATATTAGAAAATTTAGATGTTAGATGTTTAAACGTCAAGGAATCATCTGAAAATCTCGAGCTTTTCTTATTGTGGCGCCGGGAAACAGTAACAAAGCCTACGCAGAACACGAAGATTATGACCACAGCAGTCGGTTCCGTTGACATCAAAGCAAAAAAAACTGAAACTAATTTAAGTAAGGCAGTAAGTAGCCTTACTTTTTTCCAAATCATGTTTCATTTAGTCAACGGAAAACAATCACAATGTATGGAAAGATAGCTTATTAGGTAATTGCATTTAATTGGACGGTATGGAACTAATTTCCGTAGATCCAGATAATTGATGGATATGACGTCTGTCTTTTTCTCGGTAAAATTGATGAGAGAAACCTATCAGTGGCAAAATACTAATCAGTAATGTTTCACGCAATATATACTGCTCGTAAGTGAAATCTGAACACCTAAAAAAAGGGATATTCACATTAAAAATATGTGCACAGCTTGGCAGTAACCTCTCTAGTACACATCTAACACTTTTTGTTCATTCAGACGCTGTTTACCTACATTGCACCTCCAGAAAGCTCTATACGTTATCCAAAAAGTATGACGTAAATAGTAAATGTATGTGCAAATGTGGCAAGGGACTAGTTGGTTGTGTAAAGGTGCCCCCTAGAAGACGACATCACCAGTTTACGTAGTTAACCACAATTGAACGGAATCCGAGGGGCGCAAAAAATTTGAAATAAAAATACTACACGAAAATCTTTCCAGAGGTTGTTGAGGCCGCAGCTGCACCCTGTACAAAATAAGAGTTACCTGTTTCCACGAACAGTTATTTTTCAAAAGTTTTTTCTAGCTAGTTTCGTCACTTCTTGAGAGCTTTTTACTTACCATCCTGGCTTATCTCGAAAAAAGTCGTTTATCTTGGGAATCGAACTCCCAACGCCTGATTCAAACACGTCAGCGCTACCTACTGAACCACATAGACGTCTGGTTCATTTTGTCGAGACACTGTATTAATATCTGCTCACCTGTTCTCATATTTGTAATGTTATTTATAGTTTCCTTAATATTTATTTTGTGCTCTAAAGAAAGTCGGTCAAAGTTCATCTTAAGCAACGCATTCACCCGATTATCCATTTTAGTTTTGTTAGTAGGTTAGAATCGCCGATGTAAACAACGCGTAGCGACTCGAACAAGAGAAGATTACTGAGGCGCGTGATATGGGGAGGCGTCTGTTCGTAACCGGCAACCTTGTGGTTTTCATTAGTCATTTTCAAAGTCGATTGATGTGTGACAGAATAATAGGAGCGCTCTCGGTGCCGTCCGTGCCTTGGCGCCTTCAGTCAATCACGTGACGAGCCACTGGTTAGGTTCGGACTTTAATGTCCTGCGAGTGCAGTTTTTATGGTCTGAGCATTGTGTCCTACTTACAAACCAGATAACCGATTGTAGCAAGAAATAGATACACACTAGCACTGCATACATATCTACTAAAAAGTATTTTTTCTCTCTGCTCAGGGCGGGAGGGGGGGGGGGCGGCATTGCGCCATAAGGAGGAACCACCCCTGCCAATAAGAACGTGGTGCTTGTTTCAGAGCAATTGCTGTAACCGTGGAGCGTAGCGTCGCTACAGTTGTAGCAGCATCGCACACAAGGATCGAAGAAGTGCAAATGCAGCGAGCTAGAGGTTCTGGATCACGTAGGAGAACTACAGACCGGCAAATTGTCTTTTGCGACTAATGGCTCTTCGAGGCAGAATGCGATTCACTCGAGCTGTTGCTGATGCTTGGTATGCAGCTATAGGGATACCCCTTATAATGCGCATGGTGTACCATAAATTGTGTAAAATGTGCTTTCGACCGATGACATGCTATGTGGAATCAATTGGCCTTCTTCGACGAGTCCAGGTTTTGTCTGAGGGCAGACGATGGGCGCCAAGGCGTTAGGCGATTACAACGATGTGATCTTTAATTTCCTTTTGAGCGCCTTGTGCACCCTCCTATTGGTTTGGTGTGTCATTGCATTTGACAGCAAATCACTTTTACCTGTGACTCGTGGCACAACGACGGCCCAATGTTATGTGAATGAGGCATTAGAATCAGTAGCCGTTCCATATGTGCGAGGTATCAAAGAGGGTTCCTTTCAGCAAGATAATGCGCGCTTCCTCATACTGCAAGGGTGTATATGATGTTCCTACAGAAAGCTAAGGTCAGTGCACTCTCCTGGCGTCCCTTTTGAATCAAAATCGACAGTAATCAGTAAAATATGAGACGAATTTTCCTGATCACAACGTTCTTGTATAACCTGTTACATGGTAATATAGTGTGTGGGTATTTGTTGGAAAAACTTCCATTCGCGGTTCTACGACTTAACAATAGAAATATAAGGATAGGTTATTGTGAATGAACGCATAAAAATGTTATGAATACGTATCAATTATTATGTAACAATTTTAATCTAATATGTAACAATTCTGATATGAACTTCTCCACACTGTCAGATATTTTCAAATATATCCTACAGCTTACTTCTAATAATGATGTAGCTATAATGTTTCTTTTATATATATATTATTATCTTTTTTTTTACTTTATACTACCTAATTTACTTTATTCATGTTTTTTTGGCTTATGCTGTTATTGGGTACATGCAAAGATCTATTCTACTTTATTGTAATATACAGGGTGGGCCAATAGTGCGTGGACGGAGGATTGTGGGCTTACTAAAATATATTTCAAAAATCTGTCACTTGGTCATGGTAGGGACCCTTGAGCGCTATAACGTAAAAATATCTTCACTCAAATTTTAACGTTTATACAGGGTGATTCATATCAAACATACATTTTTTATAATGGAACCCCCTATATATTATTGCATATTTAGGTTCCTTGGTTAATTCTAGTGTGACTTTATGTATCACACATGGAACTTTAAACGAACCGTTCAGGCGCAAATCACCATTTTTGGTATAAGTAGGTATTAGAAAAAAATTGAATATCGCAGCGATTATAAAACTTAGAAGGCCGTGACTTTGCGGTACGTCTAAACATGAAATGCGTCACCTTAGGTCGGACGGCTAAATTTGAATTCTTTTTGCACTCGGAGAAATCAGTAGATTAATTAAGGAAACTTCAATCACAGATAACTTGATTTTTTCAAATGGGAATGCCTATTTTGGTTTAAAGAATCAAATGTAAAATTTGATTACCTTTCTAACGATATAGCATTCTCGATATCAGTCTTTCTTGGTTTTCATTGTATATCAAATTTTTAGTCAAATCGGTGTTATTCAATTTTCCTACGTGCAAGCAACCAAGCAGGCCATGAAAAATAAACAAAAGCTCGCTAATATGGAAGAAACCGACTAACTTAGTAGAAAGATGTAAACTAACTAGAGCAACGAGGCAAGATTATAAAAATTCCTTACAACATATTAGCTCTGACCGGACACAATAGCCGCAAGATATCTAATGTCAATGAGTAGCTGGGTTATGACAGAAGTGTCTGTTTCTCACAGCGTGCTAGCTATTGAGGTCTACTAGAGCTTGAAAACTTTCGAAAACGATTAAAAATTTTGAAACAAAAGAAAAACTACCAGCGATTTTTGCTTACAGTCTAACATGTTTAGAATGAAATTTCACATTTAATGGGATAAAAAAATTAATCATTTCCGTTTATTCAAGTTAAAAGTGAAGATATCTCCAACTGGAGCATTCTCTGCATCTATTGAAATAATTGCTAGAATTTTTTAATTACGCTATGTTGTAATTGTGTTCAATTCATGTAGTTTTCTGCAAACTAACATATGTTTTACAATCCAAACAGACTGCAATTCAGGTTTCATTTTCCGCGATTTTGCTAGTGAGTAGAAGTACCTACTGAAGAATTTGAAGGGTTCCAGTCCATTACCTTTGACTTACGGAAATGGCTACTTTTTTATAGCATTAAATGTGGAAGTTTATTCAGAAGACATAGATATTATACTGCCAGCAACAATCACTAGTAGTTTTCTTCTAGTTAAATATTTTTTTACTGACTTTGGAAATTTGCTAATATCTAGTAGGCTATGAAAAATGAGCGTTCTTGCTACTGCTATTGTTTCTGGTTAGAGCTAATATGTTGTAAGGAATTTTCATATTCTTGCCTCGCTGCTCTAGTTAGTTTGCATCTTTCTACTAAGTTAGTTGGTTTCTTCCATATTAACGAGCTTTTGTTTATTTTTCATGGCCTGCTAGGTTGCTTGCAGGAAAATTGAAAAACACCGATTTGACTGAAAATTTGAAATAAAATGAAAACTAAGAAAGATTGATATCGCGAATGCTATATCGTTAGAAAGGCCATCAAATTTTACATTTGATTCTTTAAACCAAAATAGGCATTCCTATTTGAAAAAATCAAGTTATCTGTGATTGAAGTTTCCTTAATTAATCTACTGATTTCTCCAAGTGCAAGAAGAACTCAATTATAGCCATCTGAGCTAAGGTGACGCATTTCATGCTTAGTCGTACCGCAAAGTCACGGCCTTCTAGGTTTTATAATCATTGCGATATTCAATTTTTTTCTGATACCTACTTATACGAAGAATGGTGATTTGCACCTAAACGGTTCGTTTAAAGTTCCATGTGTGATACATAAGGTCACACTAGAATTGACCAAAGAATCCAAATCCGCAATAATATATAGGGGGTTCCATTCAAAAAAATGTAAGTTTGATATGAATCACCCTGTATAAATGTCAAAATTTGAGTGAAAATATTTTTACGTTCTAGCCCTCAAGGGTCCCTACCATGATCAAGTGACAGATTTTTGAAATATTTTTTAGTAAGCCCACAATCCTCCGTCCACGCACTATTGGCCCACCCTGTAGACAAGAAGATAATTAATAGGCGATCGCCAACAATCGGCAGCCGCTGTGCTGTTTTGTTCACATACAGGTGCAATCTGTTGTGCGAAAAACTCCAGGCACATCATAGTTAATGTACGAAGTTCGCACACACCGCTTGGTCAAAGTGCTATTTTTCAATAACCCCGGTATATCCGGCCGCCGATGATCTAGCGCAATACGTAAGCCTATACCTCTACCCCGTATGGGAGCTGAAATTTGCCAGGATCTGCTGAGTACGAGCCAAAAATGAAGCATTTAAGATAGAGCGTAATAGAGAGACCCTTTTTACTACAATATTTTCTGACTACAGCCCATAAGTGTAAAGGAGTGATTGGCAACACACTTGTTGATCAAACCTGAGCCTTAAAATAACCCCTAGCTCTGCATAAATCCATTCAACTAAACTGCTTCTTTGTTTTCCACGTCATATGACCTTTCTTTTTCGAGCAACGCTTCCATGAATGGCCTGAGCAGGAGAAAGTCGTCAATATTGATTAGTTGATAAACTATAATCATCACGAGGTAAATATAGACCTATATAACATATAAATAGCCATCAAATACTTGGATACACAGTCGACGTTATTAAATCCACGCTAGCTTGAATACCATCTAGATCAGGAGCGCACCTTGTTTCCTTGAATATCCCAATAATTAATAACATCGTAGAATTTATATCATCATCATAGACACAATGTCTTAACATACATGTTGTGAACTCGTAAAATGCATTAAGTCGGAGCTAGTGTATTGCCGACACGAATATTATCAATAGTTTTAAGAAATGTAGCTCGACGTCGTTCGCGATTTACTGTCAGTTCAGTGGCGCTCTTGATACTTATATCCAGCAACGTTTTGTCGTATCCACCCAGCATGTAAGGAAACGGCCACGGCGCCACCCACTCGGGGCGTGACCCTGAACTACAAGTTTCTCCATATTATCGCTTCTGTGTATATGTCCGAAGAAAGTAAGCATTCTCGTCGACACAATGGAGGATCGTCTCTTTGGATTACCGAGCTCATCCAGCATGGAAACGTTAGTTCGATGGGCGATATAAGGAACTCTCCACGTCCACATTTCAAAAGTATCTATGCGAGCTCGATCTGCCTTTTTAACAGTCCAAGTTTCCTAGGCGTACAAAAATATGGAGAACACAAGAGACTGGACCAGCGACATTTTGGTAGCTTTAGTGATGTTATGGTCACGCCATATTTTAGCAAGCTTTGTCATGGCCACACGTGCCTGTTGAATGCGCCGTCGAATCTCATTTTCACGGCTACCCGAATTGTCGATCAAAGGACCAAGGTACACAAAAATTTGAACTACGAGTGCTTCACAACGGCCTACTGACTTTATTGCTCGATGATTATCGTGCTCTCCATCTACGATCATAACCTTGGTCTTGTAGTTAATACCAAGACCACACGCTGCACTGTGTTGTTCTAAGATGTATAATATGTTTAATAAGTGTTGTTTATAATTGTATATTAATATTTATTTATTTAACGGAAGCTTTCGACACATGTAACTACCCTATTTAAAAAAAATGTAACCGTAAGTCACATTTCCGGATGCAACGTCTGATGATGAGGGCAAAATTTACAATATTTCGTCTAACTGCGCTATCTTTTTGTGAAATCAGTTGAAAAACTCTCTGATGTTTTATAAGTTGCAGAAACGTGTATCTCTGTATCCCCAACTCACAATTCTATGTTTATGCCGCCACTAACTGAAGGTTAAAAGACTTTGGGAAAAGTCACTCTTCTGGTTATGACGACATACCTTATAGCTTTCTCAAAGCTATAGCAGATTTGATCGCTTATCAGTTTATCTTTACAGGTAGGAACTTTCCCAGATAGGTTATGGTAAAAATAGCCAAGTTGTGTAACTATCGCGGAACTACATTACTACCTGCATTTTCCAAAATCTTTGAAAAGTGTGTATAAAGGTATTGTTGACAATGTGTCAAAAAACAATATAATCATCGTCACCAGTTTGGTTTCCCTAAAAGTATATCAACCAAAGATGCTGTAATATCTTTGAATGATTTTATATTGAATGCTTCCGAAAAACACGAAAAATCTGCGTGTCTATTTTTTGACTGCCTTTGACGCGGTAGATCACAATCTGTTGCTGGAAAAGTTACATCGTTATCAAAGGCGCTAAACTGAAGTGGATTTAGACAGATCTCAAATTGTAAAAATGAACTATAGTTAGGTGGATCATATGCCTGACCCTCTTCCAGTTCCCATAGGTGTACCTCAGGGGAGTATACTTGGCCCGTTGATATTCATCTTATTTATGAATGATCTAACGACTGAACTTGGTGATTCGGCAGAGAAAATGAAGCAGTACTGCTTAAAGGATGGATTGATTCCAAGACGGAGCTTATTAATTTCTTTCTAATTCAAACTGATTATAGTAACCACGTAACATATCACTAGTGTGTGATATGCTGGGGAAGTAGTACAAACAGGCAAGAGTTGCTTCTAGTCCAAAAGAAAATCGTACGAACTATGACCCACAGTGATATCAGAATATCTTGTAGAAACTTATCCAAATCCCATAAAATCTTAGCAGTATATGCCTTATTCATACTCAACTGCGTAACCATGTATCATATCAAACAGAATAAGCCTAGTTTTACTGCTCGTTCTGACGTTAGCTCAGCTAGTGGCTACACCCTTCGAAATACACATACCATTCAACTTCCTCAACATGTTTTAGCTGCATCAGCAAAAGGTCTGATCACTTTACCCATCAAACTTTACAAGTTACCGACATCTATAAAATCAGTGAAACTCGTAATGAAATTCCAAACAACAGTAAAACTGATTCTATTTGAAAATCCTGTATACAGCGTTGATGAATATATAAACCTTCTGTGACCAGTAATTAGGTTCTATATTTTCTATTTATCTATGTTCTGTAATTAGGCTCTGTATTTCTCTTATATGTACATATTAGTTTTTTAACTATGTAAATTGTTATTATGATTTTTTTGCTTGTATAAATAAATACAAAAGACAAATAAAATAAAAAAATAATATTATCAGAAATTCGTTTTTTGCTTATTTTTTTAACGAGTCTGCCAATAATACCTTAATAACAAAAAAGTATTATTTGCTAGATTCTATTCACGTTTTGGTTGAAACTTACCTAACAAGGATAACAATCCACATGCCATCCATATCACAAAGCTCATCCCAATGGATCCTGTTCTCTCCAACAGCCCCGAAGGGGAAACGAATATTCCAGAACCTAGAAAAGATATTTATTTAAAGATCGGCATCTACTAAATTTCGATTCACACACAGATTCCTGAATCTATTACAATCACGCGAATATACTATTGAAAATAACGATATACGCACTTCATAGACGTTTCTCAAATATTTGTCACACATAATTTATGGTTTGAAAAAAATACGTATCCCGAAATAGGAGTATCACATGCAACATTATTAAAAAGCTAAGGCGTCACACTAGGCATAGTCTCATTTTAATACAGGGTGTTCATTTGAAAATATCCCATCACATATTTATCGAAAATGACTGACTAAAAAAACGCCGCGATACCAACTACTCCTATATTCGCGTGCAGCTGTTACAACAATTGACAGGACAAAATTGATATTTTCAATGCTAATGTGCAGACTGTCTGCAATTTCAGTCTGTAGGTCTTACGATATATCTCGTATAGGTACATTCATTTACTAGGGTCATTGTGTTATAGTTGAGCCGTAAATGATATTGCTATTTACTTGGTATAAACCACTGTAGTCCCGCCACAAGTGGCGTACTCCAAAAACAATTTTAACCATGTAATGCACATTTTTTACTTTTTCCTATGATGAACGCGATGCAGGCACGTATCCAGGATTTGGTTTTGCGGGGTTCAGATTACGGTTGCCACCTTTTAATTTTTTTGGTTTACCTGGAGATAATATTCGTGGGGGGGGGGGGTTGCTTGGGACACGCATGGTGCATATTTGTGTATTACATCTTTTAGGAGGCATTACTTAACGTTTCGGGAGGGGGGGGGGTCTGGACTCCCTGGACCCCATAAATACGTGCCTGACGCGAAGTGGCTTAAAATCTCTTCCAGAGTTCAAATAAAAAATTTTGCGCCAAAGCTGTGACGTAATAAAGAGAATGACGTCATTCGTGGAGCCATCCTTAGAATGTGGCTCTACTTTGCAGACCGACCTCTTTTCTTTCGAGCTTTATACATTCATTGGCATATTTTCATCATTTGCAGTGCTTGAGCAAACAAATTAGGATATTGGATAAAGAATATCTCCATTTCAGAGACCCTGCAACGACCATTCTTTCCATTTGACGGATTTCGAGTTGGGGGTATAAACCTAAAACGGAGTTTTATGGCTAAGGCTGCGTCGTAAAACGAATCAAGGTCATGAGGGTCAGCAAGTTAAGACCCTTGGAGTTTACCGCTTTCCTCTTTGTGGATTGTTTGAAAAACTGTATCACTTATATGGTAGGGTTGGTAGATAACTCCTCCAAAGGTACCCCCCTGTTTTTAAAAAAACGTTAGATCGTTCTGGATTGTGTAATGTGAAAACTTTTGAATTGAATTTAATGACATTTTGACACAGATTTATTACCATAACCAGGATGGAAAACTCGTATAGAAATAGTTCCAGTGGCAGCGCGGCAATAATAAAAAAACTAAAAATATAAAAACACCTTAAACTTCGATTTTAGACGTTTTAACGGTTCCTCTTTGTTTTCAACTATTTTTTTGGGTGGGGGTGTATCTGATTGGGGTGGTCTGGGGGTGGAAGGTTGTAGAACTCAAAAATTTGTTGTATCCATGATAGATTGTCCATTGACCTATGAAAGAAGTGCCTAGTGGAATAACACACTTTTTGCAGTCGGGCGAGCGATGATTTCATCGCAAGAGTATCTCAGACTATAGCTTCATGCTATGGGGAAATATTAAAACTGGTATCACCAGAATGTGTGGGAAGTACTTGAGTCAATCAACTTGACTCCATTTTTTGTTTCAAAATTGTCCCGTAAACAGTTTCCCAATAACTGTTGGCAATTAATGTTTACATATTAATTATTAAACTCAGACTAATAGCTTACCAATCATGGTGCCGACGATTAGAGCCACCCCACTGACGAGTCCCACCCGTCTCTTGAGGTGAAGAGAGTCATTCTGAGCTGAGCCCGCCCCCTCCAGCTGGTCCGCCCCCTTTGGCCCGGCCTCTCCGCCATCCTGTGGCGTGCCCCCGTTGCACCGCCCCCCGTCTCCGCCTGCGTTCCCCCCTGCGCACCCTGTGCCCCCTGTGCTGCCGGTTGATATGGTCCGGTTGCCACGCCACTGCGCTCTGCTGGCCAGCCCCTCTTTCGCAGCGATCGTGATGGACGCATTGTTGTTGCCTGAAACAAATCCTACGATCAACTTATGCTACACAAGAGTTAAGGTACAGATACACGTGCTCATAGATGACATGCTTTTTTTATAAGTGAACAGACCGCGTAGGCCGAGCCTAAATTCCAGAGTACCGCGGCTGCTGTGAAAGGGTTATGTAAGGGAAAGTTTGTTAACACGGGATTTGAATGGGCCAATACCCGCAGGCACAGTAAATACATCCCCCTGACAAAGTATGCCAAGCCTTGGACACCTTGAGAATGAATGTGCGGTTGTATCGCTCGATTCTTGATGTATGAAGAACGATCGCTTTAGGATGAGATGCAGCGGTCGCGCGGATGCATCCGATAGGAGCGGTGGAGGCGGAACGATAGAGGATAGCTCAGAGGAGCAGATTCCGTTTGAATATGTATGTATGTGTATATTGTAATGTATATTTCAGTCTTTTACTGAACTCTTTTATAACTGAATGCAAGTATGATTTATTATGTGTATGACGACTGTAAAAACTTACGAGCAGTAATATATTCACCGTTTCAGTGAATATCGGTAGAAAAATGAGAGGTCACCAACAACACGCTGGTGAGAAAGTGGCTGGAGGTGGCGCGTTAAGGCCGGATCGCCAATAAGTCAAATTGCCCTTCTCTGAACGGCATCTAGTATAGAAAGAGTAGCGGTAATGGTATATCGAGATCCTTTGAAAGTGAAACTGCCACTGCCAATCTACTGCGTTCCAACTCGACCACAGAGATCGGTCTATTATTAAACATGCTCAACGTTAGCATGCTCTTGAAAGTGACATATTTGCATTTAATCGCATGACCAATGGTTTTTGAGCATGCTCGAAATTAGCATGCTTATTTCGAACAAGGTGCGTACATACATGCTATGAAGTAACAGTTTCTTATTAATGGCATGCTTATGTGCTCGATTTGAGCATGTGTATAAGGTACAGATACACATGCTCAGTGCTCACCTTTAAGGTACAGATACGCATGCTCATAAATGGCATGCTTATTAGGCGTGTTCAAAATGAGCATGCTCTTGAAACTAAAACATTTGCTTTGATATTCTGCCCATAGAATTTCTATACATATTTACGGTTTTCTCTGTAACATAGCATTGCAAAAGAAATCTGCGTGGGATGAACAAATTCAATATTGTTCAAACTATTTGATGAATCGTAATGAAATTTTTATCTCATATTCTGTACCCCACCTTTAGCGCTAGATCAGAGCCCTAGATTCATTTTTGTTAACGTTATTGTAAAATTGCATTTTATTCACTTTAGCCGGTGTTTTCCAAATTTCTAAGCAATAAATACATTTTCAAAATCTAGATACGGCCATTTTTTAGCCCGAGGCATCTCCTTTAAAGCCACTTGTCTCAATAATACCTACAGTTCAACACTTTTTACTGGTAACCACTCTAAGACACAATTTTCCATTTTGTTGCTTTATTTGTTTAAAACTTTTATTTGCCCAAAAACCTCACGCAGCAAACGGTTAGGTTTTGTTCCTTTAGGTAGATATGACTCAAAAAAAACCGTCAGATTGCTGGATAATTGAGTGTCACGAGAAAACCCTTATTTGCCTGGAGTAGAAAACGATGCCTTGCAGCCGACATTTGTTTCACATTACTATACGAGGTTGGGGGATGGACATTGAACGCACGCATTCTTTTAAGATGTCTTAAGATACAGACAAACAATAGGGTACTAGAGAGAAATAATAAAGAGCATGATCTTTTAACTACAACAAAACGAAGAAAAGCAGCATATTTTGCTCATATTTTTAATTGAGTATACACGTCAAATGTGTTGTCGTTAACACAGTATCTGAGCAGAGTCTAAATCAAGCAACTTGTCCTAATTTTATACGAGTGAAATGGGTCAACGACTTCAATAGACGTGGGATAATGAGGCACTAATTATCAAATTTAAATTGCTGCCAGAAGAATGTAACCAACCATACTACAATAGCACGGTGGTTTAAGATGGAACTGTACGATCGAATCTCTAGAAAGCCATTAAATTCACTGTCATCCTAGAGCCAAACCACCTGTCTTCACACAGTCAATTACACCTGGTACCATACTTCATTGTTTTATTAATACTACACTCTTAAAATCTTATTATATCTAAAGACATGTGATTTTGAAGTACATCGTCACCGGTAAACTTAACATCGTTATTTTTGGAACAGTGTGCTATGTTTTGACGCTAAACTAATATTGGTGACGAATGTGAAGAATTGAAAGAAATTAAAAATTTTTTGTTTATTTTACGCTAATGTTTTGTTACTCACACAACTTCAGCAATAACCTTTGAGGCGTCTTTCAGGTAATGTAAAGGCAAAACAGTACTAGGAATCTGTATTTTCAAGCCATATACAGGGTGTCCCACAACGATTAAGGCAAGCAGTATATCGGAACTGGGCAGTAGTAGCGAATTATAATTTTGGGGGTGTAAATTAGAACAAATATACTATATTTTGTTATTATTGTGTCAACCAATGAGGTATTTGTTTTTGATCACGTGACGTCCGATTCAAAAATTTTAATGGGACACCCTGTATATTTGTGACTTTTTGTGTTCCTCCCGATGACACAATTCCAACAGACTAGCATACACGGGGCCTAAAGTGATTGATTCAAGAGCTACAGATACTTAAGAGACTGTACCGCTATCTATGAAACACTACCAACATAATTTAACTGTAGGAGTAGGTACATGTTATAATCAATGGAAGTGGTACCATCCTTTAAGCACTGTAGCTCTTGAATTAATCACTTTAGATCCCAAGTGTGCTAGTTTATTGGAATTGTATTATCGGGAGGAATACAAAAAGCCACAAATATACAGGGTGTCCTATTAAAAATTTTACATCGGACGTCACCTGATAAAAAACAAATACCTCATTCGATGACACAATAACAAGAAAAGGTATTGTATTTGCTCTAATTTATACCCCCAAAATTATAATTTGCTACTTCTGCCCAGTTCCGATACATTGCTTGTCTTAGTCGACGTGGGACACCCTGTATGTAAAATACAACAATTTTCAGATCAATCATTTTAAATGTATTCACTGTTGTTTAAATAATTGATCTAAAAATTATTGTACTACACCGGGTGCCTCAGAATTTCCTTGACGCGTGATATCTTCGTAACGAAAAATGGTTGAAACATTGTTAAATTGTTTAGTTTTTTCGACAGGCTATTGGCTATTAGGTGATTTTTATTTTTCTTCTTAAAAACAAAGTGAGACACGGAGACGTCCAAAGACGAAAAACTTGTTCTTATCAGGTTTTAAATCAATCGTAGTTTACATTTGCCTTTTTTCAGCAAAGTGATTCTTTACACTTGGCCATACCTTGATATAAAGATACAGAAGAGCGACATAGTTCATCATGAACTTAGTTACAATACGAAAACCCTATGGCCCATAAAATGTCTTTTTATAACTGAGCAGACCGCGAAGACAGAGCCTAAATACCAGAGTATCGCGGCTGCTGTAAAAGGGTTATGTTAGGGGAAGTTTGTTAACGCGGGATTTGAATGGCCCAATACCCGCAGGCCCAACAAATACATCTCCTGACAGTCTATTCCAAGCCTTGGATACCCTGGGAATGAATGTGCGGTTGTACTGCTCAGTTCTTGATGTATGAAGAACGACCGGCTTGAGGATGAGATGCAGCGGTTGCGCGGAGCATCTGGTAGGAGCGGTGAGCGGCGGAACGACGGAAGATAGCTCAGAGGAGCAGATTCCGTTTGAATATCCGTAGAAGAGCGAGAGTTCACCAACAACACGCCGAGAGGGTGTTAGGGGTAGCAGCTCCTCAGACATGAGAGCAATACTCCAGGCCAGGTCTTATCTGGGCTTTGTATAGCTTGGGGAGGTTACATGGTGAGAATATTGTCATTTAAACCAATTTAAGATGTTCGTATGACAAAAGCTATGTGCAGTTTGTCTGTGACTGTGACTGTCAATATTTGGTACCACATTACCACAATATATCAAGATCTCTCTGTCGAATGGAGTCAGCACAGGAGGCTGTGTGAACAGCTTTGTGTTGGAGCTGTAAAGTTAAAGTGGAAATTTCGTGGCCATTGTCTCCATGATGTTTTTGGTGGTGTTTTCAGGCTAGTTTGAATTTCTAGCATCTTTAGAGGTCGGTATCTTCAATAAGAAATCCAACAGACTACGCTCAAAGCCCAAACGGTACCTTGGATGTTTCTAAAGGTGTGGAGCCTTATTAGAAGATAGGGCTAAGACCCCAGTTCATAACTCTAAGGCGTAGTTCGGGTTTTTTATGTTTTTATGTTAAAATACCTTCCTAAGGTTTCATCAGCACGTGTGAATAGCGGTCGATATCACCATTCTCACACTTCTTGCTCTCATCCAGAGAAGTACTTCTCAGGTAGGTTTTATAGCAGGCAACGGTTTAAAACCTCTAACAGTGCCTTGCAGCTTCCTACAGACGGTCTCGAAAGTCTTAGGGCTTTAAAAACTTTCACAAGACCCAGGTATCAGATTGTTTTGCTAAAATTTCCTCAGTTTCCACATGCACGAATGGCTAGTACCTTCACAATATATTCACTCCGACAACTGTAGCTCAAGCTCTAAATCAGGGTGATAGTTGTCAGGTAGCTCGTCGCAGAAACTCTAACGGATGACGGTCTAAAAACTCTAACAATGCCTTGCAGTTCTTTGTTCTTTACAGGCAGTTCCAAAAGCTTTTCAACTTGCCACAAGGTCCAGTTTTCAGGTTGCTGGACCATATTTTGTTAAAACTTCCGTAAGCTTTAGCAGCACTAGTATCTCCAATTTGACAACTGACTGTAAGTCAAGCTCTTACCTAGGATGACAGTTGTCGCGTACGGCCTAAAGCTCTAACAAAGGCTTGTAGTTCTCTAAAGATGAAGGCTACGAAAGCTTCAAGACCCCGTTTACCGAGAGTAGTTGCATGAAAACTGCAACATATAGGTATGTGTGAGTCGCGATGCTTTAAGACAAACTCCAACTTCACTAAGGGTAATGTAATCTAATCTACCTTTGAACCAAGAAGTGGCGGACGTCTTCCTAACAGTACCTCCAGACGAGCAGCCCAATAGGTCCACGATCGCATCTAGCATCATCGACGGAACTGCGCGTACACTAAACTGACACTGACGGTGTTACGGAGCTCTAGGAGGCAATCTGCCAATGTTTCTGGTTATTTTTGGGACGCGCATGGCGCCGGCTCCAAAAATCTGAGGCAGCAGGGTCACATGCTAATTGGAAGTTGTTTGCAAAATAGTTGCACGACTTTGTAGATGGTTGGAAGGCTTATTTTGTCGATAATGTTGTTTACAAAATATTGGCGCTGTTTAGGGCCCAATATAAACATTTTCCTGTTTTTGAGGAAAACGATTTTAACATTTATATTTCTCTCTGGAAATATTACCTTTTTGAATAATCATTTGATTCATTATAATCTCGTATTTCATAGCTGTTAGAGTTAGCGACAATAAGTAAAATCTATGTAGTTTAGTGGTCTAACTTTCCAAGATTTTATTTTTTCAGAAGTGGACGCAGGCACTTTTTTCTTTGGATTTCCAAAGGGTCTGTAAAAACCTGTACAGACTGTATAGATTATTTTTATTTTATAATTTATGAGAATACAAAATACATTACAAATCCAGAAGTTATTAATAAATATCGGTGTCAGAGTCTATTGCTTCATCAAGAACTTCATTTTCTGACCCAGGACGGATATCACATGTATTATTTTCCGTAGGTCAGATATTGTTAATTATTTCTGTAGTTTGTGATCGACCGGTATGAGGTTCATCATCTCTCTCCGCCAACTCTATTTTAGCTATTCTCTGTGTACTTTCAATTGAACTTAAGCTACACATCCTGCAAAATTGTACATTTTGGTACACGTAATTCTAGTACCATTGTGCTAGTGTCGAGAATACAGGGCCACGTTATTTCATTTACAAGACATTGTGAATGTGAATTGTTAATGCAAATCCCAACTCAGGCGAGGGGTGGCTCCACAGTCCGTACGGTCAGTTATAGGTGACTGTGCACGAAGCGAGTTCGACACATGACACGTTACAATTTAAGACAACAGATGGCGCAGTGTTGCAGTTACTATCATGCACCCGACAAAATTCGACAACAACAACAACTATCTATCTAGGAGCACGCTAAAGCATATTTATCTGAGGTAGGCAGCTATGCCAACTTAATGGATATTTCGTTAGATGCAACAAATTTTTACGAATAGAAATGGAAACGAAAACACGAGTGGGACAACTTGCTATTAATTCATATGATGTTACATGCACACAAACCCACAAACTCACATACAGGTGAAGTTAATAAAAGCGCGTTAAAAATGATTGAGAAGTCGCAGATCCGAATTGGACATAGGGTTCAACAACACTGTAATGGGTATACTAACAGACTATGAAAACATTGTTCCTCAGAAGTTGATGACTATGGTACATAAGCAATGGAATCGATACACCCCCATAATATTAGAGCCCTGTCTTAGAGCTTCAAGATGCAAATCCCAAAACGACCTCCTAGCTTCAAGGACTTAGTTCCGATAAAATCCATATCCCTCATTTACCGAGATTGAATTTTAAAAATGTGGTAGTTTATAAGCAATGAAACTTGCATGCGTAAGCTATGTGCATATTAAACGTAGCAGTTTGCATCTTATTACGCGCCACATGCTCCATTATTGGTCCGCTATTTTACCATATTCAGAACATAGATTACTGCAACATCTTTTGGCATAATATATCGATTACTCATTGGAATTTATTGTCTGCAGAAGATGAGATATTTATTTCATCTATTACATTTCTATAAACATGGCTATAGAATACGTTTGACTATCTTCGTACTAGGGAATCGTGTACTCACCAACAATAACAGTGACGTGCCAAGGTCTTCGGAGGCCCCCCACAATTTTTTTCATGGGGCCCCCTCTACATAAAAAATGTGCTGCCGATACTAAGTGAGAACGAAACTACTGTCTACGGTGATATTACAAATCGGTTTATAGATAGATAAATATACTTTATTGTCTAAGAAATCACAATATCCTTATTGACAAAGCTATATAACAACACAATGTGGAATATTCACTAAAAGTCGTCAGAGAACTCACCTAGAGTGTAATAAGGTTTTCGTAACAGAAAATTTTTATGTTTTTTATGGAAAACTTTCAAATCTTTTTGAATTTTAAAAGAGTGAGGAAGTTTGTTATAAATCTGCACTCCATTGTATATAATTTAGTCTTTAATTAGTGATAATTTGGGGGTGTTTCGTTTAAAATCATTCTTTTGTCTTATAGTATATATAGATAAAAAAATGTTGTGTGACCTCAACTATATATTTTGATTTTTTTCGTTCGAGTTTTTGAAGACTCCATAGACCTTACGTGTGACGTTGCTCATTACGAGTATAGATATATTCCGCCGCTATAAAATAAGTATAAGTATTAGAGTTATTACTACGTAAAAATCTTGCTCGAGATAGTGGGGCCCCCCGGATGCCCAGGCGCCCTCCGGGCCCTGCGGGCCCTTTTGGCACACCACTGAATAGCAATGAAATAGACAACTTCATAAAAATACATTCGCTTAGCAGCCACCATGCAACTGAGCTTCCTTATAAAATTATTAATTGTCTATATACAGGGTGTTCATTTGAAAACTTTCCACCACAGATTTATCGAAAATCAAGGGTGAAACATGTTTAATCAAATACCTACTACTATCCCTCCTTGTATCCTCATCCACTCAAGGTCGTCCCCTTAAAAATTTTAAATGACAAGAAATGACAAGGGGTATCGAGTAATATTTTTCCACTTTCTAATTGCAGCACAACATTTGAGAGGATAATTTATAATAGACTTTTGATTTTTTTAGAAGAAGATACAATACTAAGTGAAAAACAAAATGGATTCAGGAAAAGGAAGTCAATTATAAGAGCTATCTATATGGCACTGGATCGGATCTTGGCATCTCGCAGCAAAAACAATGTACAGCCTGACAAGTGTAACTATATGGTCAGTCTGCCCCGATCTCTCGAAGGCTTTCGACAGTGTAGACTATGGCTTGCTCTTTTGGAAGCTGGAAAGAATTGGGATTCGACAAACGGCTCATAATTTATTCAAATCATATCTAAGTTGCAGAAAACAATGCGTCATAGCAGAAAATAGCCAAGGGGAGTTGGAAAAATCAAATTTTGCATACTTACAAAGAGGTGTACCCCAGGCATGTTAGATCACCTGATTTGACGCCAGTAGACTTTTTTCCTGACCTTCATCTTCGCATTATCAAAAGCTGCCATTATATCCCAAAGCATATTTTTGCAACTGTCTGTCAGGAATTTGAACCTCGCTTATATCATTGTTTGGCCAATAATGGCAACTTTTTTGAACCCTTATAGCAAAAAGGTGATATTTTTATGTGTTTTGTGCTCTCTGAACAAATTAAGATATATGGAGATTTTTTTAATTTTCTCAAAAACAAATCCACCGATTTTAAAAAATCAACTCGATGCCTCTTGTCATTTAACTTTTTTACAAATCTTTTGAGGTGCCTCTACGTTTTTCCTTTTTATCAGTGAACACCCTCTATGTAAACCTAACATGCCAATGCTGTACCATACTAATAGAATAATGTACCAGAGGTGCAGTTCTTGAGGAAGACACGTGTTTCAGTTCTCCACTACAAAATCAGTTCCGACATTCCTTTTACAAGAAGTAGGGTAAAGAGGGATTCCGCAGAGATATTACTGCCTGACTTGTTTGTTTACGGGATGAAGTGAATAATCCGTAAGTTCAAAGGATTCAGCCCTCTCAACCCGTAGAGGCTGTTTCACAAACAAAACAATTTTACAAAAATATGACCGACATCTGAAATTAACACACCTGAAGATGGTTTAGATTAAAATAAACGTAGTGAAGGAAAGTTATAGTTCCAATCATTGACCGAAACCCATGAAAAACAAACATAAGACTGTTGGATAGTTAGGTCGGAATCCGGGATCGTGAACAGCAAAGGTAAATATACAAAATGAAGGAGATATACATATAAAATAATAAGTGGGAGGATTCAGTAATGAACTAGCATTCAAAATATAGTTGCAGATTGGCTTGATATAAAAAAGGATTGGTCGTTCTTTATCCTCTTGAGACCTGACGTCCACTTAAATGGACACCTACGTTTTATTTTATATTTCTTCCAAAACTATAACTACAGCGCTAACTCCCACGGTCCATCCTAGTGGACATACACAGCAACGTGACAACATCGCGGCAGCTTACCCCGATCGCATGAAATTGTGTTTACCACGTGTTTAGGGTTAGCATTAACAGGTGGAAAAATGGCGTCATCATTCAACTCCAAAATTGATGGTAAGTTGCTGAAAATATAGTAGTTTTTTCTTGAATCTTACAGTTTGATGTGTAATGCATGCGTATCAGTACGTCAGGAGTTTGAAGAAGTTCTTGTTTTTGTGTTATCACCCAAAAAAGACCACGTCCATTTTAGTGGACGTCAGGTGGTAGAGCATACAAAATTATATTAATTCCGATGATTTGTTACAGCGATTTTTGGAAACAAAAGCTACTTGAGACCAGGGGTAGATGACGAAAAACTCTTACAATGCCTAGAACTATCGGACCTATCATCTGATTGTGGTGATACTTCTGAAGACGATTGCGAAGACTTCATTGCGCCAGATGAACACCATATTGATGATCCCGAATTGGATAGGAATGTTGAACAATTACTATTTGAAAATGATTCTGACGATGAACCACTCAGCGAACTTAGAAAAAAGCTGCTCCAACAAAAATCCCTCAGCTCTCTATCATGGACAAAAATGGGATGTTTTGTCCCTCCAGTTGTGAACTTCTCTGAACCTGAAGACACGACCTACGAGAGACGAGAGTGGAAAATTGACAATTACATACTTATGTACTTTGACGATTCTGACTTCGGAAATATTTGTCATTGCACAAATGTTAGATATTTACAAGAGAAAGGAAAACCTATGAACCTGACAGCCGAAGAGGTAAAAAAGTTTTTTGGTATTTCAGTTTTAATGTCTTGCCTTGGGTACCCCCAAATCAAAATGTACTGGGCTAAAATGTCTAAAGTTAGTAGTATTGCTGGCGCAATGACACGTGACAGATATTTCCAAATTAGGAGTAATTTGAAAGTAGTTATCGATGCTGATGTACCTGAAAATGCACGGAAAGTCGATAAACTTTTTAAGATTCGCCCCCTAATTAACAGAATTAGAAAAGGTTGCACAGCAGTCCCAAGAAACCAGGAGGTCGCTATTGATGAGCAAATGATACCATTCTCTGGAATGTGCCACATGAAACAATTTGTTCGTGGTAAGCCTAACCCAGTAGGGTTGAAAAATCTTGTCTGTGCCACTCCCAAAGGTTTGGTATTGGACTTCGTAATTTATCAAGGCAAGAACACTTTCCTTGACAACACTGTTACAAATTTGGGAGTAGGCCCGTCTGCCGTTGTTAAATTGAGTGCAACATTACTTGAAGGAACGCACATTTACATTGATAGATATTTCACTACCATACCTCTTATCGAATACATGTTGAATAAAAACATGGTACTGACCGGCACCATAATGAAATCTAGTGTCCCAAAAGCGATCAATTTAACGTCAGACAAGACGATGTCTCGACTAGGACGTGGTTCTTCGGAACAGGATGTGAGATCTGATGGAAAAATCAACGTTGTGCAATGGTTCGATATGAAATCAGTTCTATTAGCCTCATCTTCTCTACAAATAGAGCCTTCGGATGAATGCAAACGTTGGTCGAAAAAGGATTCTAAATTTATACAGGTACCTAGGCCAAACATTGTTAAAAAATACAATGAATGCATGGGTGGAATAGATTTGATAGATAGAATGATAAGCTATTATCGAATGGGAGCTAGAAGTAAGAAGTGGACAGTTAAGACCATTTTTCATCTATTTGACCTTGCAATCGCGAATTCTTGGATACTGTACAGAGATGATCGACAGAAACTAGGAGATAATGATATTATGAAGTTTCTGGAATTCAAAATAGGTGTTTCTGAGGTCCTACTCAGAGACAGAAATGACGAAACCTATTTTACAAGTACCCCATCATTAGTTACAAGAGGCACTTCAAGCCCCAGAACATCAACAAGTTTTATTGCGAAAAAGAGAACCGTTCACCACTTCCCAGCCATGGCTTCCAACTTGAAGAATTCCGTCAGATGTAAAAATCAAGGCTGCAAGCAAAAAACAAAGATATTTTGTGAATCCTGTAACGTTTTTCTATGTCTCACGGGAAACAAAAATTGTTTTAAAGAATATCACTTAAGATAGTTATGTAGTAATATCGTCCTTATGTACATTCAAATGGACATAGTTTTTTTGTATGTTAACAGGTAAATAAATTATTTTTACAAAAAGATCTTTCATTTTTATACCTAAAGTTATCCGAGTACATGATTTTTAACAAAAAAATACAAAAAGGTAAGGCTCGGGTCTCAGGAGGTTATACATCAAGAACCGAGCGGTACGACCGCACATTTATTCCCATGGTTTTCAAGGCTTGAAATGGGCTGCCAGGATTTATTGTGCCTGCGGATGTTGGCCTATTCAAGTCCCGCATTAACAAAATTCCCTTAACACAACCTTTTCACAGCAGCCGCGGTCCTCTGGTATTTAGGCTCTGTCTATCTCCGATTTTATTTAACATTTACTCTGAATTGGTGATGAGACAAGCATTGGACAACTGAAATGGCGGTATAACTATTGGCGGAAGCAAAATATCCAACTTAAGATTTACTGACCATGCATCCCTTATCGCTGCTTCTCAGGAGGAACTAGCATTAAACATCTTAGAACAACACAGTGCAGCGTATGGTCTTGACATTAACTACAATAAGACCAGGGTTAGGCTTATTATCGTAGATAGAGAGCACGATAATCATCGAGCAATAAAGTCAGCAGGCCATTGTGAAGTAATTCAAAGGTTTGTGTACCTCGATTCTTTGATTGACAATTCGGGTAGCTGTGAAAATGAGATACGACGGCATCTTCAACAGGCAGGTGTGGCCATGACAAAGATTACTATAATATGGCGTGACTATGACATCACTAAAGCTACCAAAATGTCACTGGTTCAGTCTCTTGTGTTCTCCATATTTTTGTAAGCCTCGGAAACTTGGACTGTTGAAAAGACAGATCGAGCTCGCATAGATGCTTTTGAAATGTGGACGTGGAGGGACAATGCTGAGTGTTCCTTATACCACCCATCGAACTAACGTTTCCATACTTGATGAGCTCGATAATCCAAAGAGACTGACTTCCAGTGTGTCGACGAGAATGCTTACATTCTTCGGACTGTAGTTCAGGGTCATGCTCCGAGTGGGCGGCGCCGTGGCCGTTCCCCTACACGCTGGGGGATACGAAGAAACAGTTGCTGGATATGAGTATCAAGAGTTACACTGAACTGACAGTAAAGCGCGAACGACGGCGAACTACGGTTCTCAAAACTATTGATAATATTCGTGTCAGCAATAAATACTCTAGCTCCGACTTAATACATTTTACGAGTTTACAACATGTCTGTTAAGACATTGTGACTATGATCATGACGAGGTCTGCTGGGTACAGAAAATATTCAAAATGTCTTCATAACAACAAAGGTATCTTGATCGTCTTGAAATAATCCGAAACCTGACAGTTGCACACCTATTTGAATTTACGTAAAGGTTAGTGCTGAGAAAATGTGCGAAGACATTTTGAATATCGCCTGTACATCTGTACGGAACAACATGGCTTCCGTTTGGACCCTTTCTTACACTAATATTCCAGATAATGAAAATAATACATTATTTTGATAATCACTATATTTTTTATTTACTTCCATAAATGTGAATCAGTCATCAGTCCGATTATACAATTGTCAATGATATCCCTCCAAAATGATGTATTACAAGTATGGTTCTTTAACATTTATGAGTATGTGTTGCTGGAAGTGAGGGGGTTGATGGCACAATGATCTGTGGAAGAATTCTCTCTCAAAATACAACTCGACGTGTCACGGCAATTTTTTTTAATGATTTCAGAGATAAGGTGGGTAGCAAATTTTACTTGCATCTAGCCGGACCGTGCAACTTTCCAACCCGCAGTTCCGCATGCGCATTTGTCATTACTACCGAGATTGACATTGACAGTGACAGTTCTGTGTGGTATGCAGAATTCAAAAATATGTGTTGTTTTGGAAGAATTTCTGTGTTTTGAAAAATGTTTTCTACATTTATGCTATGTGTTTAGAAAAGTCTGTCGCATATGTTTAATTAAAGTTGAGGATTTTTTGAGGCATTCCATTATTTTACATTAGTATATCTAATATAAGGGAAAGTTGGTGCAAAAGGTAATGAGCAGAGTTATTTCTTTAGAACTGGGGCCAACTTTCTTATATATTACGGTATAATTCTTCACTAATAACCCATATATAGTACAGACACTTGAACGGTGCGGACGTGTTTTCTGGTCGCTCCGCTTTTTACTCCCAGTATAGCTAGTTATAGCAAAAATAATTAGACCATATGTAAAAAATGGTGAATACCAGGAAAGGTGTGAATCAAGAAGATGTGGACCAGCATATTGTGATTAATTTTTTAAAAAGTGATCAATTCCGCAGAATAGTGGAGGAAATAGTGTCTTCAGAGGTGAAGCCATTAATGCAGAAAATTAATTCCTTGGAAGATATAATCAAACGTATGACGACAGTGAATAATGATTTACTGCAGAATAGACAACATACACATGTAAATTTGTCTCATTTGAAAGATGACGAATTAAATTCAAGCAGCTCTTCAGATATATCGACGGATACCGTAGTGGAACAAAAAACAGGTACACATCAGACAGACAGTACGTGGAAAAAACCTCGTAAACACAGGAATAGGAATAAAAATATGAATACGAATTTTAATTCTTACACAAATGATTTTGAGTCATCACAAAAACACTCGGCAGGCAGTCACGAGGGAAATCCAACCAGCGAAGTAAAAGAAAAAACCAGACAGCAGAGAAAACCATATGCAAAGAACCGGAATGCAGTTTTTGGTACTGGTGGCAATACCACTCAAATAACAGCAGTTCCTCGACAAACCTGGATATACGTCGGCAGAATTACCCCAGGTACTGGAGTAGATGGACTAAGGGAGCATATCAACATCACTTTTCCTGAAAGCAACGTGGAAATAGAGGCGCTACCACCATGGAAAAATAGCAGGTCTGAGTCATACAAGATAAAGGTCGAAAACAACATATTGGACCAGGTGTTCACTCCCAATAATTGGCCAGCAGGATGTTTGGTAAAGAATTATCAATTTTTTCGATCAACTCAGTGATAATAGTTTAAAATTTGATTTGATAAATAAGGAATCGCATGATTATGTTAATACTAATGATAATTTAAGATTTAATTTCCTACACTCTAACATCCAGTCATTGAACAGTAAAGTCAACATCTTAGAATACTATGTCGAACATTATAATATCAGTATATTACTATTGTGTGAGCACTGGTTAACTGAAGAACATATTGAGGCTTTGTCAATTAATAACTTCAAACTAATTAGTAGTTTTTGTCGAAAACACCGCTTGCATGGGGGAACTGCTATATTTGTAAAAAAAACCTTTGCAGACAACTGCCTACCTGAAAATGTCATTAATAGGCTAGCAACGGAATTGGTCATAGAATGTTCCGCTGTTGTGCTTAATAAAAATGTTTGCTTAATCAATGTCTACAGACCTCCTTCACAAGACAAAGATACATTAGACCAATTTTTCTAAACTAAAAGATATGAATTTGTTTTGATAGGAGGTGACCTCAACATCAATAAATTTGATAACAGCTTGTATAGTAAATTTTTATTTGACGTACTAAACTCATTTCAGCTATCATCACTGATTAATGACTATACCAGAGTGTTCACAACGTCTGTGGGCACTAGTGCAACCTGTATAGACTACATCATAACAAACACATCTGATCAAGTTAAGGTACTGAATACGGATATTGGATTATCGGATCATCACAGTCAAATTGTGTCCTGCGATTTGAATACCGCTAAAATTAGACACGAGACATACCACTACACGTATAGAAAATACAATCGAACATCTCGCATGTACTTCAGAAATCTTCTGTTGCAAAGCAGTTTTCCCCAAATTAACAGCAGCATAGATTTGTACTTTGATAGATTTCTTCAAAAATTTGTATGGTGCTTTAACCAAGCATTTCAGGTTCAAACAAAGATAGTAAAGGCCGGTGAAAAAGCCAACAACAAAATCTTATTCTCAATTGAACTTAAAAACAAAATAAAACAACTTAATGAACTGTGCTGGATACGTAAGAGAGTGCATGATGATGAACTAAACAATAAATACAAAATGCTGAAAAAAGAAGTTACCGCAAGTATTAAACAAGAAAAGTCACAGCATTTCAGTAATATCATTAATAAATCTGAAAATAAAGTAAAAACGCTTTGGAATTTAGTCAAAGACATAAAATGTGTCAAAAAAAGCACCAGTGTTAGAGAAATCCGACATAATGGCGTGACAGTAAACAATCCTCAAGAAATTGCGAACACAATCGGTAACTTCATTTCTACAGTTATTGACGAGAAGCTGAATAATCAATTCCCTAATTTATCTAGTCACTGCACTACAGGATCCATCACAACACAGTCCATGTATTTTATGCCTGTTGATGCAATTACTGTCTCTAATGTTATTATGGGACTACCAAATAAAAAATCTACTGGCCCTGATCAGGTTCCGATATCAGTCATAAAGGAAAACGTAGACATTCTTGCACCACTCATAGCAGAGGTAATTAATATATCTGTTACGGAAGGCATATTCCCTGATTGCCTGAAACTAGCTTCAATTATAGTTATACACAAGAAAGGAGATTGTCTGGACATTGAGAATTATAGGCCCATAGCCCTACTCAGTATATTTTCAAAGGTCATTGAAAAAGTTGTTTCGTTACAGATTGAAAACTACTTATTGAAATTCGGTATTATAAGCGATTGCCAACATGGCTTTAGGACAGGTAGATCGACTGAAACAGGTATTATTGATATTGTACAGTACATTTACGATAAAGTTGACAGCGGCAACTACGTAGTAACCATAATGTTCGATCTCACTAGAGCATTCGACACCGTAAGTGCTGAGTTTGTATCTGAAAAAATTCGAAGGTACGGTTTGCGTGGACCACTTAATGACTGGATAATATCTTTTCTAACTAATCGGAAATTCTTCATCAAATTGGATAGTATAGCGTCAGACATTTTTGACTGTAAGTGGGGAACACCTCAGGGAAGCGTACTAGGCCCTCTCATTTTTTTACTTTTTGTCAACGACCTGCCACTACATCTCTCACCTTTCGCCAAAACCTTCTTGTACGCAGACGATACCACTATAGTTTTGAGCGACATATCAATGGAAAAACTACTTATAAAAATCACAACAGTTATTCATGAGTTCACTGTATGGTGTGAGAAAAACCGATTAATAATCAATCCCGACAAAACAGTTTTAATAGAATTCCATAGTAAACAAAGATCTCCATTTAACCCAAAAGCCAGTATCCAAGGGCGCAATATAGTTGCATCAGAAAGAACTAAACTTTTAGGAGTTGAAATTGATAGTAATTTGTCATGGAGTTGTCACATTAACGATGTGTGTAACAAACTTAATAAAAGCTATTACTTATTAAATAACCTCAGTAGCATGCTAAACACAGAGTTGTTGCTGGACGTATACTACGCTTACTGCTATCCAACCCTTTCTTACTGCATAAATGTCTGGGGTCAGGCAGTTGGAGTGCAAAGGGTTTTTGTACTGCAAAAAAGGATACTGAGGTTGATTTTTAAATTACCCCTTGGTGCCTCATGTAGAGATGCATTTAGAAACTATAAAATTTTGACTATTCCATGTATTTACTTACTTAAAATATTATTATTCACATTTAGGAATAAGAATAAGTATGTTAAGCACAATGACTTGCATACATATAACACTCGTTATAAAAATAATATTGTAATTAGTAAACATTCTCACAGTTTTTACAAAAAGTCTCCTATTCTGGCTGGATGTCATTATTTTAACTTACTTCCGCAGGATTTGAAAAACTCAGTAAGTGAACACTTATTCAAGAGAAAATTCAAAGCTTTATTGACTAATAACTGTTTTTACGATTTAAAGGAATTTGTAAACCATCTCACAGTATAGTCTCTGTTCTGTACTCCTGTGTTAGCATATCGTTTATTTGTTGTATGTTGTATAACTGTCTTTTACAAATTTTTATGTATGTTCATACTTGTATGTATTATGTGTGTTCTTTATACATTATGTGTGTATCTATATTATATTATATATATATCTATGTAATATTTCTGACATATTCAATCCATTTGACAGATGGTTAACGGACGAATAAAGTTATTCTATTCTATTCTATTCTATTCTATTCTATTCTTTAAAACTAAATTAAAACACAGTGATAGGTATAATAATGTACCACATTTGCTCTTTATCCAGTAATCCAAAGAGATCAAAGATTTTTTTTACTTTTAGGGTTAAGGAAGAATTATTTTTTTAATTTCTCTATAATTTTTTATAAGATGACAATTTTTACTATTTATTTAATGACTCGGACTTTTCTTTTAAGATTTGTCCACGAATATACATATATGTTACAGAAAGATAGAAAACTTTTGCACCATTTACTAAAGTGCCCTACTTTGATTTTTCACATTTTGAACTGTCAATAAAGCCAACTTTTATCGTTTCCCCCCTTTCAGAATAGAGAATATCCATTATCCAATAATTGACATCAGCCCCTTCATGTAATAAAGTCTTGGATAATTCATGTAGAAGATAAACAATAACGTTACGTTACATTGAACTTTGGCGTCGTTGCGGCATCATCGGATAATAACCGGAAACCTTCGGCGGTCTTCGGGACTGCGGGTTGGAAAGTTGCACGGTCCGGCTAGATGCAAGTGCAAATTTTAGCTGGGACACGCTGTATGTTAGTGATTGCCCGCAAGATTGGACTTGCTGCGTAATAATTTATTCTGCCACGAAACCTATAAAATATGAAACTTTCACTCAATTTGACCGGACCTCTGTTCCATAATAGGGACCTTTTGACGTCCCTTGCCTGACGGTATTTCACGTTATCGGCTATTTGTGGTCGAATCGGCGAATAACCGATAAAGTTGTACGCTCTCTACGAAAGATTACGGTACCTACGACATTATTACGTTCGGTATTGCCAGGTCTAAAAACCACTATGCGGCAGTGCGAACAGAACGTAATGATTTTGATAGCAATAATACTTACTTTGTAGTTTATCATTGTAGAAAAGGTTGAGGTTTGACAGTATTTTCCAATAAAAGCTACAAAATTAGGCGTTTCCGCCGTTACCGGCAACATCGCGTTAGCATCACGGAACAGAATCATGAGAGCGAAATGTCATGCTTCGGTGGTCCTGCAAAACCTATATTATTAGGTGTTTATTTGTTTATGATCACGTCCAATATGCTGCTGACGCCTCAAAACGATATCTAAAGCTTGTTCCATTCTGAGCGTTTGCAATACGAAGTCTATAAAAGTAATTAAAAAAACACAGAAACCCTAGAGCACGAACCTCACCGTATTCTACGCTACGTTAAACAAAGGTGCATGCAAAAAGTCAAAATTGTATGTACTCTACATAGCATAACGTTAGAATCGTTTGATGACGTCAATAACCGTTAACCTTTTACTACTGACACTTTGGAAAGCATCCTGCAAAAGGTTCCTCTTAAATGTGCGCCGGTATCCTTTACCGAATCAATTCGGTGGCCAGACCACTGATTATCCTAACCCGTCTCTGTTTTGGCTGACCGCGTTTGCCGAATAAACCCGAAACAATGAATGCCCGAGCACATTGTAAACTTCAAATGCTATTATTGAACATAACGCGTCGGTAAACAAAATGCTTAATCATGACACTTGTATATGGCGAAAATCACGTGGGGAAATTTTATTTCGGTAGACGGGTCGTGAGACAGCTCCACTTGTCCTGCGTTTTTAACCGAAATGCTGCCAGTATTCCATACAATTAAATCTCGCATTGAAACCAATTATTCATCTGGTTAAGGTTAACTGGAGCTATTTTTTCACTTTTTAACGCAAACGTCATAGACTGGGGGGTGTTGTGGTCGCCACGATGATCGGCGGTATTATAGGGAATAGCTCACAGGAGCAGGCTCCGTTTGAATATGGTAGAAAAGTGATAGGTCATCAACCGCACGTCGGTGAAAGAGCGGCTGGATGTGGCGCGTTAAGGCGGTGTCACCAATTAGTCGAATTGCTTTTCTCTGGGCTGCATCACGTTATCACGTATAGAAAAGGTGACGATATGTGGCCAATACTCAAGGTTGTGTCTTATCTGGGCTTTATACAGTGCGTAAAGTTTCATGTTGAGAAATATTTTCTGGCTTCGAATAGATATAGATATATTCGAATTGTTGCAATTGACAAGACGTGTTCATACAAGATCCTGTTTTCTGTCATGTTGGCTCGAATCAGTGACTCCTTATGACTGTTCGCTTGCTGGAATACTTCTTGTTTGATACAGTATCATACTGGATCTTGGAAGCATTGTATTTTAGCATGTTCTTTAGTCCCCAAGCGGTAATGGTGTCCAGACCACTTGACAGCGTAGCAGCTTCTACCAGCCTTCTGCGTTCGATCTCGACCTCAGAGATAGGTGCATTGCTCACTGTCATCCGCAAAAATGTGGTTTGGTTTTCAGTAGCTCATAATTATTGTTAATACTTAATACACCTGCATTGACATGGATTTCAAAACAGTCAGCATCAGATTCACATTCGAAGGTGTCAGGCAAAAATGTCATCAATTTAGTTGCTTTGAACTGTGGTTTGAGGTTGCATTCACTAATGAACGTCGAACAGCATACTCATCGGACCCTTTTGCTCGCGAAAACTTGTCTTCGGAATCCCCCACTCATATTGAGTCTTCATTATATCCTAGTTACAAAATATACTACGTAGGTCGTACTGAAAGTGTCTGCTTCTCCTTCTTCTTCGGCGTTTCCGTCGCTTTTGTCCTCCAAAGCTCTTTTATATTCCAGTCCCGTACTCTCAGGTCTCTATCATAGCACGCCCATGTAAGTCTCCCATCTTAAGTCGTCCCCAACATCTCCTCGGAGGCTCCCATTCCAATAATGGTTTTGGCCACCTATGTTCTAACATTGTTTAGACGTGACCATAAAACTGCAGTTTTTTTTCTAGTGTCCTTGTCATTGAGCATTCTATTCCCATTTGTTGCCATATTTCTGAAGTTCTTATTTTGTCACTTCTTGTGACTTGCAGGCATTTTCTCTATAGTCCAATTCGACCGTTTTTATTTTCTTTGTCATTGGCCATACTTCTGCTCCATATAGGATACTGTATGTACTTTTTGCTTCGATATTATAACTGGTGGAATATATGTATTTGAACCTGAATCTAAACATCGATTGGCTCAATGGGTGTCTCCACCCATACAGCATTTGATATCCATTGTATAGTTCCAGGCTGTCCTCAAAGGGATATACAAAATGTCCCAGGAAAGCCATATCCTGGACGACCTGGCATGGGACAGCCTATATAAATCTCGATAGGTATACCTATAGGGAAATCCTCAGGTAGGCCCAAGATATTATCATTTAATCTGCCGCAGGTTAGCCCATAGGTAAACTCTTAGGTTGTCCTGAAAGGTATTAGTACGGACCGCCATGGATTAGCTTATAGCGAAACACTTAGGTTACTCGAAAACAACGGGATCATTTTTCTAGAACTGTCTTCCTATACTCCTCTGGTTTTCATACCGGGGTATGCACCGGTAGGGTTGTCTGGGCACAGATTAGGTAATGTGGCACGTTTTTCACTAGAATCATCACCATCCAAAGATCCAATAGAGCTGCCACCCGAGTGTTTAAGACAATTCAATCTAACCTCATTCTGTTCCATTCCTTCATGAAGTGCATCACAATCATCATCATAGTCACAATGTCTTGGCAGACATGTTGTGAAGTCGGAGAATGCATTAAGTCGGAGCTAGAGTATTGCCGACACGAATATTATTAATAGTTTTGAGAACTGTAGCTCGCCATCGTTCACGTTTTACTGTCAGTTCAGCGACTCTCTTGATACTCATATCCAGCAACTGTTTCGTCGTATCCACCCAGCGTGTAGGGGAACGGCCACGGTGCCGCCCACTCGGACCATGACCTGAACTACAAGTTTCTACATATTACCTCTTCTGTGAATATGTCCGAAGAATGTGAGCATTCTCGTCGACACAATGGAGGATAGTCTCTTTGGATTACCAAGCTCACCCAGTACGGAAACGTTAGTTCAATGGGCGGTATAAGGAACTCTCAGCATTCTCCTTCACGTCCACATTTTAAAAGTACCTATGCGAGCTCGATTTGCCTTTTTAACAGTCCAAGTTTCCGAGGCATACAAAAATATGGAGAACACAAGAGACTGACACCCGTATGCACCGTTTGACGATTCAAATCCTAGTTCCCTAATCGCGTTTTGCTAATCTTTAGCATCTAGCTATGCACCGTCAAGAGCTTAACTAATCCAGATTGAAGATACGGCAAGATTGTGTTCGCAGGATTGTTTTGACAGTGACAGTGTCAGTTTGCGGTGCATTGTAAATAAGTAATCTAATCCAGGTTTACGTAACTAATCGCGCAATTGACTTACGGTGCACACGGGTGTGAACCAGCGACATTTTGGTAGCGTTAGTGATGTTATGCATCGCAATAGTCTGTGGTACAAAGTTTTGCCATTAAACTTTCTTTTCTAATGTACCTATGTTCCATGTTGACTTGGAGTGCAAGAGGACTTTTCTATAAACTTTAGGCATTATAATAGCTTGGATAATTTTACACTCACCTTGCAAAAACAAACAGGTTGCCGAATGATTATCTGAATTGAAACTTATGTGTTGTACTTAGAGGGCCCATGGCGTGTCGAATGGTACTACAAGAGATATCGCTTGAACGGCCTCATAGTACACTGCTAGCTGAGGATTTCCAAAACCGTCATCCTTAGGATGTTCCAGTGACAAACGCCCCAGTAGGATGTCCAAAGGACGTCCATGCCTGCCTGCCACAGAATATTCCAAACAGGTTATCCTAGAATAACGTGGCTAGCTTACAGATAACTTATAGATGTATGTCATTCTGGTGTTATCCCAAATTTGGGCGATACGGCTTTCTTTAGGATGTTTTAGGGATATCGGGTGGGTGTGGGCAACTCGTCCCAATCCAGTGAAAATGAGGCACTCTCGAAGTGACGGGAAAAAAAGAGATTGCATGTTGTTTGGAAAACGTGGACTTAATACCTCGGTTCTTATGGCGGATCTACGAACAGTGGTACATCACAGTTTGTTTACCTCAAGTATACGAAAGTGCGTGCTTATAAGTTCACGAAGCATGAAGCACCATTGTTTATTGTTTTGCACCATGACAATGTTTCATCTCATACCCCCATACAGTCGCAAGCTGAAAGATGAAATGCTTGGTGAGCGTTTTTCAATCGTAATACGCAAAAACGATGTTCTTGCAGCGTTCGAAAACCTCGTTTATGAAGTGACTCAAGAGCAGTGACATACATGTCTTAATGGTTGGTTGTACAGAACGAATAAATATATTCTGAAGGAAGATTATTTTGAAAAACAATAAAGTGACTATTTTCCATTATTAGTTTTTTACTTATAGGGTTTGCAATCATTTTCGGGGTGATCTAAGTAACTATTATCCCACTTTTTTTATTAAGAGTCATTAAACTCGTAAATAGGATGGTGTTTCGTCTTAAAGCACATAGCGGGTGATGCTATATGTATAAATTGTTGCTCGCTGATTAAAGGAAATTAAATAGGCTGGTGTTCATTATTTCATAGCCTACGTGACCCATCACTTACAGATCAATAATAAATAATTCATTCCTGAAACCTATTACGGGTTTTCATGATCATTGCTTGATAAAGCTGGTCATAAAATGTGGTTTATTAAGCCAGTGTGACAGATACCTTTTTGTTATTATAGTACAATGGCCATATAGTCATGTAATCATTTATTGAATATATATACCTATATACTATTATATAAATAAAAATAATACATTTTTATTTTAATTTCTTATACTTCTTGGTCAGTTGATTTGACTTGTTATAACTCTATTTCAAAAGTCGTCGAGCTCTAACATTTTTTTTTTGAAATACTGGCATTTTTATAAAACGTTTTTCACGAGGTCTATACGCATAGACTCTGTCCATATTTGAACTTTTTCTTGTTTTGTTTTTTATCATTGTCTGCTTTGATATGTGACTTGGCGATCGTATCTGTAGGAAGAATATTTTTTTTAAATTTAAATCGCATTTTAAAAAAATTAAAAAGTATCAACTCCGTTGAGAAGTCTCTCCCTCCGTTACCTTAAAAGTTACAGGAAGATAGGTTAGGGGAGGAGAGGATATTTTCGTTCCAGGACAATTCTGACTAAACCAAAACATTTCACCGCACTTCAAATTCGTTGTTAATAGTCCCAATTATCCTTTATAAGTTACAACCTATGTCTGTTTGTGATTGGTTTGATTGGACCATTCACACGTCTTGACGGAGTGGAGTATGCTTTACAGATATGGTTTTTGGTGTTACCTACATCTTTTAGTTGATTTTTCAATAACTGTTTTCCAAACAGAGTAAAATCGCAGGAAATCATTCACATGGGTCGCGTTAATGGAAGAGAAATTTTGAAGAGAGATAATACATTTGATACTGAGAAAACCTAATTTCAAATTTTATCAATGATATAGCCAACCTTAGACAATAGTCAGGGGTATCGAATGAAGGTAGTTCAAAAAGAACGGACAATAAATACAGCAAACAAATTCTTCATTGTGTGAAACAATAGGTGGGGTGACAGTTAACGAGGGAGGGATTTTACTCCCTTTATTGTTCTTTTCAATATATTTTCCTCAGTGCAACTTTTAGCTACAAATATATCAGTAGCTTTGAGAAGGCTAAAAACTCCACGAACACTTTCCATAGTGCTTTTAGTTTCTTTGTATATAACAGGCGGTGACACACTAATTCGTTTTTGGTGAGAGTGACGTGTGTATAATAATAATAATAACCACAACAATAATCTGAATATATTTTTAAAACGAACAACTTTTTCATTCCACTATTTTTTAGTCTCTCACACAAAAATAATACATTATACAAGCCCCCGTCTTATGGGCTCCCTGTTAAGCTTTGCGGTTGGCTCGCAGACTTCTCTCAGGTCGGAAAATCTCTGTTGTGGTAGACGGCTTTTCCTCTTCTTTCCATAGCATCAACGCCGGGGTTCCGCAGGGATCGGTATTGGCTTCGACATTGTTTCTGCTTCACATTAATGATCTACTCTCTAGCACTACAAACCCAATCCACACTTTTGCTGATGACAGTACGCTGCATGCAGGCATCATGAGCAATAGACTGATCTCTGTGGTCGAGCTGGAACGCAGAAGACTGGCAGTGGTAGCTTCACTTTCAAAGGATCTCGATACCATTACCGCTTAGGGGCTTAAGAATATGGTTAAATTCAATGCCTCCAAGACCCAGTATTGTACGCTATCAAACAAGAAGTGCCCAAGCCAACACCAGGTTCTAATGAACAACCAGGCTCTGCCAAGGAGTCACTCATTCAAGCTGTTAGGAGTCAACATTACAGAAAATCTGATCTGGCCCGAACACGTCGCGTCAATTGCAACAGCTGCTGGTAAAAAGCTTGGGTAGGTACCTATTTAGAGCCAGAAAGTATTTCTCACCATGTAACCTCCCCACGCTATATAAAGCCCGGATAAGACCTTGCCTGGAGTATTGGTCTCATGTCTGGGGAGCTGCTGCCCCTACTACCCCGTCGATAATAGATGCCGTCCAGAGAAGGGCAACTCGACTATTTGGCGATCCGGCCTTAACGCGCCTCCTTCAGTCACTTTCTCACCGGCGTGTTGTTGGTGACCTCTCACTGCTCTACCGATATTCCAACTGAATCTGCTCCTCTGAGCTATCCTCTATCGTTCCGCCGCTCACTGCTTCTATCAGATGTACCCGTGCGACCGCTGCATCTCATCCTAAGACGGTCGTTCTTTCTTACATCAAGAACTGAGCGGTACAACCGCACATTTATTCCCAGGGTATCCAAGGCTTGGAATGGACTGCCAGAAGATGTATTTATTGGGCCTGCGGGTATTGGCCCATTCAAATCTCGCGTTAACAAACTTCCGCTAACATAACCCTTTCACAGCTGCCGCGGTACTCTGGTATTTAGGCTCTGCCTGCGCCTGGATTTTAATAATAGGGAGTTTTTTGCCCACATAAAGTAACCTCGAAAATATTATTTACGATAGTGCTAATTACTGCTAGACATAAAAAAACACTTTTTGAACCAGTAACAATAACAAAATTTTCCGTTATTTGACGTTTCAATTGTTGTGTTTGGGTATTAACCTTTAAACGTTAAACTATCCTCATCATCTTATTGATTATGGATGAAATATTTTGAAATATTATTGCAAGAGGTCACCCATTGGTTTTTATTTTTCCACAAGAATGTTGACTACCATAGAACATTTGAGGCTAAATATGGGTGGAACGTGGAAGGTTGCGTCTCCTCTCTACAATCCTCAATATTATTGTTACAGCCCGTTCACACGATGCGGTCAAATCACCGTTTCGGTAATTTTAACGAATCGGTACGAAACCACATTGCCACTAATCACCGATTAGGATTTATTCCCGAATCAGCTATTTGGATTTCGGTAACAACACGCGACTCATCGTGTGAACATGTCCATTTAAATGTACGTGCCACTGCAGTACGCGGTAAAAAAGACGATTCGGTAAAATAGCCAAATTGGTGTCGTGTGAACAGGCTCTTATTGAGAATCATTTACCTACTTCCTATTACTACGCATGCTTAAATTAACGACAGCCAAAAAATCCCCGGTTTTCAAATTTCTGACCTACCTTACTAAAAGTAGACGATACGAAGTTTAAATGCAAAATATTTACAGTAGTTCAATGAAATATGTATTTACGGCTAGGCCTTGAAACATTTATAGAGAAGCTTAATATTTCCCTGTTTTTTTTTTCATACACAAAAAATATGTAAATCAGCTAGATTAAACCCGAGATTCAGGGATCACTCTTTCCATTGATTACTCCGATAGTATGCCAGATAGAAATAGGTGAATGTACTAGCTTTTCATATTGCGTAATGCCAAAGGTGTGGGTGTAAGTATGTTCAGTGTTTTTTAATTACAATAACAATTTCCGTTGCGTAGGAGGAAAAAAATATTATTTTGATTTATCGAAATAAGATGGATTAACGTTAGTGACAGCTGGTCACAAGACGTGTCTATGACATCAGCAAATTCCAGGAATAGGTAGGTGATATTCCCGACTAAACATCAAATATTATTTTTACAATTTTTGTTACGCGGCCCATTCTATATTTGTAGACTCCATTCCAGCAGGTTTTCGCTATGCAAAATGTAGGTACCTCGGAAGCACCAGAATTCATTGGCGTACTAGCAAGGCAAAACAGCTCAGACGGAAACCCTCTCTGAAGTTGTACAAACTAATACTAATAGCTAGTCAGACAAACCGTCTGCCGGTGCTTGACATACGAAATACAAAGGTATATATTGAGGAAAACAGCAAATAAACCAGCAGTAGACTTTTGTACAGGAAAAATCGCCATGATGATAGCCAACCTTTCAAGAGAAGAAGAAGAAGAACAGTCCCTCCATAAGGGTGAATAGCCCCTCATTCCAGTAATCTTTCAGTTAAGTTTATTGGAAAACGAAGAGAGATAATTTAATACTAAAAGGGCTTCGTCCTATCTTTTGATGTCCCTAGAGACGCCACTGCTTGGGTCTTATGGGTGTAAAAATAGTTCGGTCATTACTCACACGAAACATAGAAGTAAACTTTGCGCGCTTTGGAAAATAACAGACCAGCAAACTATAAAACTTGTGAGGAATTTGTAGTATACGAATGGTCATTGATAAATGTGTATGTAGGTATGGCGACTGAAATAACACGGAAAACTATTACCACACAGGCAGCGTCTCTAAAACGTTCTTGTACGATTTAAGGGCATCTAGCCTTTACATTTTCTCGTCCGCAAATGTTTTGTAATCGTGCTTTTCTTCTTTCGATTACATAGGCTGTGTCAGATTGGAAAATCAGCAAAAGGTTAAGCGAAATAGTGACACCATAGAAGCCCGTATCAAAAACATTTTTTTTTTCATCCTTTTGCTTTCCACAACGATGGGTGAAGGGAGTATTGTGATCGAGAAAATTTTCGATTTTGAAATAATACGCTTTTTGCGTGTTTGATGATATGTATATAGCAAAAATCCGCGTCACTCATTTCCGTCGGTCTGTCTGTCTGTCGGTCTGTCTGTCTGTCTGTCTGTCTGTCTGTCTGTCTGTCTGTCTGTCTGTCTGTCTGTCTGTCTGTCTGTCTGTCTGTCTGTCTGTCTGTCTGTCTGTCTGCCTGTCTGTCTGTCTGTTTGTCTGTCTGTCTATCTGTCTGTCTGTCTGTCTGTCTATCTGTCGGTCTGTCTGTCGGTCTGTCTGTCGGTCTGTCTGTTGGCCTCTTTTAGAGCCTCGTAATCTCAGTAACCGCTGTATGGATTGCGATGAAATTTGGATAGCGATATGCAGTGCGATCGTAATAGGTAATGCTGCTATAATCTTGAAAGTCGGTGCACGGGCGGCGGAATAATTAGCGAAAAACAAATAAATTCAAATTTCACTCAAACTTCGTTTGTAAGCGTTTTAGGAATTCCTGATAGTTTCCTACCTTTTTTTGGGTGGGCGTGAAATTCAGGGTGGCTGGTGGGTGGGGGGACAATAGGCTATCCATTGACTTGTGAAAGGAAGACCTACCGGCCTAACACTTTTTTACGGGCAGGTGGGCGATGATTTGGTTCTAGGGGGATCTCCGCGTTTCATCGGCAAGGAAAAATCTTATGAACACAAATGATTTAAAATTCGAGGTCGTAAGTCTTTAAGCCTGTCTGACCCCTCGCACACAATCGATGTTGGCTGCTAGGTGAACGTATTCTTATGAATGAATAGCAGTGCCTACCTATTTATTGTCAGTGATTAATATTAAGCGATACCTTTCGTATGCCGCAAAAAATGTAAATAGATGTCATACCTCTGGGCGGTACTATAATCGGTATTGAACTCAGTTGAAGATAACTAAGCAAATTTGCATCTGTTAAAGTTTTCAGTGAGTAAACAATATAAATATTTTATTGATACTAGGAAAAATGCGTAGCAACTGAATAGTGACTACGTGACCTACGTCAAGTAGCTATTTTTTGAGTCGCATGAGATGCTGTGATATTTGTTTATCCAGTTATGAAACGTATATAAAGTTAGCTGCATGTACAGGGTGAACAAGCAACAACGTGAAGTTATAATTTAGCCTTCCCCTGAAGCTGATAACATAGGTAGTGAAACATGTGTCGGAATTAAAAAAAAAACGGTCTGGTGACTGTGTAGCATTTGTTAACACAATATGATCAGATATCAGAAAAAATGAAGTCAAGTTGATTGACTCAGTACTTCCCACATATTAAGTTGGTACTAGCTTATTATTTTCTCATAGCATGAAGCTATAATCTGAGATTCCCTTGCAATCAAATTATCGCCATCTGGAACACCTAAAACGAAGTTTGGGGAATATTTGAAATTTTTCGTTTTTTTGTTAATTACTCTGCCACCCATACACCGATTTTCAAAGTTATAGTAGCATGAACTACTCCGACCCCACAGCATATTGCTGCCCAAACTTCTCCAAAATCCATGCAGCGGTTGTTGAGATTACGAGGCTAGAAAGACGCCGATAGACCGACAGACAGACAGACTAACAGACAAACAGACTGTTAGACAGACCGGCGGAAATGAGTGATGTGGATTTTCGTTATGTAGGTATCATGATGAAACACCCAAAAAGCGTATTATCTCAAAATCGAAAATTTTCGCACTACTCCCCTCACCTATCAGTGTGGGAAGTAAAATGACGCTATAAATAACGTGACTGATCAGTTACAACAGAAATTGCGCTTTTTCTATTATAGTACAATAAATCATTCCATAATTTTCCACTTTAATAGATATCAACACCTGCCTGTCATAAACATTGGTGAAAGTATTTGCGAAAGCATTGCCAAAAACATATATGTCACGAAACTGTAGGTGACAGATACGGAAAAGTTGAATTTTCCATTATATAGTATGATGCTTTGCTTTATGAGTTACATCTTTAGTTTAGCACATCGTTATATCACACACGTCAACAAAGGAGTCGCTGTGTACTGTTTAGTTTAAGAGGCTTTATGCGTTCGAAATGCCTAATTTTTGAGTAAGTAGGATGCAGTGAGAAGAGCCAGGAAATAAATAGTATTTACTACACAACTCGATGACATGACTAGATTGCATAAGGTGTTAACGGTAGTTAATCTGCTGTGACATATAATAGTGCAATAGTTACGTCGTAAAAACAGGCTTTTGACAGCAAAAGGTCGGAAAGCAATGACATTTGGTAGGATGGTAGACATTGGTCCCCTGAATCTCCACCTAGGTTTGCCACCTCGGTGAGTGGATGCTCGATGGGTGGGGGTGAAAACTTTGCTTCGAGACGATTTTCGAACAATATCGTCGGTTTGGTAAGTGATATCTAAAAAAGCATCAAATGATTCATGTTGTGGTTACAGTGCAAGCGATTTCGCGCGAACGAGCCTTCGCGCGTTGTCTCTCGAATTCGCGCGAACTACTAGTGGTTTCTGCTTTCATCTGTGCTCGCGCGATTTAAAGCCGTTTAGTTTAATGAAGTACTATGTACAGATGTGAGTTAAAGACCAACATGTATATGGAAGAAGAGTATTATTTAAGTGAAAGCTCGTGTTTAAAGCTGTCATCCGTTCTTCGATCGAGAAAGAGTAGGCAGACATGGGTAAACCAAATATCCAAAAACCACCACTTAACATTCAATAATTCGACTGCTACTTCTTCCCATAGTTTAACACCCGAATGCACCGTAAGTCAATTGCGCGATTAGTTACGTAAACCTGGATTAGATTACTTGTTTACTATGCAGCGCAACCTAACAATTTTGACACTGTCACTGTCAAAACAGTCTTGCGAACACAACCTTGCCGTATCTCCAATCTGGATTAGTTAATCTCTTTACGGTGCATGGCTAGATGCCAAAGATTAGCAAAATGCGATTAGGGAACTAGGATTAGAATCGCCAAACGGTGCATAGGGGTGTCAGTGATTTATCACGATTATGACACCCTTTACATTTTTGGTCCTACAAATGTTTTCTATCAAACACCAACAGAATCAGTGTTTCACTATCCATATTCAATATTTTAAAAGGAAAAAAAATGCACAAGATGCTTGTCGGTCACTCGTATTTGCTTGAAAAAAAAAACAAACCCGCTTGAACGTCCAGCGAGAAGCAGCGATTCGCACGACTAATTTGTTTCTACTGTAACCACTTATGTTGTTTCTGTATGTTTGTTTCCTTCGCACGAATTCGAGAGACATCACTTGAAGTCACTTGCACTGTAACCACAGCCTTATGGAGAGAACAATATTCGCATAATTTTGGTCTTTACATTTTTCCTGTGCGACCAATAGTTTCCATCCCACACAGCGTCAAAGTTAGGGTTTGGTCTGTGATTTTCGCTAAAATCAGAATTTAAGGACATATTAAAGCGAAGAACTTTTTGTCATCTTTGTTTCCCTAAAAGAACGATATCTCCTCATTTCTTTTATTATCTGCAGCAGCCTAAACTCACGCATTTTGTTTTAAAAAAAATTCGGCATTTAGAAACGCACCCCTACCTACTACCGATATCTGTCGTTGCGACAAATATCGTATTTGTGCATACTTTTAGTGGAAATGATACTACCCCGGCATTGCTTAATTAAGATAAGATTCAATTTGCGACATCTGGCGGTCACCACTCGAAGGTGGGGGAAGGGGGCTTAAAACTGTTTTGTGAAGTCTTTTCAACAAATAGCGCCGATATCGTGAGTGCTATAGAAAAAAAGTTGAAATTATACACGGAGACAACATAATTCTTCACATCACCTCTTTCCATTTTTCGTGTCTGACCAACAGTTTCCATTCTACAGTGCTTCAAAGTTAAGGCTTGTGAGTGTTATTAAAATCGGAATTTAAGTCGACGAACGCTATCAAAAAGTTCTGTAACACCTTTCTCCTAAGAGAATAACATCATCATATCACTTTTATCTTCAATTTTTTAAATGACACATTTGGGCTTAAAAAATTACGATATTTAGGACGACATCGCTACCTACTACCGATCGCGAAGCAGAGTTTTCACCCCCCCCCCCCTAACCTCGAGCGACAACCCGCGGAGGTCGCAAACTTAGGTGAACATTCAGGGGACCAAGGTCTACGATCCCACCAATTTTTTTTTCTTTTCGATCTTTTGGTGTCAAAAAACCGCACTGCCTGGACTATAATGCTCATCCTATCAAAAAGGAGCTAGTTAATTTTAAAGGTAACGCTATTCTACAGCGAAGGGTATCTGCTGTATTAAGGAACACCACACTCAACTAAGTGTTACTCTGATATATCCAGGAAATAGGAAATACAGAAATAACAATACTAATTTATGACAATCCTTGTTTGGAACATGTCCTGAATCGCGATTGTTCTAAATATTAGGAAATTCTTTTAGGCAATATGGGTCAATATTTTTAATACTATTACGTTGTAAAATACTCACTTTCAAGTGACATCCTGAAATAAACCATTGTTTAACAAAATTAGAAGAAAGTTAACTGATGAGTGATGAACATGCATTAAATAAAGTGCAAATAAGGAAGGGAGGACATTTGCATTCTAACTTTTCCAGTAACAATTACTACTGCAACAGTCAGGCACGTATTTAGGGGGGTCCAGGGGGTCCGGAACCCCCCCCCCCCCCGAAACGTTATAAAATGCCGTCCAAAAAATGGAATCCACAAATTTGACCCCCCCCCGCAAATTTAAGGCTTTAAGGCGGCAACTCTAATCTGGACCCCCCCCCCGAAAGGTCAACCAAGTGACACCCATAATCTGGACCCCCCCAAAACCAAATCCTGGATACGTGCCTGGCGACAGTTTTTCACATCAATAATACTGCATCTTGTTGAATACAAAGTAATTCAAAGGACTTTATTGCATTTATCAGGTAAAGATTGGGTGCTAAAAATCATAAATGCAAATGCATAAATGCACTATGAGAAGGTGGCCCTAGTGAATGTGGTAGACCACTGAAGCTCTGTGCAAATTATCAGATTTGTCAATACCCGTCCGTTATTTTGAAGAAATACAAATAATATAGGCGATCACGCTTTAAAACATTAAACACCCTACATTATGGTATCGAATGCAACATTATATTTAATCAATCCCGATTTAGCTATAATTATTGCGCTGTGATCGAAATACCAGCACCTTATTATTAGAGCCAGCAGGGGTTCAATACTTAAAAGACTGGAAATTATTGGTCATCTGCTAGCAATAGGGGATGTGGTTCATTCCCACATTTAGGTCAACTCAATGCGTGTTAATCGAAGTTTTCAACGACGGAATGCTGAAAATAGCTTTTGTAGAAGTTTTCCTCTGAGGTTGGTAAATATGTCAGGCAGGCTGCTTCATTGAAACAAATGGCGCAGACAGTCATACGTATGAAGACAAATGTGCCGAAAGGACAAGCCACAGAAGAGTGGGTTGTACTGAAATTGATCGTGGCTACATCAATTGAGCTAAAATAATAGCTAACAGACAATATAATACAGCAAGGCTCTTATATACATTTGAAAACTTCTCACCCCGGATTTCTCGAAAACCGCCGACTAATAGAAAAATGCTGAGACGCGCGTCAAAAGATTTGTCAATGGAGACAACTTTTTAACCAAAAACTTCCTCATCCCCTTGTGCCCTCTCTCCCTCAGGATCATCTCCTTAAAAATTTTAAATGACAAGGGGTATCGAGTAATACTTTGTTTTAAAGGCATATCGAAGTAATTTATTTTGACGTTTGCTTTTTTAAAATCGGTCGATTTATTTCCGTGAAAATTAGAATCTTTATGTATCTTGACTTGTTCAGATAGAATACAAAAACACACGAAAATATCACTATTAATTGCAATAAGTGTTCAAATATTGCCCATTATTGGCCAAACAACAATGATATAGGCGATTTTCAAATTCCTGACGGGCAGTTGCAAAAACATGTTTTGGGATACCATGGTAGCTTTCGATAATGCGTTAACGAAGGTCATCCAAACATCCTGTATAATAATTTCAGAATATAGCCATAGATGACTGATGAACCTCTTATTTAATCTACTAGCGAAATATAACACGACAACACCAACAAAGATTTCACTTTCTCATTCGTAGACTAAACACTTGGTTAATTCTGTTGCTCATATTATCCCGAAATAGACTTGCTTACGTATCATCCCCACGCTTTTTCATATTCGCACCAGTTCCTCTCCAATTTGCCACTTTTGGTAACCAGATGGATCAATTTTTGTCACCCCACGGTATTGTCCCGGTGTGTGCCTTTGTTTGAATTTTAATATACGATCATATCAAAGTTTGAAAGGGGCCCAAGAATAAATAAATAATGCATGAATGTAACAAATAATTGCCAAAAATTCTAGAAGCTGTAAAATGAGAACAAAATACGATTTCAGTCACAACATAATTATACTGAAAATGTAACCCTTCTAGATTTATACACTTTTGTGTAGACTATGTGTTTGTCAATCATAACTTACTGTGACTCGACTGAGCATTACAAAGCAACAAAATAGACAATATTTATTATTAGGAAGAATTATGCAGCACACAGCTACTTCAGTGCTTATCTAATATTATTATTTTAGATATCTGTTCATTTCCATGGCCATATTGGCGAAACTGAAGGATGCAGCGGCGTAGCGTGGCGTCAATAGAAGGGGATGTAATAAGTAACTGCAATTAACATTTTACTAACACAATAAATGTTTTTTCTTTTTTTTATTGAAGTCTCTAATTTTGAAGTCGCAAAAACAAAATATACAAGCAGTAACACAGGTTAAAAAATAAACGAACTAATTAAAAAAAAAATTAAGTCTAGGTTAAAAAAAGAAAGTTGTGAACGTATATTAAAATTTTAAATTAACATCAATTCTTCTACTCGTACTCAGAATCGTACATCTCGGCGCGCAACGATATTTTATTTTATACCGCGAAAAATGCGTTTAGGAAACCGCATCACCCACCGACATAAAACAGCGAACTAGACACAGTGGAGACGTAATCACGGGACTATAATTCGCTGACCTCGGATCGCGTTCTGCGGCGGTTAAGATGTGACCAGGACAGTCGCATCACTCGCATCATCACGCTATCGAGATATTTTTATTTTAGCATTTAGCATAGCCTTCAGTGTTATGTATAAAGCTCGACCAATACATACGTTCAATAATTGATTTGAATTATTTGAATAAGTGATCTCTGGAATATTAATTTATTATAGTGACTTTTTGAAATGAAAACGTATTACAGTCGTTTGGAGGGATGCGACGCATCACCCGCATCAATGGAAGCTACGCTGGTGGAAGGATGTTTTGGCATTAGAAAAATTAAACGCACTATATTTTAAGCATTAATTTAGGTAAAAGAAGAAGTTTGTTGGCTGTTAAATATTTTTTCTGCTACACTACACTATTTTCTATTTTGTATTTTTTTGGAAGCTATAGGCTGTGTAAGATATTCTAGGACATCCTATATAGACTGAGAGTCTGTAATCGGCATAGTTACCGTATTTTAGCAAACTTGATATTGATTCGCGCATTCAAAAGGCACGTGTGGCCATGACAAAGCTTACTAAAATATGGCGTGACCATAACATCACTAAAGCTACCAAAATGTCGCTGGTTCAGTCTCTTATGTTCTCCATATTTTTGTATGCCCCGGAACTTGGACTGCTAAAAAGGCAGATCGAGGACGCATAGATACTTTTGAAATGTGGACGTGGACGAGAATGCTGAGAGTTCCTTATACCGCCCATCGAAATAATGTTTCCATACTGGATGAGATCGGTAATCCAAAGAGACTATCCTCCATTGTGTCGACGAGAATACTTACATTCTTCGGACATATTCACCAGAAGAGATAATATGGATAAACTTGTAGTTCAGAGTCACGCCCAGAGTGGGCGGCGCCGTGGCCGCTCCCCTACAGGCTGGGTGGATACGACGAAACAGTTGCTGAATATGAGCATCAAGAGCGCTACTGATGTGACAGTAAATCGAGAACGATGGTGAGCTACAGTTCTCAAAACTATTGATAATATTCATGTCGGCAATAATCTAGCTCCGACTTAATGCATTTTGTGAGTTCACGACATGTCTGTTAAGACCGAGGTTAAGACATTGTGACTATGATGATGCTATTGATGCCAGATATACTACTTCATATGCCGTAGGTGAAATGGGGATTCACTATCCCCGGCTGGTGTGGGTGTGTGGGTTCAAAAATCGTAATTTTAGCAAGTCTGCCGTTTTAGTACATTGCAGCATATATATATATATATATATGTCTTTCACAAAAACCCAATGGCAAACAAATGTTCCGGTTCCCAATGTGTTTTATAAAATTTCTAAGGTTGGAAAAATTTAAGAAAATTCACGTTACTTCAGCAAGGATAAAAATGTTATATGTTATTCACATTATTATTGTGAATATAGTTTTTGAATGACAGACACCTAGGAGGGTTCCAACATACGGGCAGATGCTATAATGTGTCTCTATCGTGCAAATCTTGCAACTTGTGAAATTTTATAAACCACATTAGGAACTGGAGTAAGTGTTTGCGATTGAGTTTTTGAATAAAATAAGGTATGCACCCCAAAATTATAAAACGGCAGACTTACTAAAGTCACACTTTAGCCACTTTCAATGCTATCCGATTTATAAGACAGAAAAACATTATAGCGTGTGCCAGCATGTTGGAACCTGTCTAGGTGTTTGCCCACGCCCAAAGGCACCGTAGCCGAGGATAGTGAATCCCCATTCCACCTAGGGCATGTGTAATACTCGTAGCATACCTATAAGCAATATGAGGTTTGCTAAAATATCTGCCGATCACTCGACCTTAGACTAATATAGAAGTGATTCTCTTTTACTGCATTTCTTCTGCCCAACCTATACGCTAAGTAATGACTTCAATGTCTCTCCTTCTTTTAGGATCTTTGAATATCCCTTTGACGGGTCTAGATGATACACTAATCACCAGATTTGCTACAAACGCCTATTTTGTTTGCTTCTTGTACTATAGTATTTCAATTTTAGGCTTTGTGTGACAGGAGAGCTATGCTAGGATCGCAGTTCTGATATTAAACCTTTTATAAATATTTAGGAGCCTATAAAAGCAGTACCTAAGCAGTACCTTACAGTGGCAGGTTTTATAGGGGCATACTTCTTTCGACCGTATTCAATATTAACTAAAGGTATCTAAAGGCGTTCTGCCAGTCCCCTCTTTTGCCTCACTTAAATGACGGCCATGTCGTCACTTTTAAAATGTAAAGTCAAGTTCATCCATTTCTCTTCATCAATTCGTTTCAATTAACAAAATGAGAGTATCCATCCAATCAAATATTGGAACGCGCAAATGAATTGATGCCGGCTTCTCGAGAGCATATTCAATACTAGTTATTCCATCCGGTAGACGAAGTTTTTGAGTAAATGCAATAACAATCGAGGTACATGTAAGTCTGTGATAGCTAATATGCTTCATAACTTGAAGTCCAAATAAGGGGGGCAATACAAGTCGTAGTGGTCTTTGACAAGATTTTTATTTGCTGATTAATTCCAGCAGTGGAGCTTTGATGTGAGTTTAAGAGGAACTGAGTAGTTACTTAACAATTGGACTCGAACTAGAGGTAGCATTCCGATCTCGGAAGTCGCGACCTGGCAGCACGGCTGGCTTTTTGCTGATATATACGGCTGCCCTAGCGCGTGATTCGTAGCGACAAATCTTCCTACAATCTTTCCTTGAAGGATGATACGCAGGAGGTGATAGAGTTCGCCATACATTATACGTCCTATAAAAACTATGTTCGTCTCCTTATAACTCCAGAAAAGTTCTCGTTCTACTAAACCGGCTCTCTGGAGCATGTTCTCATTTCTCACATGATATACCCAGGACACTCTCAGCATTTTTTGCAGAGTCCACATTTCGAGCACTTCGATATTCCTAATTGCTGCCTTCAGCGTCCATGCTTCCACGCCGTACAACAGAGTAAACCCTTAGACTAGGAAAGAGAGGGGACAGAACGCGCGGCTGACACCTCTGTTACCAAAAAGTACCAAAGCGCTAGTCCCAGTGTCGTAGCTAATCGGATTAACATTATGGTTAAGCTATTTGGAGAAATAATCTATTTTCAAATAAAATTTATTGAAATATTGTTATTCACGAGTTCTGCATGGCCAATTTCACCATCTACATTTCAAATTTAACTTAACTGCGAATTTCCGATATCTAGTTTTGAAAAATGTAAGCTATAACAGATACGTCACTGGAAAACTAATTGCATTTGAACCAAAGCATCCCTTGAAAAAAAAATTTTTTACACTTTATATGCTCAAAAATATTATGATTCGCATGTTACTGGTACATTTGAAATTACATTTTGGATACATACATATATATCTCTGAACTAGATATCAAGATATTTGCAAAAACTTCGAATACAACAAAAAATATGAACACAAATTTACCTGTGAAAAGTGATTTCTGGCTGCTTCCTACTATTGTGGCTTTTACAACCGTTAGCTGCAGACCCTACCATTATGCACACCACAATATTTTACAATGATTGGTTTTGAAAACGCTAAATATCACAAAAAAAATACTATCGTACCAAATTGTTTGTTTTCCACCAAAATTTTGACAGCTAATCATTTTGTCACAGCTAATTCATATAGCAATGGACTGACGCGCGGTATCCCCTCTCTTTCCTTATCTAAGAGTAAACCAGACATAATATTTCATCATCCTGTATCTGAGACTGAAGGTCAACTTTTCGCTGGTAAGAAATTTCTGAAGTTTCAGGAAAATAATTGTTCTAGCTTGTTCAATTCTGCATCTTTTCTCCTGACCTGGATCTCATCATTCGTTCATAATATATCCCAAATATTTAAATTTTCTTACCCGTTCGGTGTCCTCTCCATTCAAGTGTATTCGAATGTTCGGGATATGGTTTCTATTAATAACCATGAACTTGGTTTTGTTGGTGCTTATCATTAGACCCAGCCTTTGCTTCTTTTCCTTAATGCGACTTAGTAGAGTCTTGAGGGCATTCACATTATCTCCTAGTATGACAGTGTCTTCTGAGTGGTCATCTGTATATCGGATATTGTTGCCTTTGCAGAAAATTTCAAAAGTGTCATCCGAAAATTTAGACCTTCCTGATTTAACCAGTGTAGTTTTATTATGAAGGAAGATCGGTTTACAGACTGCTCAATCTATGAATTCTTACAATTACTTTTTCAGTACTCTAGCGTAGCTAATCCATTTTATTATCTAACCCCTGACTCAGTTTTACACCACATAAATCACAACTACCTATCAATATGAATGTATGTCTTGACCTTAGCTGGTAATGGTGCATAAAATTGCGACAATTTTTTGCTGATCTTTTTGTTGACATTTTGTTAATTTGATTTCCTTCTAGTTCAAGGTTGGTTTTATACAGACGTCTTGTGTAATATGACTAAAGCACTAGGTGCTATCTAATACGCGTATGAAACTTATTTATTGTTTCGATAAGATTTCATAACGCCTATCAAGTTGCAACTTTCGTCATGCATAATTATATCATTACTGATCTAGTACTGCGATATTTTCCGATAGAAATAACGAGCTAATAATGAGTTAGAAAAGGAAGGCAATCAGTTATTAAGGCTTATGCCGGCCACGCAAGCTATTGACATAATCCGCAGCCTTAGATAAGATAAAAGCGATCGAAAAGCCAAGGCCCCCCCAACCCCGCCGAATATTTTTGTCGCTGAATACGTCTCCCGGTCAAGCAAAGTTAAAAGGTGGCAACCCTACCTTGACTGCCCGGGAGAAGCGCGGAAAAACTCACAATGCAGTTTTATTTTGAAACATGATAATGAAGCCTTAAAGTAGGAAGTTTGCTTTTTAGTTCAGACGGTAGGGGTTTTTTCACATTAAAAGGTTGCAAAGAAACGAATTTGGTGGGATGATAGACATTGGTCCCCTGAACCTGCACTTAAGTTTGCAACCTCGGGTGGTTGCCGCTCGAGGGGTGGGGGGGTCAAAGCTCTGCTTCGCGACGGCGACTGTTTTCGAAAATAGCGACGTTTTGGTAAGTGCTATCGAAAAAAGGTTCAAAAGAGAGAAATAAACCATTTGTATCTTTTCGATAGTGACACTTTTTTCCGAAAATCGTCGCGAACAAAGTTTTCATCCCCCACTTCTCGAACGGTAACCTTTTGAGGTCGCAAACTTAGGTGTACATTCAAGGGACCAATGTCTACCATCCCACCAAATTTCATTTTTTGTCGACACTTTGCGCTCAAAAGACTTCTGTATAGGACTTAACGACTGGCTAATATCGGTAGCAGGTAGCGATGTGTTTCTAAATGTCGTATTTTTTTTAATCCCAAATGTATTATTTAGGCAGCAGCAGATAATAAAGATATGAAAAATGTTATACACTTAGGAAAAAAAGTGTTAAGAAACCTTTTGATCGCGTTCTTGGACTTAATAATCGACAAAACTCTGATTTTAGTCAAAATCGCCAATCACCCCCTAACTTTGAGGCACTGTAGGAAAGAAACTATTGGTCGCACATAAAAACTTGGAAACCAAAAAACCAAAAGGGAGAAGTGGAGAGTTTTATTATCTCCATACTTAACTTTATTATTTAACTTTTTTTTTGATAGCACTTACCACAACGTCGCTATTTGTCGAAAAGCATCATGAAACAGTTTTCACTGCCCTCCCCCCCCACTCTCGAGCAGCTCCAGAGGTCGCAAATTGAATCTTATCTTAATTAAGCAACGCCGAGGTAGTATCATTTCCACTAAGAGTATCCATAAATAAGATATTTTTCGCAACAGCACATATCGGTAGTAGGTAGCGGTGTAGTCCTAAATGTCGTACTTTTTTAAACCAAAAGCGAGAGTTTAGGCAGCTGCAGATAATAAAGGAATGAGAACATATTATCCTTTTATGGCAAGAAAAATGTCAAACGACTTTTTGTTAAAGTTCTTCTAACTTTGGCGCACTGTAGGACGCACACGAAAAATGTAAAGACCAGAATTGTGCCTAATTTTGTTCTCTCCATAAATCATTTTAAGTTTCTTTCAATTTCACTTACCATATCAAGCTATTTTTCAAAAATCGTTGCGAAGCAGTGTTTTCACCGCCCCGCCCCTCAAGCGCCCACCCCCCGGGTCGCAAACTTAGGTGTAGGTTCATGGGACCACTGTCTACCATCCCACCGAATTTCATTTATTTCCGACATTTTGCACTTGCGAAACCAAGCTATTTTTCAAAAATCGTCGCGAAGCAATGTTTTCACCGCCCCATCCCTCGAGTGCCCACCCCCGGGTCGCAAACTTGGGTGTATGTTCATGGGACCACTGTCTACCGCCAATAGTTGTCCAATACCTGTCTCACCACAAATTCAGAGTAAATGTTAAATAACATCGGAGATAATACGCATCCCTGACGAACTCCTTTTCTGGTTGCTGTTTAACCAGACAGGTTACCATCAATTCTTACACGAACTGAACTAGACTCATAGAGTTGCTGTATGAGAAATACTAAATACCCATGGAGATAAGGATTTCCCACAGTTTAGGCCACTTTACGTTATTAAACGCCTTAGAATAGTCCACAAAGCACAGAAAATAATGCTCTCTGGCTTTTTCAATAATGTGTCTTAAGTTTAGCGAAACCTTTTTTACAAAACCTGCTTGAGCCTGAGAAATTTGCTAGCCAATAAAACCCTCCAAACGAGACCGTAAAATAGAACCTAGCTTGCATGAGAGATTAACGAAAGTAGGCGATAATTGTCTGGATTTGTTGGAGATCATTTTTTATGAAGTGGAACAAAAATGGATGTGCACCATTCATCTGGCCAAACACCGGAGGACCAGACCCTCTTACAAATATTATATAAAAGAGAGATGCCGTCTTCACCCAAGCATTTTAATGTTTCGGCAGAAATAGCATCAATGCCTGTAGCTCTATTAGTTTTTAACTTGTTGAGGGTACGCTTCACTTCAGATAAAAGAATATCAGGTTCCAAAACAAAGTTTTACAGTCTAGTAATCTATCATGATCTGCTTGGAATGTCGTTTCGGAATTAACAGGTAATAAAAAACAAATCAAGAACATTTCAGTGAAGGATGGCAATATTCTCTATCAGGATCCCGAACAGGTTGCAGATAATTTGAACATAAACTTCAAGAATGTTTCGAAGTCCATCGTAGAAAATATAACCAAAACTACAAGTTCTATTAAGGCAATTGAGAATAAAAGTCAGGTTTCTCCTAGTTTGTATTTATATCCGTTCACGGAGGATGAATTTTTTAAATTAATAAACATAACATTAAAAAACAAATTTTCATCTGGACCTGACGAAATATGGAATTATGTAGTAAAAGCGGTGTTACCCCATATCATCGAACCGCTTGTTTTCTTGATAAACTTATCTTTTTGTAACGGGGAGTTTCCTGATGTATTGAAAAAAGGTAAAGTTATACCTATATATAAAAAGGGCGATCCTACTGATCCTAACAATTACAGACCAGTAACTGTGCCTTTTTGTTTTTCCAAAATATTTGAGTATTGGTTTTCAGAGAGATTATGTTCACATGTTAGCAGAAATAACATTTTAACAGATAAACAGCATGGATTCTGTAGCGACAAATCTACGGCTACAGCTATACAGGGTGGGCCAATAGTGCGTGGACGGAGGATTGTGGGCTTACTGAAGAATGTTTCAAAAATCTGTCATTTGATCGTGATAGGGACTCTTGAGGGCTATTACGTAAAAATATTTTCACTTAAATTTTGATGTTTATACAGGGTGATTCATATCAAACTTACATTGTTTTGAATGGAACCCCCTATATATTATTGCATATTTGGATTCTTTGGTCAATTCTAGTGTGACTTTATGTATGACACATGGAACTTTAAACGAACCGTTTAGACGCAAATCACCATTTTTGGTATAAGTAGGTATCAGAAAAAAATTGAATATCACAGCGATTATAAAACTTAGAAGGCCGTGACTTTGCGGGACAACTAAGCATACAATGCGTCACCTTAGGTCAGACGGCTAAAATTGAATTCTTTTTGTACTTGGAGAAATCAGTAGATTAATTAAGGAAACTTCAATGACAGATAACTTGATTTTTTCAAATGGGAATGCCTATTTTGATTTAAAGAATCAAAAGTAAAATTTGATTACCTTTCTAATGATGTAGCATTCTCGATATCGATCTTTTTTAGTTTTCATTTTATTTCAAATTTTCTGTCAAATCGGTGTTTTTCAATTTTGCTGCATGCAACCGAGCAGGCCATGAAAAATAAACAAAAGCTCGTTAATATGGAAGAAACCAACTAACTTAGTAGAAAGATGGAAACTAACTAGAGCAACGAGGCAAGATTATGAAAATTCCTTACAACATATTAGCTCTAACCAGAAACAATAGCGGTAACAAGAACGCTCATTTTTCATAGCCTACTAGCTATTAGCCAATTTCCAAAGTCAGTAAAAAAATATTTGATCAAAGGAAAACTACTACTGAATGTTGCTGGCAGTAGAGTATCTATATCTTCTGAATAAATTTTTACATTTAATACTATAAAAAAGTAGCCATTTCGGTAAGTCAAACGTAATGATACCTCTGACTGGAACCCTTCAAATGCTTCAGTAGGTACTTCTACTTATTAGCAAAATCGCGGAAAATGAAACAGGATTTGCAGTCTGTTTGAATTGTAAAAGATAATTTAGTTTGCAGAAAACGACATGAAATAAACACAATTATAACACAGTGTAATCAAAAAATTCTAGCATTATTTCAATAGATGTTCAGAATGCTCCAGTTGGAGACATCTTCACTTTTGACTTAACTAAATGGAAATGACTATTTTTTTTATCCCATTAAATGTGAAATTTCATTCTAAAGATGTCAGACTGTAAGCAAAAATCGCTGGTAGTTTTCCTTTTGCTTCAAAATTTTTAATCATTTTGGAAGGTTGTCAAGCCCTAATAGACATCAATAGCTAGTATGCTGTGAAAAACAAACACTTCTGCCATACCCCAGCTACTCATTGACATTAGATATCTTGCGGCTGTTGTATACGGTTAGAGCTAATATGTTGTAAGGAATTTGCATAATTTTGCCTCGTTGCCCTAGTTAGTTCGTATCTTTCTGCTAAGTTAGTTGGTTTCTTTCATATTAGCGAGCTTTTGTTTATTTTTCATGGCCTGCTAGGTTGCTTGCACGCAGGCAAATTGAAAAGCACCGATTTGACAGAAAATTTGAAATAGAATGAAAACCAAAAAAGATTGATATCGAGACTGCTATATCGTTAGAAAGGTAATCAAATTTTACATTTGATTCTTTAAACCAAAATAGGCATTCCCATTTGAAAAAATCAAGTTATCTGTGATTGAAGTTTCCTTAATTAATCTACTGATTTCTCCAAGTGCAAAAAGAATTCAAATTTAGGCCTCTGACCTAAGGTGACGCATTCCATGCTTAGTCGTACCGCAAAGTCACGGCCTTCTAGGTTTTATAGTCGCTGCGATATTCAATTTTTTCCTGATACCTACTTATACCAAAAATTGTGATTTGCGCCTAAACGGTTGATCTAAAGTTCCATGTGTGATACATAAAGTCACACTAGAATTAATCAAGGAATCCAAATATGCAATAATATATAGGGGCTTCTATTAGAAAAATGTAAGTTTGATATGAATCACCCTGTATAAACGTCAAAATTTGAGTGAAAATATTTTTACGTTATAGCCCTTAAGAGTCCCTACCATGATCAAGTGACAGGTTTTTGAAATATTTTTTAGTAAGCCCACAATCCTCCGTCCACGCACTATTGGCCCACCCTGTATATTCATTTTATGTAAAATTGATTGATCTGATAGAGATAGGCGAGTGCCCAATGGGAACTTTTTGTGATCTCAGCAGGGCATTCGATTGTGTAAATCATGATATCTTGTTCAGAAAACTATTTAAATATGGAGTCACTGGTAAATCTCTTGAATGGGTCAAAAAATATTTGGAAAACAGATCACAGTCTGTTTCTTTAAGTCACAATTATGGTAGTGAAATTAAGGAAGTTAAATCGTCATCCATTATGACTGATATGGGAGTTCCTCAGGGATCTATTCTGGGGCCCATTTTGTTTATATTGTATGTAAACGATCTCGATGAATTACTGGACGATCGAGTACATTTTACATTGTATGCAGATGATGCCTCATTGATAATTTCGGATACTAGTGACGATCTACTGGTTTCTAAATTTAATGACAATTTGGAAAAGTTGAACGAATGGTTTGCACAAAATCAATTATTTCTAAATGCTGAAAAGGCAAGGAAGAAGCTCGGTGACATGAATATGAAAGTGAATGCGAAGCCGCTGGAATTCTCCGAAAACACAAAATTTTTGGGGATATATCTAGATGAACACTTAAATTTCAAAAAACAATGTGCGCATATAATATCAATGTTAAATTCACATTCGTATATGTATACAAATCTTCGAACAGTTCTTAGTGAGACTCAGATGATCGTTCTTTACTATGGTCAGGTTGAATCAAGATTGAGGTACGGCCTTTGTTTCTGTGGTTCATCTACTGCTATGGTCGATGCCTTTCTATGTCAAAAAAGGCTAATTAGAAGTATGGCTAACGTCAATAGAATGCATAGTTGTAGAGAACTGTTTAGAAAATATAAAATACTTACTTTGCCTAGCCTGTATTTGTATGAATTGTCTGTACTGACATATACAGGTTTAGAAAAATGTTTTAAGAACAAAGATGTTCATGGAAGAAATACAAGGCAATGTGATCAGTTACATGTACCTTTCATGAAATATGATATTTCTCGAAAATCTCCAAACTACATAGGACTGAAAGTTTTTAATAATTTACCAGGAGATATTAGAAACACGAACAATTTACAAATGTTCAAAAAAAAGCTGAAGCAATTTTTTATTGAAAAATGTTACTACTCCACTTCTGAGTTTTTTCGAATTTAGGGCGATTTCGTTTCGTTTGTATTTATATATGTGACTTTGTTTGTTTCTTTCTTTTTTTTTCAGTGCAGTCTTATACAAACTGTCTGAGACTTTTAGACATATTTTTATTTAGTGTTGTTTTTTTGTGTTTAATTTGACTTTATCTCTATTGTGTGACGAGTTCTATACATATTTATAACGTATGTCAAAAAAGAACAATAAATCATTACTATTATTATTATTATTATATTCAAAATCCAATAAGAAGGCCTGAGGGCCATCCTCATAGTACAGGTTTTCGCAGTAATTTCGCCATACCTCAATAACCTCATGCAAGTTGGTAATTAGCCGTCCCTCGGGATTTTTAACAGCCCAAGATTTGGGTTTAAAATCCCGACTGAGGCACTTGACCTCAAAAAACATCTCTTTCGGATGATTAGTATTGGCATGCATCTCTATTTCCTGGCACAATTGCTGTATATAAGAGTTCTTATCTCTTCCGTATAGTCTCTGAGCCTCTACCAACTACCAACCACCATTGTTGAAATTAACAAATATGCTTAATTAAATTGCGTAGTTACAATAAAGTAGAAGCAGGACACTAAGGAGCTTTGCCCTTGAACTGTCAAGGTCTCGAATACACCCGGGAAAATTAGGGAGAGTTCAAAATGCAGTTTTCTCTGCAACATGACTGCAAATAGTACATGCATTTACAGTGTTGCGGTAGTAAAATAAAGAATAACGGAAGAACTGAATGAAACACACCTTATTTTTAGGGGTGCAAATAACTGCAGCGTGGGCGACATATACTCGTGGGTAGGCTAGGCAGAAAAATCACCTTGGAAGTCTGGTGTATACTACGAAACTAGAGTCATTAGAAAATAACATTGCACTCTATGCGAGGAGGTATACAAGACTTCGTTGGGTGAGTTCTCTCAGCACACAGTTGCATCATATATTATGTGAGGGAGGTTAACCTCTAAAATTAACTGGTCGGGTGTCTGACCCTAAATACTGTAAATATTTTCATTCAACTACCATTGTTGAAATTAATAAATATGCCTAATTAAACTGCGTAGTTAAAACAAAGTAGAAACCAGGAATTAAGGAGCTTTGCCCTTGAACTGTCAAGGTCCCGAGTATACCCGGGAAAATTAGGGAGGGTTCAGAATGCAGTTTTACTTTGAAACATGACTCTGAGCAGTATATGTCAAGGTTGTAATGATACTGGACTGCAGGAATAAAATAAAGTGAAACGAAAACGCTGAATTAAGCACAGCTTATTTTCAGGGGTGCAAATAGCCTGCAGCATGGACGGCATATACTCGTGGGAGGGTGGGCGGAGAAATCACTTTAGAAGTCTAGTATACCAGAAACTAGAGTCATTTGGAAATTGCATTGCAAGGGAGTAACAAGACTTCGTTGGGCGAGTTCTCTCAGCACATAGTTGCATCATATATCATGTCAGGGGAGGTTAACCTCTAAAATTAACTGGAATCATCCTGCTGCGTTTTTACTTGGATATGGTGTGGTGTCTCTTACCGTAAATAGTGTGATTGCCGCCATTGAATTCATCGCGATGCATGTCTCACTGAGAGCAGGCTGATGGGAGAGGTGTGGAGGTGTCTGTTCGCTTGCTATCATGTCACCAACTGACTGGCGAAATACCGGCGGGGCGCGACGATCGCTGAAATTCTGACGCGGCAGCGGCGGCGGCGGCGGCGGCGGCGGCGGACGTCGCGACGCCCTGCGCGCCGCGGATCGACGCTTTTGCGCCGCGACGTCGCAGACGCCAAAACGCAGCGTGCCATGCCGTGCTGTTGATTGTGGGGGGGAGGGTGCTCGCGCAGGGCCGGCTTCAGGCATTTACCCTCAATCATGTGGGGCAAACCACAGGCGTATACAAGGGGGGTAACAGGGGTAATTACCCCTCCCAAGAAAAAAAACTCAATTCAACTTTGACTTATTTTATTTAACTTATTTACTTAAGCAATTGTCGCACTGAAAAAATCTTTTTTACAGTAATTAAATTACAAAAGGCTTTGTTTTGCATTATTACAGTGATGCATAATGATATCTAATATATTCCCATTGTAACATAATAAGTTGAATGTCCTATAATATATTATAATGTGGTAGCTTTTCACAAAAGTTTACCTAACTCTTTAATTACCTGTTTTGAAAATTGCACCGATTAGAAAAGTTAAAACACTAATTAAAAAAAATAGAGTACGTGTTGTGGTTACTAGAGTACCTACCTGACTGTTGAGTGTTCATGATCGTTTAATTTCGTATGCTGTGCCAATAAAATGTTCACGGATGATATTTATTACATATTATTTGTATTCCGTAAAATTAAAATTGATTAATGCATCAATAGATTTTTTATTTCATCTCTTTAAAATACCTGATACTCCACTGTTTCACTTGCTATTTATTATACCTTCTTTTTATTTTTATACTATTAACATTTTTCTTTTCTCTTGCATCAACGTCCTTCACGAAAGTATTGCAAAAAATGGTGAGAGCACACACAACTTCATGCCCCGCTACCCCCCCCCCCCAACTGAAATCTGGATACGCCCCTGGAGGCAACTACACCTTTTCCAGGTGTTAATCGGAAAGCGTCAATTGTGATTCAGAAGGCATCAAATGTAAATCAGAATGGTCAAATGAAAATCAGAACGTATCAAATGTAAATCAGAATAATCAAATGAAAATCAGAACGTATGAAATGTAAATCAGAAAGATTCATATTAATTTCAGAAGGTATCAATTATTGTATATGTGAATCCATAAATTGTAATTCAGAAGGGATCAAATGTAAATCAGTAAGATGTACTGAGCTTTAGATACAGGTGCAAGTATCCTACGCCCAAACTCATATTCGCCGATGTTAAATACCATTGGAGATGTGTGTTCAAAAATTGTCTCCCATGTAAAAATCCATTTGCAAGTACCAGTAGTAGTGGCGCCAGATGTTGCTAAACAGAGACTGTTATCATTGATTAACGTATAAATGTGTTAATCAATGCTGTTATATTGGGAGCCAGTAATCGATGAGGGCAGAAACTTAGTGGTTGCTGGTGACTGTGCCCGCACAGTGCAACATTCCACAACTGTTCATGGAACAGCTCTCGCTCTTGAACCGATGCCTACATATTCACATATTAAATCTTTTAACCACATTTTGCGTGAATTTAATGTGTTTTTTAACTTTTGAATCCGCATCTTATTTCCTTTTCATCTTCGATGAAACAGGAATTGAGAGAACAAAACAAAAAGGTGTTCTACGATTTGTTTTCACATGTGTATGATCCACCAAACCTTGCAGATAGTATCATTGTAACTGATGGCAGTCCAAGGAAAATGTATTAACCGTTTTCTTCACATATATGGACTACGTTACGAAATACTACAATCATGCCAGTACATCCATACTTTTTGATGGTTACCATAATGCGGCATCAGCGAAGAATACCAAATCAGTCAATTTTTTAACACTCCTTCCTCCACTGTTCTATTTCATAATTTTCTGCGAAATTAGCAGCTAGGGCTATCCTATCCTCGCCGCGACAGCACATTTTCTTCTTTCCGTTCGTTGTTCTTTTTATGCTTTAGGTTTGAGAACCAGAACTTCTAGGATGTAAAAAGCATTTATTAATGTTTTTCACACATACATTATCACTCAGTACCTGTATGTAGTTTTCCTTCTGATTTACATTTGACCCCTTCTGAATTACAATTGATGGTTTCTCATATACAATTGATACCTTCTGAAATTAATATGATCCTTTCTGATTTTCTGTTGACTATTCTGGTTTACATTTGATACATTCTGATTTTCAGTCGACTATTCTGATTTACATATGATGCTTTCTGATTTACAGCTAGAAAAGGTGTAGTATTCAGTGGCGGCCCGTGGTCATCTTCGCAGAGAGGTCAAATCAATTTTTGAAAAAATATTGAATACCGCAGATGCAGTTTCCAAGATCCCTGTACTGGCCCTCCTTATCTTGGACACCCTGTATAGTTTCTAGGATGAGGTAGTGGGTTACCTTACGAGCCCCACCCTGTACGCCAATGCTCTATACAAGGCATAGCCTTCAGAGAGGCACTATTTTTATGATTAGGCACTAATAAAGCATAAGCAGAAACTGTTGAAAACGTATTTTGCACGGGATGTGTAAACCAGCCCGCTATTTCAGGTTGGCCATAAAACTGATCCAGTGTGTTTCACTGTGGGCGCTATTTTGAAAATTTTATTGCCCGTGAAGCGCAAAATGACAATGATACATTCTATTTTAAACAATTTATACCTAGCGCTATTTTTCCTCGTGAAAATTTCATGATTGACGTCTGTTTGTATAGAGATATAGTTTTCAGTAGAGCAATTTTTTTTAATAAATGTTTGCGTGTATGTACAGTTGAACAGTTGAACTTGATGCATTTGCATGCGGAGTTTAAAAGGACAAGTGAGTGATTTTTTCAGTACATTTTTTATACACTCCAGTCATGTTGCTGCTTCAAATATACCCGAGTTTCCTTGACACGTAATATTTTCATAACTAAAAAAGGTAGCAAGAACTGAGTTGTAATTTTGAAGGTACTATAGGGTCTATCATATAGGTACCATTTCCTATATAAGTGATATCTGACATACTCATTTTACTTAATATTTTGCAATATATTTGCTATTATACGCAAACTTATTTTTTCGTAAAATCATAATCATAATAAAAATTAAATAAGAATTTGTTTGACGCCTAATATGCAAAAAGATGGATAAAAAGCAAGGTGGATTTTTAAGGGTACTGAATGACCTACCGGACCATGTTTTCGAAAGAAAATTTCTTTTTTATCTGGTTGTATCACGAAAATATTACGCCTCAAACAAATCCTTATTCTATCCACCTTTTTAAAAAATTGGATTGTGTATGAAATCAAAGGCACTACAAGATTTTAATGAAAATAATGACTCCATTTAAGTAGCAAAAGCTGTGGGATGCTATTTGAAAAAAGGTTGGGGGTGAATTTTAGGGGTTGCAGTATAATTTTTTTTTCGAAAGCATGGTATGACAGGTTATTCGGTACCTTTGCCAGGCACGTAGCCGGCCCCGCAAGTTACTAAATCTAGTAATTTATATATTTCTAAACTGTTGAAACTTTTATGCTACAATTGTTAGGCTACGAGCTTAGAAGAAACCATCGCAATAAAGTTTGGAGATGGTCAATTATTGGGTAAGATATTCAAGGGAGCAAAACAAGATTTAACAAAAATTTGAGGGTTTCTTGGTATCCACTATATAAGTTCTAAGTGTTGCTCATTGACAAATAAACAATATTAACAATTATTTCTAATAGTAACATGTACTAGCTAGTGATACATCGTTGAAAAGTTAGATGTACCAGTTCGCAGTTTATGCCACATTTTCTTGTTTTGGTGTTTAAGAAAATACGAAAATTCTGAAGCATTTGAATTTATGTACACATCCGATTATTATGTTGCGTACAGTTTTTACTCAGAATTCGGCGAAGAAATAATTTTTAGCTATGTTTCACCTTTACACACAAGTAGGCTTTAATGAATATTTTTTGAGTTTAGTTCCTTGACAGTGTACAATATGAACACCGTTAAAACATGCAACATTATATTCATATATTTGATACAGTTTATTTTTTGATGTTTAAGGATGGATAATAGCCAGCAAAAAATATGTCGAGCTCAAGCCCCCTCCCCCCCAGGTGCTTGAGGAGCATGTAGATTAAAACAGGCTTTGAACATTTCGAATACTCCACAGGTCCCTTCTAGGTCTGTACTGCTCTTCCAAGATGTTTGAGAAACGGAAACATACACCCCCCTTTCTTGCTTGCCAAAAATGGTCATACCCAATGTCGTCCTACCCCTGATACCCAAGACGTCCTTCAGTAGGACGTTGTTGGTGATACCTGGCTGCTCCCGGTTTCACTACCCCCCCTGCAGGTCAGATGATTAATCTAGAGCAACCCCCCCCCCCCAAGTGAAATCCTGGCTACGTTGCCCACTCAGTTTTCTTATTGCCTGATCTTGTTATGAAAATATTACGCCTCAAGCAAATCCTTAATCTATTATTTTTAAATCAAATAAGGACTTAATTTGTGTAGGAAAAGCTATTGGGTGCTATTTGGAAAATTAAAGATGGAGTTGAGTTTCATGGGTTGAAGTACAAAAAAAATATGTTTTGAAAGCGTGGTATGGTAGATCCTATAGTGCTTTTGAAAATACCAATCAGCATTCATTTTTTTTTGTTACAAGAATATCACATTTCAAGGAAATTCTGGTATATCTATAAAGCAATTTTAGTTAGACGTAGACTTCTGGACCTCTCAAAAATTTCTGGAAAAATAAGTGAAACTTGACGTACAAAAAATATATAAACAAAATAAAGTATAATAAAATAATAATGAGACTGAACAAAGTTTCAACGTGCTTTGGATATCCCTGATCAATATTTGTAGTTCTTTTTTCGTTAACAGTAGAGTAGTAGGTCGACTTGAACATTGAAGTTGTGTTTAATTTCGCTACCGAACACCTGAGCCCAGCGCAGGATGCATAGGGGAGCTGTGAAACCACCAGAGATGTGCGAGGAAGACGAGCGGAGCGAAGATGTGTGGCGGAGCTGTGAAACTATGTGCAGATGAGAGTTGCGAGGATGTGTAGCGGGCTCTTTTCAGATTTTTCCGAGGATTTTTCCTTTTGCTTACCTTATCGAAACACATTCCTAGCACACATCCCTCGCCAACATGTCTTGTTTTGTTCGTATAAAAACCTCGCTCCGTTAAACCGTTTCCACCAGCAGAGCTGTGCTGAGCAAGGCGAGGTAATTCAAGCGATTCTATTGGTTGCTATCCTCGCACATCTCTGGTGGAAACACAGCCTTAACCAGTATCTTGAACACCGTACGCTATGTCATTACACTTTGTTATCAAAACAGCATTTCCCCATATACATAAAACAACCAAACAAACGCTAACTACTATGAAAAATTAAATACTATTCAAATGTCTATAAAATTAAAGCCATAAAGATAAGATAAGAACTAATAATAATGATTTCGCGCAGGTGATAAGCAGAGCTGATGTACAGTCACGGAAATTATGTCAAACGATTGCGGCGATGTGGAGTTGAGGAGGAAGCCACGGAGGAAGTCCAAAGTCTCCTCTATGTTTTCGATTTTATCGAACAACAGGAGGGTAGAGTACAATAAGGAGGTGTCGTCGCCTTGCCAGTTCGTGAAATGTGAGGTTGATTTGAGGAACTTGCAGATTGAGATACAAGATTGCCCGTTTGATGTGACAGGATACGGATGTCTGATATTGAAGGATCGCTTTCGAGTGGGGCCACAGAAGAAGAAGGTCATGGCGTTCTTGTTTGAGAAGATCATCATTTTGAATACGGTAAGGTCACAGTAGTCTAAGAGCCAGTCATCCGCAGACTTACGGTATTTTAGCAAACTTCACACTATTTCGGCGACGGTGCCTTTGGCCATGGTGGAGTCCTAAAGTGCAAAAGAGTTGGTTCTAAAACGTCTTTTTAGCAAGTCTGCCGTTTCAACATATTGTAATATACAGGTATTTCCTAGTTGAATGTCAAGATTCATGGGGACGATTTTTGGGTCCATTTTAAGAAGAAAACTTCATATGAACGTATGTCCCAATTGTCTTGCTTTTTCAGATACAGGTTGATAAAATTTTCAAAAATAAATAATTTCTTATCAGTATCTACAATACCACTTCAGATATTTTAATGGAATTCGTCATACATGTACTACGAATAAAGAGGCATTTTTTAATGTATCACTTTTTTCCTAAATTGCCACCAGTGGCGTTCGTACGTAATTTGACCTTCCTATTTTGGCAGACATTGATGGTACGCCACTGATTTATCCTAAAATAAAGATTATTTTTGAAATCTCCACCCATTTCTAACCAAAGTTGAACACTTGATTTTTTTTTCAATCCGATGCGTCGGACAAAAAAAAATCAAGAGGTCAAATCTGCTCATAATTGAATACAGATTTCAATTTTTTTTATTTTAGGAAGTCAGTGGCGTGCCACTGACTGTCTAACCCAAGGGCTTCACAGCGACATGGAATGTGTGCCGAGGATTCTTCCTCCTCGCCACAGCGCGTACACATCAGATCACTTGTCACCCCCATTACATACAAATGAAGGCTGAAGGTGTTATGGCGGGATAGCACGTCGACAAGTAGCTTTAGTTGGCTTCTGTCCAGTGAGAGACAGAGAGCTCCACCTTAGCCATCAGAGGATATCCTAAAATAAGTTCTCTAGCTTGACGGAGATGTCCAGGGATTCGTCTCCATCTGATAAGATGCTGATTTTGCAACCACACCTTGTTTTCCTTCTAAATGGTACCCACTGTCAGCCCCAAAGCCGGCTCAGGACCCAGGAAGTTATTTCTCGACCCTCGCCTTGCGAGCGCGTCCGCCATTTCATTACCACTAAATAACTAGGTACCCACATAAGTGACCCCTGATGTCTTGCCGAAATGTCATCCAGTGTAGGAAGGTTTCCTACACTGCAGAACATGCCTTGATGTAAACCTACAAGCACTTAATGCTTCATTCAGTCATTCACTATCCACCTGTTCATGCATAGTTTGAAATTCTGCATCGCTCAGTGCAAAAACGAGGCTTCTATCTTATACCACGTGCGATACAGAACAGTATTGTTGTCAGTCTGATTCTTTATATTGTGCAAACATTGGCAAAAGTTCTGAACAACTCTAACATCAATTATGACCCAATAACAGAATGCAGCGAAATTGATTAGAGAAAATACAAGAAATAATTTCATATAGTTTGTTTAAGGGTCTATGTTTTACAATATTTCATGAAATAGAAGATACTTTTCCAAATCTACATTTTACTTTACTTCTTTAGTATTGAAAGACCAAAAAACTGTGCAGGAATAGGTTAAGTCCAAACGTTTTTTTTATTATACAGTAATTTAAAACATAACACTAACCACTAATATGAACTTTTTATTTCTGTGCCCAGTGTGCTACAGTCAAAAGCTTGTCTACTCTTTCAAAGTTCTTTCAGGCACTTTTTCTCCCCCACTGAAAAATTAACTGCATTGGACATAACCGGTTCTTGCATTGGACCCTTCAATAGGACTATAGAATCAGTGCTTATTGTTTCAGATAGACAGAGGAAGAGGCGCACTCTACTACTACGGAGGCATAAAAATTAAAGACTTAGGCGTTCCAACTGTCGAAGGAAAAGCTTTGATCCTAAACAATTTCACAAAAAGCAAGTACAAAGATGTCGACGTAGAGTATTATCTTAAGGCTAAATCGGAAGAGGTACCGCTCAGATGGAGCGAAGCTATAAAGAAGTGCCTGTGGAAGCAATTGCTTGAAGCTAAACGCAGACCGGAAGATGAATGGGGCATCGAATAAATACACATATTATTTATTCAGCAATGTCTATACTAAGAGGTGATTATAGGTCTGTTTTTGCAGTGAATCACAAACCAGTCAGAGCCAATCAGTATTCCCCATTGCAGTTGTCAAACTATTTCTGACTAGTACTGGCCAATCAAATTGACGCTGACTAGTTTGTGATTGCTGTAAAAACAGACCTATTAACAGGACTTTGTGAATAGTGTGGATGTTGTAAATATCATTATGATTTATATAAGCTATTCATATTACCACGTACTTCGCGATTATGTCAACAAACTTTGAGATTTGAAGATACTATTTAAGTTTTAAAAGACTTGGTTTTTTCTAATGGTATTGCGGTCAACTAAATGAAACAATTTTCCTTTCCACGACGTTTCAGTTTATTATATCTAAACCATCGTCAGGTGTCTATAAAGAATTATCGGATCGCCCTGACGACGACACACGCAACGACATGGACCGTTTTAGGTGGACGACGGAACTGAAGGATGACCTGCTGAGCTGCTACGAGAGCAGTAGCCCGCGCCGTAGGGGATACATGTCCCGCATGCATGGGAGGTGGTGTGAAATGCATCCAGAGCATAGCACAATTACCTCCCAGAGCTTGCGGAACCAGGTATTTTACCTTCGGGGGCAGGGATACGTTCGTGCTCCAGCTCAGCCTGCCCCTCCGGCGACTGAAAGGCCTGTTAACCAGGCTGAAAGGTCGCCGATGAGGCCCGCTGAGAGGGAAATCGACGAAGCCGTCTCACCTGGAGATTTCAGTGACCGAAGGGCCTTGCATAACAGCAAGAGGTCCTTCAAGCTGGCAGATTTAAAGAGAGAGGATGAGGCGTTGAGTGAACGTCTATCGGAGGTCTCTGACATTTGGAGCATCAATTGCGAAATCTACGCTGCGGCTCTGAGGCTGGCTGGACAGGGGAGAGTGAGAGACTCTCCTGTCGAGAGAGCACAGAGGCGGGTGCGCCAGATGGAAGCGAAAATCCAGTTGGCTCGCCAAGAAGCATCCCGTATCCAGTGTGTGATGGAATATAGAGCGGCCGGTAGGCCTTTTACGCGCCGCGTGCGCCAGATAGCCCGAGAGCTAAGGCGCGACCATCACACGCTCAGTCAAGCGGTACTGGTTGTTGTCAAGCAGCATTGTCTTGACAGGATACGGACGCTAATCGCTGCTAAACGATCACTGGTGACGCGGGCGAGAGGTTTGGAGGAAAACAGATTGTTTTCCGAAAAGCCTGCTCGTCTCTTCCAACAGCGACCACCAGTCATAGAGCAGCCGCCAACTGCTGATCGCGTGGAGACTTTCTGGAGGGGCATTTACGAACACCCCAAACCTCTCCAAGCAGACACTCCGGCCTTGGCGCAGTTCGAGTCCGTTTGTAGGAGGACTCCAAACCTGAATGTACTGCGTCACCCGATAAACACGGAAGAAATTCTTGGTGCCTTACGAGGCGCAAAGAATTTCGCAGCTCCTGGCCCGGATGGCATAAACACCTACTGGTTGAAAAAGTTTCCCAGTTGCCACCGGCATTTAGCTAGAGTTTTTAACTCGTGGCTAAATCAGGAGCAGCCAATTCCGGCTTGGTTTGTCGAGGGTCGAACCGTGCTTCTCCCGAAGACCGGAGATTTGTCTGATCCTAAAAACTACAGGCCAATAACATGTCTGAACGCATGTTACAAGCTCTTCACCAGAATCTTGTACATGCGTATCCTTCAAGCTGTAAATCCCGTATTTCTCAGCGTATATGAACAAAGAGGGTCTAAGAAAGGAGTAGCTGGCTGCAGGGATAACCTGTTGATTGACCGCTGTGTCACACAGGACTCCGTGCATTACCTGCGAAACCTTTCTATGGCCTGGATCGACTATCGGAAGGCATTCGACACTACGTCTCATGAACTGATTGTGCGGCTGTTGGAATGTCTTTCGGTAGATGATCAAATAGTGGGATGCATCAAACAACTGATGCCGCTCTGGAAGACTCGGTTCACTATAACATCGGGTGAAACCAAGGTTCGAACAGAGTTGGTATCATTTAAAAGAGGGGTCTTCCAAGGAGACTCCTTGAGTCCCTTGCTCTTTTGCATCTCGCTACTGCCTTTGTCCATAGCGCTGAAAAATACTAAGGGATACAGCTGTGGCAAGCCCAATTACCGGAGGCACAAGGTCACCCACTTATTTTACATGGATGACCTGAAACTCTATGCCTCCGGACAACGCGATTTAGAGCAGTCGCTGAGGGTAGTGCAGGATTACAGTCAAGCTATTGGTATGGAGTTCGGGATAGACAAATGTGCCATGGTTCATCTCAAAAGAGGACGTTGCGGAGATAGTGAAGATGAGGAGCAGCTCGTTGATGGGAGCATCTTGCGACAACTGCATGCCGGAGATACCTATACCTACCTTGGAGTGGCGCAGCGTCACATCCAAGAGGCAGAATTGGTCAAAGAGTGTCTCCGCCGCAAGTATTTGCACCGACTCCGGCAGATCTGGTCGTCAGAACTGTCCGGCAAAAACAAAGTCGCTGCCACAAACATGCTTGCGGTCCCATTGTTGCTATACAGCTTTGGTGCTATCCACTGGAACGTGGAGGAGCTGCGACAAATCGACATAAAGACCCGCAAAAGGATGAATATGGAGGGAAGTCTACATCCTAGATCCTCTGTCCCGCGAATATACCTCCCGCGACACCTGGGAGGGCGTGGACTATTGAGTTTGGAGCATCTGCACAACAGAGTAGTACTGGCCACTGCCTGCTATGTTACGACGAGCACCGATCCCCTGATCCGCTTTGTGCGAGAGCACGAGATTGCGGGTAAAGGAGCCTTCCTTTTTAAAGCAGCAACACGGGCAGCCGAAGAACTTAGTCTCACGCTCGACTTCACGCGGAGGTGTCAGCAGTCCGTTACGGAACTTGCTCCCGCACAATTAAAAACCCGGATTAAAACTGCTGAAGTCCAATTGCTTTTAAGACTTCACAAAGATAAACCAATGCACGGAATCTTCTACAAACATCTAGAAGAGCATGGTTTATCTGAGCAGTTGACCTTCTCCTTCCTAAGGTCTAATGGGTTGAAGTCGGAGACTGAGAGCTCTATAATGGCTTGCCAAGACGGTGTCTTCAACACCTTAGTATACCGTAGCCGGATTATGGGTATGGATGTGCCCGATATCCGCTGTAGAGCCTGCCTGCAGGCGCCAGAGACCCTTACGCACCTCTTGTCGGCGTGTAAGGTGTACGCTGGCACAGCCTACGTCTATCGGCACAACGCGGCTCTACGAGTGCTATACTACCATTTAAGGCACTCATACGGTATAGATGAGACACCGGTGCTGCCATACGCTCCAGGGGACATTGAGTCCGTTGTGGAGAACGAGAGGTGCCGAATTTACTGGAACTACTCATTCTCCACGCTCGAGCTTATACATGCAAATAAGCCCGACATAGTCCTCCTCGACTACCAACAAAAGACGATGTTCGTTATCGAGTTCTCGGCACCTGCCGAGGGGAACATCGTCTCTAAGGAGGAGGAAAAGCGGACCAAGTATCAGGAGCTCCTCGGACAACTTCGCAGGCTCTGGCCGGACTACACTGTGAGTCTGCTAGTAATGGTCATTGGATCCCTAGGTGGTATGAGGGATACGCTGCTCTCTGCACTGCGCAAAATGCCGGTGTGCCGTGCGGCGGCGCACATCTTAGCCGCCAGAATGCAGAAGGCAGTCATCCATGGGTCCCTTCGTCTGCTTAGGACGCACGATACGCGGACCCAGTGATTGCTCACCTCACGGTGTGAGGAGTAGTCGCTGGGGAATGGAACAGCAGCCCGGTGTGTCGGAGCCCGGGTTGCACCTTTTTTGTTTTTGTTTTGTCTATATATATATATATGCGTAATTTACGCTGCGGCTCTGAGGCTGGCTGGACAGGGGAGAGTGAGAGACTCTCCTGTCGAGAGAGCACAGAGGCGGGTGCGCCAGATGGAAGCGAAAATCCAGTTGGCTCGCCAAGAAACATCCCGTATCCAGTGTGTGATGGAATATAGAGCGGCCGGTAGGCCTTTTACGCGCCGCGTGCGCCAGATACCCCGAGAGCTAAGGCGCGACCATCACACGCTCAGTCAAGCGGTACTGGTTGTTGTCAAGCAGCATTGTCTTGACAGGATACGGACGCTAATCGCTGCTAAACGATCATTGGTGACGCGGGCGAGAGGTTTGGAGGAAAACAGAATGTTTTCCGAAAAGCCTGCTCGTCTCTTCCAACAGCGACCACCAGTTATAGAGCAGCCGCCAACTGCTGATCGCGTGGAGACTTTCTGGAGGGGCATTTACGAACAGCCCAAACCTCTCCAAGCAGACACTCCGGCCTTGACGCAGTTCGAGTCCGTTTGTAGGAGGACTCCAAACTTGAATGTACTGCGTCACCCGATAAACACGGAAGAAATTCTTGGTGCCTTACGAGGCGCAAAAAATTTCGCAGCTCCTGGCCCGGATGGCATAAACACCTACTGGTTGAAAAAGTTTCCCAGTTGCCACCGGCATTTAGCTAGAGTTTTTAACTCGTGGCTAAATCAGGAGCAGCCAATTCCGGCTTGGTTTGTCGAGGGTCGAACCGTGCTTCTCCCGAAGACCGGAGATTTGTCTGATCCTAAAAACTACAGGCCAATAACATGTCTGAACGCATGTTACAAGCTCTTCACCAGAATCTTGTACATGCGTATCCTTCAAGCTGTAAATCCCGTATTTCTCAGCGTATATGAACAAAGAGGGTCTAAGAAAGGAGTAGCTGGCTGCAGGGATAACCTGCTGATTGACCGCTGTGTCACACAGGACTCCGTGCAGTACCTGCGAAACCTTTCTATGGCCTGGATCGACTATCGGAAGGCATTCGACACTACGTCTCATGAACTGATTGTGCGGCTGTTGGAATGTCTTTCGGTAGATGATCAAATAGTGGGATGCATCAAACAACTGATGCCGCTCTGGAAGACTCGGTTCACTATAACATCGGGTGAAACCAGGGTTCGGACAGAGTTGGTATCATTTAAAAGAGGGGTCTTCCAAGGAGACTCCTTGAGTCCCTTGCTCTTCTGCATCTCGCTACTGCCTTTGTCCATAGCGCTGAAAAATACTAAGGGATACAGCTGTGGCAAGCCCAATTACCGGAGGCACAAGGTCACCCACTTATTTTACATGGATGACCTGAAACTCTATGCCTCCGGACAACGCGATTTAGAGCAGTCGCTGAGGGTAGTGCAGGATTACAGTCAAGCTATTGGTATGGAGTTCGGGATAGACAAATGTGCCATGGTTCATCTCAAAAGAGGACGTTGCGGAGATAGTGAAGATGAGGAGCAGCTCGTTGATGGGAGCATCTTGCGACAACTGCATGCCGGAGATACTTATACCTACCTTGGAGTGGCGCAGCGTCACATCCAAGAGGCAGAATTGGTCAAAGAGTGTCTCCGCCGCAAGTATTTGCACCGACTCCGGCAGATCTGGTCGTCAGAACTGTCCGGCAAAAACAAAGTCGCTGCCACAAACATGCTTGCGGTCCCATTGTTGTTATACAGCTTTGGTGCTATCCACTGGAAAGTGGAAGAGCTGCGACAAATCGACATAAAGACCCGCAAAAGGATGAATATGGAGGGAAGTCTACATCCTAGATCCTCTGTCCCGCGAATATACCTCCCGCGACACCTGGGAGGGCGTGGACTATTGAGTTTGGAGCGTCTGCACAACAGAGTAGTACTGGCCACTGCCTGCTATGTTACGACGAGCACCGATCCCCTGATCCGCTTTGTGCGAGAGCACGAGATTGCGGGTAAAGGAGCCTTCCTTTTTAGAGCAGCGACACGGGCAGCCGAAGAACTTAGTCTCACGCTCGACTTCACGCGGAGGTGTCAGCAGTCCGTTACGGAACTTGCTCCCGCACAATTAAAAACCCGGATTAAAACTGCTGAAGTCCAATTGCTTTTAAGACTTCACAAAGATAAACCAATGCACGGAATCTTCTACAAACATCTAGAAGAGCATGGTTTATCTGAGCAGTTGACCTTCTCCTTCCTAAGGTCTAATGGGTTGAAGTCGGAGACTGAGAGCTCTATAATGGCTTGCCAAGACGGTGTATTCAACACCTTAGTATACCGTAGCCGGATTATGGGTATGGATGTGCCCGATATGCGCTGTAGAGCTTGCCTGCAGGCGCCAGAGACCCTTACGCACCTCTTGTCGGCGTGTAAGGTGTACGCTGGCACAGCCTACGTCTATCGGCACAACGCGGCTCTACGAGTGCTATACTACCATTTAAGGCACTCATACGGTATAGATGAGACACCGGTGCTGCCGTATGCTCCAGGGGACATTGAGTCCGTTGTGGAGAACGAGAGGTGCCGAATTTACTGGAACTACTCATTCTCCACGCTCGAGCTTATACATGCAAATAAGCCCGACATAGTACTCCTCGACTACCAACAAAAGACGATGTTCGTTATCGAGTTCTCGGCGCCCGCCGAGGGGAACATCGTCTCTAAGGAGGAGGAAAAGCGGACCAAGTATCAGGAGCTCCTCGGACAACTTCGCAGGCTCTGGCCGGACTACACTGTGAGTCTGCTAGTAATGGTCATTGGATCCCTAGGTGGTATGAGGGATACGCTGCTCTCTGCACTGCGCAAAATGCCGGTGTGCCGTGCGGCGGCGCACATCTTAGCCGCCAGAATGCAGAAGGCAGTCATCCATGGGTCCCTTCGTCTGCTTAGGACGCACGATTCGCGGACCCAGTGATTGCTCACCTCACGGTGTGAGGAGTAGTCGCTGGGAAATGGAACAGCAGCCCGGTGTGTCGGAGCCCGGGTTGCACCTTTTTTGTTTTTGTTTTGTCTATATATATATATATATATATATACCCGTCTGGGTCCGGGTTTAGAATGTTCCCAGGGTTTAATCTGCCTGTCGTAAGAGGCGACTAAAAGATTGGTAGTCCTTGCCTTAAAAGGGCCTATGGTGGTCACCGGCTGTGAAAGCAGGCGTATGAACCACCATAGTGAGGAAGCGGCTGCACCTATGCTAAGGACGGCTTCCCGACAGCGTCTGACCCCAGGTTAGGGGCGGCTGATAGCAAACCTGGCAGTAGGTATAAAATGCGCCCCCAGGAAGCCGACCAACATCAAACGGCTATTCGGTGCGTGGCGACACTGCGGGGATAACCCAAGCCAGGGATGAAAGCCGGCCGGCAACCTGTACAGGTCATCCCTAGGAGGCAATGTGGTCGGCTGCCTCTGAAATGTCGGCTGGGGGCCCTAAGGCTAACCACCGGACGGGCCCTACCTTCTGGTTCGACCGCCCCAGAAGAAGAGCACCCACACCAGGCCGGTATCGGAAGCCGGCTCTGGGCAGGGTGGCGGTGCCTCGGATCGCCCTGACGACGACACACGCAACGACATGGACTGTTTTAGGTGGACGACGGAACTGAAGGATGACCTGCTGAGCTGCTACGAGAGCAGTAGCCTGCGCCGTAGGGGATACATGGCCCGCATGCATGGGAGGTGGTGTGAAATGCATCCAGAGCATAGCACAATTACCTCCCAGAGCTTGCGGAACCAGGTATTTTACCTTCGGGGGCAGGGATACGTTCGTGCTCCAGCTCAGCCTGCCCCTCCGGCGACTGAAAGGCCTGTTAACCAGGCTGAAAGGTCGCCGATGAGGCCCGCTGAGAGGGAAATCGACGAAGCCGTCTCACCTGGAGATTTCAGTGACCGAAGGGCCTTGCATAACAACAGGAGGTCCTTCAAGCTGGCAGATTTAAAGAGAGAGGATGAGGCGCTGAGTGAACGTCTATCGGAGGTCTCTGACATTTGGAGCATCAATTGCGAAATTTACGCTGCGGCTCTGAGGCTGGCTGGACAGGGGAGAGTGAGAGACTCTCCTGTCGAGAGAGCACAGAGGCGGGTGCGCCAAATGGAAGCGAAAATCCAGTTGGCTCGCCAAGAAGCATCCCGTATCCAGTGTGTGATGGAATATAGAGCGGCCGGTAGGCCTTTTACGCGCCGCGTGCGCCAGATAGCCCGAGAGCTAAGGCGCGACCATCACACGCTCAGTCAAGCGGTACTGGTTGTTGTCAAGCAGCATTGTCTTGACAGGATACGGACGCTAATCGCTGCTAAACGATCACTGGTGACGCGGGCGAGAGGTTTGGAGGAAAACAGATTGTTTTCCGAAAAGCCTGCTCGTCTCTTCCAACAGCGACCACCAGTCATAGAGCAGCCGCCAACTGCTGATCGCGTGGAGACTTTCTGGAGGGGCATTTACGAACACCCCAAACCTCTCCAAGCAGACACTCCGGCCTTGGCGCAGTTCGAGTCCGTTTGTAGGAGGACTCCAAACCTGAATGTACTGCGTCACCCGATAAACACGGAAGAAATTCTTGGTGCCTTACGAGGCGCAAAGAATTTCGCAGCTCCTGGCCCGGATGGCATAAACACCTACTGGTTGAAAAAGTTTCCCAGTTGCCACCGGCATTTAGCTAGAGTTTTTAACTCGTGGCTAAATCAGGAGCAGCCAATTCCGGCTTGGTTTGTCGAGGGTCGAACCGTGCTTCTCCCGAAGACCGGAGATTTGTCTGATCCTAAAAACTACAGGCCAATAACATGTCTGAACGCATGTTACAAGCTCTTCACCAGAATCTTGTACATGCGTATCCTTCAAGCTGTAAATCCCGTATTTCTCAGCGTATATGAACAAAGAGGGTCTAAGAAAGGAGTAGCTGGCTGCAGGGATAACCTGTTGATTGACCGCTGTGTCACACAGGACTCCGTGCATTACCTGCGAAACCTTTCTATGGCCTGGATCGACTATCGGAAGGCATTCGACACTACGTCTCATGAACTGATTGTGCGGCTGTTGGAATGTCTTTCGGTAGATGATCAAATAGTGGGATGCATCAAACAACTGATGCCGCTCTGGAAGACTCGGTTCACCATAACATCGGGTGAAACCAGGGTTCGAACAGAGTTGGTATCATTTAAAAGAGGGGTCTTCCAAGGAGACTCCTTGAGTCCCTTGCTCTTTTGCATCTCGCTACTGCCTTTGTCCATAGCGCTGAAAAATACTAAGGGATACAGCTGTGGCAAGCCCAATTACCGGAGGCACAAGGTCACCCACTTATTTTACATGGATGACCTGAAACTCTATGCCTCCGGACAACGCGATTTAGAGCAGTCGCTGAGGGTAGTGCAGGATTACAGTCAAGCTATTGGTATGGAGTTCGGGATAGACAAATGTGCCATGGTTCATCTCAAAAGAGGACGTTGCGGAGATAGTGAAGATGAGGAGCAGCTCGTTGATGGGAGCATCTTGCGACAACTGCATGCCGGAGATACTTATACCTACCTTGGAGTGGCGCAGCGTCACATCCAAGAGGCAGAATTGGTCAAAGAGTGTCTCCGCCGCAAGTATTTGCACCGACTCCGGCAGATCTGGTCGTCAGAACTGTCCGGCAAAAACAAAGTCGCTGCCACAAACATGCTTGCGGTCCCATTGTTGCTATACAGCTTTGGTGCTATCCACTGGAACGTGGAAGAGCTGCGACAAATCGACATAAAGACTCGCAAAAGGATGAATATGGAGGGAAGTCTACATCCTAGATCCTCTGTCCCGCGAATATACCTCCCGCGACACCTGGGAGGGCGTGGACTATTGAGTTTGGAGCATCTGCACAACAGAGTAGTACTGGCCACTGCCTGCTATGTTACGACGAGCACCGATCCCCTGATCCGCTTTGTGCGAGAGCACGAGATTGCGGGTAAAGGAGCCTTCCTTTTTAGAGCAGCAACACGGGCAGCCGAAGAACTTAGTCTCACGCTCGACTTCACGCGGAGGTGTCAGCAGTCCGTTACGGAACTTGCTCCCGCACAATTAAAAGCCCGGATTAAAACTGCTGAAGTCCAATTGCTTTTAAGACTTCACAAAGATAAACCAATGCACGGAATCTTCTACAAACATCTAGAAGAGCATGGTTTATCTGAGCAGTTGACCTTCTCCTTCCTAAGGTCTAATGGGTTGAAGTCGGAGACTGAGAGCTCTATAATGGCTTGCCAAGACGGTGTCTTCAACACCTTAGTATACCGTAGCCGGATTATGGGTATGGATGTGCCCGATATCCGCTGTAGAGCCTGCCTGCAGGCGCCAGAGACCCTTACGCACCTCTTGTCGGCGTGTAAGGTGTACGCTGGCACAGCCTACATCTATCGGCACAATGCGGCTCTACGAGTGCTATACTACCATTTAAGGCACTCATACGGTATAGATGAGACACCGGTGCTGCCATACGCTCCAGGGGACATTGAGTCCGTTGTGGAGAACGAGAGGTGCCGAATTTACTGGAACTACTCATTCTCCACGCTCGAGCTTATACATGCAAATAAGCCCGACATAGTCCTCCTCGACTACCAACAAAAGACGATGTTCGTTATCGAGTTCTCGGCACCTGCCGAGGGGAACATCGTCTCTAAGGAGGAGGAAAAGCGGACCAAGTATCAGGAGCTCCTCGGACAACTTCGCAGGCTCTGGCCGGACTACACTGTGAGTCTGCTAGTAATGGTCATTGGATCCCTAGGTGGTATGAGGGATACGCTGCTCTCTGCACTGCGCAAAATGCCGGTGTGCCGTGCGGCGGCGCACATCTTAGCCGCCAGAATGCAGAAGGCAGTCATCCATGGGTCCCTTCGTCTGCTTAGGACGCACGATACGCGGACCCAGTGATTGCTCACCTCACGGTGTGAGGAGTAGTCGCTGGGGAATGGAACAGCAGCCCGGTGTGTCGGAGCCCGGGCTGCACCTTTTTTGTTTTTGTTTTGTCTATATATATATATAAGAAAACATCTAGTGAAAATGAAAAATAAACATTACTTAGCAATATATATAAAAGAACAATATACAATGAAAAAAAAATCTTTTTTTGTTTTTTTTTGATTAAAAGAAGATAAAATAAAAACACTACTTACATTTTACTTTAGTTTGTTACATATTTTTAAGCGAAACCCTCCCAGAGGATTCAGGGAACAGAATGACCTTAAAGTTTGCAATTATAATATGCCATAAAGTACCAGATGTTTAGAAAGTGGTGGTGACAAAAGCTAGAGAGTGGGTGTAGGGTGGTAACCTAACGTACATATCTATATTAATGAATTTATTGATTTAGATAAGATGCAGAAACCTCATTTCAATAAGCTATTGTAAATATTTCCTAACCAGTCAACATCAGACCTAAAGTTTATAGCTTTATCATTATTTTTAATATAAATCATTTCCTTTATATTTCTTTTATAATAATTTTTTGCCTGTGCAAGAATTTTAGGATTTTGGAAGTCAAATTTGTGTCCGGTTGCTTCCCACACCAATAGGTGAGGGGAGTATTTTGAACGTTTTATGATATTTACATAACGAAAGTCCACGTAACCTGTGACGTCACTCATATCTGTCGGTCAAAAATTTGTCTGTTGACGTTTTTCTAGCTCGTTACCTCAGTAACCGTTGCATGGATTGTGATAAAATTTGGGTAGTGATATGATGGGGTCGTCATAGGTAATGTTACCACAATTTTGAAATTCGATGCATGTGCAGGGGTGATAAGCAAAAAACTAAAAATTTCAAATATCTCAAACTTTTTTTAGGCAGTTCAGGGGTTCCTGATCATTTCCAACTTTTTTAAGTGGGGGTGAAATTGAAGTGGTTGGGGGATGGGCGGTTGTAGAACTGAAAAATTTGTTGTATTCATAACGGGCTCTACATTGACATGTGAAAGAAAGGCCTGGCAATATAATACACTTTTGTAGGTCCATTGACACATTTCCTTACCTATTACAGACTTTTTTGATATACAGGACGAATCCCGAAAAAAGAAGTCGCACTTAGGCTTCGGAATGTGAAACCGATATCAATAGGAATTATTCTGAAATTCGCATTTGTTACAGAGAAATCAACGTTTGAAGTTTGGTTGTAAAGATAACTGAAACGTGTGTGGCCCACCTTATTTCACTTATTGAATTACTTCTAATAAAATTTCGACACAGTATTATTACCGAGGATGGAATACACCTAATTGTGTCAAGGGGGGCACAGCAATAATAAAAAAAGTAAAAATACAAAAATAGCCCATACTTCGTTTCTTAGGCGATTTGGGGGTCCCTGCTCGTTTTCCACATTTTTTAGAGTTGGTATAATTGGGGTAATTTGGGGTTGGGAGGTTGTGAAAGTGAAAATATTGTTATTCGTAGTGGGCTCTTCATTGCTCAGTAAAGAACGGCATAATATACTTTTCAGCATTATGCTGTCATATCTTAGATAAAAATAATTTTTGAATGGTTATAGATAATTCTGTAACGTTTGAAGCTAGTCACTAAACTGACAGCAATGAAACTTCTAAGCTGTATCGTGGGCCGTGGTAGAGATCGATAAAGTTTTTGAAAATTTTGTTAGTAGTGGTGTGTGTGAATTAACCTGACTCCATTTTTCTGTTCGTAAAAGATATAATCAATTGGGTGGATATTACAATGAGTTTCATGATACAATGCAGGAATATTTGTTTTGCCCTGTTGGTACATATTAGTTGGCGTATGCTTCTTCTCGGTAGTTTAGCTGCTGTCAAACCGTACACCTGTCACAGATGTGATCCATTCCAAATATCCGCCAATATTGACGCACACTGCTGGCATTCCTATGTCACAATAGGTATGTCCGTATGAGATTATGCCTATTTGGTACCCATCAAGGAGTACTGGTCCTCCAGAGTCGCCCATGCAGGTTTTGTCTCTTCGTTTTCCTATAAATTAGTCAACATTCTAGCAAAACATTGAGCGTATCCACCAGTGACGCTTCCTGAATTTTTTAAAGTGGGGCGCACAAAATTTAAAGCAAAAACAGAAAACTAGTCAAATGAAAACCTTGAGTTTGTTGAGTTGAGACTGCTTAGACTTATTTATTGAATGTCTTTTCTAGTTAGTATCACAAAAAGTTATTTCTTGAGAGTTTCTCACCTATCATCCCGTGAAATCAGGAAAAAAAGGCGTCTAGCTTGGGGACAGAACTTCGGACCTGTGTATTGAAACGCCGCAGCGAAAACTATTTTGAACCAAGCAGAAATAGGTGCACTGTATACAGATCTACCGAAAAAGATCTGTTAAGGTACGCTTCCACGCTTGCCAAGGCTTGACAAGGATCCACAAGCCTCAAGCGTGCGCAAATGTCGCTTGGCATTGGGAAGTCGTTTACACGCTTGCGAATGCGTCAGTGTGCTACGGACATTCAAGCATGGCGGACACTGACTCCAAGCATCTGCAACTTTGTTTTTATCTTTATGATTAACGTCTTTGGGATTCCAGATACGCGTTTTGCTCTGGTAATATTTCAAGAACATTATAACTCTCTTCGTTCGACCTGCCACTCATTTTGAATAGAAAACTATACGTCCGCTCATCACGCAATCACAGCGGCGACTAAACAGTAAACGCGCACCAACGTGTAAATGCGTCGTCAAAAACCGACGCCACTCCCGATCCGGATACAAGCGTCCGCAAGTTCCGGCAAGCCAAGCCAAATGTCCTCTTTACACGCTTGTGGGCTTGTGCTTGTGGATGATTGTCGAGGCTTGGCAAGCATGGAAATGCGGCATTAGACTTTTGCTGAGGGGGGGGGGGGGGGGGCTTAAGTAGGAGCCGCTCCTGGCTCCAACTCTGTCCGATTCTATTGAAACTCTGCTATGTATTGAAAATGGAATGTTACCTGAGATACAGAAGTTTGTGCGCCCTATGTATGGAAATGACTCAATGCACTGGGAATTTTCGATGATATGCGTCTTGCCCTCCATAAGTTTTGGGGATGACATGACTTCCTCTCTGTGACCTGTTACCACTCCCCAACCAATTATTACTAAGTCTTTTCCTGAAAAAAAATAAATAAAATATTCCATATCATCGTCACAGTTGTGGTAGGTGTACATCTCTTACAACAATAATGATCCTGCAAAAAATTATGCCATCAATATTTTGGTGACTTCTAAACTAAATATCAATGATAAACAACAAAAAAAGATATAAAACTAGGAAATTACATTTGTCAAAAGTGTCAATTGAAAACGTTTTGAATGCCTTTCGAAAATCATTTCAAAACCTATCGTGGAAACACCTACAACCCAATTTCGCTAAAAGTTTTGAAAACAGTTTTGAAAGCCCGTGAAAACGTAGTAATTGTAACATTATGTCTAATGCTGTCGCAAAAGACTGCGCTTGGTCCATTTCAAAATGTTTTGAAAGTGACACAGCTGGTGTTCCACGACAATTGGATCTCGATACGACCCCAAAAATCGGCGAATCAACCTTGAACAGGAAACGTTTTTAAAACGCATCCACGTTGGGTAGGTACCTAAACCTAGGTAAACTTGAAGATCTGAGGGTCTGAAAATTTTTGATCCTCTTTATCTGAGGCTGAAACTCAAAACAACGGCCGGAGTTGAAATTGGCACCCTCAAACTATACACCACACGAGTTTTCATCCTGATAAGTAGCCACAACACATCGATTTTAGATATAAGATCTAAGGGTCTGAAAATTTTTGACCTTTACCTGAGGCTGAACGACCGAATTTGAAATTGGCACCCTCAAACTAGACACGATACGAGTTATCGTCCTGATTACAGCACTAAGGATATTTAAAAAGCTGCGAAAACAACTTAAACAAGGTTCCCGTCGAAGCTATACAATGGGCCTATTACCAGGCATGGGAAAGCCGCTATAAAAAATGTGTAGATACTAAAGGTGATTACTTTGAGGAAAAAAAATTTCATGACTTTTGGGATAGGTAGGTACGCATTTTATGATGTGTACCTATATTTCAAAGCTCAAAACGTTTTGAAACCCCGTTGAAGCGTAGCAATAATTTATTAATTAATACGCGAATTCCTAGATCCTTCATTCAGCAGGCCCGTAGCCAGGATTTCACTTGGGGGGGGGGTGTAGAATCAGGGAGCAGTCGGGTATTACCAACAACGTCCTACTGGGACGTCTTGGGTATCAGGAGTGGGACATGGTTGGGTATCACCACTTCTGGCAAGCAAAAAAGGGGGTGGTTAGGTTTTCCGTTTCTCAAACATCCTGGAGGAGCAATAAGGAAGCGTCAGCATTAGAGCAAAAGAAGGTTTTGTGGCTCCTACCCGCTATGAAATAACCTTACAAGTGACGGCCCTACCTAGGAGGGACCTGTGGAGTATTCTCAATATTCAAAGCTTGCTTTTATCTACATACCCCCAAGCATCTGGGGGGGGGGGGGGGGTGAGCTCGATATATTTTTTTGCTGGCTAGTAGCCAGCCATCCTTTGATATCAAAAAGTAAGTATCAAATATAGAATAAACAAACGACGATATGAATATAATGTTGCATATTTTAATGGTGTTTATATTTCACATTATCAAGGAACTAAACTCAAAAAATGTTCATTATATCCTACTTGGGTGTAAGGGTTAAACATATAAATTATTTCTTCTTTGAATTCCGAGTAAAAGCTGTATGCAACATGATACTCGGATGCGTACATAAATTCAACTGTTTCAAAATTTTCTTATTTTCATCAACACCAAAACAAGGGAATTCATCGTTCATCGTACTATTACAATTATTATCTGACTTTCTAAGTTCCACTCGCATAATTGCGGTAGCAACAAGTATTGACGGGCTGTGCCAAGTCAACACCCTGACTATTATTGATCGGAATTTAGGAAGGATCGCACACTATTACAGGTCTTCAGGATTACAGACTTTTGGAATACTTTGTGTAACTTTTCGTCCAGGCCCAGCTGTTGAAGGTGTTGTTTGGTGTAAGGCCTGAGACAGACATAATGAGTGGGACAATTGTGACTTTGTTTTGTTTCCAAAGTCGTTTTATTTCCATGGCAAGGTCCCTGTATTTGGATATCTTCCCAGCGTAGGTGTTTTGGATATTCACATCGTTGGGAATGGAAATATCTATCAAATAGGTAATTTTGTCGGCCTTTGACTGGAAAACTATATCTGGTCTATTGGCTGAGATGGTCTTGTCTGTATGTATTTCAACGTCCCAGTATAGTTTGTACCGATCGTTTTCGAGTGCTGATGTCGGTGTGTAATTGTAGTATGGATCTGTGTTTTCTATTAGTTTGTTTGCTGTGGCTAGTGCTTGGTGTATGACCTTGGCCGCAGAGTTATGTCTGGCTGTGTATTCGGCACCGGCAAGAACTTTGCATCCGCTTGTTATGTGATCGTTTGTTTCTTTTTGTTGGTGACATTTTCTGCAGCTATCTTCTGTTATGGATGGATCTTTAATTATGTATTTGTTGTAGTTTCTTGTCGCAATAACTTGGTCCTGGATAGCTATCCTTGCTATGCTTGCTAGCATAAATCCTTCAGTCTAAGTCTCTGGAAAGAGCTGGCCATCCTGCAGCCAGGTGTATGACTGTTTTTCGTTTATATGTGGTCTTGCGTAACACGGTATGTATGCTTGCCATGGAGTGGTTTCTGCGACCAGGTGTTTATTTTTTGTTGCTGCGATTGTGTGGGATTGTGTGTGTCTGCGGCGTGGTCTGGACATGATAGGTTGAGTGGTGTATAGTTTTTGTCTGCTTTTGCTATTGCTCGATGTAAATTTGTTTGTTTGTTTTGGAAGAAATATCTGAGTGTCTTTATCTGTCTTGTGCGAAGCGACTGTATATCTACAATCCCTCTGCCTCCTTGTTTCCTGTGTATGGTGAGCCTCTCTTTGCACGCGTTTGGATGTGACATTCGGTGTTTCGTAAGTTCTGTCCGTATGAGGATGTGGATGTTTTCTATATCAGTGTGTGACCACTTGATGATGCCGAAGGAGTATGTGAGAACTGGTATCGCAAATGTGTTAATGGCTTTTGTAAGGTTTCTAGAATGCAATTTGGTTTTTAGTAGCTTTATAAGCCGATCTCTGAACTCTTGGGTTAGTTGTGCCTTGACTTTTGTGTGGTCTATTTTAACGTTCCGATTGAAGCCCAGGTACTTGTGTGTTTCGTCCTTGTTCATGTTGTTTAGTGTTTGGCCAGTTACTGTTTCCTGTTCGGGGTGGTCCTTCCATTGGCCTTTGTTGATGTGGAGGACCTTGCATTTACTCATCCCGAATTCCATTCTGACGTCTGACGAGCAAACTTCTGTTATTCTGATTAACTCTCTCAGTTGTACTTCATTGGCGGCATGTAGTTTTATATCATCCTTGTAGAGGAGATGATTGATTTTGTGTTGATTTAATCTCTCGTCTCTAATGTTGAAACCGCAGTTTGTGTTGTTAAGTGCGTTGGAGAGTGGGTTCAGACAGAGACAGAACCACAGTGAACTGAGAGAGTCACCCTGGAAGATGCCTCGTCTTATGCGTAGCTCATCTGTCTTGATATGGCCGTCCTGGGTTTTGAGATGTATGTTGGTTCGCCATGTCTCCATGGTTCTTGTAAGAAACTGACGTAGCCCCGGGTTGATTTTATATATTTGAAGAGTTTCCGCTAGCTTTAAGGCCCGGTCAAACAGAGAACGCGGCGTACGGCGTTCTTTGTTTGACCTGGCCTTTATAGTCGATGAAACAGGTATGAAGATTCCTATGTCCTTTTCTGGTTTGCTCTGTGATCACACTATCAATTATAAGTTGTGCCTTGCAACCTTGGCTTTGCTTTCGACATCCTTATTGTTCTTCAGTCAGGATGTTGTTTTGCGCGAGGTGTTGTTCAATTCTCCTGCATATTGTTGCGGTGATAATCTTGTATAAGGTGGGAAGGCAAGTGATTGGGCGATAATTGGCAGGGTGTCTGCGTTTTTGGGTTTTATATACGTTATTCCTTGTGTGAGGAGTTTGGGAAGCCTATTCGTTTGGAGTATGGCTTTACTCATTTGGTCCGTAAGCATTCCGTATGTTGCACTAAATTGTTTGTACCAGAAATTTTGCACATTATCTATGCCTGGGCACTTCCAATTATGGGTATGCTTTATGGTTTCAGCTATTTCTTTTGGTGTAAGGATAACGTCTCCCTGCTCTGCTATATGTTGATGTTTTTCCTCTTCTTGTCTGATCCATAGAGCGTTTTCATTATGTGTTTTGGATTCTGACCATAGGCTTCCCCAAAACTCAGTTAACTCTTGTTTACTAGGAAGTTCTATTGCTGTTATCTGGTTGTCGGTTGTTATCTTTTGGTAGAACTGTTTTTCACATTGCTGAAAAAGATTGTTAGCATCCTTTCTGGCATTGGCCTCGTTGTATCTGCGGAGTCTAGCTGTATAGACTGCAAGCCTCTGTTTAAGGGCATCAGCTATTTCTGGTATTGTCTGTTGTGGCGACTTGGATTTGAGTATATTAATTGTTGTCTGTACGCGCTTCGAGCGGTTGTTACTGTTGGTGTATTGCGCGAGGTGTGCCAGATCCTTTCTGATTGTGCTAATTTTACTTTCAATTCTTATTTGCCATTTAGGTTTAGATCTTTCAGTTGTGCGGGCTATAGATCGTTTTGTGAGTTTTTGGCCGTTAATTATGAGTGTGGTTGCTGCGGCAGCATATATTACAGTATGGATGTCTAGGTCACTGTTGTTGGTTAAAAATTGTGGTATTATGTTGACATTTATTGTGTGTAATATTTCTCAAGTGTTGTTTTTAAAAATTAGTCTGGGCAGGAGATCTCGCAATGTAGGATTGGTGCCACACCATTTGTTGTACTGTGTGTTCATCACTTGTTCGGCAGATTGTGTGATGGCAGGTGGTATAGTAACGTTTTGACTTTGTGTGGCTGTGGAACGTAAGTTAGTGCATGTTGTTTCCGGTGTACCTGGTGTATGATCATGTTCTGGATCCAATTCTAATTGTATGATGGTGTTATTGGTTGTGTCTTTGTTTGGAGGTTGGTCATTTCGGGTATGAATGGCATGTCCTTCTATGATTGATTCAGTAGCTAACGAATCATTAGGTTGGACAGCGGTATCTGGTGTATGTTGTATTACAATTAATTGTTATTATTGTTTATTTGTCAATTATTTTAATGAGCAACACTTAGAGCTTAGACAGTGGATACCTAGAAACCCCAAAATTTTTGTTTAAAGTTGTTTCGATCCCTTGAACACTTTACCCAATTATTGACCATCTCCAAACTTTATTGAGACGGCTTCTTACTCGAAGCCCGTACCCTAGTAATTGTAGCATACAAGTTTCAACAGTTTAGAAATACAGTTATAAATCACTAAGATATTTTGTATCTTTCGAGCCCACCCCGCTGGCTACGAGCCTGCTTCATTGTATGAAAACGTACCATTAGCCTCTGATATACTAAAATTTTTCGGTGGTAACTGTACTACATTGATTGCCTCGTTTGTTGGAGCTGCAAGCGGTAGTTTTATTAGTCCTATGTCGTGTGCCTTTACGCCTGTAACACAAATAAAAAGTAGTAAAAGTTGTTTTAAAATTCAAACACAAAATACCTACTACCTAAATAATAAAGTAAAGGACACTCTAAATGAGAGCTTTCAACAAAACTATAAATACGATCTATTCTGCCATGTTCACGAAAGTATCCTCAAAAATAATTGATAGAATTGAACATTGCACATTAGTTCCAAGTTATTTGAAACTTACGTATAATATAAATGTGTAGTAGCGCATGACTAACAAATATATGAAAATATCAAAATTATGAAGGCATAGGGTGACTATTCGTCCGGAAAATTCGGGACATGTCCCGAAATTTGGAGCTAAATTTCATGTCCTGAAGAATTACAAAAATCGGTAACATGTCCGGAATTTGAGCCCCCCACCTGCTAAGTCAAGCGTCCGGAATTGGTCTATGAAGAATATGGTTACCCTGTGAAAGCACTACAGCACTACAGGCTAGGCAGACAGCACCGTAAACAATCAGCACAATATCTCAGGTTGGCGGCATTACACGTGCATCCCCCCTTTTGGATGATTATTTGTAGGGATGCTAGCGACACTTCGATACTTGAAATGTATCGATACTTCTGCACTAATATCGAGTATTTTTATCTTAGATACTTTTTTAGCGATTCCAAGCTGGTATCGCTACTTTTGTAGCGGTATTGAAAATTATTTATTTTCGCATCTCTACTCAGACTTCACAGCCGTAAAATCACCAAGGTCAAATTCTGTGGGAACCATTATTATATAGGTAGTCCTCAGAGATATTCTGCTGGTTGTTTACTATACTGTGCCAGGCAGTTTATGTTGTAGCCTCAGAGTAATAATTATTACTCTAAGGTTGTAGCTTGTTAACAACACAGAATAGGTAAGGTTAGTTAACAATCTGTCCACTAATCTGTCGGCTGCAATGTCGCCATCGTCGGTCGGCTGCTGATTACCTTTAGGCAACCAATCTTGCTGCTTATTGATTGAGCTCCGGGTTTCTGCTAGCTGAAAGTAGTGACCGCTAGATGTCACATGCAGTTCAAAAACAGATTCCTGCTCCTTTCAGAAAAACTATAATATAATGTCGTATTTAAAGCGTCCACCGCTAGGGCGCACTGAAGAGAGATATTTTAATTAGGCAGTGGATCAGGTCCCAGCAGCCGGGACCTCAAAATTACAATACAATCAAAATTCCGGCAACCGGGATTTTTTACATTTTAATTTGAAACCCGGCATCTGGGATTTTGATTGTAATGTTCAGGTCCCGGCAACCGGCACTTTTTACATTAGAAAAGTAATCCCGGCACCAGGCTTTTACACAATAAGAAGTTTGCTTCTGCATCTTCATGCTCTGTTTACCTTCAGTCTTTGCTTTGGTAAATAGTGTTTTCAGTTTTAACCTCGGCTTTTACTATTACTGGTGAAAATGAAGCTTAGAGATACGTTTAATTCATTTTAAGATTTCATAAAGGAACCAGAAGTGCATAAAAAGCAAACATTAACGAATACTGGATGAGAGATAATAGAACTTTTAGGTACTTCTGCCGGAAAACCTGTACCAACATATTATAGAGAAAGCTAATGTGAAATTTTAAAGTAGGTATTACGACATCAAACACTTTGTATACCTACATGGGAGTCAAAAGCTGAAGATTAAGGAAAAAAAGAGCAACAAAAAGACAACGTAATAATTCTATAAACAATTATATTTCATCGAATTAATGGGTATACCTAAGAAAAGAAAAGCTATTAAAAAAATTTCTTTCATCAAATTTAATTACAATAAAAAAGTAAAACTATTATTTTCCTGGATTATCAAAGACACAGATAAGGTTGACAACATATCCTCACCTAGTTTCCTTATACATTATTAGGATTTACGATATAAAAGAACCAGATCTTATCAACAACAAGATTATTGAGGAGTCAATTGAGGTTTTGAATTAAGAAAAAAATATATTTTTTTGTGATAAATCGAAAGATCATATATAAGTTTTATAATAAAACTGTTTTTGTTTTCTTTTTTTTTCGCAATAATTCAAAAGTTATATCAAAATAAAGATGGGTTTTTGAATCGAGTACCGAAAACACACCGACGGCTTCCGAACCCGTGTGACGTAACGATGGCGGTTAAAAGATGCTCCTTTGACCAACGACGTCCTACATCGATACTAGATTCTAGGTTCCCAGCCAATCGTGAAAATACTTGCTAGTAACTAGTGTATATTTGTTGCAATATAGCCGATGAATGAAGTTTGCAGCTCGAGACGACCTCTACGATCGAAATAAATATCTTTTTGGATGTTTGAAATCAGATTACAGATTCCAGTCAGTAAGTACCTAATCAAGTATGTCTTGTTGAAACTATCTGGTGCATGTTCGGCTGGCCTAGTGGTTAGAGTGTAGGGTAATAGATCCTTTGGTCTAGGTTCAAAGCTCAGCCTGTCCATTTTTTTTTATTTTTTTTTTTTAATCAAATAATTCATTCATGTGCTTTTTGCACTTGTTACATCGTACATTTTTTTCTACGATCAACATAAATATGTTTTTGAAACAAATTCTATCAGACATCTTACTTGCACTGCATAGTGGAAAAACTATAAATACAGGACGCGGTGGACAATTCAAAAAATCAGTGCAAATGGTATTTGTCCGTCAACATCAATCGCCAATATTTTTTTTAAATGTAATAGTTGGTTAATAAAACAAAATCCATTCATTTTTTAAGTTCTTAATATAAACATAAAGTAACTCAAACTTGTAATCACAACAGTCTTCTGTTTATCACTTGGTATTTTTATTTATTTAACTTTGAGCAATGAAGCTTAATAATTAAATTTTCATAAAAAACATTGAACCAGTGGATATTTCGGGGGATATTTGCTGTTTGTAATCATGATCTCAATGAAAGTTTCATCAGATGTAGTAGCTGCTTGAATCGGTAACATTTGGTATGTGTTTCTCTGGCAAGAGGACCCAAACAGAAGTAGGTATTGGTTTTGTCGGATGCGTTAGTTTAATAAACAAAGAATAAATGTTATAAAGCTGTATTCATATGTTAGATAAATAATAACTGAAAGTTTGTAGCCTGTAAATGAAATAAAAACATACTATTTTGTACAAACGTGTTAAACAATTATTGTATTTTTGAGTTGTGCCGTCCACCGCTAATAACCCTGCGTGGTTGATGCGGTTGTGTTAATAAAAAAAAAGAAACCAAAAAAAAAAACGTGTTAAGCAACCATTTGTGTAACTAGTGTTATCTTTGTCTATCTAACGTAGATTTTCATTTGTTTATTCTCCAAGGGTAATGCAGAGTTTTCACTATATAAAATCAACAATGATTATTTGGTTGTTTTTTTTTTTCACTTAAGAACAACTTACAATAATATTAAGAATTGCAAAATTTTTGATGAAATAAACGCGCTGCCGGGATTTATTTTCTGATGTAAAAAATCTCGGCAGCCGGGACCTGAAAATTACAGTCAAAATCCCGAATGCCGGGATTTCAAATTAAAATGTAAAAAATCCCGGTTGCCGGGATTTAGACTTAATTTTCTGAACCTGATCCACTGCCTTTTAATTATTTATATTTTATAACGACTACGGGAACAACTATAATATACCATTAGATGAACTTGTGCTGTGCTGTGTATTTTGGTTTTTTCAAACCAGCTAGCTACATAATTTTTCGACATGGTGATCAGGCACCTAAAAACAGTATTTTTATGCTATTCCGTGAAAAGGCATCGAACGAAATTAGGCGTTGACCATGGAGGGGGTTCATGTTGACCATAGGGGGGGGTTCATGTATAAATATACAGGGTGAGTCAAGCTCAACGCCTCGGACCCTTGTGACCAAACGATACCACTTTTCGAAAAATCGACTTTGCAAGTGTATGTAGGTCGAGTTGGGCTACATTTTAAAAATAATGACTTATATATCTAATAAAAGCGTGACATATCAAAGTTATGTTTTTTTAAATGGAATACCCTGTATATTATTGCATATTTAGATTCCTAGGTGCATTTTAGTGTGACTTTATGTATCACACATGGGACTTTAAGCGAACCGTTTAGGTGCAAATCACAATTTTGGGTATAGGTAGATGTCAGAAAAAAACTGAATATCGCAGCTATTGTAAATCTTAGAAAGCTGTGACTTTGCCGTGTTACTAAGCATGAAGTGTGTCAGCTTACTTTAGACGGTCGAGTTCGAATTACATTTGTGCTTGGAGAAATCATTAGATCAATTAAGGAAACTTCAATCAAAGGTAACTTGATTTTTTCAAATGCAAATGCATAATTTTTTTATACGATCAAATGTGCAATTTGATAGGCTTTCTAATTATATCAGGTTATGAATATCAATCTATGGTAGTTTTTATTAAATTTCGAGATTTCAATCAAATCAGTGTTTTTCAACTTCCCTACCTATAAACAAACTAGCAGGCCAAGAAATATAAACAAAATCGTATTCAGATGGAAGAAAACAACTAACTTAGCAAAAAGATCCGGCAGAACTAGAGTAAAAGAACAAGATTATAAAAAGTCCCTACAACAAATCAACTCTAACCAGAAACAACGGCGGTAACATGTCTAAAGTTAAAGAGAAGCTGGAGAACGACAGAAATGGATAATTTTTACAGCCTACTAGCGACTGCAATGTACTAGAGACTAAAAATTTCCAAAATCACTGAACACAATGGAAATGGAAATGAAAGCAAAACTTTCAGCGATCGTTGCCGCCAGTCTAATGTCTTCAGAAGCAATTTCACATTTAATGGTATAAAACAGTAGTCATTTCCGTCAAAGTCAAAAGTAATGATACCTCTCACTGTCGTCCTTTAAATTTTTCAGTATCTATTAGCGAGGTCGCAAAAAAAGGAATACTGACAAATCATATTTTAATTTTCTGCCAGGTAAATTATGTTTAATAATTTGAGCAGATTTTTAATTTATTCTTCATTTTCGGCGATCTTGCTTATGAGTATTGAAGAATTTGCAGAACTCCAGTCAGAGGTATCGGTTACTATTTTTTTAAATCATGAACTGTGAAATTTTATTCTGAAGTTATTAAACTGCCAGCAACATTACGTGGTAGATTTCCTTTCATTTCAAAATTCACAATGGTTTTGTGAATCGTCAATCTTTAGAACATTGTAGTAGCCGGTATGTTGTGAAAAATACCCATTTCTGTCGTACTCCAGCTGCTTTTTGACCTTAGATGTGTTATGTCTGCTATTTCTGATTAGAATTGATTTGTTGTGAGTCATTTTTATAACTTTGTTCCTTTACTCTAGTTCGTCCGTAACTATCTGCTAAGTTAGTTGTTTTGTTCCATCTGAACAGCTTTTTGTTTATATTTCATGGCCTGCTAAGTTGCTTATAGGTAGGAAAATTGAAAAATACCGGTTTTACTGAAAATTTGAAATTAAATCAAAACTACCAGAGATTGATATTTACAACCGCATATCATTAGAAAGCATATCAAATTGCACATTTGATCGTATAAAGAAAATTATGCATTCGCATTTGAAAAAATCAAGTTACCTTTGATTGAAGTTTCCTTAATTGATCTACCGATTTCTGCAAGCACAAATGTAATTCGAACTCGACCGTCTAACGTAAGCTGACACATTTCATGCTTAGTAACACGGCATAGTCACAGCCCTCTAAGATTTATAATAGCTGCGATATTCAATTTTTTTCTGACATCTACCTATACCCAAAATTGTGATTTGCACCTAAACGGTTCGCTTAAAGTCCCATGTGTGATACATGAAGTCACACTAAAATGTACCCGGAAATCTAAATATGCAATAATATATAGGGTATTCCATTTAAAAAAACATAACTTTGATATGTCACGCTTTTATTAGACACCCTGTATAAAAGTCGTTATTTTTAAAATGTAGTCCAAATCGACCTACATGAATTCGCAAAGTCGATTTTTCGAAAAGTGGTATCGTTTGGTTACAAGAGTCCGAGGCGTTGAGCTTGACTCACCCTGTAGAATATGTAATGTGTAATGTCTTAATTTGCCTAAAATCTGTATAGATTGTACCGCTGCTAATGTGTCATGAGCGCCGAGGGATTGGTTAGTGGTAGAATAAATCACTAAGCTTGGAGAAAGCATCTTGCTTATTTTTATTTTGTATTATTTTATTTTATTTATTTTAGTAGTTATTTTATTCATGGGAATACTCATGGGGGGGGGGGTTAACGTGTAAGACGTAACGTCTAACGTAACACATAAGCGAAAACGGGGTAGTCTATAGTTCCATAAGCGGCTTATAATATATTATTTTATAGTCCTATACTCGTATAAACACCCATATAGGCTGGGTCTTGGTTGTGGGTCGTAGGCTTATCATTTACGATGTGATTGGCCCCTAAATCCTAATGGGTCGTAGACGCAAGGTTACGTTTCCACCAGAGATGTGCTAGGAAAATGAGCGCAGCGAGGATGTGTAGCGGAGCTGTGAAACTGTGGGGGTGTTTCCACCAGAGATGCTAGGAAGATGAGCGGTGCGCAGATGTGTGGCGGAGCTGTGAAACGGTGTATAGATGGACGTTGCGAAGATGTGTAGCGGGCTCTTTTCAGATTGCCAGCGAGCGGCGTGCATCTGCCCATTGTTGGCGCCTGAGTCAATGTCTCTAGCACACATCCCTCGGAACTCATTTCTAGCACACATCTCCTAGCACATATTTCTCGCCAATATTCCTTGTTTTGTACGTACAAAAACCTCGCTCCGCTAAGCCGTTTTCATCAGAGCTCAGCTGGGCGAGGCGAGGTAATTCAAACGATTCTATATTGGTTTTTTAAAAACAGATTCCTCGAAACACATCCTCGCACATCTCTGATGGAAGCGCAGCCTAAGAGTTGCTAACTATAGCTGCTCTTGGGTAATAGATGCACTACTGCCACTGTCACAGAGCAGGCACCTCTGTGTTCTTCTTTCTACAAGCAAAGTTATTAGGAGACCAGAAATATAGGAGTATTCATACAGTGTATTATCTATAATATACTACTCGCAAGTTAAGTCCACACACTTAGAAAAAAGGGATATTTGCATTGAAAATTTGTACACAGCTTGGCACTACCACTTCTAGTACACACGTACCACTTTTTGTTCTTTTAGGCGCTATTCACCTGCATGGTACCTCCAAAAAACTCTAGACATGCAAAAACAAATCATGGCTTTTGGTCGATTCAGAAACGATGATTTTTGTTGCAAATGTGGCGAGAGACTAGTTGGCTGTGTGGAGATGTCCCCTAGAAGACGACAGCTCCAGTTTACGCAGTTAAGCCCTTTGAACGGGGTCGGACTGTACGCCAACAAGGACGTGGTGCATCTTTAGAGCAATTGCTGTATCCATGGGGCGTAGCGTGGCCACATTTGTAGCAGCATGGCGTGCATGGATCGAAGAAGGGCGAATGCAGCGAGCTAGAGGTTCTGAAACACGTAGAAGAACTATATACCGGCGCGATCGTCCTCTACGACTACTGAGCCTTCGAGACAGAATGCGATCCACTCGAGCTGTTGATGCTGACGCTTGGTATGCAGTTATAGGGGAGGCCCATTCGAATCAGCACGGTGTACCACAGAATGAGTGAGATGGACTTTGGATCATATCGTCCGCATCTAGTGCTTCCACTCACTGCAACTGTTCGTCGCCAACGGTTAGATTTTAGAGCCAAAAACACCGACAATGGCATGCTGAGTGGCATCAGACGGTCTTCTCCGACGAGTCCAGGTTTTTTCTGGGGACATATGTCGCCAATTGAAAAAGTATGGGATTAGATCTATACGTAGGCGATTTACGCAATCCTCTGACCATGCGGAACGAACTGGAACATGCTGTGAGGGCAGCTTGGGAGGCTGTACCTCTAAAGTTTATCAACAACCAGATTATAGTAGAAGATCCGAATATAAGACGACCTTCACCGAACTGGTTAATGGATGAAAAGCATTTTATATTAAATTTATATATGTTGAAAAACATATCGCGAGTGGGTTGGCTGAAAGATTTCAGTCCAGGATATGATTAACTAAATATTGAAGAATTATTTTTTTTAGCATTTCACTGGTATGGTTAATAGACAAATCACATACCAATCGAAAATATGAAGCCCATACGATATGCAAACGTTAGGTTAACTACGTTTTTCCCGTTCCAACTATAGGGTAGAAAGGTATAAACAGGTAAATCAATAATAGTAACTTGCACCGGTGTGGTTAATGCATGAAACTTATATCAAAATAAAAAGAATTTTATTGCAAACAGGTCGATATCGGGTTGTCTGCAAAAAATCAGTCTGGAATTCCGGTTGTCGAATTTTAAAGATCAAAATACTGCTGCCAGTGAATACGTGCGCCAGAGAGGTCCGAGCGAACTATCCCGTGTATTAACAAAGGACGCAGCATAGCAGCTACGTGTAGCTCGGCCATTGAATGAAACAGAGTGCGTATGTCATGTGTCCGTGAAATTGAAATGATTTATTTGAATAAAACAATCAAAAATGTATAAATTTATGAATCTTCTATGTCATCATTTCCCAACTAAATAAATTTAAAAGATGTATTTACTAAGATAGCTTTGAAGGTTAAATTATTATGCACTTACCGTATTCTCACCAAGAAAGTTATTAAACTCTTCATTAAGTTCAAAACTGAAAGCCTGGCTGGTTTCGAGGGAGGGGCCCGGGCCCCCTGCCCCCCCCCCCCTTATATACGCCACTGCAAACACATGACATGCGCACTCTCTTTCATTCAATGGCCGAGCTACACGCAGCTGCTATGCTGCGTCCTTCGTTAATACACGGGGTGGTAGTTCGCTCGGACCTCTTTGGCGCACGTATTCACTGGCAGCAATATTTTGATCTTTAGAATTCGACAACTGGAATTCCAGACAACCCTATATCGACGTGTTTGCCATAAAATTATCTTTATTTTGATATAAGTTTCATACATTAACCACACCGGTGCAAATTACTATTATTGATTTACCTGTTTATACCTGCCTACCCTACAGTTGGGACGGGAAAAACGTAGCCAACCTAACGTTTGCATATTCTATGGGCTTCATAATTCCGATTGGTATGTGATTTGTCTATTAACCAAACCAGTAGTAGTAGTAGTATAGCGTTTATTGTAAATATAAAATAAATAAGATACAATAAACAACAAGTGACCCAAAAACAGTTAAAAACTTGTGCTTGGGTATAAGTAATTATTATAAAATGGAAACAACAAATAAGGGTTAATTCAGGAATATTTATATTTAAATATTATGTATTCCATATATATCAGTAATAATAGGTATTGCATATGTCTACAAGTTGGTGAATTTTAATGCGCTTATTATTTACTATCCATTGTTTTAAACCATACTTGAATGAATTTAAAGGCACTAGACATTTTATGCTTTCTGGTATCTCATTGTATAGTCTTGGAGCAAGAAATGTATGACATCGTAATAAAGTATTTTTTCTTGCTTTTGGTACAACATTACATGCATATCTTATGTCATATTTATGTTCGTGTTTTGTCAAGTTTGATTTATTTTTATATTGGTAAATACCTAATGACATGAAAAATGTTTGGCGGATATCTAGAATTTTTGTTTTAGAAAATAACAAGTCACTAGGATATGTACATTTCACTTTATATAAAATTTTTATTAAACGTTTTTGTATAATTTCTATTGCTTTTATATTATTTTTACATGCTGCGCCCCACACCACAATACAATATCGTATATGACTATGAACAAGTGCTTCGTATACAATGATCATCTGTTCATAGGTAAGTATAGTGGAAAGGAGTTTAAATTTGCTTATAACGTAACGAACCTTTTTGACAACATATTCGGTATGCCCTTTCCATTTGATATGGCAATCTAGATATATTCCTAAGTACTTGATACTGGTGACCATTGATATAGGAGCTACCTGTTTACAACTGATTTGTAAGTTGGTGTATTTCGGTAAGCCGTTTGCGTATGATGCGAATGGAACAAAGTGAGTCTTGTTGAAATTGACTGTTAAAAGTCGACTACTGAACCAGTTGAAAATTTTTTTAAAACCATTTTCAGCCTTTGATTTTAATATTTCCCAAATTTCAGCAGAAAATATAACAGCTGTATCGTCTGCAAAACTCACTATATCTCCGCTCACATCAACCGCAAATAGATCATTTATATATATGTTAAAGAATAATGGTCCCAGTACCGTTCCTTGAGGAACACCGCATGTTATAGGCAATGGAGAACTAGAGCATTTATTTATCATAACAGTTTGTGTTCTATTACTTAAATAACTTTGAATTAGATGATAGATTTGACCCCGTATACCATAATTTTGTAAAGTTTTCATGAGTATCATATGATCAACTGTGTCAAATGCTTTTGCTAGGTCAACAAATACACATAATGTTGGAATATTTCTGTCTACATTTTTGCATAGTTCTCCTATTACATATGTCACCGCATCTTCAGTAGATTTATTTTTTTGAAACCGAACTGTTTATCAGAAAATATGTTATATTTCTCTAAAAATTCTGTCAATTTATTCTTTATTATATTTTCAAAAACCTTTGCCAAACAGGAGATAAGTGAGATAGGTCTATAGTTGGATAAATCATATTCATCACCAGTTTTATGTATAGGCATCACAGTCGCAATTTCGAGTATAGATGGGAAAATACCCTTTTCCAGACAACAATTAATTATTCTAGTGAATGGCTCCGAAATCAGATGTGCTACGATTTTGAGTGTTTCAGCAGTTAAATTGTCTATTCCAGGTGTTTTGCCATTTTTCAGCAGCATTATTGAATTAATTACTTCTTGTTCAGTGATTTCTTGTACTACAATGGAGTTTGAGAGTCTGATTGTTTGTGTGTCTAGGTATCGGATACTTGATTCAATTTTTTCTGCTAGATGTTTACCAATAGAGCAAAAGTATCGGTTAAATTCATTACTAATATTTAAGTTAGTGTTCAACATGTCTCCACTTTGAGACATAATTTTACCAATGTCTTTACCAGAGTTATTTACACCTATAACGTTATTCACACATTTCCATAGCTTTTGTGTATCGTTGGTACGGTTCATGATTTTATCTTGATAATATGACAATTTTCTAGCTCTGATTAAATTTGTAAGCTTATTATGATATTTTTTATATTTTTCTTTATTTTCTACTGACGGATCATTTATCATTATTTTGTAAAGCCTATTTTTTTCATTCACGGAATTTATTAAAGCAGCAGTGATCCATTCTTTTCTTTTCTGTTTGTTCTTTTTTATTCTCACTTTTGTTGTACAATTTTTAATGTATGTTGTCAGAGTTGTAATGAATGTTTCTGTTGATTTTTCAATTTCACTAGCGAAATACATCTCATTCCACGATTCATTTTTCAGTTCATTTAAAAGTTTATTTTTATTTAAGTATTCTTTGTATCGAAACATTTCACTATTAAGTGGATTATTTGTTCCTGGCAGTAGTATCTGTAGTACTTGAGAAAAATGATCTGTAATTGATGTTTCAACGATAACGGGAATTATTCTCACATCTTTAATTTTGTTATTAATAAACATGTGATCAATACACGATTTTGTACTATCAGTTATTCGAGTGTAGCTATTTATTGCAGATGTGAAGCCATGAATGCTTAAAATATTAAGATAGTCCTGAATGTTGGTTTCTTCTCCAAGAATATTGATATTTATATCACCCATTATAACATGCATATCTGCAGATATGCATGTTGCAAGATAGTGATTGAGATTTTCAACAAATTCATTTACGAGTGTTTGTGGTGATCTATATATGCACGTAATCAAAATTCTTTTATTACACTTAGTGAAGTATATCTGAACGATTTTGATATTCCCAATAATAAATGTATTATAACTATATAAAGTATTTTCTCTTATATACACTACCACTACATCATTTTGATTCACACCGCCATTGTTGTACACTAATGTGTATCCATCAAGCTTATACAACGATATATCATCTAGCTTCCAGGTTTCAGATAGAATTATAAAATCTAAACTAAAATTAAGTTCACTTAGTAGTAATTTAAGTTCATCTAAATTTTTGTTTAAACTCATAATGTCCATATGAAACATATGCAAACTATTCTTACTTTTTGTAATATTTAGTAGGTTATTGAGATCATGTGTGTCTTGAGCAGTATGAGTATTAAATGTTTCGATTTTAAAATCTCTAATATAACTATCCATTTAATACTTTATGTATAATTATTATCTACTTTTATTTTCGTTCAATCAAATATAGTTCAAAATTCAATGTTCGAAAGGTACTGAGATTGAAAATATTTATAAGTAGGACATTTGTGATCGTCGGATGTGTGGGTAACATCGTAATTCCTATTAAGGGTCTCATTATAATATGTACAATTACAACAAATGAGTAAAAAAATTAATTTTTCAGTATTTAATTAATCATACCCTGGACTGAAATTTTTCAGTCAACCCACTCGCGATATATTTTTTAACATATTAAATTTAATACAAAATGCTTTTCATCCATTAACCAGTTCGGTGAAGGTCGTCTTATATTCGGATCTTAGACTATTACGAGCATGCCCCGTAGGCTAGAGGAGTGTATTCGTCAACGTGGACTATGGAGGGCCCACCCATTATTGATCTATTATATTTTTTTATACACTATTATACTAATTGGCAAATGAGTTCCGTTATTATTGTATTTAGTCCTCCCGCATTTCATCAACCGCAACCTTTTTCTCTCACTGTTCTGATTTCACTTGCGAGTAGTATACATATATAAAAGTAACGTATTTACTTGCCTTCTCCTTCTACCATAAATGGATATAGCTCTTCAGATGTAATATGAACCTGGGTAGGTTCTGACCTATCAATTCTATGAGCCCCAAGTAATAAGTCTACACTGATTGCACCACTAAAACAGATACGTTTGTCTCAGTTTGCATAATTTAGATAATTTAGCTGATATCAAAAGGACCAAAGTATTTTGACCTTCTTCAAATGTATTTCTATATAGGCACATTCAAATTTTAAGTTTCTAATGGTGAACTCGTCAATAAGATTGAAGAAGAATGTATGCTGCTGATCAGGGGGGATAAATGGAATATCATGAAGTGAACACCGTTGAAATGGGTACAAAGATAGCAGTCCAAAGAGAGAGAGAAAGAGCAGCTAAAGATAGGTTAGATAAATTACAATGTACAATTTCAGTATGTCAAGCCAATACCACGGCCAATACCTCATACAAGGCGTAGCCTTTGAGGTGGCAATATTTGTGTTGTATACTACCAATGAATAAATAAAAAATAAATATGTATATAAAAAGTGCTCTGCCCACGTCTGAACAAAGCACAAAATTAGAACGGTATGATCAGTAAATGCTTGATAGCAAAATCATTTTCTGTAATTAATTGTAATTTGATCATGCGCTAGAGATGTGGCTTCATCTCATTCATACGCTACATTTTGCATACTTTTGTGTTGGTGGCGCTTTTATCACTGCCCACTATCCAGTAGACTAGGGTTGTACCCGGTTTTGACCCCGAATATTAATAGGGTGGTGATAATGATGATGATTAGGGTGATTAACAGGACCGCGAATTTAGTCAAAAAAAGCCATGCTTTTTTGTAGTACTGTAACAAAAGAGTTTTTTTTCAAATACATAGTTAATTAATATTAGAGATGTTAGAAAAAACGTGATGCTTAATTCGTGTATTAGTTATTAACACAATAAAACATCGCCAAACAAATAAAAAAAGAAATTATTGTATAAAATTCCAAGCGCTCCGTTTTTCGTGACGGAGAGTGCTGTTAAATAGAACTAAAAACACACTTTCAAAGAACATCGAACTAAATTTTAAGATAAGCTTAAAACAGGAATGAACGAAAAGTAGTAATATGACTGAAAAAAGCATCGGGCGCTCGATTTACGAATAATATGAATAAAGCGTCCACGCCTTTTTCACAATAGTATTAGTATTTCTCGTCCATTATTGCCTTAAGCTTATTTTAAGAACCGTTTTTAACTTTTTAGTTTGATGTTCTTTGAAAGTGTATATTTCTTGTTGTTTAAACTATATTTTATTTTATCAATTTCGTAGTTATAAACTAGCAGTTCCGACAGACGTTGTCCTGATTGTAGCGCTATCTGCCCATCAACAACGCCTTATTAATTTTTTAATTTAATTTATGATTATGAAAACCAACCCCTATTAAAAATAATAATATTACAAAACAGGGTCAGCCATCCAAGTACTAATCGTGCCCGACGCAGCTTAGCTTCCGTGATCGGACGGTATCAACAAATTTGTAATTTATCTGTCTTCAAAAATATGCAATTAAATTTTAATATAAACAGGGTACTCCAATAAGCGCGAGATGCTCGATAGCGGCGATATCGTTTAAATCAGACGAAAATGTTTTATAGATAAAAAACGTTTCTTTTCAAAATGCTCTAAATACAGAAAATAATTTCAAAGATGGCGAACTTCCGGATATGCCGGAAATAGGCATCAACTTCCTTATTTTGTTAACCGTAGTCTATGTCTACGAAGTCTATTTCGGAGTTATTCACCAATTTTTACAAAATTTGACGTTTGTAGTACTTTACAAAAAAGGTTGATATCTCGGAAACTAAATGAGATAGAAAGATGCGGTTTTCGGTTTTGAAATAAGCAAAAAGTTGACTTGTATTCCACTAAGATCAATGTTTCAAAAGAACATCAGATCGATAGACCAGCAATTAAGTTAAAAACGTTAAAAAACATTTTTTCAGATGGGATGGTATGATAAGTTTCACATCAGTGGATGCGAAATTAAATTCTCTTTCACTTTTATCTAGGCACATGTGGTTCTATGGCTCTCAAGATATTTACTGTTTTGTAATTATGCCCTAAGAATTGGAAAAATCGTAGGTGGCGTGGCTCGCAGACGAAATAATTGGCACAAAACCTTTCATCCAAAGTGCTTCGGCCTCTAAGTAGGCATGCACAGTAGCGGCAGTTAGAAGCGTTGGAGTGCGTTGGAGAGCATTGGAGTGCGTTGGAGAGCATTGGAGTGCGTTGGAGAGCATTGGACAGCGCCGAATCCCCTCGGCAGGTAGAAGCAGGCCGGCGCCGGTTCTACACGCAGTCAAGCACACCAGTGCATGACACAGTGAAAACAGACAAGAAAAACAGTACAAAGATTGGCTAGTCGCATCTAGAAACGGTATAGGAAGCATGCAATATAGGGGTTCAAAATGTTGCCCATTATTAGCAAAACAATGAGAAACAGTTGCAAAAACACTGGAAATGGTTCCCCTGAGGGGCTAGAGGGTACAATAGGAGGTGAAATAGTTTTTGGTTAAAAATTTGTCTCTCTGGACAAACATTTTGACGTGTTTTGGCGTTTTTTCGTTTAATCAGCGGTTTGTGAAAAATCCGTGGTGAGAAGTTGTCAAATGAACTATTAGTACACACACATGTAGATTCACATCATATACATTAGAACCATTTATTTGAAATTTGTCAATCAGATGAATATGTGACTGATACTGTACATGTTCAGCGAATTCTTCTGCGCGTCTTATTAAGGAAGCTATCCACTCTGGTAGGGACTGTCTGAATCGCCTCGTAAAGTTTTTCTAAATTTCTGTTACTATAAAGGCGTTCAAGCCGGCTTCCGACGCTGGTAAGCGGTCGAAAACTCAGTTGAGCAGGTTAGCCTGCATGCGGTACCTGCACGCCTTCGCACGCACACTAAAATGCCCCACTGTGTTTGCGCACTAATAATACAATATGCTTTCGCTCCAGCTAACTGTAACCAGATTATTCTGTAAAAACTCCAGTGGTAAATTTTCCAACATGTTTTCCAAATTTTCATCCAGAAAGTTTTGGAAAACATTAGTATATTGTGCGGTTTCCAATAATACCACCCCAAATGCTTAGACTCCAGGCTGGTTGCCAACAAATCTCTCAAAATTTGGATTTACTGGATCTAAAAACTGATTCTGACTTCAAAAACGTAATAATATACAGGATGTTGTATTTAAAATAAGGAAATTGATGTCTGCTTCCAGTGTATGCGGAAATCCGCCATCTTTGAAATCATTTTCTAAATGTAGCGCATTTGAAAAGAAACGTTTTTTATTTAAAGCGTTTTCATCTAATTTAAACGGTATGGCCGCTTATTGGACCACCCTGTATAATAGGTGGGATATGCCCTGAGGCTAACAGAACATTCCCTGTGGAACCGAGCCCATTCTCGATTTGTCTCCAAGTCCGTGTTAATTGGTCTGGTATTAATTTTTCGAGTGGAGCCTTAAATTATTAACATTGTCAGAAATTAGTTTTATGTCAGTCCTTCGATCATTTTGCACCAAGTCGTTAATTTCTGCAATCGATAAACTGATTCTGCCATTTGACACGATACCTAACTATAAACCATGGAGCTGCCACTTTTATTTTAATTATTCTTTGTGTATTCTTAATTGAACTACCGCTACACATCCTTGGCTGTCGAAGTTTCGATAACACAGACTATACCTCCACTGAGAATTTATATCATCTAAATTGTGCAGTCTGTTATGTCATTTATAAGACATTGTAAATTGTTAAGTATAAATTAGAGTGCGGTAAGGTAAGAGGTAACGTAAGACGTAAGAAAATAAACCTGTGGAATCAGATGAGAGTGTTTATAGTCGTAACGTAAGAGCTAACGCAACACTCTCATCTGATTCCACAGGTTTAAAAGGGACTAAATAGAGTGCGGTAAGTAAGAGGTAACGTAAGACGTAAGGTAATAAACCTGTGGAATCAGATGAGAGTGTTGCGTTACCTCTTACGTTACGACTATAAACACTCTCATCTGATTCCACAGGTTTCTTTTCTTACGTCTTACGTTACCTCTTACCTAACCGCACTCTATTCTATTTATACTTATTACCTTACGTCTTACGTTACCTCTTACCTTACCGCACTCTATTTAGTCCCTTAATGCAAACCCCCAACTTAGGCGAAAGGTGGTGCTAAGGGATTATTTAGAGTGCGGTAAGGTAAGAGGTAACGTAAGACGTAAGAATAAGAAAAAAGTGGGTATGCTATATTGTCGTAAGCGGCTTACGGCTTAAGTGACAGACAGGTAACAAGGGTAGCCAAGTTTGGTATGTGACTCATAGATGGGGCTATATGTTTTAAGCTTCTTCTTGGAGAGATGTTTTATGATTGTTTAGTTTTTTTTTTATTTTTATGGTTATGTCGAATGTCAATGATCCTAGGGCAATATTAGGTATGTTTTTGCAGTTAGTTGCTGATAGTCAGCAAACTGGTCGGACTGCGCTTGCGCGGATTTCGGCAGGTTGCAAATCATTTGCGGTTGGGACGCTGCCCGAACAGTTTTGAAGTTTTGGCAATTCTGAATTCTGACATGTCTGTCATCTGAATGTCGATTTACATAACCTGAAAGTTGTGAAGCTGTGAATCATGCATGGCTGCCAAATTGTGAGTAATTCCTCACATTTGTGAGTATTTTCATAGCTTGTGAGTAACGCACGTTTGTGAGTAAAATGTGAGTGATAAAGACTGAACGTTCATCTTTGGTTAAAATATTGCTGACTTTTCGTTTTTAGATGCAATGAGACCACCTTGCCCAGCGGTGTATTATTGGTTTAACAATTTATTAGGTACCTGAATTCTTCCTTTGGTGAATCCCATATTTCTATAAATAGATTAATGGACCTTTATTTGCTTCTTTTACCTATACCCTGAGGCCTGTGGTGCAATATGTCATATTTTTAAGTTTTAAAAGTATTTGGTATACAATTAGAGTTAATCCGTTGAGTTTATTTTTGAAAGTTTTTGGAACATTACAATTAGGGTTCCTGTTTATTTTTTAAGTAAATTTATGTGTTTTACAAGTTTAATTTTTTTTGGTATACCATTACAATGAACTCTTTCCGTTTTTTATTGTTACCTGTTAAATATTATTTAATAAACTGTTTTACCTCTTTATGTGTTTTTTGTAACCTTGTTGCTGATGCGGACACGGAGACATGGTTTATGTTATTAAGCTTCTAGCTACTATAATTTTAACATTAATTTGAGTGTAAATTTTTTGAATGGGAAATGGAAAGAAAACCATGCTTTTTTAACATAGGGAGCATTTTTTCTTGATTCGTGAAATCAGCCTAAAGTTTTAAATTTGTTTAAAAACGTCACAGAATTTCTTGGTCTTATAGCTTCTAAAAAACGTGGCAACATTGCAGTGTGAGGAATCTAGGGAATCGTTTGTGAGGAAACTGGCTTGGGTCGGTTGGCGACCCTGATCACATATTTAAATTTGAAATCGTAGGTTGCTTGAAATCGGAGGAGTTCAAAATAATTTAATAGTTTGTAATTTGTCCCTAGTCTCTGATTTGTCCCTTGGATAAAGATACCGTTACTATGGAAGGTGAGTTAAAAAACTTAAATGAGAAACTGTAAATAAAGCAATTTATGCTTTTAGGGGTTGAGGAGTACATAATTGTAGAGTCGCAACCTGCACCACTACTGGTGTCTGAAGTATCCTGGAGCCATGAACCGACATTGCTTCTGATTGACTTGTACCGCCAGCTTAGAAGCAAAGTAGGATCCCTCCAAATAAGAAATATGAAAAAATTATGGGAGATCATTGCAGAAAAAACAAATGCTACTTTTGACTGCAACTTTGCCTTCACTCAAGTCGAAAACCGCTGGCGAGTACTTGAAAGGAATTACAAAAAGATGATTGACAACAATAATAAAACGGGGAGAGGCCGCAGGTCATTTACATACGAAAAAGAAATGGCAGAGATTTTTGGGAAGAAAAGGAACATTCACCCAGAATTATTATTAGATACGTCAACCATTTATACCCCAGATGCTACCCAAGAGACCTGCATAGAAGGTACAGCACATATTCAAGATGGTGAGGAAACTGTGAGTGGTCCCTCTAATCAGTCTAGTTCAAACACACCAAAATCTCCATTTAAAAGATTAAGACAAAGGCTACACTCTAAAAATGATACCCTTGAGCTAATGAGAAGGGATAAAAAGAAATATTATGACGAGCTCATTAACATACAGAAACAGAAATTACAGCTGGACAAGGAGAAGGTTGCTATCTTACAGGAGCAAGTGAATGAAAGAAAGAGGAGAAACGATCTAATCGAAAAAAAAAATCGTATTCTACAATCATACTTAACAGAAAACATACCATTACCGGATAATATATAATATTTTATTTAATATACTAGGATGTTCATACTTTAGTTTGTTTATAGTTGATATACATTTTATCTGATCACTTGGTTTTAATCAATAAATAACAATTTACCAATAGGTTTCCTTTCATTCATAAAAAACATTTTGGACAGTTAGCATCTATCAAATTAAAACAAGAATCTCATATTTTCCAATATAATTGATTAATGATTAATTAATAGCCAATATGTTAATCAACCTAATATGCAACCAGTATAACCAGCAAAATGTATGACAATATACCTATTATGAACATTGGAAATATTATTATTGTAAAAGCCTGCACTGGGGCAAATGTTTTACATAAACACTTTATAAAGAGATTTTTTATTCTCTGAATAATTTGCTGGAATGTTTCAAACTCAAAAGGCATTAAATAGAGGTAGTGGCTTCAGTTTAATCGTTTAATATTTTACACTTCACTATATACTACATTGGTAATAAAGAGGCTATTTCAGTCCTTCGTTGTATGCCATTCCTGTCATCTCTGTCTATGTCGTCCTCCTGTTGTTGTTCTCGATTAACTTGCCTCTGGTTTCTTTGAGGATCTACAACTTCGTCCTCATATGGAAAATCATCCTCTAAGGCTAAATTATGTAAAACACAGGAAGACCTTATAAAGTGAGTTATGTCAGGAATGCTTCTCAACTTCACATGGAATAATTGCCTGAATTTCTGTTTCAGGATGCCTATGCAGTGTTCAACCAAATAGCGGTTCTTTGCCAATTTTGTGTTGTAATTTTTCTGTCTTCTTGTAAGGTTGCCAAGATCTTTAAAAGGTGTCAAAAGATTAGGCATACATGGATATGCACTATCACCCAGAATGAAAAATGTACCACATTTATCTGGCAGGCTGTCTGATAGTGGTGAAGCTCGAAATACACGAGCATCATGCACAGATCCTGGAAAACCGACAAAGACATCTCTGATTTTACCCTGATGATCGCATACTAACTGAAACTAAAGAAATACAATATAATAAGTACTCTAGACTAAGTTCAAGATATATGTATATTATTTGAACTAAATTAATTTCAGTGATGCCCACATATAAATGGTACATAACTGTGCTTTACTCATTTGCATGATAAAAATAAGGTTTTTTTGGAAAGCACTCATTTTTGCTGATAGTAGTTAAACATGGGTTTTTCTATTTGCACTTACCTGTATTGAGAAGAAATGTTTTCTATTTAAGTAGGAATCAGGGTCATTCTAAGGTTTGTCAATTTTCACATGGGAACCATCTATGGCTCCTATGGCTTGAGGAAATCCATTTCTTCTAAAGTACTTCTCAATTTCAATCTTCTCCTCATTTGATGGCCATTTTATAACCTCAGGTGCCAGATTGCTCAAAAAATATGTCAGTTTTCTAATTATTGTGAATAATGTGCTGATTGCAATGTTGAACCTATCAGCAACATCTCTAAAAGATGATGTTTGATGGCCCACAAACCATAAGTAGATTATCACTTGCTGGTGTGCATTTAATTTGCCATTACCTCCAGATTGATAATTATAATACTCTGAGTTTGTGAATTGCTCTGCTATTAGTTCAGACACTCTTTTGCTGACTCTAAAATGCTCCATAAATTCTCCTTCATTGAACTGTGGTACAGTATGTTGAAAAAAGTTCTGATTTTTTGGCCCTTGCCTGTCTATGGTTGCTACAAGCTCTTCATCACTGCTTATCAAAGCCTCAAAGCTGTCACTATCGCTGAATACCAGTGAACTGGAGTCACTGCTGTTCGACATCTATATTCTATAACAAATTTATTTATTTACTTTTACTCAAAACAAGATTTTTAGGTTAGGCACACAAAACAGGTACGGTTAGGCACATCTGTCCTTACACAGAGAGAATCGAAAATACGCATGCGTTAAAACTGCAGTCAGCAAAAAAATCACCAACTGGTCTGACTATCAGCAAACGGTTTGAGAACTAGTCCGAAAATCCTGCATGAACAAAGGACTGCCGGTCAGAGTTAGTAACTGGAACTGCAGAAACACTAAAGCAGCTCTGCGCATGCCTGTGACAGTTGGAAACCGTTGGATCCTGCTGCAAAAACAAACCTATTGTTAATTGTTTAAAGTTATCTCTGATTGTTTATTATAACTTGTTTACTACTGGAACTTTGTTGAAGGTCTGACGATCAATACGGTACCAGTGCATAGGGGTTTTGGATAGAGGTAAGGCGCTATAGTCTGAAATACAATGAATTTCTGGATTCTAAAGAAAACCGCTTTTTACAGGTGGCAATGGGTGCTGACTAGTGTATATTTCGAAGAGCTATACATGTCTCATAGGAGTCATAGGGCTGCAATATCTAGTCCAACAATTTTGAATGACTGTCCCTCGTGAGGCGTGCCCTGTATATTTAGTGGACAGTGCAGCTGTTTATAGGATGTAGCGATGTACTTTGTTTAATCAAGTGTACTCCATAGAAGATATTGACGCATACACATACCTGGAATGTTAAGGCAGTTTTCCAATAAAATTACAAAATAGGCAATTGTGAATATATTTCTTCCCAAGTAGAAAGTGTACATATCTCGCTGTCCATCAGTGTAAAATGTGAGGACAGTGACTGTTGCAGTGACTTAAAACAAATTTTATGAAGCATCTATAGAAATAGAATCTACAATTCGAGTTTTGACTGTTTATAAAGGACTTTGTACATATTGTGATGTGATTTTTTTAAGAGTATTTGGCCCAAATGTATATGTTTGTAAACCAAGGATGTATCCTTCTCTGTATGATAAACTTTTTAGTTTTATAAACAGGTCAAAACTACCATTTCTAAAACTATTGTTTTTGCCATGTCATGAAAATATTAAAATATTGTGACTCAGAACAGAGGCAATAGAAAACTATTGAAAATATTCTAGTCAAACTTGGGTATTGTTATAGGTTGGCCTGGGGCAGCTTAGTGTGCTAGTGAATAAGTGAATGTTGACCAAAAACACTTGGTTGCTGTTGCTACAGAGCCTAAAATTTACTTATCTATTTCTTAACATTTACAATAAAATAACTAGTTGGTTGCTGTCGCTACAAAGCCAACTTCGAGATTCATTTATCTTTGAACAGATGCGATAACACATATCCCTGTTTGTCAAATTTAGAACCACATAATGCTGTCAAATGATCAAATATTCCATATTCATAACACCATACAACTTTTAAATGAACAAATACTCATTTAACTGTAATAGCACACAGCTTTTACAGATACAAAAGGTATGTCAAAATTTTGAACTGTGAGATGTAGCTGGCAATTTTGTAAAGCTATTCTTGAAAAGCTGAATCAGAAACAAGTGGCCTGTATATATGTAACACCTTACAACTTGTAGGCAAACATATGGGAGAATCCTAAAAACGTTTGTCTATAAAACTTTCGCGATGACCTGAGTAAGGTTTTCAGACCTTCCTGAACAGTCACTTTGCAGTCATACCTATGAAGTTATAGCATTGTTCATATATGATATTCTTACAAACTTGAACATGCTTACTTTACCATATTATTGTGCAAGAGATATGCCCAAAATATGTTCACTACACTGTAAACCCAAAAGCAAACCGTGTAGTTGTTGGGTTGATTCAAATATAGGTTGCTCTGGCAAAATTGAATGTGAACAAGCATGCAGTGCAGGTGAGTTATTGACAAAAAATCGATTTCTGATACATAATACTTATACGTTTGATAATACCTGCTATTCAGCAACAACTAACTTATTAGTTCACGATTAAGTTGGGCTGACTGCAATATTTTCGCAGTTTAAAAAATTGTATATGATTCCATTATACAATCAGTTAAAGTATAACTAGCATCATACTAAAACTGTACTAAGGGCTCTGCGTTTTGTTAGGCGGAATGAGCTTTTATATCTACATATACAGGGTGAGTTTTTAGTACCGGCTCGGTCGATAACTCCACTACTATAGAAGATAGCGAAAAAAGTTATATATAAAAGTTATAGCCACGGATATGCTCGTTGCTCAGAAAATATTTAGATTTATACAGGGTGATTCATAACTACGTGGTGATGCAAACATGCATTTTTTTAAATGAGACACCCTATATATTATTCCATATTCAGATTCTACTAATTATTTCCGTTCTTCCAGTATAGGGATTGTTACATTATACAGGGTGTTTCAAAAGTTATGACCATTTTTATATCCAAATCGCGGACAAATGAACGTACTGTATATCAAAAAGTGTTGAATCAAAAATTATTTTTTTTTACATGAGAAGATTAAAAATATCCTCTAGTTTTAAAATCGGCTCTAAAAAAAGCCCGAAACGCATATTCGTATACAGGGTGATGTAGAAAGCAAAATCCAAATTTTCTCTTTTTTTTCAAATGTAACGCCCAATATTTTATTATCCCAAAGAATTTCTTTTAATATGCTCTTTCACCTTTATATAACACTTGTTGTACCTACGTCCATCAGTTTCCGAGATATTTCGATTTTTCGGTAAATTTAAAATATAGCTTCTATTTGTGTACTGAAATTTATTTGTTTTGAGAAAGTACTATCTGATTTGTTTTTTATATAACGAACAACTAAATTATAAGGTCTTGATAGTATTTGATGAAGTCAAAACCCTAAATCATCGAGATAATAAAGTCAAGTATGCTGAGGAAACAATTTTCTAGGCGTCATGCATAATTATCAAGTAGTTTTATCAAGTAGGCTTTTAAAAATTGACAGTTTTCATAACCTACTCAATAATTCCGTACTGTGTGAAACACCAGCTTTGAAAATTAATTTTTCTATTGAGGGTATTTAGGAGAATCTTTGAGAAATTGTCTACTTGCCTCTAGAATGTATCAACTACAAATAGCAATATCCAGAACGGAGGCACTCTAAAACTAATGCGTTTGAAAGATTGAAGAATCGTTTTATTTGGACTGTGTCGTTTCATATTTCATAGCCTACCTGATACATCTGCTTGATAATTATGCATGACGTCTATAAAATTGTTTCCTCAGCACACTTGACCTATATTATCTCGTTAGTTCAGCGTTTTGACTTGATTAAGTATTATTATCGCCTTATATTTTAGTTGTTTGTTAAGCAAAAACAAAATTTGGTAGTATTTTCTCAAAATAAATAAATTTTATTAAACAATTAGAAGGTATATTTAAAATTTGTAGAAAAATCGAAATATCTCAGAAACTAATGAATGCAGCCATAATAAGTGCTATACAAAGATAAAAGAGCATATTAAAGGCAATTCTTTGGGATAATAAAATATGGGGGGTTACATTTGAAAAAAAAGAGAAAATTTGGATTTTGCATTCTACATCACCCTGTATACGAATATGCGTCGCGGGCTTTTTTTATAGCGCATTTTAAAACTAGAGAATATTTCTAATCTTCTCATGTAAAAAAATAATTTTTGATTCATTACTTTTTGATATACAGTACGTTCATTTGACCGTGATTTGGATACAAAAATGGTCATAACTTTTGAAATACCCTGTATAATGTAACAATATGCTATATTGGAATAACGGAAATCATTAGTAGAATTTGAATATGGAATAATATATATCATTTAAAAAAATGCATGTTTGCATCACCACGTAGTTATGGATCACCCTGTATAAATCAAAATATTTTCTGAGCAAGGAGCATATCCGTGGCTACAATTTTTATATACAATTTTTTTCGCTATCTTCTACAGTAATTGAGTTATTGACCGAGCCGGTACTAAAAACTCACCCTGTATACAGGGTGGGCCAATAGTGCGTGGGCGGAGGATTGTGGGCTTACTTAAAAATATTTCAGAAATCTGTCACTTGATCATGGTAGGGACCCTTGAGGGCTATAACGTAAAAATATTTTTACTTAAATTTTGACGTGTATACAGGGTGATTCATATCAAACCTACATTTTTTTGAATGGAACCCCCTATATATTATTGCATATTTGGATTCCCTGGTCAATTCTAGTGTGACTTTATGTATCACACATGGAACATTAAATGAACCGTTTAGGCGCAAATCACCATTTTTGGTATAAGTAGGTATCAGAAAAAAATTGAATATCGCAGCGATTATAAAACTTAGAAGGCCTTGACTTTGCGGTACGACTAAGCATGAAATGCGTCACCTTAGGTCAGACGGCTAATTTTGAATTCTTTTTGTACTTGGAGAAATCAGAGGATAAATTAAGGAAACTTCAATCACAGATAACTTGATTTTTTCAAATGGGAATGCCTATTTTGGTTTAAAGAATCAAATGTAAAATTTGATTACCTTTCTAACGATATGGCATTCTTGATATCAGTCTTTTTTGGTTTTCATTTTATTTCAAATTTTCAGCCAAATCGGTGTTTTTCAACTTTCCTGCATGCAAGCAACCTAGCAGGCCATGAAAAATAAACAAAAGCTCGTAATTATGGAAGAAAGCAACTAGCTTAGTAGAAAAATGCAAACTAACTAGAGCAGCGGGGCAAGATTACGAAAATTCCTTACAACATATTAGCTCTAACCACAAACAATAGCAGTAACAAGAACGCTCATTTTTCACAGCCTACTAGCTATTAGCCAATTTCCAAAGTTAGTAAAAAAATATCTAATCAAAGGAAAACTACTAGTGATTATTGCTGGCAGTAGAATATCTATGTCTTCTGAATAAATTTGAGTAAATTTTCACATTTATTGCTATAAAAAAGTAGCCATTTCCGTAAGTCAAAAGTAATGATACCTCTGACTGGAACCCTTCAAATTCTTCAGTAGGTACTTCTGCTTATTAGCAAAATCGCGGAAAATGAAACTTGAATTGCAGTCTGTTTGAATTGTAAAACATAAATTAGTTTGCAGAAAACTACATGAAATATTCACAATTACAACATAGCGTAATAAAAAAATTCTAGCAATTATTTCAATAGATGTTCAGAATGCTCCAGTTGGAGATATCTTTATTTTCGACTTAACTAAACGGAAATGACTATTTTTTTATCCCATTAAATGTGAAATTTCATTCTAAACATGTTAGACTGTAAGCAAAAATCGCTGATAGTTTTTGTTTCAAAATTTTTAATCGTTTTGGAAAGTTGCTAAGCTCTACTAGTCCTCAATAGCTAGTAGGCTGTGTAAAACAAACACTTCTGTCATACCCCAGCTACTCATTGACATCAGATATCTTGCCGCTGTTGTTTCCGGTTAGAGCTGATGTGTTGTAAGGAATTTTCATGTTCTTGCCTCGCTACTCGAGTTCGTTTGCATCTTTCTACTAAGTTAGTTGTTTTCTTCCATATTAACGAGCTTTTGTTTATTTTCCATGGCCTACTAGGTTGCTTGCACGCAGGAAAATTGAAAAACACCGATTTTACTTAAAATTTGAAATAAAATGAAAACCAATGAAGATTGATATCAAGAATGCTATATCGTTAGAAAGGTAATCAAATTTTACATTTGATTCTTTAAACCAAAATAGGCATTCCCATTTGAAAAAATCAAGTTATCTGTGATTTAAGTTTCCTTAATGAATCTACTGATTTCTCCAAGTACAAAAAGAATCCAAATTTAGCCGTCTGACCTTAGGTGACGCATTTCATGCTTAGTCGTACCGCAAAGTCACGGCCTTCTAAGTTTTATAATCGCTGCGATATTCAATTTTTTTCTGATACCTACTTATACCAAAAATGGTGATTTGCGCCTAAACGGTTCATTTAAAGGTACATGTATGATACACAAAGTTACATTAGAATTGACCAAGGAATCCAAATATGTAATAATATATAGAGGGTTCCATTCAAAAAAATGTAAGTTTGATATGAATCACCCTGTATAAACATCAAAATTTAAGTGAAAATATTTTTACGTTATAGCCCTTAAGGGTCCTAACCATGGTCAAGTGACAGATTTTTGAAATATTTTTTATTAAGCCCACAATCCTCCGTCCACGCACTATTGGCCCACCCTGTATACTCATATCAATGGAGTACTTAACTCTACATCATTAGGGAAGGAGGAGCTCCTCAAAATCCTCTTCATGTATACACAGAATTTAAAAAACCTCAGCAAAATCATGACTAGAAAATTGTGGGACTACCTATATGTTGGTTTCATGTATTTTTTAAAGATAATATTTTCTAATACTGCAAATCATGTTCTAGCTATGAAACAGCCTCTCTAGTGCATAGTCTGCCTGATGTAACGTGTAATCATTCCTTTCGTTGTTCATGTAATACTGTATAGGCCGGTCCTGCACGACTTGGTCCGGGCCTGCACGCCTTGGTGTGCAAACGTTTTTTGCAAAAAGTCGGTTCAAATCACCCGTCGGTGATTCAAATGCTTGATCACATGTCCAACTCCAGCCTATGGCGATTGCATTCATTTTGGCGACCATGGCCGAATTCACCGGAATTCACCCTATGCCGTAAGAAAAATGAATTTGGTTTATTTCCGAGGCAAGCAGTATTTCACAACCATATTTCTAAATTTCCGCGTGTTTTAAGCACGATGTCTAGCGATCCTGGCCGATTTCCACCCGAAATCGCTTCTCATTTCATGTCCCGTCACTTTTAGAAATTAAGAGAAATGAATTTCTTAAGTATTAACTAGAGTGCGGTAAGGTAAGAGGTAACGTAAGACGTAAGGTAATAAACCTGTGGAATCAGATGAGAGTGTTGCGTTACCTCTTACGTTACGACTATAAACACTCTCATCTGATTCCACAGGTTTATTTTCTTACGTCTTACGTTACCTCTTACCTTACCGCACTCTAGTTAATACTTTAGGTCTTGTGTTACTTCTTACGTTACGACTATAAACACTCTCATCTGATTCGACAGATTTATTTTCTTACGTCTTACGTTACCTCTAACCTTACCGCACTCTAGATAATACTTAACGTGCCGTACCGTCAGTTGTAGGTGGCTATGACACGAAGCCAGCTCGACATCTATATACACATTACAGTTTAAGACAGCAGATGGCGCTATATATTGCATTTACTATCACACGACCGACTCTCTTTCCAGGAGCATGGGAAATTGGGAATGGAAAAGGATACTTATCTGGCGTTGGTGAATAGAAAGGGAATAACAATAGTAGCCAAAGGAGAGTTAGATAGATAGATAGTATATTTCATCCAAAGATCTAAATCCATAGATATAAGACACGTCAAAATACAGGTAAAGAATATAACAAATAAATAAAATAAATGAACGAGCACAACATTAAAAAATAGACAATATTACAATATCACATTCAAATTCAAATTTGTGAATCAAAAAATTCTTGTAAGGAATAAAAGAGATTTTCAGCCAGCAAGTATTTCAGGTCTGTTCTAAATTGCTTCTGGTTTTTGGTTTTAAGATGCGCGTTCTTTAAGTGGTTACAAACTTTAATTCCCATTATGGTAGGACTATCGCTCTTTAATTTCAAGTTATGTTTGGGAAGAATTAATTGTTTTTGTCTGGTACTATACTTATGCTCACTGGGATTAATGTAAAGGTGCTTGTTTTGGTGTACAAGACATGCCACTTCTAAAATATATAGGTTAATGACGGTTAAAATGTTTAGTTTTTTAAACAGCGGTTTACATTCTGCTATATATTTTGCCCCTAACATGTTACGAATTATCATTTTTTGTTTTAAAAGAACTTTCTCACAGTGAGCAGAAGCCCCCCAAAATTGGATTCCATACCGTAATCTTGATTCAATATCTCCATAGTAGTATTGTTTTAAGGAATGTATATTTAAATATAATTTCAACGTTCTTATCAGATATCCCTTTTTATTGAGTGTATTGTTTAGGCCAATACAATGCACTTCCCAAGAAAGATTTTCGTTTAGGGTTAATCCGAGTATTTTAATGTTGGACGAGCGCTCAATATGCATTTCATTAATGTCAAGATCAGGGATATCATCGATGTTTTTTTGATATGGATGGAAAACTGTGAATTTAGTTTTAGAAGAATTGAGAAACAATTTATTTCCAGAGAACCAGGTATGTAAGATTTTCAGTGCATCTGCGGCTTTTTGATACTTGACTGTTTCGTCTTTGTCAGATACTATCACCGTTGAGTCATCTCCAAATGATGTAATATCATGAATAAAATTGGGAAGATCATTTGTATAGATTGCAAATATAATAGGTCCCAGGATAGATCCCCGGGGAACTCCTACATTATTATTTATATTCTCTGACCTCACCATCCTTTGAGTATTGTTTCAAAATATGAAATTTCAACACTTTGAGGTCGATCAAGCAAATAACTAGCAAACCAATCGTTAGCAAGGCCACGCACACCGTAGTGGTAAAGTTTTTGCAATACTGATTTGTGTTCGCGCGACTGAGGTCACAAAAAATGTCTATTGGGTAGGAGTCTTCATCAATCTCATCCACAATTTTTTCATATATGTCAAGTAAGGCTGTTGAGGTAGATTTATTCTTACGGAACCCATGTTGGTGTTTTGATGAGATGTTGTTTTTTTCCAAAAATGTCATTAAACGTAGCAACATTGCGTGTTCAAAGAGCTTCGAGATGCATGATAATAGTGAGACTGGACGATAGTTTTTCAGATCGGTTTTGCTATCTTTTTTATGAAGAGGTTTAATGATTGCCTGTTTCAGTACTCTGGGAAATATGCCGGTCTTAAGAGATTCGTTAATAAGATGTCCAATTGGTTTGGCTAACTCAGTACTAAATTCTTTTAAAATTATGTTTGAAATTCCACAAAACCCGAAAGACTTTTTGTTTTTCAATTTTTGAAATAAACTAAGTATTTCGTTTTCATCGAGCGGATATAAAAACATTGTTTTTTCGCTTGTTAGTGTATTAGGAAAGTTGTAGTCTACTTGTTGTATGCTATTAAAAATTTCAAGGGGTGCTTCTACGAAAAATTTATTAAAGGTCTCGGCAATAATTTTGGGATCTTTTAAGTTAGTTCCATTTATTTCGATGTCAGTGGTTTGAGATTTTATTGAAATATTATCCTTTACTTTGTTTACTAACGACCACATGGTTTTAGTTTTATTTTCAGATTCGTTAACGCACCTTGAATAATAATCTTGCTTTGTTTGAAGGATAAATTTTTCATAGGACTTTTTTTGTTCTTTGTATATTGGCTTAAAAACTGGATATACTTTTTGAAGTGCGTACCATTTTTTTATTCCATCACTTTTTTCCTTCACATGACTATTAACCCAGTTTTTATTATTTTTTGAAGGATATCTTTTCAATGGAAAACAAAGGTTATACAGATAAGTTAATTCCTGGATAAAATCAGAAGTTTTTTGTTCTATATCTTTGTTTGGATTGAAGACACTTTCCCAAGCGTTGGTAGACAAATAATGTTTAAACAAATGTTTATTATCAGAATTAAAACAACGTTTGTAATAGTAATAATTTGGGGTTTGTGGCTTGTAATTTTTGAATTGAAGATGAATGTAATGATGATCAGATAGTTCTGTTTCAGTTACCTTTATATCTAGATCTGTAATATGTGTGTTGCTAAAGATATTGTCAATAGCAGTTGCACTTGTTCTTGTAACTCTTGTAGGAATATTTACCAGGTAAGAGAGCCCATAATAGTTCATTAGATCAGTTAACAAGTTTTTATTGTTGTGAGCACTTAGAAAATCTACATTATAATCAGCACAAATGAAAAATGGCATCTTATTTTCAAAATGTGTTTCCATAATCTCATATATTTTTGACATAAATATGTTAAAATTCCCTAAATTTGACCTGTAGACATTAAAAATGCACATCGACTTACCCTCAAACTGACATCTAATACCTGCTGCCTCGAAATCTTTTTCTTGATTAACATCTTTGACATTAATTGATTTAGCAATAATGTTGTTTTTTGCCCAAATTGCTACTCCTCCGCAACTATACTGAGATCTTGAAAAGAATGAAATAAGTTTATAACCATCAAAAAAGGCTGCTTCAATTTCATCAGAATTCATGTGCGTTTCTACCAGGCAAATTATGTCAGAATTTAATATGTTTACTTCGGCTTCAAGCTTTGAAATTTTCCCTTTTAAACCTTGTACATTGAGATAAAAAATTTTAAAATTTTTTGAAGAATTTTTCTGTCTTCTTTCGTCAACTTGTATCTGTCGTCTGGGATGATTATCTTCTTGATAGGCCCTGGTTGCCATATGGTCTTCTAAATTGATTATGATAGGTCCTGGCTTTTTGATGTATCGTGTTTCCGTAGTTTTTCCGAAATCGAAAGGGTTGTATTCGAACCCCTATTGGCCAGAATTCCTCGGTCATAATTTCATCAAAGTCTTCTTTAGGAATTGTAATCTTGAACGAGTCTTGCAGTCCATACGTTCGCAACTTCTCGACTTTCACGACTGTAGAATTCTGCAACTTGGTCTTGATGTGGTTCTCCACTTTCTCAACTGAGGTACCAGTCTGCAAATTGGACAGATGCATGACGGACGATTCTTGCGCCGCTGATAGGACATCAGAGTCAGCACCCGCACTCTCAGTTTGTTGCAAGGTTCCAGTAATTTTCCGGTACTTCTGGTTGGCCATATTCGGTTTAGTTTGGTATTGTGCCTGTCTCAAACTCGCTGCGGCTAAGTCATCTTTTTGTTTTGGGTGGAGTTCCACCGTGGCAAGGTTTTCGTTATTGTGAAGGGCCTGTGACTGAGAGGTGTCTGATTTTCCCCTTCCAATAGCAGCTTGCCCATTTATCTTCAACTTCTCTTCTAAAATGTCGATTTTAAAGTATAGTAACTTGTTTTTGTCTTCCATCTCTTGTAATAATCGTTTAAGCAACCGATTTTCATTCAGTATGCTCTCTTTGTCCCTCTCTAAACTTATTATAATTTCATCAGTGTCACTTTCTTCTATAACGGTTTCTTGTGAGGTATTTAATAGATCCGCTTCACACGAATCACATTTAAATTCGTTAGTGTCACTTCTAAGTCTGTTTATGGAGTCTTTCACACAATCTTGATGAAAGACATTAGAGCAGGAGTAACACTGAACTGTTTTAGAGCTCCGAAGAAAGCCTTTACTGCACTTAAGACAGTTCTTATGTTCAACGTTCTTTGAACAAGTCTTGTCGCCCGCCATCTTGATAGGTTGAGACAGAGTTTGTGCAAATTTTCGGTTCCTGACGTTTTTGTTTGCACAGCGGCAACGTTGGACCACCTAACAGATGCAGGTTGCAATGTTTACATGAGCAGGACTGCAGGAAAAGTCACATTTACTCACGGTTTTTTATCACTTAGGCTTCGTGACCACTTTGTTATGATATACATATACTTTTTAGAAATTAAATACAACAACTATCACTATTTTTGGCGTACATTGGGAGCTGCGTATTCGAACCAACGGTCGCGACGTTGCCGTTACTATGACATCGTTAAGTATCGATAATAGTTACAGGTGAAAAGTTCACAAACTCATAAACATACAGGTGAGGCTGATAGAAGCGTGTTAAAAAATGGTTACAGCTGAACAACACCAAACGAGTCTGTTGTCGTACTAAACAGAGATACTCGTATAACCCCTCTTGAGTTGTCTAAACTACGGTCCTACTAAAGTAGTTGAATAGTATTTATTTTTTGCTACTCACTATTCCAAGCACTTACTCCAAGATACAATGAGCGGCGGTGAGCACCCAATTAGGATGAATTAGGGTACCACCACAGTACCACTCTACTTCGCCGGACTGCCCAGTTACGTTCAGATACACTTGGTAAGGGAATGAATGCGGCGAGCTTTCAACGCCATTCAGGATGCGTGTTGATTCTTCTTGGGATTCCTGCAAAGTACCGCAATTTGACTCAAATTAAAGTCCGATAAGATGCCACTACGGGAGGCCTATGCCAGTAACTCAAAACCAGAGTCGACACGTACTACCTACGTAGTAAATGTAACGTAAACAAGGGAATAATCCCTGAAGCTTAATCGTTGCTATGATGAAGTAGGAGGTGAAAAAGGGTGACTTTTGACAGAATTATGCCTTCTGTCAGATAGAATTTTGACAGAATTATGCCTCCTGTCAAACAGTTGTAGAAAAAATGTAGCTGACAATAAGCTTCTCGCGTTAAATACATTCTGACAGAGAAGAGCTAAATTTGAGACAGGAGTAATTGTCAACTTTTATATTCTGTCGAACTAAACATAAATTGGATTTTTGTTTCCAGCCTCCTTGCCCACGTATACCCGTTACAACACTTTTTTCTACGATTTTGGAGCATACGAATTAAAATTCGTAAAAAAGGCATTTTCACACCATATATTATCTTTTGTATTTCTTAGCGATTATATGGAATAGAGATGTCTAAAAAGTGCTCTAAATTATTTTCAGTTTCTACTATAGTAAATTGTAACTTAGGATTGACCATGTAGGGTATTACTTTTTGTCTATAGATGAAATTCTGGTTTCTCGATCAGGGACCATGTAACCTTTTTGTTCCAGAAATTCCACAACAAAGTTTGCAACGGTTGCTGATAAGGGAAGCTTATAGCTGTATCAGAAATTTATAATAATTTTACTTCCCACACCGATATGTGAGAGGAGTAGTGTGATCACAAAAATGTTCGAATTTGAGATAAATTCGCTATTTGGGCGTTTTATATATTTACATACCAAAAATCCACGTCCGTCCGTCACTCGTTTCCGTTGGTCTGTCTGTTGTCGTTTTTCTAGCCTTGTAATCCGAGTAACCGCTGCATGGATTGTGATGAAATTTTGCAGCGACATGCTGTAGGGTCATAGGTCATAATAGATAATGCTGCTATTATTCAGAGAATATTCCTCAAACTTCATTTTTAGGCATTTTAGGAGTTCCTGATCGTTCTCTAGATTTTTTGGGGGAGGTAAAATTGGGGTGGTCGTAGAACTGCAAAATTTGTTGTATTCATAACATCCTTTCCAGGGATCTGTGAACGAAAGACCTAGAGGCACAATTAACTTTTTTGAATCCATCCGAACGTTGCTTTACCTATTACAGAAACCAAGGGTTATAAAATTTTCTGATGTATAAATACGAGTACCTATTGCTTTAGTTTAGATCGTTATGTATTGTGTAATATGGAAATTATTGAATTGATTTTAATGAAATTCTGACACAGTATTATTACCGTGGCAAGGATGTAGAATGCGTATGGTCGTATAAGAACAGCTTTTTATGAGTTTCAGGAGTTCCTGATCATTTTCCATTTGTTTTTGGGCGGTGGTAAAACTAGGATGGAGGCCGGGGGGGGGGGGGGGGGTTAAAAACTTATAAATTTGATTTATTCATGAAATACTTTACTTGCACTGGAAAAATTGACTTCGGTGATATCGCATGCTTTTTAAACCTATCCGAATGTTGCCTTTGACTTTTATATCTGTAGTATAATTTGATATGTACATATTATGATGCTATAACGTGTAACTTGGAAACTACGAACTTGATTGTGGTGAAATTGTGACACCGTATTACTAGTATTACTACCACTGATCATTAGAGCGCGGATTTCTAGAAATTATGCCATGAGTTATACTGGATGGCAAATGTATTTTGACGATATATAAACACATAAATTACAAATCTGATGCTGTAGCTAAGTTTTTTTTTGTGCCATTTTGCTTATTTTCCGGTTTTTATGCATTTTTTTTTGTTTAATGCCAGTTTTAGGCATATTTTCTTTATTGGTGGGATATTTGGTGCTTATTTTCCACTTCAGTCTCAACTTCGGTATTATCAGAATTATTTATTGATTTCTGGGTAACCAGATTTTCATTACCGAAGACGAACGCAAGAACGTGACAACACTGTTTGCTGTACGCACCCTCTCGACTGCGGAGATTTGGGATTTACCCAGCACCTCTACAGATACCTCGACCGCTAATAAATCTATTATTATAACATGCATAGTACACTTACAGTGCAGGTTTAAAGCAGCGGTAACAAAATTCACGGAAGCATAGGAATAATTAAGTGTATTATGCGAGTAGTAGCTTAAAATTGAGTGACAATGCCCAAAGTTAAGCCCACTGTGGACGAGTGGATACGAGACCATGCAGAGTTAAAGTACGAAAACAACAAATTAATTTGCCGAGCCTGCATAAAGGTGGTAAGTTTTGGTAATTTTGGGTATTTTAAAAGATAGGTATAACACTATTATTTTACAGATAAATTCTGAGAAGAAGTACAATATAATTCAGCATGTTAAAACTGCAGTTCATCAAGAAAATTTGAACAAAATGAAAGATGGGAGAAATAAACAACTAACTTTGCTTGAATCGATGCCTGGATCAGCAACAGAAATTCAGCAGAAAGAATTTTATTTCGATTTATGTAAAATGATGGTTTCCTGCAATATTCCTCTTACAAAACTTAATAATAGTGTGTTCAATACCTTCTTACAAAAATATACTGGAAGACATGTTCCCGCCGAATCTACCTTACGCAAAAACTATGTTGACTTGGTGTACAAGAATGTAATCGAAGAAATCAAAAAGAAAATTGGAAACAATTACATATGGTTTGGCGTAGATGAAACTACGGATTCATGTGGTCGATACATAGCTCACCTAGCGATTGGAATATGGAGCGAAGATCACCGAACTAGTGCTTTTTTGATAGGTTCTAAGCAGTTAGAACAAACAAATAATAATACTATTACAAGATTCATTCACGATGAATTAACGAATTTTTTTTTGCCAAACCCAGTTCCAAGTAAGAAGATTTTGTTAATGCTTTCTGACGCGGCTGCATACATGATAAAAGCATATACAAATTTAAGAGTTTTTTATGAAAACTTGGTCCACTGTACTTGTTTAGCACATGGAATCAATCGTGTAGCTGAAACTATTCTAGCACAATTTCCTTTGGTTAATACTTTAATCAAAACAGGAAAGAAAGTTTTTGTAAAAGCTCCTGTGAGGGTTCAAATTTATCGAGAGAGATTGCCAGGTATACCACTTCCTCCTGAACCGGTGATTATCAGGTGGGGTACGTGGATGGATGCTGCCTATTTTTATGCTGATAGTTTTGATTCATTCAAAGAAATTATATCACAATTTCCTCGATCTGCTTCCCAAGCAGTTGAAAAGTGTCAAGAGATTGTGAAAAATGAAGAAATAAAACAAAACTTAGCCTTTATCAAAACAAACTACAGCTTTGTGCGCGAAGCTATCACAAAACTCGAAAACAAGGACCTTGCCCTAGTAGATGCAGTGGAAATAGTTGAGAAATTTAAGACAGAGATCTCAAAAGTGCGTGGCGTATCAGGAAGTATAATTTCTAATAAGTTGACTGAAGTTTTGAATAAAAATACAGGGTATACACTTTTAAGTCAAACAGCAAATGTTATTCAAGGAAAAATTGTTGAAGATCTCACTATTAATGCCAGTTTAATTCCAAAATTTAAATATGCCCCTATTACCAGTGTAGATGTTGAACGAAGTTTTTCCCACTTGAAATATGTCCTTAGTGATAGGAGAATGGGATTTTCTGTTGAAAACTTAGAAAAACAGTTAGTTATTGGTATGTTCAAAAACAATGATGGGTTGATTTAGATTACGTCAGAATTTCATTTTGTTTTGTTATTCCAATATTTGTATTACAAAATATTAGCTATATAACTGATTATAGTTTAGTTTGTTCAAGTAAGTTTATGGTTTGTGTCGTTCTGCATGATTATTTCCAATGTATTTTCATTAGAAAATATAACATTAATGAAAAAAATCGTTTTTTTAATGCTTTTTTATGAATTAACGTGCATACTTATAAGCTTATTTTTGAAGAATTTTGGGCTTTTTTAAGCGCTTATTTCAGGTTTTTTAATGCTTATAATTCCGCGCTCTACTGATCATTGTCTACTTTTTTGATGACGATTATGTAGAGATAGAGATAATTAGTGGGCTACACAATCGAGTATGTTCGCATCAAGCACATAACAGCTCGGCTCGCTCTATGAAAACTAACTGAAAATTGAAGCTTCCTCTTCTAGTTTTTGGGATTCCAGACCTGATACTATGACACGGACATCTCTGGCAATCAGCAACGACTTGACGTGACTGACTATATTTTTAAGTATGGTTGTTTTTCATTTAGTGATTTTTTTCCGTTTATTGAAAATGAATATAAAAGAATTAAACTTACTGAGACAAAGAAAATAATACTAACAAACCTACTTACGTTAATTTCAGATGTCGGTTACATTTCTGTAAAATTGTTTTGTTTGCGAAACGCCTCTACGGGTCAAGAGGGCTGAATGACCAGTACGGCGTTTTCAGGGTATTGTAAACGCAGATGTTCTTGAAGTGGTGGGAAAGTTCGAAGGAACAATAGGGGTGAAAGCTTTTGTATATATCTAGGTATACATAAATATAGTTTGTTAGATTATCCAAGATGCAGAAGCCCCACTTTATTATTATATATGTATATCGCCTAATTGATTTATATCTGATCTGAAATTTATTGAATTTTGGTGATTCTTAATATGAATTATTTCCTTTATATTTCTTTTGTGTTGGTTACATTCACGAGTTAATATTTTTGGATTGTCCAAATTAAATGTATACGTCCTGTATCTAAGCTATGTTTTGCTAGAGCCGTAGACTCCTTCCCATTCAACGTATCGTACTTATGATTATATATCCTGTTTTTTAAATATTGTCTTGTTTGCCCAATATATACTCCGTCACAGTATGTGCAGTCAATTTGATAAACGGCATTTGTTATATTTTGTGTTTCTGTTTTTGGTTTGAAATTATTAAAGTATCTGTATGTTGAGTTTGAAGGTCTGTCAGCTGTTTTGATTTTGTATGGTTTAAGACAATTTTGAATTTGTTTATTTATTGTTGGATTATATGGTAAGCTAATATATTTACTTTCTTCTTTATTTGATTGGCTATTTTGACGATTATTATTATACAAAATATTGATTCTATTTCTTAGTATTGGATTAAAAAACTTTGGTGGATAGCTGTTATTAATAAGTCTCTTTTTTACTTTATTTGACGTAGTGAAGGAAAGTTATAGTTTCAATCGTTGGCCGAAACCCATGAAAAACAACCATAATCTATAGTCACGGTCACTAGAAAAATAAGCATATATTTTTAAGTAGACAAGTAACTTTACCTCAGAAATCCCTTGATTGGCACATATTAGGCTGACAAAAATGTACAGCAGTATACGTACAGCATCCATTTTACGAAGTAACCGTCATAGCAGGGACTGAAATTTAAAAGTAGATAGATTACCATGAAATCGTTAACAATACTACGCATTGTACTTCTGTTTATATACAGTTTTATTGGCAATATAAAAAATTGATTCGTTATGCTTACGGCAGTTACAATTATTCGAAGAAGAATGCGTTTCAGTCAGTCCATGTTTCGTGCAGGCAGAATGAAGGTTTCCGTTCCGTTCAGGTTTCCTGTTTTGATTAACTGCATGGACTAAGCCTTTTTTTGTAGTTTAGCTCAGGATTGAGGTCGATTCTCATTGAAGTAGCATCAGGCATTCCCACATAAGCATTTGGCAGCAAAATGAGCTAACAAGCAGCAAGACTAATCAGTCGTGTGTAGTGGTGTATTCTGTAACGATGTTGACAACAGACGGGACGTCATCATCAGACGATATGAGATTTTCAACAGCTTCTCATCTGGTTACAATAGTTTTATTACTTCTTCTTTAGTATATTCACCAACCTGTGTAATGAGTTTTACAAATAATTCAGGCATACATTCGTAACGCGCTACGAACACTAAATACACACTACAAATGAAATACAGCTTCCCGCTGTTTTGTTTCCGATTTGAGACTATATGTTTTCCCTTCCTATCTGGCTACAATAGTTTTATTACCTCTTCTTCAGTATATTCACCAACCTGTGTAATGAGTTTTACAAATAATTCTGGCATACATTCGTAACGCGCTACGAACACTAAATACAGACTAAAAATGAAATACAGCTTCCTGCTCTTTTGTTTCCGATTTCAGACCATATGTTTTCCCTTCTTATCTGTCTACAATAGTTTTGTTACTTCTTCTTCAGTATATTCACCAACCAGTGTAATGACTTTTACAAATAATTCAGGCGTACATTCGTAACACGCTACGAACACTAAATACAGACTACAAATGAATTACAGCTTCCTGCTCTTTTGTTTCCGATTTCAGACTATATGTTTTCCCTTCTTATCTGGCTACAATAGTTTTATTACTTCTTCTTCAGTATATTCACCAATCAGTGTAATTAGTTTCACAAATAATTGAGGCGTACATTCGTAACACGCTACGAACACTAAATACAGACTACAAATGAAATACAGCTTCCTGCTCTTTTGTTTCCGATTTCAGACTATATGTTTTCCCTTCTTATCTGGCTACAATAGTTTTATTACTTCTTCTTCAGTATATTCACCAACCAGTGTAACGAGTTTTACAAATAATTCAGGCGTACATTCGTAACACGCTACGAACACTGAATACAGACTACAAATGAAATACAGCTTCCTGCTCTTTTGTTTCCGATTTCAGACTATATGTTTTCCCTTCTTACCTGGCTACAATAGTTTTAGTACTTCTTTTTCAGTATATGCACCAACTAGTGTAATGAGTTTTACAAATAATTCAGGCGTACATTCGTAACACGCTACGAACACTAAATACAGACTACAAATGAAATACAGCTTCCTGCTCTTTTCTTTCCGATTTCAGACTATATGTTTTCCCTTCTTATCTGGCTACAATAGTTTTATTACCTCTTCTTCAGTATATTCACCAACCTGTGTAATGAGTTTTACAAATAATTCAGGCGTACATTCGTAATGCGCTACGAACACTAAATACAGACCACAAATGAAATACAGCTTCCTGCTCTTTTGTTTCCGATTTCAGACTATATGTTTTCCCTTCTTATCTGTCTACAACAGTTTTGTTACTTCTTCTTCAGTATATTCACCAACCAGTGTAATGACTTTTACAAATAATTCAGGCGTACATTCGTAACACGCTACGAACACTAAATACAGACTACAAATGAAATACAGCTTCCTGCTCTTTTGTTTCCGATTTCAGACTATATGTTTTCCCTTCTTATCTGGCTACAATACTTTTTTTACTTCTTCTTCAGTATATTCCCCAACCAGCGTAATTAGTTTCACAAAGAATTGAGGCGTACATTCGTAACACGCTACGAACACTAAATACAGACTACAAATGAAATACAGCTACCTGCTCTTTTGTTTCCGATTTCGGACTATATGTTTTCCCTTCTTATCTGGCTACAATAGTTTTATTACTTCTTCTTCAGTATATTCACCAACCAGTGTAACGAGTTTTACAAATAATTCAGGCGTACACTCGTAACGCGCTACGAACACTAAATACAGACCACAAATGAAATACAGCTTCCTGCTCTTTTGTTTCCGATTTCAGACTATATGTTTTCCCTTCTTATCTGGCTACAATAGTTTTATTACTTCTTTTTCAGTATATTCACCAACTAGTGTAATGATTTTTACAAATAATTCAGGCGTACATTCGTAACACGCTACGAACACTAAATACAGACTACAAATGAAATGCAGCTTCCTGCTCTTTTGTTTCCGATTTCAGACTATATGTTCTCCCTTCTTATTTGGCTACAATAGTTTTATTACTTCTTCTTCAGTATATTCACCAACCAGTGTAACGAGTTTTACAAATAATTCAGGCGTACATTCGTAACACGCTACGAACACTAAATACAGGCTACAAATGAAATACAGCTTCCTGCTCTTTTGTTTCCGATTTCAGACTATATGTTTTGCCTTCTTATCTGTCTACAATAGTTTTATTATACTTCTTCTTCAGTATATTCACCAACCAGCGTAATGAGTTTTACAAATAATTCAGGCGTACATTCGTAACACGCTACGAACACTAAATACAGACTACAAATGAAATACAGCTTCCTGCTCTTTTGTTTCCGGTTTGAGACTATATGTTTTCCCTTCTTATCTGGCTACAATAGTTTTATTACTTCTTTTTCAGTATATTCACCAACCAGTGTAATGAGTTTTACAAATAATTCAGGCGTACATTCGTAACACGCTACGAACACTAAATACAGACTACAAATGAAATACAGCTTCCTGCTCTTTTGTTTCCGATTTCAGACTATATGTTTTGCCTTCTTATCTGTCTACAGTAGTTTTATTATACTTCTTCTTCAGTATATTCATCAACCAGCGTAATGAGTTTTACAAATAATTCAGGCGTACATTCGTAACACGCTACGAACACTAAATACAGACTACAAATGAAATACAGCTTCCTGCTCTTTTGTTTCCGGTTTGAGACTATATGTTTTCCCTTCTTATCTGGCTACAATAGTTTTATTACTTCTTTTTCAGTATATTCACCAACCAGTGTAATGAGTTTTACAAATAATTCAGGCGTACACTCGTAACGCGCTACGAACACTAAATACAGACCACAAATGAAATACAGCTTCCTGCTCTTTTGTTTCCGATTTCAGACTATATGTTTTCCCTTCTTATCTGGCTACAATAGTTTTATTACTTCTTCTTCAGTATATTCACCAACCAGTGTAATAAGTTTTACAAATAATTCAGGCGTACATTCGTAACACGCTACGAACACTAAATACAGACTACAAATGAAATACAGCTACCTGCTCTTTTGTTTCCGATTTCGGACTATATGTTTTCCCTTCTTATCTGGCTACAATAGTTTTATTACTTCTTCTTCAGTATATTCACCAACCAGTGTAACGAGTTTTACAAATAATTCAGGCGTACACTCGTAACGCGCTACGAACACTAAATACAGACCACAAATGAAATACAGCTTCCTGCTCTTTTGTTTCCGATTTCAGACTATATGTTTTCCCTTCTTATCTGGCTACAATAGTTTTATTACTTCTTTTTCAGTATATTCACCAACTAGTGTAATGATTTTTACAAATAATTCAGGCGTACATTCGTAACACGCTACGAACACTAAATACAGACTACAAATGAAATGCAGCTTCCTGCTCTTTTGTTTCCGATTTCAGACTATATGTTCTCCCTTCTTATTTGGCTACAATAGTTTTATTACTTCTTCTTCAGTATATTCACCAACCGGTGTAACGAGTTTTACAAATAATTCAGGCGTACATTCGTAACACGCTACGAACACTAAATACAGACTACAAATGAAATACAGCTACCTGCTCTTTTGTTTCCGATTTCGGACTATATGTTTTCCCTTCTTATCTGGCTACAATAGTTTTATTACTTCTTCTTCAGTATATTCACCAACCAGTGTAACGAGTTTTACAAATAATTCAGGCGTACACTCGTAACGCGCTACGAACACTAAATACAGACCACAAATGAAATACAGCTTCCTGCTCTTTTGTTTCCGATTTCAGACTATATGTTTTCCCTTCTTATCTGGCTACAATAGTTTTATTACTTCTTTTTCAGTATATTCACCAACTAGTGTAATGATTTTTACAAATAATTCAGGCGTACATTCGTAACACGCTACGAACACTAAATACAGACTACAAATGAAATGCAGCTTCCTGCTCTTTTGTTTCCGATTTCAGACTATATGTTCTCCCTTCTTATTTGGCTACAATAGTTTTATTACTTCTTCTTCAGTATATTCACCAACCGGTGTAACGAGTTTTACAAATAATTCAGGCGTACATTCGTAACACGCTACGAACACTAAATACAGACTACAAATGAAATACAGCTTCCTGCTCTTTTGTTTCCGGTTTGAGACTATATGTTTTCCCTTCTTATCTGGCTACAATAGTTTTATTACTTCTTTTTCAGTATATTCACCAACCAGTGTAATGAGTTTTACAAATAATTCAGGCGTACATTCGTAACACGCTACGAACACTAAATACAGACTACAAATGAAATACAGCTTCCTGCTCTTCTGTTTCCGATTTCAGACTATATGTTTTGCCTTCTTATCTGTCTACAATAGTTTTATTATACTTCTTCTTCAGTATATTCACCAACCAGCGTAATGAGTTTTACAAATAATTCAGGCGTACATTCGTAACACGCTACGAACACTAAATACAGACTACAAATGAAATACAGCTTCCTGCTCTTTTGTTTCCGGTTTGAGACTATATGTTTTCCCTTCTTATCTGGCTACAATAGTTTTAGTACTTCTTTTTCAGTATATTCACCAACCAGTGTAATGAGTTTTACAAATAATTCAGACGTACATTCGTAACGTGCTACGAATACTAAATACAGACCCCGCTGTTTTGTTTCCGATTTCGGACTATATGTTTTGCCTTCTTATCTGTCTGCAATAGTTTTATTACACTTCTTCTTTAGTATATTCACCAACCAGTGACAGACAGACAGACAGACAGACAGACAGACCGACAGACAGACAGACAGACAGACAGACAGACAGACAGACAGACCGACAGACAGACAGACAGACAGACAGACCGACAGATTGACTGACAGATAGATAGACCGGTGGGAATGAGTGACGTGAATCGTGGATTTTCTTTATGTAGACAACATAAAACGCCCAAAAATCGTATTATCTCAAAATCTAAAATTTTCGCGATCACAATAGGTACTCCTCACGTATCGATGTGGGAAGCAAATGAAATTAAAAAAATTTCATATTGATGTGATCTTTCTACACAATTTCATATATTTTCACACCTTTATTGGGCGTTACTTGTGCAAGTTTGTGATTTTCTAGGACTGGAATGATAAACCTTTACTCATTTTTGGTGACTTAAAACTTTACGATGGCTCTGAGATGCCAGTCTGCTTAAAAGAAATGTTCCAATGCTTTTTCATCAAGGGCTTAAGTCATTAATTTTCCTGTTAATTATGCAGAAAATGCTTTTAACTTCACGTGAGGTAGCTGTCACTAATTTTTGAGAAATAGTGAAAGGACTTAATAAATTGAACCTTGATCATTATGTTGCTAGTCTAGGTATTGAAACATATATATGTATATTGAGTTATAATATTGCCTCATTATCTCATTGCCTTAGGATTTAGCCACCAGGTTTCAGTTACTTGTAATGTCATTTCAGCGATGATATAACGCATATCATATTTCATGATTATGTAACTTAAGTGAAACTTAATAAGTTGGAGACAGCAATACAGACAGTACTATTATATTGTATACGTACAATTGTTTTCTGCTTCCATAAATTTATTTCACCTCTAAGTGGTTCAGGATAGAACTCTTGATTTTCTTCTGACCTTGTGCAACCATAGCCCGCTAGGGAAATCACAAAAACGAAAATGTTGGACCTCATCGCAGTTTTCTACCATAATTCTTTGAAAATATCGATATCCCGTTATATAGTTCCATTATTATCATTACATTTGGTAATCTCTTAGATATATTACTAAGCAATAAAAAATACCATCATGTATCAGTATACAGGGTGATAAGCTGTAATTCCAACTGCGCATTTCTGACCTCAACTCATTATTATTATTACTACAATACTATCACGAGTAGAGTGCAGAGCGCTATAAACTCAAAATGCTAATAACAGTTAAATATAATACAAACATAACTAGGCCAAAACACATCCCGTATGCCTATTGTTCCAGTTATCGAGTCTGTTCTTGAACAAGTTCACGGACTCACTATTCACTACGCTAGAGGGGAGCTTATTCCACGCATCAAATACTCTATTGGGCAGGACATCCTATCTAACGGTGATCTTGAAAGATTCTTTTTTTAATTTCAATGAACAGAGAAGACAAATATACTTCGAGCCCATGTAGTGCGCGATATGTAATAATCAAGTCATCTCGAGCACGTCTACTCTCGAAAAGTTGTAGATCTAGTATTCCTAGCCACTCCTCATACTATGAACATCTTACTCCATATGATAATCTTGTAGCACGTCGTTATAAGCATTCTAGTTCATTTCGATTACGTTGCAAGATAGGGCTCCAAACGGGTCCAGCGAATTCGAGAAGAGAGCGAACATAGGTTTTGTACATATGTATCATGATCGTAATATTATGTTTTATACTCTTCACGTTTGGGCTACCTCACTAAGAAAATACAAAACAATTGTGTTCGATTTATCTTTAGAATGGGTAAATTGGGCTACGTTTCAGCTAAAAACCGTAATGGCCTAATGGCTCAAAATTAATAATCATTTGAAGTATTAATATTCAGTTTAATCTAGTATGGGATGGGATTTTGTACACCTTTGCTACCTGCTACGTGCCTAGGCCACCACTAGACCATCACCAAGGCACGGTCTTACTCACGGTCGGTTCCTTTGTGATGACGTGTTGCAAATATCTGACGTCAGCGCCGCCATTTTGGGATAGTTTCATTCGCCCTGACAGGGGCGGAGTAGAAAAAAGTGTACAACAGGGCAGAAAGAAATAATACTCAACCTATGCGGTGTAAAAGGAAGGTGAACATTAAAGATAACATAAAGTTTATATTGTCCCTAATGTTTACATCCCATAAAGTACTAGAATTGCGCTATGATCCATGACCCTACCGTGCCGCCGCTGTTGAAATCTATCTTACTCTAACCAAAAAAAACGATGCGCAAAGGGATCGGCGCAAAGCATCCCCAGTCCTTGAGTAAGACAGCTGATTGTTTGTTGAGCCATGACCAAGGTTTAATAAGTAGGGATCGTTCTTATCTGTACTAGGGCTACTCATATAAGGACATTCAGCTTTTATAAAATTAGGACAGTTTTTGAAGGTCATATAAATATACTACAGTTCCAGTCTCATTATTTTCTGATACATCGTGGTATATCTAGTTCCGGATATACAGGGTGTCCTTAATTTCCTTGAAACGTGATATTCTCGCAACAAAAAAGTTTTTAAACAAAAACTGAGTGGAATGTTCGAAAGTACTACAAGGTCTATCATACCGTGCTTTCAAAATATTTTTTTTGTACTTCAACCCTTAGAACTCACCCCCAACTCTGTTTTTCCAAATAGCATCTCACCTATCGGTGTGGGAAGTAAAAGCATATAAATTACATTTGTTTTCAACAGAATCAGCACCGTGTCATTCAGCACCCAATAAAACCCAATTAGTGTTATCTTTATCGGTTTTTGGCGTCAAGCAAATTCTTATTGTACGTATGTTATACTATTGATTTTACGAAAAAAATAAGTTTGTGTATAAAAAAGGTATTGAAAGGTTCTAAATAATATAAGGATTTCATTTGTGTAGAAAAGGCTATATGGTGCTATTTGAGAATGAGAAATAAAACTTGAGGGTGAGTTTTAAGGGTTGAAGCACAATAAAATGTTTTTAAAACATAGTATGATAGACCCTATAGTACCTTCAAAAATTCCACTCATTTTTTGTTTGAACTCTTTTTTTGTTACCAGAATATCACGCGTCAAGGAAATTCTGGAACAACCTGTATATTTATAATACGTATGATGGAAGCTCTATAAATAAAAAAACTGTATATTATATTTACTGATTTGAAAACAATGCGGTGCCAAGTATGCGACTAATAATTATATGGCATCACTAATCTGGTACTATATTTGTATAACGGAGGCAGTACCTATGCCAAATTATCGTTTTTAAGAAACAACTAGATCAAAGACCCCACAGCTCCTTTTTTATTAGAGAAGACGATTTTTTGTTTGAAATATTCGAAAGTTTTCGTTGTTTGCTAATTACTCCGCCGCTCATGCACCTATTTTCACCATTATAGTAGCATTACCTACTGGCACCTCACAGCATATCGCTACTCAAAGTTCATTACAATTCATGCAGCGGTTATTGATATTATGAGGCTAGAAGAACGCCGACAGACAAACTGTCAGGTAGACCGGCAGACAGACCGACGGAGGTGTGCTGGATTTGCGTTTTATAGATATAAAATTCCCAAAAAGTATATTATCTCAAATCGACAATTTTGCATAAGTTAACTACACTAACTTACAAAAAAAACTACTCAACACCCGCAGGCCCAATAAATGCATCTCCTGGCAGTCTATTCCAAACCTTGGACACCGTGGGAATAATGCACGATTATACCGCTCGGTTCTTGATATATGAAGAACGACCCCCTTAGGATGAGATGCAGCAGTCGCGCGGGTGCGTCTGAAAGGATCAGCGAGCAAGACTTCGTTTGAATGACGAAGTAAGAGGTCACCAACCGCACGCCGGTGAGAAAGTGGCTGGAGGTAGCGCGTCAAGGTCTTGTCACCAATTAGTCAAATTGCCGTTCGCTGGACGGCATCCAGTATAGACAGGGTATTAAGGCCAGGTCTTATCTGGGCCTGATACAGTGTGAGTAGATTAGTTGGTAGTTTTGGGCACTCTTACGGGGTATCCCGGTTTTGATAGAGAATTGCGGTTTTCACCACAGTATGCTACTTTTTTGTGAAACTAAAGATGCCATTAACAAAATTATCCTGACCCTCTTCGTTTTTGAGATACAGGGTGAAATCGAAAACTATCGATTTTGGGACCACCCTCGTATCTCGGTTGTCTCTTATTGAAAAGTTTGAGAAAGGGTCTTATAGAATTTTTTCTGTAGAATCCTGTGGTGTAGTTTGATTTTTTCTTGCTCTAATCATTTTTCGATTGTGATGCAAACATATATTTTTTTAAATGGAACACCCTGTATATTATTTTTGAAGTCCATCGAAAATAATTCAGCCTATTCAAAAATATATATATCAGCATTATAGTTGATTAACCATGGCCTACTGCTACAAATAAAGAAAAAATGAAAAAATCAAATTTTGAGCGCAATTTTCAAAATAACTGAATACTGATATATCTTTTTGAAAAGCTTGAATTATTTTCGATGGACTTCAAAAATAATATAAAGGGTATTTCATAAAAAAAATAATTGTTTGCTTCATAACTGAAAAACGATTAGAGTAAGAAAACATCAAACTACACCACAGGATTCTACAGAAAAAATTCTATAAGACCCTTTCTCAAACTTTTCAATAAGATAAAAGACAATCGAGATACGAGGGTGGCCCCAAAATCGATAGTTTTCGATTTCACACTGTATCTCAAAAACCAAGAGGGTCACGATAATTTTGTTAACGGCATCTTTATTTTCACAAAAAGGTAGCACATTGCCGCGAAAATCGTAACACTCTATCTTCAAACATAACAGAGATACCCCGTAAAAGTGCCCAAAATGGGACAGTCTGTACTTTCTACCTTTGAGTAAATGCCCAAGCTTTTTATCAGCAGCTGAGTCAATTGACTTGACGTGTTCGTGCCAGATCGGATTTTCTGTAATGTTGACTCCTAAGAGCTTAAATGAGTGACTCCTTGGCGGAGCCTGATTGTCCATAAGAACCGGTGGTGGCTTGGGAACTTCGTGTTTGAAAGCCTGCAGATCTGGGTCTTGGAAGTATTAAATTTTACCATATTCCTTAGCCCCCAAGCGGTGATGGTCTCCAGGTCTTTTGAAAGCGAAACAGCCGCTGCCAGTCTTTTGCGTTAAAGCTAGACCACAGAGATCGATCTATTGCTCATGATGCCTGCATGCAAAGTACTGTCATCCACAAAACTGTGGATTGGGTTTGTAGTGCTAGAGAGTAGATCGTTGATGTGGAGCGGGAAGCTGTATTTCATTTGTAGTCTGTATTTAGTGTTCGTAGCACGTTACGAATGTACGCCTGAATTATTTGTAAAAACTCGTTACACTGGTTGCTGAACATACTGAAGAAGAAGTAATAAAACTGTAGCCATATAGGAAGGGAAAACATATAGTCTGAAATCGGAAACAAAAGAGCAGGAAACAGACAGACAGACAGACAGACAGACAGACAGACAGACAGACAGACAGACAGACAGACAGACAGACAGACAGACAGACAGACAGACAGACAGACAGACAGACAGACAGACAGACAGACAGACAGACAGACAGACAGACAGACAGACAGACAGACAGACAGACAGACAGACAGACAGACAGACAGACAGACAGACAGACAGACAGACAGACAGACAGACAGACAGACAGACAGACAGACAGACAGACAGACAGACAGACAGACAGACAGACAGACAGACAGACAGACAGACAGACAGACAGACAGACAGACAGACAGACAGACAGACAGACAGACAGACAGACAGACAGACAGACAGACAGACAGACAGACAGACAGACAGACAGACAGACAGACAGACAGACAGACAGACAGACAGACAGACAGACAGACAGACAGACAGACAGACAGACAGACAGACAGACAGACAGACAGACAGACAGACAGACAGACAGACAGACAGACAGACAGACAGACAGACAGACAGACAGACAGACAGACAGACAGACAGACAGACAGACAGACAGACAGACAGACAGACAGACAGACAGACAGACAGACAGACAGACAGACAGACAGACAGACAGACAGACAGACAGACAGACAGACAGACAGACAGACAGACAGACAGACAGACAGACAGACAGACAGACAGACAGACAGACAGACAGACAGACAGACAGACAGACAGACAGACAGACAGACAGACAGACAGACAGACAGACAGACAGACAGACAGACAGACAGACAGACAGACAGACAGACAGACAGACAGACAGACAGACAGACAGACAGACAGACAGACAGACAGACAGACAGACAGACAGACAGACAGACAGACAGACAGACAGACAGACAGACAGACAGACAGACAGACAGACAGACAGACAGACAGACAGACAGACAGACAGACAGACAGACAGACAGACAGACAGACAGACAGACAGACAGACAGACAGACAGACAGACAGACAGACAGACAGACAGACAGACAGACAGACAGACAGACAGACAGACAGACAGACAGACAGACAGACAGACAGACAGACAGACAGACAGACAGACAGACAGACAGACAGACAGACAGACAGACAGACAGACAGACAGACAGACAGACAGACAGACAGACAGACAGACAGACAGACAGACAGACAGACAGACAGACAGACAGACAGACAGACAGACAGACAGACAGACAGACAGACAGACAGACAGACAGACAGACAGACAGACAGACAGACAGACAGACAGACAGACAGACAGACAGACAGACAGACAGACAGACAGACAGACAGACAGACAGACAGACAGACAGACAGACAGACAGACAGACAGACAGACAGACAGACAGACAGACAGACAGACAGACAGACAGACAGACAGACAGACAGACAGACAGACAGACAGACAGACAGACAGACAGACAGACAGACAGACAGACAGACAGACAGACAGACAGACAGACAGACAGACAGACAGACAGACAGACAGACAGACAGACAGACAGGACAGACAGACAGACAGACAGACAGACAGACAGACAGACAGACAGACAGACAGACAGACAGACAGACAGACAGACAGACAGACAGACAGACAGACAGACAGACAGACAGACAGACAGACAGACAGACAGACAGACAGACAGACAGACAGACAGACAGACAGACAGACAGACAGACAGACAGACAGACAGACAGACAGACAGACAGACAGACAGACAGACAGACAGACAGACAGACAGACAGACAGACAGACAGACAGACAGACAGACAGACAGACAGACAGACAGACAGACAGACAGACAGACAGACAGACAGACAGACAGACAGACAGACAGACAGACAGACAGACAGACAGACAGACAGACAGACAGACAGACAGACAGACAGACAGACAGACAGACAGACAGACAGACAGACAGACAGACAGACAGACAGACAGACAGACAGACAGACAGACAGACAGACAGACAGACAGACAGACAGACAGACAGACAGACAGACAGACAGACAGACAGACAGACAGACAGACAGACAGACAGACAGACAGACAGACAGACAGACAGACAGACAGACAGACAGACAGACAGACAGACAGACAGACAGACAGACAGACAGACAGACAGACAGACAGACAGACAGACAGACAGACAGACAGACAGACAGACAGACAGACAGACAGACAGACAGACAGACAGACAGACAGACAGACAGACAGACAGACAGACAGACAGACAGACAGACAGACAGACAGACAGACAGACAGACAGACAGACAGACAGACAGACAGACAGACAGACAGACAGACAGACAGACAGACAGACAGACAGACAGACAGACAGACAGACAGACAGACAGACAGACAGACAGACAGACAGACAGACAGACCAGACAGACAGACAGACAGACAGACAGACAGACAGACAGACAGACAGACAGACAGACAGACAGACAGACAGACAGACAGACAGACAGACAGACAGACAGACAGACAGACAGACAGACAGACAGACAGACAGGACAGACAGACAGACAGACAGACAGACAGACAGACAGACAGACAGACAGACAGACAGACAGACAGACAGACAGACAGACAGACAGACAGACAGACAGACAGACAGACAGACAGACAGACAGACAGACAGACAGACAGACAGACAGACAGACAGACAGACAGACAGACAGACAGACAGACAGACAGACAGACAGACAGACAGACAGACAGACAGACAGACAGACAGACAGACAGACAGACAGACAGACAGACAGACAGACAGACAGACAGACAGACAGACAGACAGACAGACAGACAGACAGACAGACAGACAGACAGACAGACAGACAGACAGACAGACAGACAGACAGACAGACAGACAGACAGACAGACAGACAGACAGACAGACAGACAGACAGACAGACAGACAGACAGACAGACAGACAGACAGACAGACAGACAGACAGACAGACAGACAGACAGACAGACAGACAGACAGACAGACAGACAGACAGACAGACAGACAGACAGACAGACAGACAGACAGACAGACAGACAGACAGACAGACAGACAGACAGACAGACAGACAGACAGACAGACAGACACAGACAGACAGACAGACAGACAGACAGACAGACAGACAGACAGACAGACAGACAGACAGACAGACAGACAGACAGGACAGACAGACAGACAGACAGACAGACAGACAGACAGACAGACAGACAGACAGACAGACAGACAGACAGACAGACAGACACTGTCTGTCAGACACTGTCTGTCAGACACTGTCTGTCTGTCTGTCTGTCTGTCTGTCTGTCTGTCTGTCTGTCTGTCTGTCTGTCTGTCTGTCTGTCTGTCTGTCTGTCTGTCTGTCTGTCTGTCTGTCTGTCTGTCTGTCTGTCTGTCTGTCTGTCTGTCTGTCTGTCTGTCTGTCTGTCTGTCTGTCTGTCTGTCTGTCTGTCTGTCTGTCTGTCTGTCTGTCTGTCTGTCTGTCTGTCTGTCTGTCTGTCTGTCTGTCTGTCTGTCTGTCTGTCTGTCTGTCTGTCTGTCTGTCTGTCTGTCTGTCTGTCTGTCTGTCTGTCTGTCTGTCTGTCTGTCTGTCTGTCTGTCTGTCTGTCTGTCTGTCTGTCTGTCTGTCTGTCTGTCTGTCTGTCTGTCTGTCTGTCTGTCTGTCTGTCTGTCTGTCTGTCTGTCTGTCTGTCTGTCTGTCTGTCTGTCTGTCTGTCTGTCTGTCTGTCTGTCTGTCTGTCTGTCTGTCTGTCTGTCTGTCTGTCTGTCTGTCTGTCTGTCTGTCTGTCTGTCTGTCTGTCTGTCTGTCTGTCTGTCTGTCTGTCTGTCTGTCTGTCTGTCTGTCTGTCTGTCTGTCTGTCTGTCTGTCTGTCTGTCTGTCTGTCTGTCTGTCTGTCTGTCTGTCTGTCTGTCTGTCTGTCTGTCTGTCTGTCTGTCTGTCTGTCTGTCTGTCTGTCTGTCTGTCTGTCTGTCTGTCTGTCTGTCTGTCTGTCTGTCTGTCTGTCTGTCTGTCTGTCTGTCTGTCTGTCTGTCTGTCTGTCTGTCTGTCTGTCTGTCTGTCTGTCTGTCTGTCTGTCTGTCTGTCTGTCTGTCTGTCTGTCTGTCTGTCTGTCTGTCTGTCTGTCTGTCTGTCTGTCTGTCTGTCTGTCTGTCTGTCTGTCTGTCTGTCTGTCTGTCTGTCTGTCTGTCTGTCTGTCTGTCTGTTTCCTGCTCTTTTGTTTCCGATTTCAGACTATATGTTTTCCCTTCCTATATGGCTACAGTTTTATTACTTCTTCTTCAGTATGTTCAGCAACCAGTGTAACGAGTTTTACAAATAATTCAGGCGTACATTCGTAACGTGCTACGAACACTAAATACAGACTACAAATGAAATACAGCTTCCCGCTCCACATCAACGATCTACTCTCTAGCACTACAAACCCAATCCACAGTTTTGTGGATGACAGTACTTTGCATGCAGGCATCATGAGCAATAGATCGATCTCTGTGGTCTAGCTTTAACGCAAAAGACTGGCAGCGGCTGTTTCGCTTTCAAAAGACCTGGAGACCATCACCGCTTGGGGGCTAAGGAATATGGTAAAATTTAATACTTCCAAGACCCAGATCTGCAGGCTTTCAAACACGAAGTTCCCAAGCCACCACCGGTTCTTATGGACAATCAGGCTCCGCCAAGGAGTCACTCATTTAAGCTCTTAGGAGTCAACATTACAGAAAATCCGATCTGGCACGAACACGTCAAGTCAATTGACTCAGCTGCTGATAAAAAGCTTGGGCATTTACTCAAAGGTAGAAAGTACAGACTGTCCCATTTTGGGCACTTTTACGGGGTATCTCTGTTATGTTTGAAGATAGAGTGTTACGATTTTCGCGGCAATGTGCTACCTTTTTGTGAAAATAAAGATGCCGTTAACAAAATTATCGTGACCCTCTTGGTTTTTGAGATACAGTGTGAAATCGAAAACTATCGATTTTGGGGCCACCCTCGTATCTCGATTGTCTTTTATCTTATTGAAAAGTTTGAGAAAGGGTCTTATAGAATTTTTTCTGTAGAATCCTGTGGTGTAGTTTAATGTTTTCTTACTCTAATCGTTTTTCAGTTATGAAGCAAACAATTATTTTTTTTATGAAATACCCTTTATATTATTTTTGAAGTCCATCGAAAATAATTCAAGCTTTTCAAAAAGATATATCAGTATTCAGTTATTTTGAAAATTGCGCTCAAAATTTGATTTTTTCATTTTTTCTTTATTTGTAGCAGTAGGCCATGGTTAATCAACTATAATGCTGATATATATATTTTTGAATAGGCTGAATTATTTTCGATGGACTTCAAAAATAATATACAGGGTGTTCCATTTAAAAAAATATATGTTTGCATCACAATCGAAAAATGATTAGAGCAAGAAAAAATCAAACTACACCACAGGATTCTACAGAAAAAATTCTATAAGACCCTTTCTCAAACTTTTCAATAAGAGACAACCGAGATACGAGGGTGGTCCCAAAATCGATAGTTTTCGATTTCACCCTGTATCTCAAAAACGAAGAGGGTCAGGATAATTTTGTTAATGGCATCTTTAGTTTCACAAAAAAGTAGCATACTGTGGTGAAAACCGCAATTCTCTATCAAAACCGGGATACCCCGTAAGAGTGCCCAAAACTACCAACTAATCTACTCACACTGTATCAGGCCCAGATAAGACCTGGCCTTAATACCCTGTCTATACTGGATGCCGTCCAGCGAACGGCAATTTGACTAATTGGTGACAAGACCTTGACGCGCTACCTCCAGCCACTTTCTCACCGGCGTGCGGTTGGTGACCTCTTACTTCGTCATTCAAACGAAGTCTTGCTCGCTGATCCTTTCAGACGCACCTAAGGGGGTCGTTCTTCATATATCAAGAACCGAGCGGTATAATCGTGCATTATTC